>OY757915.1:116675771-117068271 GCA_963585895.1 Sepioteuthis lessoniana
TATAGAAAATACGTGTCTTGGAAGTGGCTCCAACCGCAGGACGAAATTTACGTGCGGACGTAGTTTTAAGCAGGTAACGTGGTTCTCCTGGCCAATGGTTTCTGGAGACTGAATATGTGAGCGTCCGCCATCTTTGTCGTGGGAACAAGTGGCATCATGCCCAAAATAATTTATGGGAGTGTAAAGTCCTATGATATATAATAATTCAATTCAGCAGTCCTATTATAAATTTCTTTCAGGTCTTTAAATTGACCTTTTCAGAAGGACATTTTACATTTATGTTTGAATACGATGTAGACAGTCCGACCTTGCCTCCGGCGAGACGATAATGGAAAAAAACCTTTTAATTTTATAAAAAATATAATTTCATTCGTTAGATATATCTTTATATGTTAAAAAAATATTATGTTTATGCTTTCCTTTTTTATCTAAAAAAGAAGTTATAATTTAAATTACAAATGATATTTAAAAGAAAAAGGTAAATATCGAAACGTATTAATAGTAAGTTTAGACTTAATTTTAAAAAGTATAATAAAAATAAAGATAAAAATAAAAATAAAACTTGACTCCTAATTTTCTTTGAAGTTAACGTATGTTTTAAATTTGCAATAATTTAGTTTATGTAGTCTAGACAATTAATATTAATATTAATTTAACTGAACGTCCATTTATGAAGATATCGTAACGAACTTCTTGTTATTTATATTAGGAAGGGTTATCATTTCATTTTTAAGTTAACCCTGAAGAATAAGGAATTAATATGGTATAAGACATTCGATTTATGCATCAAAGAAATCTTAATTTTTAATATAAATACCAAATCAAATAGCAGTTTCAAATATAAATTTATTTAATCAAGTTGCTATAGGTTTATTTATCTTCATGAAGACGACGTAGTACATAGGATTGTTCCTCCTAACATTTAGGACTGTTGTATGAAGTTTGAATCTTTTTTCAAGTATGTATTATATTAGATTATTATCCTAAAAAGGACATATAGTTATATTCTCTTTTTTATAAAAATTAATATGTTCATTATGACAGACTTTTTTTTTAAATTTTTTAATCAATCTTTGATTTTACATCAATATTTCAATTATCAGACTTAATTTGTAAATTATATAACTATTTGTTCAAGCAAAATGTATTTAATATAATTAAGATATAAAGCATACTTATACTAAGAATTTATTTCTGTGTCTACATTTAATTATTTACTTTCCTAATTTTTAGCAAGTTCCCATCTTTATATTTCAATATAGATATTTCCTCCTCTAAGCATAAATTACATCTAGCATGTAAACTGCTTGTAGAGATAGATCTTTTAATTACTTTAAAATGCCAGTAATATTTGAATAGGCCACTTTGATTTATAATGATTAGATTTTTAAAAGACTGAAGGTGGTTGTGATATCTAAGTTTCCAATTTAAACTGGCAATGCTTATATATATATATATATATATATATATATATATATATATATATATATATTCACAAACACACTCACACAATCATATATATATATATATATATATATTCAGTGTGTTGCTACAGTTTTCCAACAATATATATTGTTATACCGGAACTATACACTCAGTGACTCTTTTTAGTATGACACCGGTAAAGATATAAATGGACGGTGTCTGACAACTTCAGGGGAAAAAAGCGTTAATCGCTCTCTGATAGACTTGCCAACTCTTCGGCTTTTACCTGTGGAATACATTTATTGAACCAACGATACAACATATATATAGTTGTAAATTGTTGCAGCACACTGAATATATTTTATTTTACTTAAAATTAAACATGATATAACCAGACTACAGGAAACAGTTCAGAGTTATGAATTAGTTTATGACCAGTACTCAAAGCCAAATTTCAATATGATGAATATATTCCTGGAGTGTATTCTCATTTGTACACGTCACGATACTCTGATATGAGTGTTATTACGTCACAAGATGACCGAATGCTTTAAGTATATCTTGAGAATATCTGCAATCCCCTAACATGCACATAGAATACAGTTTCTTTAGTTGGTATCGTCTTAAATCTGTAGAGCCCAACAATTTTGTGTTCTATGAGTATTTGAACTTCATTGAAGTGTCAAAACCATTTTTAATCAGATTAATCAAAGTGACATGCAAGCGTAGTTTTAATTAAATATGACAAATATTGAAATGTAATTTTAGGAAATTTAATGTCTTGAAATGATAAGCTACAAATAGTCATTTTATAAAATTGGTTTGTATCAATTAGGGATAGATTTTAAAAAAAACTTGACAACAGTGGAAAGTATATTTTTTTTAACTCACACAATTAGAATCTTTCTTATAGAATAAGTTTGCTAATCCTTACTAATAGCATTGTATCTTTTGTAATCAATTAAAATTTATATCAGCAAATGGGATGTATTCTTAAAGTTACAAAACTTTGATGAAGGCTTCTATTTTCTTCAAACTTTCCTCTCTGAAAATAGAGAGTTAAAAGGAAAAAGATTCTTTAAAAAACAACTCTAAAAAGATAAAAGATTAACGGGCTGTTTCTTAGAAATAATAATAAAACAAATTTTGAAAGCAATTAAGTAGTGGTCTTAGAGTTAAAATCTTATTGTACAGCTGAAATTTTGAATTTACCCAAAAAAGAAAAAAAAATTTGAATCAAATGCATCAATCAATATATTGCTTTTCTTTTCAATGATTTACCACAAACTGTTTTATATAATTGGAAATCTATTATATACTGGCCGTCAGCTTAATCTGACACTTCTCCAAGACGGTGATGCTCAGTTAGTATTGAACTCATTATTGTAACAAATTGTATAGCAAGTCTTACCTCTTGTCTCTTACCTTGCATTAAACATTCATATGTGTAGATACAAAACATACCGTATTTGGATATCAGCGTGTGTACTCATTGTATGTAAAACTGAATAATACTAGTAATAGTGTAACTCCATAAAAACTATTCTTAACTTAGGCATTTCCCATCTGTAAAATGCTCTCATAAACGGAAAATTCGAAGTAAAGTCATTGAAATTGTTTTTATTGTATTGAAATAACTGTTTTACTATAAAAGGCATTCAAACGAATTTTTTCAATTCTTAGATGATTATGAATAACGAATATTTTGTGCATCTTGTTGTTGGGGTTTCGAATACGATTTCTGTATTCTCTGCAGTTTGGTAAGAACCCCCAAATACTTTTTCTTAGTATAACTTTAAACTGCATCTCATAAAATGGTTCCAATCACGAAGATCTAGACAGTGTGAAGTAACTCTTTGGGTCTGAGAGATAGCATTATAACTATTATTTAACTTCTTGAGAGTTTTTCACACCAGCGTAAGCAGAAGGTTTTTCACTTGAGTTTGAAAGATAGCAAGTCTCCTCCAGTTTCCAGAATTCTTCTCAGTATTCTTCCTAATCTTAATAATACTGTAGTTTGGATGGTATCCACTTGTCCTCTTAATTCTTATTCTTCGAGTCCTTTTACCAAGTCAATGGGGAATGTTCAAAGCGCACTAATTACAATTGGTATCACCGTCACCAACTTATCCAAAAGTTTTTTGTTCTCTGCCAAGGTCTAGATACTTCTCTCTTTTTGCCGTCTTTTAATTTAACTCCATGGTCTGCCAGAATGACAAAGTCCACAATTCGGCCGGTTCACTTGTTCTTGTTGATGATCATTAGGTCTGGTGGTCTGTCCGAGATTAGGTGATCTATTTCTATCACAAAATCCAAGAGAAGTTTGGGCGCCTCATTCTCCAGGACGAGATCTGAGTTGTGCTAATATATTTTTTTCATATGGTCAAATTTTAAATTCTTGCAAAAATTCCAGTGGATCACCTTCTCTACTCAGTCTTGTGTAGTCTTATACACTTTTTGAGTAACCACCCGTAGAATCCTTGAAGGTGTACGGGCAAAAAACCTACAAGCGACATTAATATTTGTTGACTTTACCAAGGCTTTCGATTCCATTCACAGAGGAAAGATGGAACAAATCCTACTAGCGTACGGCATACCTAAAGAAACCGTAGCGGCAATAACGATTCTCTATAGAAACACTAAAGTAAAAGTACGATCACCAGATGGAGACACAGAATACTTCGACATTGTAGCAGGAGTACTACAAGGGGACACGCTGGCTCCGTACCTCTTTATCATTTGTCTAGACTACCTACTTAGAACATCGATTGACAAAATCAAAGAGAATGGCTTCGAACTGACGAAGAAAAGAAGCAGAAGGTACCCCGCAACAACAATTACCGACGCCGACTACGCCGATGACATAGCGATACTGGCAAATACACCTGACCAAGCCGAAACACTACTGCATAGTTTGGAACGAGCAGCAGCAAACATAGGCCTCTATGTTAATGCACACAAAACGGAATATATGTGCTATAATCAAACGGGGGACATCTCCACTCTAGAAGGAACCCCTCTTAAACTAGTAGACAAATTCACTTACCTAGGAAGCAGCGTCGAATCAACCGAAAAAGACATCGAAACGAGGTTAGCGAAAGCATGGACAGCTATCAATAGGTTATCGATGATTTTGAAATCAGACCTAACCGATAAAATGAAACGCAGTTTCTTCCAGGCAGCGGTCACATCGGTACTGCTATATGGCTGCACTACATGGACGCTAACAAAACGGCTGGAGAAGAAGCTAGAAGGCAATTACACAAGAATGCTGCGTGCAATCTTGAACAAGTCCCGGTGGCAACACCCCACAAGACGCCAACTGTACGGCCACCTGCCCCCTATCACTAAAACTATTCAAGTTAGACGAGCCAGACATGCAGGACACTGCTGGAGAAGCAGAGACGAACTCATAAGAGATGTACTCTTATGGACCCCACACATGGCCGCGCAAAAGCAGGACGACCAGCACGAACATACATTCAGCAGCTATGTGAGGATACGGGATGTTGTCCTGAAGACCTACCTAGGGCGATGAACGATAGGGAGGAGTGGCGAAAGAGGGTCAGGGATATCCCTGCTACCAGCGCGATATGATGATGATGATTATGTGATTAATCGTTTTGTCTTTATCTCCACATAACCTCCATTTGCTATTTTGTAGTGTTTTATCTATTTTTTCTTCAACATAGTTGGTCTAAATGGCATTATTTTGTGATAGTATTAAAAGAAGCTCAATTTGTCTCTTGAGGTTTCCCTTTTTTAGCCATATCCAAGTCGTCTAGTTTGAGATTTCTTTTATTTGTTATTTGAAATAACTATACAGTTATCTATCTATGTTTATTCGGATCACTGTTATTAGTCTTTGCTCCTTATTTTGTATATTCTTCGAGTCTTCCTATCGATGTATCGGCACTAACTTCAATATTGGCGAGTCCTCTTTTTCCTTCTTTTCTTGACTCATAAGGTCGAATGCATCGAAATTAGTTTTCTTTTATTCTGATGTATATATCTGAGTTCCTCTATCACCCATTTCAAGAATTGACCATAATTATCTTACAAGGGGTACAGAACAGGTGTTTTTTTTTCGATTTGATGAGATTCCAGTTTCTGAGTTTGGTTTCGAGAATCATTCTCGTTCGTACTCTTTTTAAATTTTTGCTTTATTCTTTACTTGTTTGATGGTGTCCTCTTCCAGTATTCCCAAGTAGTTGTAAGTTTCCTTTTCTCTAAGCGTTCTGATTTTTTCTTTATTTGGTAGTTCAATTCCTTCTGTTATTTGTCATTTTCCGCTTCACATTATTTGCATGACTTATTTTTCCGGGCCAAATTCCGTCCCTATATCCCGATCGTATATTGTTAGGTTTAATTATTTTTCATTTTTTGCCAGCAGTTTATATCGTCCATGTACATTACGTAGTTAATGTTTTCTTGCAATTTATGAAGTTTGTATCCACCTGTGCATTTTCTAAGTAGGTGACTGAGTGGCGTTGTCATTATAATAAATTAATGTTGACGGTGCATCTCCCTGGAATATACCCTTCTGGATTTTCACCTCAGCTAAAGCTTTTCTTCTTGCTGTCAATTCCGTTTTCCTGCTTTTCATGGTTTCCGCAATTAACTTAATGACTGTCGGATATCTTGTAAATTCTGAGGCAGTCTAGTATACAATTTTGCGGGACCATATCGTATGTCATTTTGTAGTCAGTCTATCGCATATCTACATTTCCGTCTCGTTTTACTTTCCTTGAGAGTATATTGATCACACTACAGTAAATCACCTGTTCCTCTATTTCAGTCCGTGTCTTATTAGCGAGTAATAGATCTCCTTTCTAATGTGTTTTGTTAGTATTTTCTACATTATTGGTAGATAGATTATGGGTCTATAATTGTTTGAGGCGTCTTTTTTGATCAGGGTGATCTTTCCTTTGGTCATTTATTCGGGTAAATATGTTTCTTCTAACCATTTATTCATTTTGAGTGCCAGTCTGTCATGGATGAACGTGAATCTTTTAAAACCAGAATCCATGTATGCGATCATGTTCCTGGTGATTTCAAACCCAGTACTTTTGGGGGTGTTGCTCAAGCTTAATCCTGGTGCATTTTCACCTCAGGGCCTTTTTCGAGTTCATTTAACTTATAATTTTTAATTAATTAATTAATTCGTAATTTACAGATTTACTTTCGTTTTCTTACAATCTTACACCTGGTGTTTTCATAAAACATAAAGAAAGGGAAGGTAATGATAACACCCTTCCCGTTCCTCTCTGTCACTCTCTCTCTCTCTCTCTCTCTCTTTGTCTTCCTCTCTCTTTTTCTTCCTCTCTCTTTCCCTATTTCTCTCTCTCTATATATATATATTGCTGGATCTTTTGGGTGGTATTTTCCCAATCACATTGATATTTCTCTCCCAAGAAGTTTTCTGTATTTCCTAAAGGTTGGGACTGTCAGGTATTTTGTTCAGATGTTTATCCGTCTTTTTCATACCCAGGGCTCCCACAATCACTGGTACGGTAGTCGCTATAAAGTGGCAATTTCTTTTTCAAATTGTGTATAAATTATTCGTGTTTATAGTTACTCGAAGTTATAATTATTTACAAAAGATTATCATGAGTTATTTGAAAACATACAATTACAATAAAAAGATTGACTTTGGTGTTCAATAGTCCAACATAACGTAAAAGCAACCAAGCAATATATTCACGCATGGATTAATCTAAGTCAAACACAGAATATGCAGAAACATCTTATATAATACTTTACTTTTTCAATGAGTACCTTGCTGTGAAGAATTGCCTAATGTTAAGAAAGAGATAACAAATTAGTCTTGGAAAACCATATGAGAATCACAAGATAACTTATTTAGAATAAATATGTTATAGTCAGAAGGATTTTGATCAAGTTAACCTAATATTTCATTCTGTAATATTTTACAACAAACCGTGCAACCAATATTTTGGGCACAGGGATATAACGTCAAATATTGATAATGAAAAAGCTAGGCAAAAATATCAACGATTTTGTGAATGAAATAACAAAGGATCTTTAAACTACAAAGTCTATACACTAGAACATAAGTTGAAAGTGCTTTCTGCTCGTTTTCGTGAGCTATCAGCAAGCCTTAATAATGATAATCCTATATCCATGTATATATAATGACATTGTGCCATAAAACTTTGTATTTTTCATATCTTTGAATTTGTAATGATAAAAGTTGTTGCCATTAAGTTACAGATAACACTGATAGTACGATGAAACTAAACAGCTTGTTTAGTATAAATAGTTACGTATAGAGTTTAGAAATCAGCTTTTAAAAGTGAACAAGAAAACTGAGGGTCTAATGTTTTAAGCCAACAAAGGGCTAATTTTGTCTATAATTCTTCTTAATATATCAGGATTGTATGGAGCCCAGTCAGCTGGGGTTGTAGAATACACGGATTGAATCTCTGCAGAGGGATAAGACACCCACCCACAACGAGTGTTCTGGAGTATGATATTAAAAATTCTGATAGTGAGGCTCCAGTTATGCCAGAGCTTTGGGGAATGCTGATTACCCCTTAATTGCCATCACTCTCATGCCATCATAGACCCAGTGAAGTAGCCCTTGATAGAGGCCTACTTATGGGTCAACAGAACTGGTTGATATTTAAAAGATGTGTGAGCAAATAACATGCTAAATTGAATTGTTTGGAATAGAACTGTTGTACCATTGCTGGTACTCCAGAGACTGTAGACCCCCGTTGTGACTTCACGGTGGTAACAGGTTAACGAACGTGAAACTCTGTTAAACATACAACAAAGTTTATCTGCTAATTGGTAGCAAATATAAAGAAATGGAGTATGGAAAGATGAGACAACTGCGTCTACAAGACGTTTATAAGCAACATATTTTATTGAGAAAAAGATGAGCTGACACAGACCTTGAATTTTTTCCTGATTCTATCATGCTTACCCGCTGAGTCACGTAGTCTAATGCCCCATTTTGAACGTCCTTACCAAATTAGAGCTCGTAAACATTTATCTCCTACATCAACGTGGCTCGTTTCCTACTGACTTCCTCATTTTCCACTCACACCACGCATTCCGACCTCCAGTTTCCCTCAGTCATTTTCGGCCTTGTTATTCAGCGACTACTCTCATATTCATTTATTTACTTATTCAATTTCGACCTCTCTATCTGCTCACCAATCAATGAGATATTTCTTTTGAAGGATATTTCCCTATCAGTACTGACGTCTCTATTTTCCTAAATCCATTTGTTTATCTCATTGCTAAAGGCCCAAATCCAAGACATCATCCGAGACCAAAAAACCCAGAGAAATCACAGTTGAACTCCCTTTAAACAAGAGGAACAGGCGTCATTTATCACTTTACTTCGTCGGAACTCGGAAAATGCAGGCTCCAAAGCCTTACGAAAATCATCGTCTAGCTCAATTTCTTTGAGACATTCTCCACATCGAGGATTTCAGAAATGAAACAGTGGGTTTTCTATAAATCCCTTTCATTAGCGTATGTCCAAAACAATCCACAACACAACGTGGATGAAATCTTGGACAGTCAATCTTGAAATCTGACTAGACTGAACGAAAAAATTGCAAGGTAACCAACACATTAAAAAAATATATGACATTTCCTACCTTTTCCTCTGTTGTCTATAATCCCCACCCTTCTTACTTCGTTTAGCTTTTCTTATTTTAAATCACGGGCACGGACCACAGAACTTGAATCAACTAAGGAAAAAAACCCAAAAAACCAAGAAACGTAGAGGAGCATTTGCCTAAATCTAATTGATGGTGTTTTTACCCTGTCCATCTTTTTTTCCACAATGTGGTCTTGTATTTCTCTCTTTTCATTCTGTTTTTCTTTTTTTTTATACTCTCCTTTCCTCAATACGTGGTCTTGTAATCCTTTCCTTCTTTTCTTTTTCAACGCGTGGTTTTATTTTACTTTCCCTTCATTCTTTACTTCTGTTTCTTTTTTTGTGTTGTTTTTTTTTTTTTCAACACGTGGTCCTGTATCTTTTTTTTACTTTCGGTTTTTCTATATTTTTCTTTCTTTTTTAAACATGCGATCTTGTATCTTTCTTCCCTTATTTTCACCTATCTTGTAGTTTCCTTGTGTTTTTCTCTTTTTGCCTTTTCTGTTGTTATTTCATGTTATCTAAAAAATATTTTGTCTCTACTATGAACCCACAGGTTGTTTACATTATATTTCTTAGTCGTCCGACTCTCTATACATTTCTCATTTTTCTTTGTCTCCTTTTCTTAGTCTAGTATGTTTATCTTTTACCATGTATTTTCTTGCTAACTTTTCTTACTTTCTTTTTTCTCTTCTGTCGGTTTTCCTTTGTTTATTTTTCATTTTCTTTGTTTTCCGTCGGTTTTTCTTTTTCCTCTTTTTCGTGTGCTTTCATGTGTTTTCTTTTTCTTCAATCTCTTTAAAATGCCCTTCTTTTTTTCTTTTCTGTCGTTTTCCTCTGAAGTAACCAAGCCAAGAGGACATGGACTGGTACGGCACCAAAAATAATTATATGCACCATTGATGTATCAAAGCGACTCTTTCGACTTGGTTGCGACCCCACCACGGTAACAAGTTGACGAACATGAAAACTCTGTTAAGCACACAAAGGTTTATTTACGACTAGGTAGAAAGCAGTCACCAGAAGAAAGAAGGGGCATATAGAAGCATGAGATGGCCGTTGACTAGACCATTATAAGCATAATATCCTAGTGAGAAAACGATGAGCACACACAGAGTTTGTATTTTTTCCTGGTTCTAACATGCTTGTCCATTGGGTCTGACGCCCCTCTTTGGGTTTCCCTAGAATTTGGAGCTCGTAAACTTTCTTCTCCTTTCATCTTGGTGGCTCGTTTTCTACTCGCGTCTTTACCTTATCACTTCTCGCTGTCGACTTTCCAAAGTCGTCCCCTCACTTCTGCCTGTCGTGTCGAGAGCAGAAACATTAACTTCCGCACACACAGGGCATGAGCACAAAAATTCAGACCTCCAGTTTTCCTTAGTCACTTTTGACCTTGTTATTCATCGGCTACTTTCTGGTTTATTTATTTATTTACTTACTTATTTTTTCTTATTTATTCATTTAGTTTCCTATGAGCTGTTCACTTACGTTACACTGTTTGACCATTTAACTGTGCGTAAAAAATGACTGATGTGTGATTGAATCGTTAGTAATTGATTGGCATACCCGGAAACATTTAACTTTGTTGACTTATGCTAAATTAAATTGCTAGAAATGGAAATGTTAGATTCATTAACTGTGTGTATCTAAAAACATGTGTTTACTAATCATATATTTAATATACACGTAAGAAAGGGTTTGGCATTAAATTGCCACAATGTTTGATATGCCATAAAACAAACCAAGCCGAACCGAACTTAATTGTTTGGGTCATCATTTTACCTGTGAAAGTTTTAATTAGGGTTAGGGTTAGTATCTCGTTTTTAGTTGAAAAGAAAATCTCATGTTATCATTCAATCTTAGCTTGAATTTTATTGATTCATGTGTTGAAAATAAAAAACAGGATAAACAATAATACAATAAAAAATAGGTTTGATTTAATCAATCAAGAATTAATTAATGATAAGAATAATTAAGCTAGAGGAATTCAAAGGCAACTAACTCAAAAATGGTGGCAATGTTTATCGACGTCAAGATGAAAAAGCAAATAGAATACCAAAGGAGTTAGTATTTTATTCCAATTTTATTGCACGCAGAAAGTACCTCATAGTTGGGTATTTTTTCACCGCAGGAAATGGACTCGACAAGCCTTATTTGAATCCTGGGTAACGTTGTTTTGTTTAACTCCGTATTAATGCCCTAAAGAAAATATTAAATCTTTTTCTTCTCCTTCAGTTATGAGTAGATATTTGAGAGACTGGTACCTTTAGCCTTGGTAAGTTAACTAATCTAGAATGAAAACCTGTAAATTTTAAACCAGGAGGCGTTGGACTAGCTATCCTATTCCATAAAACCTACTTGCTACTGTAATAGCAGCATTACCATAAATATTGTGTGACTGCAGCCATATACCCATGAAAGAGTCTGCAAAACTATACTCAAAGAATTTGCTGTCATACACTCCTCAAGGAGTCTATAAAATGCAGATAATTTCTGTGTATGGTGTATATTAATTATGTAAAAACAAACGTAAGGTACAATACTTTAATATGTCCTCGAGTCAATGAACTTGACATTTGGAGTGCCTATGCACGTATTGGTGAGATGAATAAGCTTAACAGCAGTGACCCATTTCCACCAGACAGCACCGACTTGTTCGTTGTATATCCATAAAAGACAAACCGACGGAGCCAAACCATTTTTGCCACCACCATGCCACAGGATCTTCACTTAAAAACAACAACCTTATAATAAATCATGTTTATAACGAAGAGGCAAATTAGGTACATACTTATTGATGAAAATAAAAATTTCAAATTAATTGGGTCTCCTCACCAGGAAATGGCAAACCTGCTTGCAACGACATAGGTACAATCATAATTGCTGTATAAAACATTAAACCTAATATTGATTTTATAAAGGATCACAATGAACAACGTTTAATCTTATTTTTAGCACGTTATCGATTTTTGACCTGTTGTATATAAATAAGGAATTCTATCGATATTCAAAGGCTATCAAGCTCATTTTAATAGTCATTAACTGGTAAAGTGTGTTCAATCATTACTGGTAGCACTGATACTATGAACTTGAACAGAACAAAGTTAAGCTACATAAATAGCCAAACAGGTTCAAGATGCTCGTTTATTTTTCCTCGGTACGAAAGGTCAGTGTTTGAACCCAAGAAAATGGCAAGTTCAAATGCTGATTTTAAAGGCTATTTGAAATATTGATACAATACTATCATAGCTCCTATTTTCTTTTCTTAATTTCTAACGAAACATTTGGAAAAAGAACTTGATTTTAAATACACAAAGATACTGCATGCTGTTTTGAACAAATCCTCGAAATAGTACCCAATAAAATATGCTCTACGGTCATTTACTTTCTATCTCGCAAACCATATGAATAAGACGAGTAAGATATGTTGGGATATTACTGAAGAAGTAAGGATGAAACTCATGCGCCATGTTTTTCTGCGGACTCCAACAAAAGAATACAACAGTGAGCCGACCAGCAAAATGTGACATTCATTAGTTCTTTGCGGATACTTGGTGCCTTTTAAACGACTTATTAAAGGGGTATGACTAATAAGAATGGAAAGCAAGAGATATTCAAAAGAATCCAAGCTATCGGTACGCCTTAACGATAATAATCCTATATCCATTAATGTATAATGACATTGTACCATAAAGCTTTTTATTTTTTATCTTTGAATTTGTAGTGACAAAATTGTATGCATTAAAGTTACTGATAACGCTGTCGGGACATCTGACGATGAAACTAAACAGCTTGCTTAGTTCGAATAGTTATATATAGAATTTAGAAATCAGTTATTAAAAGTGAACTTCCTCAATGGGAAAAGTTTTCAATAGAAAAAAAAGGAAGCAGGAAGTTGCAATTAGAACACTGCTGTGCACTAATGAAAGAGAACGTTTTACGTAATAATGGGTTTATCACTAACCCCGTGGATGAAGGAAAAATTAATTAAAATCAGAAATGAATGATTGCCGCCAGACATGGAGACATATTTCGTTTAATTATCTATTGATTTGGTTCGGGGACATTTATTCTAGATTTTTCTCTTCCAACATTTGTTTTTCTTTCGTTTTTCTTTTCCTTTATTTACCCACTTCATCTCATAAACTCAATAAAATTTATGTTATCATGAGGCAGAATTATTCCATGTTTGATTTTTCAATATACTAAGTTACTAAGAGAAAAGTAGTTACTCATATATAAACTTGGTGCTTTAGTCGTACACTTATAATCTGTCAAGTTTTATGACTAGAATGATGAGGCATATCATTTTCAGATCTTAATATTCTGGTTGCATTTCAGAGGATATCGTCTTTGTACAACTTCATTGCAGCAATGTTTGTTGATCAGTTGGAATAATACAATAGATTTGATATTTGTGAAACGGTGTAATGATACGGCTAGGTTTTCTGAAATGGACAGTGATCGTTCTATTTGTTACGAACTAAACTAATTCTTTCAGAACGGAGAAATAAAGAGTGGTCAAACATAGGACGAGGTTTTCTTTCAAATTGTCCGGATCGAAGAAGAGGCACGTTTTTCATTTATCGGAAATCCTCTGACAATTCTCAACAATGTGACTGTAGCGTCCCACGGCTTGAAGGGTTGAATGCTTTAAAGTCAAGAATAAAAGAAGGCAGGGAGAATACACACTGACTGTGAAGAATGACTCTGAATCTACTTTTCAGCGACAGTACTCTGTTAACTTCATAGATGTGTTCCAAGTAAGAAAAATTGAGCCGACATGGGTCTATAATTGTCAGTTATACATACAACAAGGAAGTGACCAACGATCTCCAATAATCGTACACTGTCTTCGCAAATGGTGATCAGTACTCTCGTATATATATATATATATATATATATATATATATATATATATATATATATCGTAGATGAATATTGATCTGAAAATTTCACATTATGTTCTATGTACATATTTAAAACTGGCTATAGTCTTTAGTGAATTGCTAATAAAAAATGGACTAAAAATAGATATTCGGCTTATAAAACAATTCCTTTCATCATTAGACTAAGGAAAATATATCCATCAACTATATATATATATATATATATACAAGCATACCAGCCATGTCAGCCGGGGCTGAAGATTAAGCCTATTGTATTGCTGCAGAGGTGTAAGAACCCCGCCCCAAATGAGTATACTCATTTGGGGCGGGGATTTTACACTAAACTTTATCTTGTAGTGCGGCTCCAAGCCTGGAGCTTTGAGTAGTGCTGAATACCCATTCAAAACATTACTCACAGGTCCAACCTGACTCAAAGTGTGAGTGCCTGTTAGAGTCCTATCAAGGGTCAAATACAACTGTATAATCATTCACTGTATTTGAGACCATTTAATTGTGTGCGAACAAATGATTAATATTAAATAAAACATATGTAAATCAGTAAGTAAAGTTTGCGACCGTAGTCAAGAGTGACCCGAAGGCTCCCTTTTCGACAGCTACTACACCAAGGTGTAGGGGAAGGTGCTACTACTTTCATTGGATTGTTCAACTTTACTCTTAATCCGTACCTTATAATACAAGCATTAAGCAAGGGAGCATCAAGTACCATTCTTTGAGTCTTTGGTATGACTGGGATTTTACCCAGATCTCTCAGGCCATGTCGAACATTCTAACCATCATACCGATGTCCGTTTAGGGTGACCCGAAGGCTCCATTTTCAATATCTACAACACCGAGGTGTAGGGGAGGGCGCTACTCCATTTCCGGGATTGATCAACTTTACCCTTGATCCTTTACCTTATAGTGCTGAGAGTTAAGCAAGGATGTATCAAGTACCATTTTTTGAGTCTTAATTGAAATTAATTATGTCAAATTGAATTATTAGTGTTACATATAAACCAGCGAAAACATTTAACTGTGTGCAAACAATAAAAAGTAATTCTTAATAATCATTTAACTGGGGCAAAATGATCTATGGAAAGTTTTAAAATGTTATCTAGAAACTATTTGTTTAAAAATTATATATATATATGGGGGGTATGTGTATGTGTGTGTGTGTGTGTGTGTGTGTGTGTGTAAATGTTTATGAGTCTTCGTGGTAGCGAAATAAAATGATTTCGCATTAGATAACCTTTAAGGTTTGATAGGCCATTAAAACCAACCAACGAATCAACCAACAAACAAACATACATAACATATATACATTGTATATAAGCACACATTCCTCTCTCTCTCTCTCTATATATATATATACATGCATGAAAAAAATATATATACATACATATGTTTGATTAAATAATTGAGACTGAGACAAATTTTGTCTATATAGTTTCATTAGGATCTCTTTAAGTTATAGAATATTAATAATTTTTTTCTATCTTTTTCACTTCCGTTATAAGTCACGCAAAAAAAGACCGTGTCACCAACAAAACTAATACGTACGTTGGTCTAACCACTACTACTCTTGCCCCATTGGCTGGGGCTGTAGAATACTCAGCCTGCTTCTCTGCAGGTGAGGTAAGACCCCCACAACGAGTGTACTGTATATGACACCTAACAATCTGATAGTGAGGTTCAAATAATGCTGGAGCTTTAGGGAAGGCTGTGTACCTCTTTGTTGCCATCGCTCCAAGTTCCACTCTGACCCGGAGTGGAAGCACCTGATAGGGTCTTATCTATGGGTCAAATAGAACTAAACCGTGGTTTCGAGAGTTTACTGTTTTTGCATTTAAATTGCATATTTATGCTAAACTGAATTGACATCTAAACTGAGTACTTATGCTAAACTGAATTATCTGAAATAAAACTGTTTTTACGTTTAACTCTGTGTATTGCCCAACTGGCTGGAGCTGTAGAATACACCAACTGTACCTCTGCAGAGAAGTAAGAGCCCCCAACGAGTATCCTGTATATGACGCTAAACAATCTAATGGTGAGGTTCCAGTGATGCTGGAGGTTTGGGAATGTGGAACACCCTTCATTGCTATCGCTCCCCGGTCCACTCTGGCCTGGAGTGCTAGCAGTTGATAGGACCCTATCTATGGGTTAAATAGAACTAATATAAAATATAATTTTTTTTGACATTGAAACTGTACTTACGAAAACTCTTTTTGACATTGAAACTGTACTTACGAAAACTCTTTTTGACATTGAAACTGTACTTACGAAAACTCTTTTTGACATTGAAACTGTACTTACGCTAAACTGAACTTTTTGAATTAGAACTGTTAGACAAAACCGAATAGCTTGAGATGGAAATGTTATTGACAATTAGACTTTCCACTCATGTTAGAATGAATTGTTTGAAATAGAACTTATTATTTGCATAAAAATGGATTTGGCATTAAATAACCTTAAAATGTTGATATGCCATAAGACCCAACAAACCAATCAACCAATTTAGCAAGCAACTTAATTTTTTTTATTAAAAAAAATTTACATTTGCAAACAACCCCTGATGGTGGCATATGAAGGGTATGAAAGCTCCCGGGACAATTTTGGTAAATTTACCTACCAGCTCCAACATAAAACTAGAGCTCTTGTCAGGAACTTTAAAAAGGATCCTAATAAAATTATATAGACAAACTGTGTCTTTATTATTTAATCAAACATGCTCAAATGAAAGAATACTGCCAAACCACACACACACACACACACACACATATATATATATATATGGTTCGTTGGGTTTTATGGTATATCAACCTTTGTAGTTTATTAAACGCCAAATCCATTTTTATGTAAATAATCAGATCTGTTTCAAACAATTCAGTTCAGAATGAGTACATAGTTTCGTAGTCAAAAACATTTCTATTTCAAGCTATTCAGTTTAGTCAAGCAGTTCTAATTCAGCTAATTTAGTTTTGTATAAGTAGAGATTTTGTTTACCCACAGTTAAATGTCAAAACAGATCTATGTTAAACAATTCAGTTTAGTGTAAATACAGCATCAATGTCAAAAAACAGTTCTATTTTGAATAATTCAGTTTAGCCTAAGTATACAGTTAGTTCTATTTAACCTATAGATAGAGCCCAATAAGATGCTACTATTCCGGGTAAGAGTGGACCTGGGAGCGATGGCAGTGAATGGGTACTATGCATTCCCCAAAGCTCCAGTATCACTGGAATCCCACCATCAGATTGTTTAGTGTCATTACAGGACACTCGTTGGGGAGTCTTACTCCTCTGCAGAGGTGCTGTCGGTGTATTCTATAGCCCCAGCTAACTGGGCAAACATATATATATATATATATATATATCAGTTGTATCATTGAATGATTCACGGTGAAGAAAGACTGCTTAATATATTCATTCAGCTCCAGTATCCCGTGCAAACGGTGCAGTCAGTTGCAAACGATTAACATGACAACTTACTAGAAATAGAGAAGGGGCAAAATGCAGTTTAGCCAAACGAAGTAAGATAAGTTCGAATATTAATCAGCTTAATTCGAACTTATTAATCAACCGTTGAAGTCCTTAATTGTAGGCTATTTAAAGCTATGAGCCAGACCATCTGGTAGAGTGCTGAGGGGGTGCTAGTTACTCTACAGCAATGTATTTATATGCCTATTTTTATATATCAATATATTCATATGCATAAATATTCGTATATGTACGTATATATGTACATATACCCACATATCTATATACATATTTATATAGTCATATATGGGTACTTCTTGCTAGAGTAGTAAACCTTTAGCACTGAGTTAGAATTCCATGGGTTCCCCATTCACTTGGCCTTGTGCCACATCTAAACAAAAGGTTTAGTAAATTTCTATATATATATATATATATATTTATATTTACACATATACATGCATACACACACGCACACACATACATACACACACATACACACACACTCACACACACACACACACACACACACACACACACACTCACACACACACACACACACACACATATATATATATATGCATGTACATCGATGTACATATATGGAAGTAAGTAATTGCAATAAATCCGACGGTATGAAGAAAATAGAAAAACAAAATATTTCGAATGAAATGCATTTATTACGATGGTAAAGATAATGTTAAAACATTTTGTTTTTATTTAACCTTCATCAGAACTTTATCAAAAATCGAATATTAAATTTCAATAATCCTGGTGAAGAAGTCAATGTAAGAAATCCACAGAGCAAATAATTTTCTCTTTCAAAAAACCCACAATCGGTCACATGAAGATAATATATTTATTTCCATCCTGTTAAAAGCATTGATAAAAATCAATGCTCTAAAAAATTTATAGGACTTCTTTAGATCAAACAAGAAATGGATTAAAATAATTCTTTCACATTTACAACCAGAATAAGACGAAAAAAACAAAAAAAACCCCAAAAAACAACTTATTTCTCTTATGTATTAAAACAAGCTTAAACCTTCAAGTAATAATAAGTATCAAATTATTTTGGCAGGTAAAACTACATCCGGTTTTATCATACTTCAAATTCAAAATCACTTTTATAAATTCAAATTCTAATTTATTTACCAATTTAATAAATTATAGTTATTCATTTTCTGTTTACTTATCAATTCATTTATTTATCTACTTATTTTCTAAATTTATTTTTATGCCTACATCTATGTATTAAATAACATCTCTGATTTGATAGGTTACCAGGGTCAAAGTATAACATAATTTATATCTTTTCATCTAGAAATAAATTACATTTACCATCAAAGCAGCTCGTAGTAGTAAATCTTTTTAATATTCTCCATTAAATTTCTTGGGTTAAACCAATATTTTCCAACCTACAAAAACTTTTGGATGAAGCTGTTAGCTTTCTCAAACGTTCATGAGAGAACGAATGAATATGATTATTAAATCTTAGTTTCCATCTAACTAACGAAAATCCCATATAAGTTTTTCTATCTTTTACATTTTCCTTTGGGAAAATAATAGCTTGATATTCTACGTTTGTCAAATTACACAAACCATTCACAGGACAAATATTATAATAATAATAATAATAATAATAATAATAATAATAATAATAATAATAATAATGTTCTACTAACTTACTTATTATGAGTATTAATTATTTAAAAAAAATTCTTCGTGCACAAATAAATAATTTCTAAAGTTTTCCTGTTAAATATTTTATGTGATATATTATACTGATTAAAGTGTTTATCTATTAAGTTAAAAAATATATTTTCCCATGTTAATATCAAAAAGTTTACAAGAGGTGGGATTGAACCACATAATTTTCCATTTTCTTTTTATGACAATTCACTTTTTTACTACAATTATCAGTAGTTTCTATATCTTTATTCAAATAATAATAATAATAATAATAATAATTATTATTATTATTATTATTATTATTATTATTATTTTATTACTCATTAGAGTTTTTCACATCAGCGTAAGCTGATTGTCTTTCACTGGAGATTGAGTGACAGCAAGTCTCCTCAAGTCTCCAGGATTCTTCTCAGTATTCTGGCCGTTTTCAAAAATGTTGTTGTCTGGATGGTTTCCACTCGGCCGCCAACATCCAAATCTTCCAGGTCCTTTAATAATCCTTTAGTTACTGTACCAAAAGCTCCAATCACAATTGGTACAATTGTCACCTTCATCTTCCATAGTTTTTTCAATTTTCTAGCAAGGTCGAAGTACTTATCTCTCTTTTCACATATTTCAGTTTTATTCTGTTGTCAGCCGGGACAGCAAAGTCGACAATTTTGCAGATTTTCCTTTTTTTTTGTCGATTATCATAAGGTCTGGTCATCTGGCTGAGATTAGGTTATCTGTTTGTATATCAACGTCCCATAGGAGTTTGTGTGTGTCATTTTCGAGGACAGGTGCTGGGTTGTGCATATACCATTGTTGGCATGGTCAAATTTAAATTTCTTGCACATTTCCCAGTTTATCACCTTGCCGACCCAGTCGTGTCTAGCCTTGTACTCCTATGCCAATTTGCTGCATTCGCTTATTATGAGATTGATGGTTCCATCTCTGTCACAGCATAGTCTACATTTGCTATTTTGTTGCTTCTTATCTATCCTCACTTTAATATGATTGGTTCTTATGGCGTTATTTTTTGCTGCCGTTAAGAGAGACTCTGTTTCTCTTTTAAAGTTTCCTTTTCTTAGCCAGGTCTAGGTTTTGTCGTGTGAGATGTTGTTTAAAACGCCCATTGAGTCTTTTTCCTTCCCATTTTTGTTTTCTAGTTTTTGTCATTCTATTATATATCGTGTTGCCGGTATTGTTTCTGATGGTCGTAATCAGTCCTTTTTCGCGTTTTTCTATGTAGTCTTCGAGTCGTTGTATGGATGTGTCAACGCTGTCTTCTATGCTGGAAAAGTCCACTTCCTCCCTTTCTTGGTACATATAGTTTGTCCACGTCGTCTCTAGGATGTAATGCCTTGTGCATGGTCATTAGTTTTCTAGTTCTTTGGTCCATTTGTCTAAGTTCATCTCTGGTCCACTTGAGAAAGGGTCCCGAGTACCTAACGAGGTGTACAGCCCAAGTATTTATTCCTTTGATAAGGTTTCTACAAGAGAGCTTTGTCTCGAGTAGTTTTGTAGTTCTCCTGAGATATTCTTTTTGAATTTTGTTTTTCATTTCCACTTGTTTGATGGTGTCAGCCTCCAGATTCCTAAGTATATGTAGGTCTCGTTTTCTGCGAGCCTTCTGATCTTGTCTTGATTTGGCAGTTCTATTCCGTCAGATGTCGTTTGTCCCTTTTCATGACGAGCATTGCACATTTTTCAATGCCAAATTCCGTCCCTATATCTTGACTGTATATTCTAACTGTGTGTATTAGGATTCCCAGTTCTTTTTCATTTTTCCTCCTGCAGTTAATTCAATTTATTGCTTTCATGGAAAAATTTCTTATTTGGTGATTATCAGAGTTGTGAATAAATTTAGACAATTTTACAAAATAAGTAAGTAAGTAAATAAATAAATCATCATCTTCATCATCATGTCGTGCCACCAGCACCCTGACCCTCTCTCTCCACTTCTTACTATTGTTCATCACCTCTGGCAGGTATTCAGGGTTACATCCCGTATCCTCAAATAGCTGCTGTATGTTTGTTCGAGCTGGTCGTCCTTCTTTTGCTCGGCCATATGTGGGGGTCCATAGGAGTACATCACTTATGAGCTCGTCCCTGCTTGTCCAGCAGTGTCCGGCATGTTTGGTTCGTCTAACATGGATAGTTTTCTTGATGGGAGGCAGGTGGCTGTATAGTTGGTGCTTTGTGAGGTGTTGCCGCCAGGACTTGTTCAATATTGCTCGCAACATTCTTGTGTAATTGACGTCTAGCTTCTTCTCCAACCGTTTAGTTAGCGTCCAAATAGTGCATCCATACAGCAGTATCGACACGACTGCTGCCTGGAAGAAACTGCGTTTCATTTTATCGGTCAGGTCTGACTTCCATATGATCGATAGGTTATCGATAGCTGTCCACGCCTTCGTTAGCCGCGTGTCGATGTATTTTTCGGTTGATGAGACACTGTTTCCTAGGTTGGTGAATTTGTCTACCAGTTTCAGAGAGGTTCCCTCTTGTGTGGAAATGTCGCCTGTTTGATTAAAGCACATATATTCAGTTTTGTGTGCATTGACATGGAGGCCAATGCCTGCGGCATAAATAGATAAATTAACAGAAAATGAATAACTATGATTTATTAAATTGGTAAATGAATTAGAATTCGAATCTACGTATATAAGTGATTTTACTTTATTATTGTAATTATGAGGGGTTTTATCATAATTAACATTGGTTTTAGGTTTTTTAGTTCATTTTAATGAGAAAAATTGATTTACAAAAATTAGATTGTCTGAATAATTTTGTTATGAATGTTTGAATTTTTGAACATGTATTATTTTAAGTGTTATTTTTGTCTGTTAAATTAAAAGTATAATGAAACCTGAGATAGATTTACATACCATAATATTTTGATACTTATTGTTACTTGAAGGTTTAAGCTTGCTAGAATACATCGGAGATATAAGTTTTATTTTTGTCTTAGTCTGGTTGTAAATGTGAAAAAATATTGTAATCCATTTCTTGTTTGATCTGGAGAAGTCCTGTTAATTTTTTAGAGTATTGATTTATATCAATGCTTTTAACAGGGTAGAAATAAATTTATTATCTTAATGTGACCGATTGTTGTGATTTTTTCAGTATATATATATATATATGTGTGTGTGTGTGTGTGTGTGTGTGTGCATGTTTATATATATATATATATATAAACACACACACACACACACACACATACATGCATATATATGCGTGTGTGTGTGTGTGTGTGTGTGTGTGTGCGCACGCGCGTATATATATATAAACACGCACACACACATATGTATGTATATATAAGTGTATATATATGATACATGATTTTACAGTTTATTGCTCTCCCTTTTAATCTCACACCCCACCAGCTGCCCACGCAGCTCATGTTCCCTGAATTGACTTATCAATCTTAATGCTGACCCGCAAGTTTTATGCTGCAGACATTTACCAGCATGCAGTGGACCGTAAAAGAATTGCTTCAGTAAATAATCATCACTCATACGTACAACATGATCTGTCCACAGCATTTGGACCGTTATGAAGAGAGACTTAATGCTTGTGCCATTCTGATTACATAAGGACTTTATCAGGTGTTCTGGTATCCCACTTGATGTTGTGAATGCGTCTCAAATACGATGACTACATAGAGAATGTCCACGTTCAATACGGACAGCCTATTAGGATTCATCTTAGTCTCATGGACAATATTGCTATATGACCATACTCGTTTGTCCAGCATCACATTGGCCACATATGCCTTTTCAATGCCTAAAGTTATTACTTTATTCGAAGACTTGACATTAATTATTCACACACACACACACACACACACACACACACACACACACACACACACACGCATATATATATATATAGTGTCAGTTATATATACATATATATGTATTGTGTCAGGTATATATATATATATACATATATACGTATGTATAGATACAAATATGCATATATATTGTCATTCACCGACAGACTGTATCACAACATCTGAGTGTAACGAGAAAGGCGAGATATTTCAAGCTGGGATCGAAACCTGACTAACTTTAACTGAGCCTGATAACATCCCTTACAACCATCAGCAGCCTCAGCGTAAGCGAATTTGAACGTATATGCATTAATTTTTCCTTTGTTTACATTTATGCTAATGCCTACCGTAGAGCTCAGTTCCTTGGAAGAGCTTTGCATAACGCGAATGGTAACAGTTAATTCCTTGGCGAATATGCTCAATCTCTCGAAAAGGGGAATATCTACATATGGAGGTGCCCGTGGGGTAATGGTTACGGCAATACGACTTCAAATTCTGGACGAGACTAATTGCATTTCACATAGCACTAATGCCTTTAGGAAAGGTATGAATCCAATTATTCTCCCTCGAGCTATGGGTAAATAGTAGGGCAGACTATGTTCTTTAGCCTTGGCGAGGCAACTAGTTTAGGAAAAGGAAAACTCTGAATTCAAATCTGTTAAACTTCGCTTAGAAAAATTGACCTTGTGTCATATCCTGCCCGAGCGGAGGGGTTGGTAAATATGAATACATATATACATATATATGGATTTATATATGTATATGACCATATATTGTGACGCTGCATAAATAATTATCTCAGGACGAGAATTTATTTTATGCGCATGTGACGTCGGGGGCAGTCTGGCACTTGACCCTCCGCAAAATAAATCCTAATCAAGACTCCTATTTCGGGCATATGGTAACTGGCAAATAATATGGAGGTTAATTTGGGGCTAGACTGATCTCTGACACTAGTGAGGGGGTTTCCAGTTTCACTTTCACATACCCCACCAAGTCCTTCGTTTTCTTACCCCCTCGGATAACGGAAAGCATAGACTTCTAGGTTAAAACAAAATATTATTCACTATAGTCAAATTTCCAAAAATTCCCTTGTAATGCTTTAAGGTGAATAAGATATTTAGCGAGAATTAATGAAACCGATACGAAGCTGAAAAAGAAATGTGCAAAGAAGGCGACTCGATTGATAAATAACACAACCAACAGATTTCTACAGAAGGGTGCATTTAAAATATAACAAAGTTTTAATAGGCGACGACCAAATAAATGATCATAAGATTTAAGAAACAATTTCTTTTTCTTTTCTTCTTTCTTTTTTAACTATCGGCTATATTAAGCCGGCAGACAGTGTCAAACACAAACGTCTCTCTAAACAGCCCTTTTCTTCTTTCTCCTTTTCTTTCTTTCTTTCTTTCTTTTTCTTTTCTTTCTTTTACTTGAGAAAGTGTCTACGTCCACTCACTAATTTACGATTGACGAAATTGAGTCCTTTCAATTTCTCTCTTTCCTTTTCTGAATACATATAATTCCAATTTTTAGGAAGGGTAGAAGGAAAAACAGTTTAATTCGTACTTATCTTTGATAAGGCTTACTTCTCCGGTTCCTTTCTCTTACGGACGAGTGACATCCCCCCAGAATCGGCTAAATCAGCCTTTCTGCTGACTTCTGTCCAAAGATTCTGTTCTATGCTTTTTACGGGGGCCTCCCGGAGCTTTTGGCTGTAAACTGACGTCTTTCTCCGCCGACTTCTGTTCTCAAAACAGAAGATTCCTTTCCAAATTTCCTCAGACGAAAAGGTATTATTTTGGCGCTAAAGGGTCTGGCCAATCATTTTGCTTCTATTTTTCTTCTCTCACTATTTCCTCCAGTCATGTTATAAGAGTGACCTGGATTCTTTTCTTCGTCCAACAGATTACAGGTCATGGAGTGCAGGTAGCTTTGGCCTTCATTCTGACCTGGATTCGGTCAGTCCTTGGGACCTGTTGATTCAAACACCGTAGGATAGGGGAATTTACCTCCCCTTCCCTCTCTCGATAGTATACCACGTCACAATACATACACACACACACACACACACATATATATATATATATATATATTGTGTAAAGTCACTAAAAGCGTTACTGGTGCTATGTAACCAATACTGCTTGTTTTATAGCAGGATCATCGATAACTAAATCAGTACATCCACTATGTTTTTCAGCTGAATAGCGTGGCAAGACACGGCAGGATGAAAAGGAGCTGTATAAGGAAGCGTCTAGCTCAACGGCCATCTAGCACTTTTTCCTGGGTGTGTTGGACCCCTTGTTCTTAATCAATTTAACTAACTAGAAAAAACCTATGATATAAAACCTATTGCTGGCGTGATTAATTGTTTTGGCTGGTCACTGGAAAATAAACAGGAAGAGTGATTCTTGAAATCTTATTTCCACTTCTGATATCTTTCTTCTTGTTTAGCAGCTTTTAGCTTTACATTCGAGGTAATCGTATTTCCGTTCATTTCATTTACCGTTTGCCATACTATTCGTGAAGTCTATCGTCTATCAAATTACTAATTTCCTCTATTTTGTCTTGAATATATTCTAATGTTTTTTTTTTTTGGTATGGGTTACTTCTCTTTTGGGTTCCTTAACTTAATGTCCATCGGCATTTATTCGGTTCCCTTTTGTTGGTAAGGAGGCTTTTTTAAAGTAAACTCGACTATTCCTAACATTCACTCCCATGGGTCTCTTTATGTGGCTCTTGCTTTGGCTGATATGCACTCTGTGGCTGCTTCCAAGGCAGCTGTAACAAAGTTTCATATTCGACATTAAGATTATATGTTTCAGATTTCTCTTGAAGAGTATTAAATTTGTTTCTTACAGGAACCATGTATTTATTGCTTATATCTATATTGGTAAAGGTGGACCAATCATAACGTCTTGTTTTATGTCCTTGTTTCTTATTTCTTTGTTGACTTAGAGGCGTATCTTTTCCAAGACGATTCTGTAATCAGAAAATACTTCCTCAAAAATGGAGTATTCCTCACAGTTCAGAGCCCTATTTATCTACTTCTACTTAAAGAATATATACTCTAACCGTTGTTTGTTGTTATTTGGGTAGATATATGTCCATAGATTTCGCATTCTGTTTTGGACTTTCGTGTTCAGGCATGGAAGACTGTTTTCAGTGAAAAATCTGATAGATACTTGCTATTTCTATTTGACAAGTTGTGTAAGCAAATTTTATAATTTTCATCTTAGTCTATTTGGGCATTCATGTCTCTACCGATGATTAAAACGGTGTTCTTGGGTATGTGTCGAGCAAGGAAAGACAACCTTTGACAGGAGGTTGTTATATACTATTTCTCACTGGTATTGGTTGGACTGAAGCAAGAGACCATAGTTGTGCAGGTGTGAACATAAAATCTGGGTTCTCTCGATGCTCTTTAGTGATTTTAAGATATACGTACTGCGAATCATTCGTACACCTCCTATGGAGGCATTGACTGAGATTTCCAACGCAAATTACGAGACAAGTATCCAACCATTACTGGTATTACGTTATTCTAATTTTACTTTACTGTGTTCTTGCACGCATATGAGGTCTATATTGTGCTCAACTGCAAATGCAGTAAGCACAGGTAGTTGGTTTATTTTATTTAAAGTCATACTGTCAAAAGTTGCGATGATAAAATGTTTTTGTATCAAAGTACTTTGGGTTTGGGATCTGTTGCTGATTATTCGAACACTGGGGCCAACATCAACATGTTGTATTGTCATCTGCTGATTCATGCAGAAATATACATATATATGTTGGATACATACTGACGCAATGAATAATAGACGCAAAGACAAAGACGCACTCAATGATAAAAACGCAGGAAGACTTCTTTATAAAAAATATTTACCTCTCACTTTATTTGTAAGGTTCGAAAGGGTTGTTCAAGGTTTGCATGTAAGAGGGAGCTGGAGACCGAACATAATTGAAATATTTTGACCCCGAAGTTATGGCCGTCAGCGTTATGTCTTTCTCGTTCTCCATGGCTGCTCAACCGGAGCCCTGGAGTCCACTCTGCTTTCCTTACTACTCTCATCCACCTCCGACTCCAACTCTACTCAACTGTCCACTGGCTCATCGAACTCAACTGTCTTCTTCTGTTCAATTCGTCGGCCTTATATTACCTTCAAACTCCCACGTGGTGATATGGACATGCCTCCACGCCTCCGCAATTTCTTCGGATATCTGGCGACCGGGATGTGTCCCTTCCGCTATCTTTGGAATGGCCTCTGTGATCGTCATCGAGCGGAAATAACTGTCATGCAGTTCAGAGGTCACTCTCTTCTGGTGCATCAGTCTATGAGAGTATAATGGGATTTTTTTTATCTCGTCCCATTTCATCAGCCAATTTCCGCCCACGCGATTTCCTCTGATAACTGCCATTAGAATGTGTTACTTCCTTCCGGTGCGTCACCTTGAATGGCGTTTTTAGCCGGGTCAATTAACATGAAGAACGATGCGGTTTGAATGTACAGTTTGCATTTGTGCGAGGTAAGCTTTCATTGGAAGTTTTGTTCCTCGTCAATTGACGCTACCCTTTGACATGAGTTGCATTAGTTACCTGACTGAACTATTTGGTCCTGGTCACTTACTTACATAGTTTTTCAGTCCAGAATTCGTCGAAATGCACTGTCGACACAACTTTTGATTCATCCGCTTTACTTTACATCGACCATGCTGAATCCCATGCTATATACTTCTGTGGCTCTCTTTCCTTTGAGATTTTATCGAGTGACGAGCCGAGGTAGAATATCTGAGAGGTTAAGATGGGGAAGAAAAAATATCCCTCTTCACCCTTCGTTTTCTCTAGTCTCAAATTCGGAAAAGGTCAACTAACCAGCACAAGTGGGATATATATATATATATATATATATATATATATATATATATATATATATATATATATATATATGTTTTCGGTTCACTTAAACCGGAGTCGGGAATAATTCCGTCAGGACAAAAACTCATTCAACTATGAACATTTAAATTTTTCTGTTAAAGAGATCAATGTAACTGACATCACAGAGCAATAATTTCTTTAAGAAAAACAAAAACCGGTCACATTAGGATTATAAATTTATTTCCATACTGTTATGGGTATTGATATGGCGTTATTGATTCATATCAATACTCATAACAGGATAGAAATAAATTTATAATCCTAATGTGGCCGGTTTTTGTTTTTCTTAAAGATATATATATATATATATATATGTGTGTGTGTGTGTGTGTGTGTGTGTGTGTGTGTAGAATAAGAAAAAATTCCATTAAAAGAACTACGAACCCCCAGAAAAAATAGTAACGAACAACCCTTATCATATGTATCAAGATGAAACGAAAACAAACCAGCACTATTCAACGAACTAAGAAAGAACGAACAATAACTTCAAAACAATGACATAATAAAAGAATACATAACAGACACGTAAAAATTAATAACAACAAACGACAACCTAAAAACTTAAAACACACCCTAACTTCATTTAAATTTTGGGAGCAAATCATCCATGGAGTCTCAACATGTTAAAATAAAAGATGTGGTGAATAAAATTGAAAGAAAATCTTATAACTTCAAAATACCCTAACAACATTCATAATAAGTAAAAATCTAAGCAGCAATTCAAAGAATCGTTGTCTACATAATCGAACGTTGAATCTTAAATTATATATATATATATATATAGTTTCGAGCCAGGCTCTAAACAAAAAAGTGTCTTACATAAAAGCAGCATTAAATTAGCAGAATATAGAAAACACCATCTATGAAAACATCTTTATAAATCGCGCAATAGAAACTTTTATATAGTGCAAATATACCTGACTGATGAGTACTCTTTACTCCAAATAAAAGGAAAAAAACTTCATTGATGAATTCTAACATATTAAACACAGCCTCTCTTCGCGCACGTGCGCGCGCGCACACACACATACACACGCGCACAATCACACTTCACACTTCACACACACACACACACACACACACACACACACACACACACACACTTAGAAACCAAAACATATATACACAAAGACTATCTTAAAATATATCTATGTGTGGAAGCAGATACGTTCTCACACACATTCAACTTTGAGAAAGGAAAAAAACAAAATCTATGAAAATATATGTATGTACGGGTGTTAATGTCCATAGATGTACAAGCATGTAGGCAATGTATATACACAGGTACAAAATTACAAACTTGTATATACATACATAAAAAAAATCTGCTGAGGCTAGTGGTTTTCATGCATAATTAACTTCAATAAGACATTCATAGACACAAATTTTTGAAATAAAAAGAATGAAACGCCTATCAAAACTATCTTCACTTTAAAAAGTACAATTATCCATCACCTGAAGAAGATAATAAAATCTTAGATACGTGTAGAACACAAACATATGAAATGATAAAACCTAAAATAATAAATTCCGACTTATTGATCTTAAAATATTTACTTTTGATATGTTGGAACAACACCAGTGTCTTTAACATATATGTATGCATATACACAAACATACACATACACTCACGCACACACATACACATACACACACATTTATATATATATATATATATATATGTAAGAACAAATGGTAGATTTTGGTGAATCTGACAAGATGATAAAAAAAGTGGAAAAGTGAATTAATCAAACACTTACAACGGGTTTAGAAGTAATATTTCATTCTTTATTGAAGGAAGAACTTTTTCAGACGAAACATTTTTTGAGTTTTTCTACATTTTAGCAATTGACGAAATAGATAAAATAAGTGTGAAAATATAAACTAGGCATAAAGGGAGGGAAGATATCTAAAGACAAGAGACTGACAAGAAAAGAACAGGGAGAGATATAGATATAGGTTTAAGGGATGGTGGATGGAGTTATTGGGTTTGAATGTAATCAACTGGGTAGATGGTCAAGGCTAGGTGCTATCAAAAATGAATCCACCGCTATCTAGTCAAATATCTGATGAAAACTGATACACTTGATACACATTACGATTTATCGCAGGACCACTCTGACCCAAAATGGTAGGACCAATTAAGGTCAAATCTATGGATAAAATCATTTATTCATTGACTAGATCTTCATCTTCATTATCATCATGTAGTCCTCGCTCGTTACCAGTCTCTATCGTCCATCGCTCCCGGCATGTCTTCTTGGCTACATCCTGTATCAGCACAGAGCTACTGTAGATATGTCCTAGCAGGTCGTTCAACACTTGCTCGTCCGTGTGAATGGGTCCACAGGAGTATATCACTTATGAGTTCACTCTTACTTCTTCAGCAGTCTCCAACATGTCTGGCTCGTCTAATTTGGATGGTTTGCGTGATGGTTGGTAGGTGTCCGTACAGCTGGTGTTTTGTGGGGTGTTGCCTCCAGGACTTGTTCAATACAGCTCATAGCATTCTTGTGTAATTATCGTCAAGCATTTTCTCCATCCGCTGAGTCAGTGTCCACGTGCTGCTTTCATTTAGCAGAATTGATACGACCGATTCTTGGAAAAAAAAACTGCGTATTTTTTTATCGGACAGGTCTGACTTCCATATGACTGTTAGCTGTCCAAGCCTTTGCAAGTCGCGTGCTGATGTCATTTTCGGTTGATGAGACGCTGCTTCCTAGGTAGGGGAACTTGTCAGCTGGTTTCAGAGAACCACCATTTAGTACTAAGTTGAGTTCTTCTTGCATAAACTGTCCTTGTTTCATGTCTAGCTGATAACAAATAATTTTCTCGATAGGTGCATCAGTAACTTTCATTGGTTTATCAAGTAAATTATCGAGTTGTTGTTTCCACAGGTGTATTCGTTCTTCTTTGCTGGCAGCTTTTAGCTTAACTCTCGCAGTTTTCTACCTTCTACTCACTTCATTTACTGTCTGCCATGCTATACTAGACTGTCTATCTTCAACTGAGTCTCTAATCTTATTGATCTGATTTTTTACGTATTCTGTTTGTTCTTTTAGGTATACGTTAGTCAGTTCATTTTGTACCTTCTCATATTTCTGAGCATTGATATTAGTTCCGGTTCCGCTTATTGCATACGGAAGCATTTTTCACGTTTGCACGCTTTTTTCTAACCGTTAATGTCCCATATGGGATTGACGAAATTCTCATACTCGTCATTCGGAGTAAGTGTTTCTGATATCTTCTGAAGTGCATGGAATTTGTTTTTTTAGTGTTGACTTTTATATGTCACTGATATCTCTATTGTTAAGCAGGAACCAGCTGTAATTCATTTAAATCACATATAACCATTTCATTGTATGCCAAAAAGGAGTAATGTTAAACTGAATTATAATGATTATATAGCAATACTTGAAACCTGAAAGAGTTTAACTGTACGCAAACGAATTAATAATTTTGAATTGAATGATTAGTTTTAAACAGCAATACTTGAAAACAATTTTTGCCCAGTCGGCTGGGCTGTAGAATACACTGACTGCACCTCTGCACAGGGTAAGACCCCCCAACGAGTGTCCTGGATATAACACTAAACAATCTGATGGTGAGGTTCCAGCAGTGCTGGAGCTTTGGGGAATGCAAAGTACCCCTTCATTGCCATTGCTCTCAGGTCCACTTTGGCCCAGAGTGGTAGAACCTGATAGGGCCCTATCTATGGGTTAAATAGAACTAACAGCATACTTATGCTTAACTGAATTGTTTGATTAAACTGAATAGCTTGAAATAGAAATGTTTTTGACAATTAAACCGTACTTACATTTAAAATGCATGCTTGTGCTTAACTGAATTATTTGAAATAGAACTGTTTTTCGACATTAAAACTGTATTTACACATAACTGAATTGTTACATATAACTATTTGAATAGTTTAAAATAGAAATATTTTTGACAATTAAACTATGTACTTATACTAAACTGAATTGTTTTAAATAGATCAGTTTATTTACATAAAAATGGATTTGGCGTTAAATAACCTACAAAGGTTGATATGTCATAAAACCCATAAACCCACCAAACAATTGAAAATATTTTGCGATCTGGGTATGACATTAAACTGTATTTGATGGTGAAGTTTCAGAATTGAATTTTAAGGAATGTAGAAAACTCCTTCATTACAATTCCTCACAGACCCATTCTGACTTTATGTGCTTGTTTCTATTTATTTTGGTCAAATAGAAATCTCCAGTCATTTCCTTGGAATTCTTACAGATATTGAAAAGAATTAGGTGTTAAATAGCAATACATAAAAAAAAACATTTAACTGTGTGCAAACAATATACTGCAATACTTGAAACCCTTCAGTTTTGTGTTTATAAGTGTTTAATATCAAATGAAATTATTTGTGTTTAATAGAAATTCTTGAACTTATTTAGACTTGTGCAAACAAGAGCAATATTTTCAACTATTTAACTATGTGCAAATGAAAGTAAAAGTATTAGATAACAACACTTCAAAGCATTTAAATTTGTGCAAACAAATGAGGTCAGAGGCGTTTAAAATTATGTTACCTCCAAACTCGTCACTTAAAAATTATATATATATATATATATATAATCAACTGACTTCGATGCTAAAAAGGGGTTAATTTTTGTGCAAAAAACACAATCTAGAAGCAGTAAGAGGCTTTTAAAAATTACGTTACCTCCAAACTCGTCACTTACAAATTATATATATATATATATATATATATATATATATATATATATATATATATATATAAACTCAACTGACTTCGATGCTAAAAAGGGGTTAATTTTTGTGCAAAAAACACAATCTAGAAGCAATAATTTGTGTATCTGAATTTTGGCATTTATAAACCAATCACCGCTTATGTACTGTTTTTTTTAATTATGGCGCAAAAGAAATTTAAGAAATCTTTTCTCTCGTAGAATGTTGAAAATACATTTTTTATCAATTAGAATCATAAATAAATCATGAATTATTTCAAAAATCTGATTTCTAGTTTTCCTCAATTTTATAAATAAGTAATGAAATGAATTGATCTTCGGTAGATTTATAGATTCTTTTATAAATCTATTGATAACAATTGACTTTATTTTTTAACTGAAAATCTAACATTTTTATCCTTCAAGAATGCGTTTAATTCTAACATTAATTAATCATTTTGAATTGAACAAAAATAGTTAGATTACACAAATACTTCTTCGAATATTTCCCTTGCTGATTCTTTTTTAGCTGCATTCATTAACATATTACCATATAAATATTCTTACTTTATTAACCATCCGAGCAGAATGAACCAACACCATCAATAATTTATTCAGAATGTTTTCTTTCTTAAATTATGAAATACCCAGTAAAGATATGTTACACTCCCACACACAATATATATATATATATATATATATATATATATATATATATATATATATATATATATATATATATATATATAAACAAATTATCAATGGTTATAAACTTATTGATTGCCAGGAAAACATGTAGGCCTAGGGAAGGTGTGGGCATGTTTATTATTTAAAATAAAAAAAATTATATATATATTTTTTTTGAACGACCGGTTTCGACTGACTCTTGTCAAGATCTTAACGCCAGAAAAAATATTTAAAAGGGGGAATGTAAATGGAAAAAAAGGTAGAGGAATGGGGAAAAGGAAAGAAAAAAAAAGGAGGGTAGTAGAGCAGATGGCTAGAGACTAATTACATTCAATCCCAAGAAACATATATATATATATATATATATATATATATATATATATATATATATATATTAAACAGATTTAGGCAATACAAACCGCGGAATTTAATTCATGAAATTATCTTTCCTGTATTGTAAATGTTGGAGAATATTTACGCTCTAACTAATACAATTTTTGTAACTTTTGCTTTTCAACAAAATTTTCACTCAAGTTAAAGAAATAAGTGTTGTGAGACCGAAACTTACCTGAATCATGGACTCTTCCAGCACTATATTACTAGCGTAGTAATATCCTAATACAGTAGTAGCAGTAGCAGTATTACAAGAGTACTAGAAGTACGACTACCAATATTGGACACTATCCGTTGTAACTTTTGTTAATATATCTTTCTTACCTCTAAACTGTGTTCTGTATTTTCCTTCTGTGTATCGACTTTGGGTCCACATTAATAAGATTTCATCAAATTTGAAGATTGATTTTTAAATCAGTTTTTAAATACTTATCAGCAATAAATTATTGGTTACACCCGACTTACGATTACATAACAGCTCGTATGAAGTAACATGAATAAAAGATTTACATAAATTTCTGTAACCCAACTGAAGAAAACAAACAAAAATTCACGAAAGTATTCTGTAATGTTTATTATTAGTAGTAACCCACTATGAATACAAATAATTGATCGAATTATTAGTGTTTCCGTTAGAACAGAATATCTTAAGGATATAGCCTTGTTCTAATTATTTATAACATTTCGACGCGAGAATAAAAATTGTCACACAAATTATTGATGGTTCTGAACTTTAGACACTTCAACAAATAATTTGAAAAACATACATTGACACTCTTCTATACTCCTCTGTAAATGATCGACGAAGAACAACTCAACAAATATCTTTCGTCTGACAAATAATCACTTCTCACAATATACGTTCGAATATCGCTTACAATTTTCCGCAAGTCATCCAGCAAACTAGACAAGTTCTTCAACAAAATGTCTTCCCTCAACTTTGGCGAAAAGAAGAATTTATTTCTCTCAAAGAAACAATTTTACAGACGGCCAGAAAAAAGAAAACAACAGAAACAACGAACAAATATTTCCTGAACATAATTTCTATACCCTGAAACAATTCATCTGAAAATGCTGCTAAAAACAACCACTACTATTTCCGCCATTTCAGAGACTTTTGTTACACAAAAATCTCTGCTTCTTGAAATCCATTTTTTACTCAAGTCAGCAACGAAAATCCGAATAAATATAAAACAAATTTCCAAACTACAAATTATATAACACTATCCCCGAAGATGACCAGCGAAGTGGTCGAAAGCGCTTGGGCTAATACAGGTTTTTTTTTTCTCTACCTCGACCCGGAAATACGAAGAATAGTAAAAAGAGCCAGTCTGTGGTATTTAACAGAACTTGTCTAGATACCAATTTGTTGCCTATGTATATATATATATATATACCCGGGCTGTATCCATAATGCTTTTGACCTTAAAAAAGACTCACATACGTAATTTAATCGCCGTATGGACAGATAGGTTGTGTGACTCTTACCTGACCATTTTGCATGAAATGTTCACCTGCAATGGTTATTTGTAAATGAGCTACAAAATTAAACTTGGACATGGGAATCGCATTTCGCTTTTTAAATTGAAATGTAAAGTATCTTTGCGTCAAATTCTGTTTAGAATTAAGAATATTTTTCCCGAAACATTTTAATGATTGCAATAGGGTCAATCGGGAGACTTTTGATAGGGAAGGACTGCTACAAATGATAATCCTATATCCGAATAACAATTTATATCCGTGGAAGACTATCATATCAATAATTTTTGGCAAAGCATAAGAAGCCCTTTGTTTCTCAGATATACCGTGCTCCCGATTTGACACTAATGGAGTAAATTCACCCCTCACGTAGAGTTCGATGTATGAAGAAATATCATTTCTGTTAAAGATGTGAACTGATTGACAGCTTACAAAAGCGGATGGTTGATAGTGTTGGAATCTCGTGTAGAATCAGCTTAAATTTTTGATTTAGATGAGAATGGTACATTGGTGTGGCATAGAATCTCCGAAAACATACAAACACATACATACACCCCCCCACATATATATAATGCTGTCTACTATATTTATAAATAATGAGAACTCAATATCAGTGAAAAGAAATAAATACCTAGTTCTTGGTCTGATAATCGCTTAGACGAGAAAATAACAAACACAAAGGGCCATGGACTCTATGTCTATGTTCTGTTAACTTACACTCAAACACACACACACACACACACAATATATATATATATATATATATATATATATATATATATATATATATATATATGTATATATATGTGTGTGCGTGTGTGTATTTATTTTCCATTGATATTTGTCTTCACTGTTCGAGCCTAGGTTAAACCAGGGTTTCATAGATATTCTTTAAGTTTTATCCTTTCGAATCTCTGAGTTGCTGTTTTTGGCTTAACATATTTAGTTGAGAATGACGTAAATGATTCTATAAAAAGGTGCTGTCACAAAGAAACTTCACGCCAACCCATTTAAAACCCATTATAAACATTTAGCTTCTCAAGATACAGTGGAGCAGTATATCTTTAAATTTGATCCACACTCTCATTTAATCTCTTCTGGCATCAATGCAAAGTTTACATAAACTTCACTTACATGCTGTAAATGCCTCACTGTTGAAAATGATAAAAACAGAATTTTGTGTTTTGGTACAAAGCCACTATGCATCATTCCCACGTCTAACTAGTTAAGTTTGAATAATAATAAAACAATATAACCATTGTTATATTGCTTCCTTAGCAGGTGATTTTTACATACTCTATCCATGAAACAAATTTTTGTATAAGATAATATTTTTCTTTTTTTTTCGACAGAATTCTTGAATTCTCGTATAGAACACCAATGTTCATCTAAAATTCAAAGATATTATTCTATCTCTTTTCAAAAGCAATAAATTTTCTGATTTAGAAATCATATCTGCAATTTTGAAGACCATGTTCTTTGAATATCACCTGCGACTCTTCACTTTTTATATAAATGACTGATTGGAATAGGGCTCGTTGGGTTTCTCCGAAAGACTGGTATACTTTTGAAACTAAAAAGTCCAAATACACTCGTGTCTTTAGAATTATTAATTAAGGTTTTATTCTCAAAATGAGCTTTCGATTTTTCATACAAATGAAAAATACAAGAAAATCGTTAAAAGAGGGAAAATCTAATCAAATTAATTCAGAAAATAATTCAGATTTTTCTGGTTTGTCTTAAATTGAAGTGTCCTGTTCTTCAAAAAATCAAAACCAGTCAAAAGCATTTAGAGAGTTAATTAGATTTAAAGCAAAACAAAACAAAACTATCTTGAATTACGTCAGATGGTCAAAAAGAAAACTCTAAAAAGCTAGCACACAGGTTTATATCAAATATTTATCGGGGTAATGTATGAAAGTTTATAACTATTATAGAATAATACATTTATAATTATTGTTAGAAAACGTCTTCAGATGATATAAATACATTGATATATTAATAAATACATTAAAACGAAGAAAGAACATTTGTAAAACCTAACAAAAATTCAAAACCAAAATTAAATATATTCATTAAAAATTTGACTAAGACTTTTACAAACAGCAAAATAAATTGATACAAAGAAATGCAATTCATTAAAGAACATAATTAGAAATCAAAATAAGTAAATATATGAATTATAACAAAACAAACTGAAATCGTGCAAATGAAATGAGAAAAATCGATTATGAAAAGTAGTGAATAGTGAGTGAGTGAATGATCGGATTCATAGTAATGAAGAAATATCGTTGGCGTGTGTATTATTAAAAAAGAAAAAAAAAACTTGATTTAGATTTTTGATTCACAATATTCCGTTTCGTTTTGTTCGGTTTTGTTTTGCTCATTTTTGTAATTTCCCACTGAGATTGCATGTCAGGCTAGAGATCAAGTGAACAGCAAACAAGTCATGTTCATAATAGTGGGAATTAAGTGGACTTTCTAGTGCATTTATTAATACGGATTGAAAGGATTGGATTTTACATTTCATCAAAATCCTGCCTATTACTATCGTCGTATCCTTCCATTTATCATCATTTTTTTTTTTTATATTTGTTTTGTCTTGATGTGATTGATTATTTCCCTGATCTTAATTGGCTCTCTTTATTTTGTCACGTTTTTTCAACATATTTTTGTTTTATTTTTAATTTGTCTTTTTAGAACATCGACAGTAACTTCTCGTTTATTTACAACCTTATTTTTCCATCGACTTTTCTTTTTTATTTCTTGTCTTCTTTCTATCTTTTCTTTTCTGGGTTTTTGCACTTTTCATTCATTCATTCATTTCTCTTTCTTTGTTATTCAGTTTCCATTTATTTTCCCGTCATTCCTTTCCTTTTTCTATCTATCTATCTATCTATCTATCTATCTATGTCGCCCATATTCTTTGCTCATTCTTTGCTTGTTTGTTGATAAGCTTAAATCAAATTAATTTTTTCTTCAATCAGCCGTTTAATTATTTCTCTCCAAATTAATAGAATTTCCTTTTCACGCAAGCTTGGAGGACATCTATACACAAAGGACTAAAATTGAAAGCAACAACATAAACAAAGACACGAATGTCCTTTTTATATTTATCTCATCAGTATTCCAACAATTTAAGTATGTCTCTTTACATTAAAAAGTTGGTGACCGTAAACAAGAGCGATTCGAAGGGTCCCTTTTCATTAGCTACCACACCGAAGTGTAGGGGCGGGTGCTACTCCTTTTCATAGGTTGCTTTAAGTTACCTGTTATCCATACCTTATAATGCTGAGTGTTAAGAAAGGCGGCATAATGTACCATTTCTTGAGTCTTTGGTATGACTCGACCTGGGATTGAACCTCGGTCTCACGGACAATTGGGGAAGACTCTACCCTCTAGTCTGATGGACCGATGTCTATGTGTGTATACACTCACTCTCACACACACACACACACGCACACACACACACACACACACACATATATATATATATATATATATATATTAGCCTTGTGGGGACACTGTTCCCAATGGACCGTGAGACCAATGTTTAATCCCAGGTCAAGTCATAAATATTGATTTTTTAAAAATAGTACCCACGCCAACGCCCAGTCATGTAAGAACTAAAGTGATTCGTTGGTTGCCGGGTAATGAACTGCTCGGCCACTTAAGCATTACGAGTTACCAATAACAGCCAACAAGTAGCCTCGTTAAGGGATTCTCACCCTTCTTCAGTGGTGCAGTTGACATATTCTTTAGCTCTAGCCAACAAGGTGATAAAAAATATTGATTTGAGCTAAAATTCAACTCATAGGGTTATAACTGCTTCAAGCATCAACATAAAGCATTTAAGATTGAGATCTGATCACATACATAATAGACAACAATTTACTCCAAGTAAAAAGTAACGAGTAACACATTTGAAAACCCTATCTAGAGTAAAGCAAAATATTTGGATTTGGTTATGTTGAGCCAGCGTTTGTCTTCTTGAAGAACTTGATACGATAGTTAAGAAAATATTAAGTAAGGAAGAGCACACTGATAGACTGATTTTAATAAAAGTGCTAGGAGGTAACTAGTTGATCCTTGGCAGAGCACTAAAAAACTCTGAGACTAGACCAAGCCACAAGGAAAAATCCCACCATTTTTGACTGGCAGTATGATATATTTCAAACAATTGTGTTTCAATTATTCCCCGGTAATTTGACCTATCAAAAATTAAATGAATTATAAACAGGAATGTTATATAACAATAAAGAGGAAGAATTTCCACAACACTTGGTTTTAAAATATAACTCACTTTATTTTTCTGGGAGTCAGAGTTTCTGTGGTGTGAGAGGCACATATAGACGGAGGGAGATGAATATAGACTGCTATATTGGCCCATAAGTTCTTTTTCTCTTGACCATACCATGAGTTTTCTTCAAGGCCCCACTTAGCACTTCTGCTGCGTCTCAAGCGGAGGATACTCAACCGGACGCCCACAGTGGGCCATTCTGTGTTATCAAGCGAGACGTACTTAAACGGTCCTCGTCGGGAGGCCGCAGGTTCTGTATCTGCTTACTTGACTGATTGCTGTAAGCTTGCACAGAGGACTCACACTTTGACCGAAACTCTCACGTCGGCATCTGCATATATCATTTCGTAACATCAACACTTTTCCGGTCAACCACGTGACTGCTACCACTTATTTTCACAGCTACGTCCTGTGCCGAGAATATCTGGTTGACGGCTCGGTCAAGGGTCAATATGCAAAAGAAAGAGAAGACTTTTTCAGGCCAGCAGTGGAAGAAACTTTTGACCTTCGGCTTCAAGGACCTATTACCAAAAAGATGACATTGTATGTTTTTTTTAGTTACAAGATGACAAAAATAAATCATTTTTAGTCAAATTGTTTAATGCCTGTATTATTTGAATGCTTTCTAATGTTTAAACACGTAAGAATTTCTCATATTATGAACCATCATCACAAATACGATGGACACGGCTCTAATCATTGATTATATTTCAGCAAGAAAACATTGTTTTTATTTGCATTAGTAGTAAAAAATTAAAGTTGGTGACCCGAAGGCTCCCTTTTCAATAGCTACTACAACGAGGTGTTGGGGAGGGCGCTACTCTTTTCCCTGGATGCTCTACTTTACCCTTGATCTTTACCTTATAATGTGAGTGTTAAGCAAGGCGGCATCAAGTACCATTTTTTAAGTCTTTGATATGACTCAACCTGGGGTTGAACCCCAGTCTGCTGGATCACCGGCGAATACTCTACTCATTAGGCCAATAGTCTGGTATTTGAATTAGAGACAGCATAAAAATTGAAGTTGTGTGAATAAAAAATGAAAATTCCTGACATTCATCGCTGAGATGTAGAAAACCTGATGATTCAGAAAAGTCTGTGTTAAAAACGAATTCTAATAAATTAGGACCTAATTCCTTTATTTCATATTCATGATATTTTAAATTTTGAGCATTTATAGTAAATAAAAAATGACCCTGATATTATAAAAATCATAGAAATCCAGTTCATTCTTCTAGTTAGTAAAAGCAAAAGATCCATCTGATAATATCGATGGAAATTTCAGCGGTTTTAAGATACAGATAATTATACAAGGCAAATCCAGATGTAAACTAGAATAGATTGGTTGTCTATAACTCTAAAAAAAGGACTGTCCAATTTTTAAAAACTAAATCATGTCCTTCATTAGGTCCTAGATGCAATTACCACAATGTTTTATTCAATCTTTTCTTCCGCTGTTACCAGCTAGATGATTCTTCATTAAAAAAGAAAAAAGCAATTTATATATATATATATATATATATATATATATATATATATATATATATATATATATATATATACGTTCCCTCGTGGAGTTTGAGCACTCTGGCGAAGGAATGCAAGGCTCTTCGAACGAATTGAGCACTTTTCCGGTAAGGTATAAAATGTAAACAAACGAACGCTACTACTTAATACCTTATAATTCCCTTGCTGACGTGGTACACTTGTTGGCCGAGCAGTCTGATACTACATCTAGCGTAAAGTCGGGCGGGTTTCGATCCCAGCTTCAAGCGTCCTACGTGTCTAACCACACTGAAGAATTGTGATACAACGAAACAGTCTGTCTGTAGATGACAATATATATATATATACCTGCTATCAAATGTTGTTAGGAAGCTTTTTTTTCTTTCGGATTAGACATATGATACAGATTGATAAATCGATCAGCTATTGCCTTTTTTTAAGAATAGGAACCGGAAGAAAGGTTCTCTTGTCCGAAGAACATTTTTTATAGCTGTAAATTGGTTTTCATGGAATATTTTATCCAGTAAGACCTCAATCATGTAAAAAAAAACACCAAAATCTTGAATTACATATATATCTTCGTTTACTTAGTTTCATAATAACTGAATGATCAAAGTGAATAAAAGTTTGAGGATTATGCCTCCCTTGTTTCGTAGTTAAGTAAATTATTTTTCAAACGATTATTAGGGTAGTTTATTCAATCCATCCTGGATGTCACATACTCGAAGCTTTGTGTCGCACTTCACACAATTTTGAAAAATATATTTTACCTTATTCTAATCAATGATTTGCAGATGCTCTTAGCATAATGGTCGGGGATATAATCTGTGACCGGGATCAAATTATGGATAAGGTTCTTACGTTTCACTTCGAGCAAATGCTCGTGGAAAAAGAATGAATCTATTTGATCTTCCCCAGCTATTGGTGAATAGTGGGATTGAGTTTCTAGTCTTGGTAAGCTAACCAGTCTATGAGATGGAAAATCCTTAACTAGCTAAAAATTGGCCTTGCTTTATATCCTGCCCGTGGGTCAGGGGTTAGTAAATCCGTATTTCAATCAATGGTTAGGAAGCTCGTCTTACTGAAGTGGTTGCGTTTTTTTAAAGTTAAAGTGGTACAAGTTTTCTCAATATTCTAAATTTCTGAAAAGTAATAATTTTGATGAAAGGGTTTAACTCAATTTATTCTGGTAACTATTTCCTTATATCACAAATATCTCAGTACTTCAACGTTCACCTAGATAATGTTAATTTTTATGTAAAGGTTTACATTAGTAATTACAGGTTTTTTCGAGTGACAACAAGCTTTCTTAATACTCTAAATATATCTGGCAACGCTTTCGACATAAATCTCGGGCATAATTTCTTTTTTTGTTCACTATCATTATTTTTATTTTGGTTTTCATGACATTCATGTTTTATATCATTTTTTCAGGAGATCAAGTAGTATCAAGTATCTTTGTATTTTCGTACTTTTCCCAACATTATAACTCAATTTTTTTATGTTGTCGTCAAGACGCCTTCAATTTTCAGATTTCTAATTATTCCATTCCTTTTGTATGGCTATTTAGATTTGTTTCAAGAATTTCAGTATTGACAGAAGGAATTGTTTCCTAAAGGCTCGATAATAGTTTTTGTTATCTCACACAGTGGAGCTATTTTCACCGACTTTTAACATTCTTTCAATTTTAACCCGTTTTCTGTTGGAGTAGAAATATCAACCATCTGACATTTCTTCTTCTTCTTGTGTACGATAACTATATTATTATTATTATTATTATTATTATTATTATTATTATTATTATTATTATTATTATTCTACTTGTTATGAATGATTTTATAAAGCTTTATTAGATTTTTTCTTTTAATTAAAATGCGTTTAGAATATTTTTCTGTCGTCACTTACGTCACAATTGAAATGTTAATAAAATGCATCTTTTTATTCCTTTCCTCACATTGAAAGGCCGCTGGGCAACATCGTTATGATAAGCTATCAATTGATTGATACTATTCGAATGATTAAGCGATTTGGATTCTACGAACCAAATATGCACTGCGAAATACACATTTTGTCATAGTAAATAAAAATCAATATTATGATCTTATTCAATGGAGTATGTAGACAATAAATAAAGCAAAAAACTATTATTCAAAAATTCAAAATTTATTTATTAATTCCAATGGAATGGACCGTTTTGTATCTATCCATTTTTTACAATATGCAGAAGCAATAAAAAAAGAAAACTTTGACAGCAGAATTAAAGTTTTCAGATGATAGTAAGCAGAGCAGTCAAAAAAACTAAAAGGATTGCTTATTTATTCAAGTAACTAGAAGTTTCGTTTGCTGACTTAATTATCAGACAGGAGAAAATGATCCTGTCAGACGATTATGCCACTTAGCGCATGAAACTGTGAGTTACAGGAATAAGAGAGTAATACCTTTAAGTACCCCCTTCTCTCTCTCTCCCTCCCTCCCTCTCTCTCTCTCTCTCTCTCTCTCTCTCTCTCTTCATAGATATTCACTTTTATCCAGGTTGCGTGCAGATCCTTCTGAAGTTCTTTCTCTATAGTAAATAGGTCTCGATTTATTCCCCGACAAATGGATGTAACTGCTCGTCCACATAATTTACGAAAATGCTCTATTCAAGGCTTCGTCAGGCCATGATTCTTCCATTTTTGAATAATGGCTCTAATCATATTGATGTAGATATGGAATTCAATTACTTTCTTTTTATATTCCTTTCCACAATTATGATGGTCAGTTATTTCTTGCGAGACTTCCTTTATTTTCGCCATTTTGAAAATCTGTCACGTGCCAGTAAAATATCGAAGGTGTTTAACTATTATTCACGCTGATGGAATAAGACACAAACATACCTGGGTGGGGAGGCGCAAAACATTATTAAGTTTCGTCGGTATTTCCTAATTTCACCATTGATTAGAACTGATTAATCCTTTCCTCTCGAAACACGGGTGCCTAACGGTGTATCTATGGAGTTCAACAAACCTCTCACGGTTTCGGTATGTATCACTAGGTTAGCTTAAAGCAGGCTGCTATGTAGGTTGTATGTTTCTAGGACGTGTAAATAATTGCCCAATTCTTTCGGCATTTCACTTCATAGGCACCTCAAGCGACGTACAATCAACCCAGCTTCTTACTCCTTTTGGACGAGGGTGTAGATGCTGTTTTACGGAAGGATCTCCCGGGAAAACGTTGACTAATTATCTCACAACACAAGACCGATGCAGGGTAGTGAATGCAGTTTAAGCAATTCCCATCTACGTCAGTGTGGTAGAGAAAAACAAAAAACGACAAAAAAGCAGTAACCAAAAAGACTTTAATAAACAAATAAGGCATGTAAAACTTGTGTTGTATACATTAGTGTCCATGAAGTTTTCACTGTATAGTGAGTTCACTGTTCTATGTGTAACTGAAATTCACCATTAGATAAGATGCATTATCACGAAACGAGATAATATTGAAAAATAAATATTTGGTGCAAAGGGCATGTTTTATTTATTTTAGGCTATGTCCAAACTGATGTATCAACACAGGTCACTCACAGAGACATACAACCTACACCCCATAAATCTCTCTCTCTCTCTCTCTCTCTATATATATATATATATATATATATATATATACATATATATATATATATACATAATTCAGCTGGGTTGATTTAGTCCTATTCTTTATCCTCCTTCAAGAACCAACTATTTAGTATTCTATATCGAATATAATACCAATATTTCGCTAAAAATGTATTTTCTTTTTCTTTCTTTCCTTCCTTCTTCTTTTCCTCCTTCTTCTCTATTCCGATCCTATGCCGTGTCAGTAAAGCATTTCTCTGTACACAGCCGGAAATTATAAGTATTTATAATTCATTATATCGTCCATTTCCTATAAATAAAATTTCTTCTGATGATTGTGTTTATAGGTGATACAGTCAACTTAGAGTAATGGTATGACAGTAAGAAAGTGAGGTTTTAAATAAGTTCAGTTTTTATATTCCTCTGCTGGCCATCATTTGAGCACTGTTTGAATTATCTAACGTTTTTTAAACTATTGTTTATTCTCATCTATTAAATTTGGTTTTATTTATTTATTTTTTATTTTTTGGTATATGTCATTTCATCCTTCGTGGGTTACATAATGCACAAGTCAACCTAGTAGAAAAACAACAATAATAATATTTAACTCATAGAGAAAGGGACAGCAGGGTTCTTGCCTTTCTCTTGGGTATTAGTGCGAAAGTGAACGTAACAGTGCAACTAAAATTCAAATTCTCTTACTTTAAAGCCCCAGTTCAGTACTGGTAAATCCCAGCTATTAATTTACTCCACACATGCTTGGGTTCTATGTTAGGCGTATACAAGCGTGTGCATGTATATAAAAGTGTGTATGTGTGCGTTTCTCTCTATCTTTCTATCTCTGTGGTCTGAAGGGGTAAAATGTATACCGTGCTATTGAAAAATGGTTTCATACATGGAGTAGAAAATTAACATTTTCATACAATTATAAAACTAAAAATATCTTAAGTGCAAATGAAAGGACTTATTACTAAAAATCTTTCTTTGACATTCAGCGTTGTTAATAGTAGGTGTTGCAGAGTTGAAGAACAGTGTAAAATGGAACTTCAGAAGAAGCCGTCCACTACCGACTTTTGGACTTGTCGCAGAAGCCAGTCAACATTTCAAAGTGCCAATGTTAAGATTTCGCCACATGATATCACTGGGCGAGACACTTCAACAGAATTGTCAATCTTCAATGCATTCCCAGGGCATCGACAGACATTCTGTCGAGATGGAGCGCCGACGAAATCGTATTAAACCTACTTCCGTGTGTTATTAAACGCTATCTCCAGGGCGATATTAATGTCACGAGATGAAAGGCTTAAGTCAAAGTTTCTACTTTAATCGCTTCTCAAGATATTTATTTCGAATCATCTCTTTCTTTTCACTTACTTTATTTCTAGTTTTCTCGCTTGATTTCTCTCTACTTTTTCAATAATTCCTTTTCTAATTTCATTTCATTCGTTGAAGTTACCAATGAAAGGATTTTGTAAACTAGATAGTTTAAAAACGCGTTTTTGCTCCAGACTTTTTCATATAGCAAATACGGAATGTTATATATTTTCCACCCCCTTTTCTTTTGTTTTTCATCTTTTCAATCAGTAAAATTTTCGTTTTCCATCCGATTTTCTTTGGGTTAGTTTTCAGTTTTATATTTCAATATTATAATTGTCTTTAATTCATTGAAACATTTTTCTTTACCTTTTGTTTCTTGCCGATATTCTCTCTTCATTTTTTTCTTCTTTTTTTTACACTTGATCTTTCAATCATAACGTTACATTGCAATTTCCTTCTAACATACACTTATTGATACTATTATGTTAAAACGACCCATATTTACAAAATATGTAATTCAATTCAGGTTTATTTACACACACACACACACACACACACACACACACACACACACGCGCACACACACACACACATATATATATATATATATATATATATATCATGATGAACAAGTTGTATTCGTAGCATGGATTCCCCTGACTTTTTCTCACAAACTGTCCCTATCGTCCATTGGTGATGTGTCCATGTGTGGGATTTCTACGGGAAAAAAGCTTTACTTAAGAGTTTGATTTTACTTCTCCAGTAATACCAGGAGTGTCATTCATTTTACTTAGATAATGTCTAAGTGGTAGATCCATTCAATTATACTGATACGGCTCCAGTTTCGAAGATTTCACGTTTAATCTTATCAGAGAGATCGGATTTCCATGTGGTTAACATCACTTTCTGCAGATGAGATATTACTATCGAGGTATGGGAAATGGTGTACAAATTTCAGTTATAGCACCATTCTTATTTTATCTGATTCACATATATGCCAATGACTCTTGCTGTCAAGGGGTGTCCTCGTGGCGTAATGGTTAAAGCGATGTACTGCGGAATCGTAGTAAGCGAGTTCGTACCCCAGTCGCCCTATTACGTTCACTTTCGGGCAAATACCCCCGGGAAAGGTATGAACCCCCTTATCCTCCCAGCTATGGGTTAAATAGTACCACTACTGTTCTTTTCGGAGAGGAGCTTTGGCAATAAATAACCTACAAAGGTTGATATGCCATTAAACAAAGAAACCAATCTTGCTGTCTACTCTAGGTAATACAACAGACATTTGACCTGCGCAGGTGGACTTATAAGAAGCGCAAGATCATCAGTACAGTCGGCATCCAGGATAGTTTATGTGTGATATCGTCTGCTTCTTGCCTTTTTTGTAAGAAATAGTTTTCTTTCATTAGCCCTTTTGACGTTGGTCGTGCGTATTCTAAGTAAAAAAAACAACAAAAAAACAAAGATACCAAACTAATGAATCTCCTTGACTGACTCAAGCGATAATGCCAAAGAAATCACGGTCACAATCGGGTGAGAAACCATTCTTTCTTCTTTTATAATAGCATCATTATAGTGATAACAGTTTTTTTTAGACTATAGTCTATAAATAATTGCGCTGTCTTTCCTCTGTGTATGAAATAAAACACTTTAGAGAAATCTAGAAATAATTGAGTTACTAGATCTTTTTTGTTTTTTGTTTTTTTTGCTACTACTCTCAACGAAAAATTAGTATCTGTGAAGTCATGGATGGATTTCTCTGAAAATTTCTAATTTTTCCTACGAATTTTTTAAACCTCTTGTCGAATACAATTAAAACGCAGGAAATTATAAAACGTAGCTGCTATAGCAGTCAGATTTATACTCCAGGAGTTCTTTGTGATTCCAAAGTCAGCTTTCTTGGGAAAGAAGAGGGTGCAAGCTTTTTTTTCCCATTCTTCTATTGTGTTTTGTTTAAACACATTATTGTCTAATCAATGAAGTATGTCGCTAAATTTTCTTGTCTTCCATACTTTAAGAGGTTTTTTTGTCGAGGGCAACAACGTTTTTGCTTTTAATTCGATCTATCTATCTATCTATCTATCTAGTCATATCAAAAACTCAAAAAGTGGTACTTAATCCCCCCCTTACTTAACACTCAGCATTATAAAGTACGGATCAAAAACAAAGTGGAGCAGTCCAGAAAAAAGAGTAGCGCCCTCCCCTACACCTCGGTGTATTAGCCATTAAAAAGACAGACTTCGGGTCGCCCTCGGCTACGATAACCAATTTTACTTTTTATATCTATGTATACTAATTCGTTTACCTGACAAATTCGCATGAAGCAAATACTTCAAGCACATATTCTCCGCCAAGCAGTTGCATGGCCATATGCCTCTTATCTCACAAACTATCCAACTAAGACGAAAAAACATGCTAGAACTACAGGAGAAGTTTCTTGAGTGGAATCTTACGTATAGATACACCCGTGGTGATCGATTATCAACACATCAGCTCTGCGTGGACACTGGATGAAGTCTAGAGGAACTACTTAAATTGAGGACCAATAATGAAGGATGATAAGATGTTATTTTTTTACCTTTTGACCCGGTCAAAAATGCCATTCAAGGTCATGCACCGGAAGAAAGTGACACATTCTAATGGCAGTTATGAGAGGAAATCGCGTGGGCGGAAATTGGTTGATGAAATGGGACGAGGTAAAAAAAATCCCATTATACTCTCATAGACTGACGCACCGGAAGAGAGTGACCTCTGAACTGCATGACAGTTATTTCCGCTTGATGACGATTAAACATTCGATTTCAAAGATCGCGTGGGCGATCAAGTGGGCGTTGAACTATTATATAGCTCAATCAAGACAGAAGTCAAGCAGTAGATTTGGAGACGGAGGTAGACGAGATGTGGTAGGGAAAGCCACACCCGGCCGAGGGGGCCCTTGGGAACCCCGATGGAGTTTGGGGACCAGAGAAGTTGCTGATAAGATGTAGTAAGGAAAGCCAGCACCCAGCAGAGTGGACTCCAGAGCTCTGGTTGAGCAGCCCTAGAGAAAGAGAAAGACAAAACGCTGACGGCCATAACATTTGGGTCAAAATATTTCAGTTATGTTCGGTCGCCAACTCCCTCTCACAGAAAAAGCCCACACAACCTTTTCGAACCCTTGCAATAAAGCGAGAGGCACAAACATTTTGTTAAAGATGTCTTTCTGAGTCTGATTAATTTATTGCGTCAGTATGTATCCTGAATGTACATGTATTTGTGTATATAAGCATATTTATTATGTGAGTATATAACAAAGAGATATTCAAATGAATCTTTGATATCAGCACCACTTGAGATATATATATATATATATATATATATATATATATATATATATATATATATATATATATATATATATATATTTCTAGGGGTACCGGAAGGAAATCCGACAGTATGAAGATGTATACAGATAAAAAAACACAAGATCTTCAGAGGATGATTTTATGCATTTATGGCACCATTTGGGGTTTTGATTTTTAGGCCTTTATCAGGGGATGTAAGTTTCTATAAGGATCGAAAAAGATGAGAGAGGGTTAAAACATTCTATTTCCGTTGATAGTGCTGTTTCGAATTTGTGTGACGTAACTAACGTTTTAAAATTTCTCACAAAAATACACACGTATCTATCTATCTATCTATCTATCTATCTATCTATGTGTTTATATTATTCAGTTCATTAACATTCCATGATGTATCAATGTGTCTTTATCTGTGTTGACCTACTTTCTACCTCAGTTTACTTCGATTATCTTTTTATCTGTATATCTTTCTAAATATATAAACGGGGAAATCAAATTATTTTAGATAAGTGATTTTGTAAGTATTCAGCACCAATCTGACCAAATAAGGAGACAAATTGAAAAAGCTCAGTCTCGTTTTGCAGTTTGAAATGATAATAGATTTAACAATTTTCAAGTTTTTTTTACTCCGTATATAAACCAAAACTTTGGTATCTTTAAAATTAAAGTTGTGATTGGTTTTTAAATTATATTCGACAAAACAGTTATTAATATCTGCTTTATTCAAAATCTCTTTTGGGCTCCTAAATTCGTTTATTAAGTCTATAGAAAGTTTCACCAACACATTTTTATGACAACCAAGACAAAATTTCATACACCCCTGCTCTAAATTCAATGCGGGTAATGTATTATTTTGTATTATTAACTAAATTATGCAGATGTAGTGACTGCTTTAATTCCAAGGTTATCTATTATTTTTTCGGTAATGTTCGTGGTTGAATTGTTGATTAAAATGACATATCTATATAATGTACTATTATTTGAAAAAAAATTTCCATTGAAATTCTGGAGAACATAAAAAGTTCAGACGTGAATGTTGTTCATAATGACCTTGCCTTTTCTAATATCAATTATTAATGGGATTCACTTGTTCAAAGCAATAACACTAGTCAATTTAGTTGGGAAAAGCTGGAGATTCGGCCTTTTCTGGTTTCCTTCAGGTTGGACCTCTTAAAGAATCTCCCCGTGGAACAAAGTTTTCAAGCGATGATAAAGGTAAGAATCCAAAACTTTCTATGCTGAAGGAATACTAAAGTTTGTTTTTCGGTGGTAAAAATGCATTTTCTATAATGGAGATTATATAGAAAAAATAAAGAAAAATGTTTTTCTTCTGCCGTTTTAATGCATAATTCACTGTATTTATTGAACGAATCTTATTTATCCACCCCCCCATATATATATATATATATATATATCAAGTCACGTTGGTAGCGCAGAGTTTCTTGACTCTCTTTCACTGTCTGTCCCTCTTATCATGTCCTCCGAACATCACCCAGAGTCCGCACAAAGATGATGTAAGTAATTCGTTGCTGGTCGGCCAACACTAGTGCGTCCATGTATAGGGGTCAATAGAAGAATGTTATTTATGATTTCATCCTCTCTTCTTCAGAAGTTCCCAGTGTAAACGTTACACCCTCACCCCCAGTACATTTTAGATCAGTCTTCTAACCATTCCACTTCTTAGCCGGCCTGTGATCAACTAGTGGTTCGAGGGGGTAACGCACATTTCTTTACCTACACAAGAATACGATCGGGGGGACAGGAGAAAATAAAACAGACGAACAAACACGAACAATGCTTGGGGTTAACTCAAGTGCAGAAGGAGAGTTATGCAACACTATGCATTCCTGATAGCATATATGGACTAACGCTAGTGTGGGTTACTAGCGAAAATTCCACAAAGCTCTGGAATGCAGACTCATCTTGACTCACTGTCGCTGGACCCTATCCCATGCTGCCTCGCCTCTCTGCTCCGGTGTCCGATGTTGACTGCCCCTGTCCGTGGTTCCACGCCAACTCTGTTTGCTCGCCTCTCTGCTGTCCAACGCCAACTCCTCTCGTCCGGGTCCCGTCGCCAACTCTCATTCGCGTCCCCTTCCCACTTCCGGATACGGCGAGATTTCAGGTCCAAGAATCCTTTGTCTGGTTTCGCGCCAAAACAGACAAAGGAATCGTCTGCTTTGGCAGCCCACCCACACAGTGCTTCACCAGCATGTCTTCTTCGACTTACATAGATGGTATATGAGATGGATGTTAAATACTGTACAGAAGTTGTTTTGTGGGGTGTTAGCTTCAGGATAGCTTCAAAACAGCTCGAAACCTTATTTTGTACTTCCCATCAAGCCTTTTCTCAATGCATTTGAGGGTGCTTCTATACGGTAGTATTGATATAGCCTTGAAGAAATCCTTATTGATTTTGTCGGAGAGATCTGATTACTGTCTGATTGATGGCCTGTCAATGGGATTTTTGCCTTTGCTAAGCGAAACTTAATATCACTTTCAGTTGCTGCTGTTGAGGAATGATAACTTGTTTACTAATTTTAGAAGCTTTGCCACTTAAAGTGGAGATGGCTCTTTCTTTAAAACACATGTACTCTATATTATTTGTGTTCATATTGAGGCTAATTCCTGCTGTTGCTTTCGTCAGACTTTGTAGCAGAGATTCGGCTTGGGTAAGGGAATTTGTGAGAAGTGTTACATCATCTGTGTAGTCAGCGCTTGTCATAGTTTCTGCGGGTATCGTCGATTTCTTCCCTTTTTTTTAGTATGAAACTATTTTCTTTTATCAGATCTCTCGAGGTTTGAAGTTGAAAATCTAAGTAGATTATAAACATACATGGCACTAATGTATCTCCATGCAAGAATCCAGCAACAATATCGAAAAATCGTTACAGCATGAGGTGAGCGAACCATTATTTTCGCGTTTTTGGAGAGCATCGTTATGACAGTTTCCTTGGGAAACCATTTGGTTGTAATACTTGCTGCAACTGTGTATATGGAATCGAATGATTTTGATTCAATGATTCCATGGTTTGTCAAAATCAGTGAAGTTGAGGATTGATTTCACCGAAAACCGTTCTGATTTGTACAAGAATTTTCTCGATTTCAAGTGTTGTATATTGACCTCCGACCCGACCGGACTGTCAAAATAGGAAACGCATATGTATAAATAACAGGTGCATCCGGTCGAGGAATATCAGAATATAACCTTGACCGTGGATGGGTTGAATGAGTGCGATTTGTGACGCCCACAAGAAGGTGGACGACGAACTATTATATAACTCGGTGCACAGCAAGTGCAATCAGTTGGAGATAAGATGCAGTAGAGAAAACCAGCACCCAGAGAGGCTGGTCCCCCAGGCCCCCGGTTGAGCAGACCAGGAGAAAGGGAAAGAAATGCTGTTGTGGCCATAGGAGTGGGGGTCAATATTTTGCAGTTCTGTTCAGTCTTAAACTCCCTCTCACATACAACCCTTTCAATAAATTGAGAGGTATATTTTTTTAAAGAACTGTGTCGCTCGTCTTTATTGTGTTGTCGTTATGATTCTGCATGCATATGTGTTTGTATAGTTGGTCATGGCTATACAACACAAGTTAGATACGTTTGAAACATATGACATTATTAAACTTGTCAGTTATAGCAGTAAGAGTTATACCTCTGTAGTTCTTTGTGATTCCAAAGACACCACTATTGCAGAAGAAGAGGATTCAGCTATTTTTCAATTTTTCTTTTGTGTTTTGTTTTTTGACAGGGTTGAGTAATCGAAGAAGAATGTCGTCAAGTTTTCTTCTCTTCCATACTTCAGGAAGTATTTTGTTGAGATCGGTAGTGTTTTATTATTTTTTGTACTGTGTCTAATACTTCTACAATTAATTGTTTGTTGTCGAGTTGGCTATTAATAATTTTGTTAGGTTTAGCAATGACTTCAGGAGGGTCACCAAATAGATTCATGAAATGTTCGTTCTACTTCTGTTGTCTTTTTACTTGTATGGCAGTTTCTAGTTTTTCTCTCGAGGTGCTTTTCATTCCCCTCATCTCATTTAATGTCTGCGATGCTAATCATGATTGCTTATCTTTTACCGAATTTCTGATTTCATTGATTTGGTCTTGAATGCACCCAAGAAGGTTTTTTGGGTATATGTTACACCGAATGACGAAAATGAAAATTTCTAATGAGCCATATAGAAAAATAGACAAACATCCAAAAGTAGACATCAATATGTGTCAGTTCTATTGAAATGAGGTAAAATGGAAAAAAGACATCCTTTTCTTCTATATATAAGTATATATAATCAATATTTTTATTTACTATCCCATAAAAGCTGTTTTATACTTAAAGTAATTATTTAAAATATCTTAAAAATTGCATTGACCATTTAACAAGTGTTACGAAAGTCATATGAACTATGGTCATTTTAATTATAATTGTTATTATTATTTAGCTGGGGGAATATCTCTGGAGTCGAAGAGACGGCAAATCTTCTCAGTTCTCCAGAACTCTTCTTAATATTCTAGCGGATCTCAACAATGGATAATCTTGATTCGTCCTCCAATTTCTATCGCTTACAGTCATCTTTCCAAACCTTTGTCGGCCGTTCCATGTGCCCAAATCACTATTGGCATCACTATTACCTCCATGTTCTCCAGCTTTTAGAGTTATCTGGTAAGGTCTAAGTACTTGTCTCTTTATATTTATTTGATTTTCACTCTGTGGCCCCGAGACGTCCAAGTTGACAATACTGTAATTTCTCTTTTTTATTGTTAATCATCACTATGTTTTGTCTACTAGGCGGGATCAGGTGATTCGTTTCTACCGCAAAATCCCAGAGAATTTTATTTGTCACATTTTCTCAGACGGATTCTTGTTTGTGTCTATACAATTTGGTATTATACTCAAATTTCAGTTTCTTACACAATTTCACGTGGATCACTTTCCCTATCCAGTCGTATCTAGTCATACACTCCTTTCGCGCTAGTTTGCTTCTTTCGCTTATAGTATGATTAATATTTTTTCTATGTCATCATATAATCTACGCTTACTGGTCTGTTGCGCTTTATAGTTTGTGGTTTTAATATAATTGGTCCTTATAGCGGCTTTGGGTTGCAACTACGAGAGATTCAGTTTCTTTTTTAATGTTTCCATTTCGTAGCCATATCTTTACAATGTCGTGTGAAAATTCGCCAATTTGTTTCTTGAAATATCCATACAGCTGGGTTTATTCCCATTTCTGTTTCCTAGTTTTTGTTATTGTTCTGTTTGTCCTAATGCTACCGCTTTTGTTACTGGCCGTTTTAATTTAACTTTCTCAGTTTTTTTTTCGTGTAGACATCGTGTCCTTGTATTGATGCATCCATACCATCTTCTATGCTGGCATGTCCTCTGCCTACTTCTTTTCTTGACACACATATCTTGTCTTTTGGGTTTAAGGCCATGTGTATCTTCATAAATTTCCTTGGCCTTTGGTCATTTTTTCTAAATTTCTCCCTCCCTTGTCCATTTCAAGAATGGTCCCGACTATCTTAAAATGGGTACAATCCAGGTGTTAATCCCTTTAATGGATTTGGTTTCGAGAAGCTTTCCACCTGTTTGATGGTGTCCGCTTCCAATATTCTAAAGTATTCGTTTTTTTCTTTCTCTCCAAGCATTCTGATTCTTTCTTGACATAGCTGTTCTATTTCTTCCACTACATGTGTTTTTTTGACTTTTAACCATAAGCATGGCACATTTTTCTTTGCCAAATTCCATTCCTTTACCCTGGCAGTATATTCTTATTGTTTATATCAGAGTCACCAATTCTTTTCATTCTTGAAACCTGCTGATTTTTCACATGTACATAAAGTGATGAACCTTTTCTTGTGATTTTTCTAAGTCTGTTGTTCTCAACACACTTTGTAAGAATATAACTATATAGCTATGATTGTTTTTTCATATAGTTGGGGGGTGGTTGTGATGGTTATTCTTAATAGTTATCTGTATTGTGTCAACATTATATTGTAGTATTTTGGCCTTTGACCCGGCCCAAAATGCCATTCAAGGTCATGCACCGGAAGGAAGTGACACATTCTAATGGCATTTATGAGAGGAAATCGCGTGGGCGGAAATTGGCTGATGAAATGGGACGAGCTAAAAAATCCCATTATACTCTCATAGACTGACGCACCGGAAGAGAGTGACTTCTGAACTGCATGACAGTTATTTCCGCTTGATGACGATTAAACATGCGATTTCAAAGATCGAGTGGGCGATCAAGTGGGTGTTGAACTACTATATAGCTCAGTCAAGACAGAAGTCAAGCCAGATAGAGTTCCAGTAGAGTTGGAGGGGGAGGGGGACGAGATGTGTTAGGGAAAGACACACCCGGCCGAAAGGGCCCTCAGGAGCCCTGATTGGATTGGGGTCCAGAGAAGATGCTCATAAGATGCAGTAAAAAAAGCCAGCACCCAGCAGAGTGGACTCCAGGACTTCCGGTTGAGTATATAGAAAAAAATGAAAGATACAACGTTGACGGCCATAAGTTTGGGGTCAAAATATTGCAGTTATGTTTGATCTCCAACTCCCTCTCACACGCAAACCTTGAGTAACCCTTTTCGAACCCTTACAAATAAAGTGAGAGGTAAATATTGTTAAAGAAGGCTTCCTGCGTGCGTCTGTTTATTTGTTGTGTCGTTATGATGCTGTAGATGACGATATAACAATATGACATATATTTATGTTACAATAACGTATACGTGATATAACGTTAACAAAGCACAGATAACTATTAGGAATAACCATCACAACCCCCCCCAACTATTACCCATACCTCCCAAACCCACCATCTATTTCCTTAATTTTATAATGACAACCTTTTGCTCTTCAGGTATAATCATAAGTGTACATATATATAAAAAAGAAAAAAAAACATCATAGCTAATACTAACTATTATTGTAACCCCTTCATTATATTCATTATGTACGTACTATCATAGATAACTATAATATATACGTAACATATCACCAACACAATACAAATTGTAATCTAGCTCAAATCTCTTCCCTACACAAAATACCAATATCATACAATATTCCATAGTATATTGCAATACAACATATCCCTACCCCATGATATTCATGGTGATTTTGGCCCACCATACTACACTCGCTTAAATACGCAAACAAATCATATCTTTCTCTTATTTCCCTCGACAAGTAATGATGATGTTTTGTTCCTTAGTTATAATCACCTACACATATAGAAATAAATAAATAATTTTTCTCGCCCAAACAGTAGCAACATTAGATACATTGACGTCTCCCATCCGGTTAAAGAGCGCGCTGCGCATGTACTTTCACATACACATACTCTATACAACACTTACACATACACACACAATTATACGCAACTATAACCACACAAACATACACACTCACAAATGCACGCACACACACGCATTTGCACACACACACACACACACACAAGCACACATAAAGATTTCTACACAATCCCAACGGTTTTTGACTGTATTTTTCGATTTTAGATTTATTCATTTCATTTCGTTATCTGCCTGAAGATTGTTGTTTTTAAAAACTTCAGGAAACCAAAGGTCGTTGACAAACTTCCATGGTATTAGATTAATAAATCTAATATATACCTATTTATTATTATCATTATTATATAATAGCTCCATCCTAGATACTGAGTACTCTCCAAATTATATCGCACTTGTGTGTGTGTGTGTGTGATTATATGGAAATTTACTAAGCTTTTTTGCTTAGATGTGGCACAAGGCCATATGAAAGGGGCACCCAATGAGTCTCGAACTCACTCGTGTAGGTTTGCTAGTCGAGCTTGCTAACCATTACACCACCAGAGGCGCCTGTGTGTGTGATTATATGTGTATGTGTGTGTGTTTTTGTTTTTCACACACACACACACACATACATATATCCACTTTATGTTTTTTTATTTTTATTTTTATTTTTATTTTCATTTTTACCTTTATTTTCTGATTTTTAATTAATCTTTTTAATTTCTTTAATTTCCTTATTTTATCTTCTGAATAGGAACTGTAACTCCTCATTCGCATCTCTGGGACAATACAGAGCATGTAAAAGAGTCATCTGACGAGACGGAGAATATACCAACAATAATCTCCGCCGAAATGATTTTATTTGAGACTCCATTTAATTGTACTATATATATATATATATATATATATATATATATATATATATATATATATATATATACGAAGATTGTTCAAATACTTCGAGTCCTCCCATAGAAAGAATAGTCATGGCTGTACATTTTTGTTTTACAAACATACTACTATTTCTTATAAAACTAGAAAAACTAATTTAGAATTTTTATCTGACTTTCTGTGCTGGTGATGTCCATACAGATGTGAGTGATGTGTGGCAAATCTAAAAACTGGCTAAGGTTTAGAACTTTGTGAACGACCATCGTATAAATATGGCTTTAACATCAAATTAAACCCTTCTTAAAACACTTCTTTGAAATAGAATAAACAGATATTGGTTGATTCATTAACACCTAAATAAACAAATGTCTAAGTTAATTATCAGCTTTGAACAGTTTGAGTTAATTCAAAACACACCCTGCAGATACTTTATATCTTCTAAATGTAAAGCTCACTGCCAGGTGTTTACAATGGGAGGGGGCGCGGTCATATAATACGTCACTTCAACACACTTACATCCTAAAAAATAATTTTCATCAAACGAATGGATATGCTACTTTACCAATTCATTTTTCATCTCTTCTTTGGTAGCATAAAAATATTTAAAAAGAAAGAAAAAAATTCCTTTCTGCTGTTCATGACCTAAAGTTGAAACTATCTGACAGCAATTTAAAAAAAATATCTGTAAAGAAACATCTATACTTGTCTCATTATTTTTATTAATATCTCTCTGTTTGTATCTTTCTATTTCTGTATATGTCTGTAAATAAATATATGAATTCTAATTTAGTAATATATTGGAGTAAATTAATGGATAAAAATTTAACTATTAATAAAGTTAGACGCAAATGCTATTTAGATGTTCAATAATTTTGATACGAACCCTGTGCCTCCAAAATTTAATCTAATATTTATTCATTTTATATTCTCATATTTGTTATTTCCGTGTATCTAGAAATTAGAATCCTGGCTTAAAAGTTTTCAAGTACGAAAGCGAACACTTAAAAAATCATTTGACCCTCTAGAAGCATCGTTATTAAAAGACAAGTGTTGTAAATCCTTTTGATAACTACGTGAAGCTAAGACAATCTGATATATATATATATATATATATATATATATATATATATAGAGAGAGAGAGAGAGTACAAGGTTCAAACATCAAATCGTTTTTCAAAATATCAGCTCTCTGAATGTTTTTGATGTACCAGTTTTTGTTGAACATTTTGATAAAGTTGTCGAGACAAAATACGTCAGAAGAATTCAAAACAAAATAATACGAATTAGAAGAAAAGAGTTTGTTTTAATTATATTATTTAAATTATGTGTTTATCGTTTCGTTCATTTTTCTTCCTCACTCCTATAAATCTCAACAACGTCACATGAATAACTCTTTATTTCCCTACATTATCACACATAACTAAGTACATTCCTAAAAAAATATTAAATTAAAATTTAATTTTACTCCAAAGCAAACATATTATGTTTTTTATTATTTCTCTTTTAACCTGATACATTAAAAAGACGCAATTTTGTATAACATGGCGTACAGTAAATAAAGTGAGGAGAAGGAAAGGCGCCTTGAGAGTAAAATTAAAATTGCCGGTTTAGAAGAAACGCTTCACAAGTAGAAAGAGCATTTTTAAAATCTGACAAACTCAACTGAAATCACTGACAAACCTATCCAAAATTATTAAGAGCCAAAATCTCATCAAACTAGGAGAATTTACAGAGGAAGAACTCGAATCAGTAGAGAAAATACTTACAATCAGAAAAGCTACCGTCCTCGACAAAATACCCTCCGAAGTTTGGAAAACAAGAAATTTAAACGAGAGGCGACATCTCCACACAAAACAATAGTTTTCTGAAACTAGTAGACAAGTTCACCTATCTCGAAAGCAGTGTCTCATCAACTGAGAGTGACATAAACATGCGATTAGCAAAGGCAGGGACAGCTATTGATAGGCTATAGATCATATGGAAGGCAACTACACAAGAATGCTGCTAGCTGTAATGAACAAGTCCTGGAGGCAGCACCCCACAAAGCAGCAGCTTTACGGACACCTACCACCCATCACGAAATGTCTCCAAGTTAGAAGAACTAGATATGCTGGAGAATTAGAGATGAGCTCATAAGTGACGTACTCCTGTGGACCCCTTCACATGGATTTGCAAAGGTAGGACGACCAGTTATGACTTACATACAACTGCTCTGTGCCAATACAGGATGGAGCCTTGAAGACCTGCCAGAAGCGATGGACAATAGAGAAGGGTGTCGGGAGAGGGTTAGGGAGATCCGTGCTGATGGCGCGACATGATGATGATGATGATGATGATGACATTGTCAATTAATCAACGCAATCTGTAAATAAAACATAATAGAGAAATGGACGAAAGGTCACACCCTTCTCTCACAAAGAACTGCAGAGGCATAACTCTTACTGACATAGCTGCCAAGGCTTATAATTCCCTGATTCTCAATCAAATCCAACCCTGAACGGCTTTCGAGAAAATAGATCCTCAAACTTACAGATTCTGATCATCTGTCGGATAATCGCAGTAGTATGTACAAAAATTTTGAGACAACACAACAGTTCGTAGATTTTTCCAACATATTCGATTCCATATACAGGAGAAAGATGGAGCAAATACTACAAGCATATGGTGTCTTGAAAGTACCTGTTAGCGCTATGGTAATGTTCTCAAACAACAAGAAAACAATGATCGCTCACCTGATGGAGACGCAGACTTCTTTGAATCATGCAAGGGGATATGTTAGCATTATATTTATCTGTACTCTTCCTCCACTACGGACTTCGGACATCAATAGATCTAATAAAAGAAAATGATTCCATTCTAAAAAAAGCCATGAAACTGACGATACCTCGCAGAAACTATGATAGATTCAAACTAAGGAGATGACCTTGCAATTTCTCACAGATACACCAGCCTGAGCAGAATCCTTACTACATAGCATAGAGCAAGTAGCCGGAGACATTTGCCACTAATGAATGTAAATAAAAAACTGTAAATGAGTTTTAACGAAAAGGAGCCATCTCCACCTTAAGTAGCAAGCTGCTGAAATTAAGTGACAAGTTAACAAAACTTGGTAGTAATATCTCATTTATTGAAAGTGATGTCATCATAAGTCAAGCGAAGGTGTGGAATACAATTAACACGCTATCGATCACATGGAAATCTAATATATCCAACAAAATAAAACGGGATTTCTTCTATGCAATAGCTGTATCCATACTATCACATGGGTGGACCACGTAGACACTAACAAAACGTATAGAGAAAAAGCTAGATGGTAACTAACTAATGCTGCATGTTATCTTGAACAAATTCTGGAAGCAGATCTCAACAAAACAGGTACAGTGAGCCGACTTACCTCCCATTTCACGGACCATTTAAGTAGAACGAAGAAGACATGCCGAGCACTGCTGGAGAATCAAGGCGACGTTCTCTTATGGAATACTTCAACTAGAACTGCCTGTGTTGGCCAAGCAAGCCAAGACATCAACTCCATGAAAACACAGAAAAAAATGACAGGAACGATAGATGATTGCTAAGGATTGTGGGAGAGAGTCAGAGATATCACACATTCTCTCTGTCTCTCTTTATATATATATATATATATATATATATGGTGTAGAAGGCGAATTGGTGTCTTAATTTGTCAAATTAAAATAACACTGATGTCTCACTTTATTGGATATGTATTCACCTACATTACATTATAGTATCTTGAAATAATATTGTTTAAACTGATTCCAAGAAATCGCCGTTGGGTTCAGTCATACACTTGAGACAATTTGGAAATCTACCCTCAAGCCTCTCGGATGGTCTCCTGGCTAAAATTGTTAAATTCTGCTATTATTTTTTATTTCGGTTCATCTTTGGTGTGGAACAGAGTTTTGTTGGTATTGTTGTCAACATTATAATCAAGGGTTATACAATCTAGGGAGTTAGGCGGCCTGATGTGTGGGGTTAAGTTGTTGCAGGATTTTTCTGATAATCAACACTAGGTTCTCCTGCTTGTGTGGCTCGATGCAGAGTCCTATTGTCAGATATATGGTTATCCACTACTCACCCTCTTAATTCAGGGTAGTTCTAGCGACTTAAGGTACTCAAATATTCCGATAACAGATTCCCATGTGAACTCCGAGCAATGAAGCAAGATCTTTTCGAATTTATAGTGGAATGAATTCCGTCTTAGTACTGCCTCCTTAACGGGCAATGATCAACGGATTTTAGTTTACTGCATAATGGGAAAAAAACTGACTAAAAATGAAACACAGGAAACATTTCATCAGACACATCCTTTATTTTCACACACACACACACACACACACACACACACACACACAAACGCGCGCGTACGCATATATATTTATATATAATTTTGAAGTTAAACCATATATCATCATCATTATCATCATCATGTCGTGTCGCTCGCACGGATATCCCTGACTCTCTCTTGTCACTTCTCTCTATCATTCATCGCTTCTGGTAGGTCTTCGTGGCTACATCCCGTATCCTCACATAGCTGCTGTATTTATGTTCGAGCTGGTCGGACGCTCAGTGGTTACAAGACATTTTTCGTTTTCCCTATGCTGAACATATGTGATTAAACATAATCTTGAATTAAATTAATGGTGATAGATATTTGTTTCTTTTTATCCGCAGTCTATATATATATATATGTGTGTGTGTGTGTGTGTGTGTGTAGTCTAATTATCATCATCATCATCATGTCGTGCGACTAGCACTGATATCCCTGACCCTCTCTCTCCACGTCTCCCTATCATTCATCGCCTCTGGCAGGTCTTCATGGTAACATCCCGTATCATCACAGCTGCTGTATGTATGTTCGGGCTGGTCGTCCTGCTTTTGATTGGCCATATGCGGGGGTCCACAGGAGTACATCACTTACGAGCTCGTCCTTTCTTCTCCAGCAGTGTCCGGCATGTCTGGTTCGTCTAGCTTGGATAGTTTTCGTGATAGGTGGTAGGTGACCGTATAGTCGGTGTCTTGTGGGGTGTTGCTGCCAGGACTTGTTCAATATTGCTCTTAACATTCTTTATGAAAAGAAACAAATATCTATAACCATTTATTAGAATTATTATGAAAAAAACCCATCATCGCTTAAATTATATAATACGTAAAAACATAAGTTATAGATCTGATAAAACTGAATAGTTAGGAACACTAATCTTGCAAAAATGTTGGGCTCAAAAGAGCTCAATGGAGTATGTATGATTCAATGATACGAGAAAATGAAAATATGCCATCTCTAAATTTGAGATGATCCAAAGAATCAATAGTCTTTTGATCTGAGTCAAATTTTGCCTGAAAACAGTCGAAGATTAAATCAATAAAAAAACAAAAAAGCAAAACAAATGATGAAAATAATTAAAGACGCAGTTGGTGAATTTACCCCGAATCAGCAATTTGTGGTAATATTTGGTTATCAAACAGGTTAACATATTATTACATGAGTATTATTTCTTCAAAAAAAGAAAAAAAAAAAACGTCGTCATCAGTCTCTCATTATCATACATCTTCAAGGATAATTTCCTACAAAAATGCTGTTTTACGACATTCTTTTTTTTTCAGTTCTTTGTGATGTTGTTAGCCAGTTTAACATCTACTCAAATTATCCTTTTTTTCACTTACTAATAATTATCTTTTGCTAGTTTAGCTTACAACTTATTTCATCACGCGAAGCACCCAACCCTTTTAGTACTTAACAGCTTCATAGTAATCTAAATCTGATGAGTTAGGATCCCTACAGCGGCCTTCTGTTCTAAGCTGTAGCACAAACAACCATTCACCTAGTCAAGTGGTGATTCGTTTTTAAATATTAATCTCTTCCTGTACTTTTACGTAATTAGTTTAAACAGACGGTATTAAAGATGCATCGGTAATGATTAGTTCTGCGAAAACAGTAATTGAGTCTCTTGCAACAACAATGACCACTACAAACGCAGATTACAAAGCAGTATAACGTTTCATTGTTTGTTAGACATCTTAAATTTGGGCACAGTACTTGTGAAATAATAATTGGTAGGATACTCTAGCAAATTATAACTACGGAATAGTAATGATCTGTGTTCAATACTCATAGGATGTCCGATTGTAGTGGTCTGTTATCAGATTTATGCAGCTTTGTAATTAATCTTAGGGACACAATCTTTGCAGCCAAATTTCTGAAACCGAAGATTTTCTAAAACTAAACTTTTTTTAAAGAAAAATTTTATACTATTTGAAAGTCTTTTTTCAAAATGTTACAGTAATTTAATGATTGACATTCATCTCATTTCTATTACTACGGAACAAATTAACTGCAAAAATATCTATAAGCCCAATTCATTCAACTATTTCAATATTTATAGGATTCACTGCCATTTCTAATCAATCGACATATCTACTTTTAACTTGAATACCCCATCGAAGTATACTGGTTATCAATAAAAGAGAGTTGATCTTTGTGACTTTAAACCTCATAGGGTGATCAACACTTTTTGCATTGAGCCAACTTGTGTTTTAGGTCGTCCCACATAGTGTAATCATTAAAAAGCAAGACTTGCAGAGCATTCTTTTAGAGTTCGATTCCTACTAATTATTCCACTTTTCTAGTTTTATGCTGAACAAAGCGAAGCTTTTTAAATGACATTCGGCACCTCGCACAGTGTAATTTTGCACGTTAAATGAGCGGGACATTTCGATAGTGATCTTGATTCGTACTTCTTGCATTCTTCAAACCGCAGCTGGTCTTAGAAAGTAAAATACTGGGCTGTCTCGATTAGAGTAATTGTTAGCGAGATTATCCGGAAGACTAGTTAATTATTTTGAATTACTTATGACGATATACGGTATCTGTAACAACATTGCAAAAAAAAAAAAAAAAATCTGAATCCTGATGATTGTCCAGTGCTAAGAGCTAGAGATAAAAGATTGTGGAACTAAATACCCTCAACCTGATGTTAGAAATAGTTCCCTATTTTCCATCAATCCCAGAAGAAAGTGGTCGCTCAAGCTCCCGTAAATGACATTTACTTTTAAAACTAACAAGCAAAGGGGTAAAATGAAATGTAAAAAAAAAATCACAAAAAGGAATATCACACAATCGCAAAAGCGATTTTATTTAGATTTTTAGATTTATATAACAAATGTTAATTTTCGTCAGAGATTTATTATCAAAAACAGAAAAATATGAGGAATTCGAACTGACGAAGAAAAGAAGCAAAAGATACCCCGCAACAACAATTACCGACGCCGACTACGCCGATGACATAGCGATACTGGCAAATACACCTGACCAAGCCGAAACTCTTCTGCATAGTTTGGAACGAGCAGCAGCAAGCATAGGCCTCTATGTTAATGCACACAAAACGGAATATATGTGCTATAACCAAACGGGGAACATCTCCACTCTAGAAGGAACCCCACTTAAACTAGTTGACAAATTCACGTACCTAGGAAGCAGCGTCGAATCAACCGAAAAGGACATCGAAACGAGGCTAACGAAAGCATGGACAGCTATCAATAGGCTATCGATTATATGGAAATCAGACCTAACCGATAAAATGAAACGCAGTTTCTTCCAGGCAGCGGTCACATCGATACTGCTATATGGATACACTACATGGACGCTAACAAAACGGCTGGAGAAGAAACTGGATGGCAATTACGCAAAAATGCTGCGCGCAATCCTGAACAAGTCCTGGCAGCAGCACCCCACAAGACACCAACTGTACGGCCACCTGCCCCCTATCACGAAAACTATTCAAGTTAGACGAACCAGACATGCAGGACACTGCTGGAGAAGCAGAGATGAACTCATAAGAGATGTACTCTTATGGATCGCCACACATGGCCGCTCAAAAGCAGGACGACCAGCTCGAACGTACATTCAGCAGCTATGTGAGGATACAGGATGTTGTCCTGAAGACCTACCTAAGGCGATGAACGATAGGGAGGAGTGGCGAGAGAGGGTCAGGGATATCCGTGCTACCAGCGCGATATGATGATGATGATGATGATATTATAAATTAACGGTCAATGTCGCTATTTGTATTGTACTTTTGCATTTTATCAATTTATGATTTAGCTTGAGCTCTGTAGCTGATTTTTCAAACACTAGGGCCAGGGCTCAGCCTCAGCAGGAAGCACCCGTTTTTTACCCGCGTGAAGAGCAATGCGTTTGGGACAAGAAGTTGTATGAGTCATGGTAATCTTTCGTGGCTGTTGTTAGAATAGAAGCCACCCGAATAGATGAGCAGCAGTAGTTCCCAGATCGAACTATTTGATCCTGGTCGTTGTCCCATGGGACTTCTACGTCATGCACTTGGTTAGCCATGGTGTTGATCCGTCATTGGGTTTGTCCGTCTTCATGTCCACTATGCTGTTTCCCATGGTTAAAAAAAACTGTTCTCTTTTTTGCCTATATTAAATTTTAACTTAGTAAATGTCCACTGTTATTTTTTGTAAAATTCATCAGAGAGTCTTTATTTATGATTCATTGCATCCTTTGGTCTAGTAGATAGAGTGTTCGCCTATGGTCAGAGAGACCTGGGTTCAATCCCAAGTCACGTCATACCAAAGACTTTCAAAATGGTACTTAATACTTCCTTGATTAACATTCAGCAATATAAGGTACGTATCAAGGGTAAGGTCGAGCAATCCAGGGAGAGGAGTAGCGCCCTCCCCTATACCTCAGTGTAGTAGCTACTGAAAAGGGAGCCTTCTGGTCGCCCTCGATTACAGTCGCCAGCATCCTTTGAAGCATTCTATTTTTACGCTAACTTTGGTTTTCAAACTGTAATAAATTCTAAATGTATTAGGATCTTATACCGCCTTTTTCCTGGTTCAACTGCAACTTGGAATCATAATAACAGTCTTTTTGCATCTAAAGCACAGATAATATACGACAGCGATCTTACAAAAAAAAAATCTTTCATGCATTTTAAAATAACAACAAAGTAAAAAGGCAAAATATCTAACCGTGAGCTAACCAGTGCCAAAGGTAGAAAGGTTTTGCTCTTCTTTGGGTCACCGTCTTCATTTTATGAGAGTCTGTCCATTTTAATGTCGTCGGGTTGGGGTCTAAATCTTTCGTCTTTTATACAGATATTCTCGTATTTTCTAGCAGTTTATTTTTTTGCGGGGCGAGTTCATTCCTTTTATCCCTTGCCTTGTTTTCTTTTTTTTTCTCTTTTTCCTCATATGGTCTCAAATAATTATTTCTGTCTAATAGTAATCGTTTGTTTACACACGTTGATATGGTTTCAAGTAACTCATAGCTTTAAATAACTATTCATAATTAACATAATTAACAGTTATATGGCATCACGTATTCCTATCGAGTGAGAATAATTTTAAACAGATCTATTTCATTTATAGATGGAACCCGAACAGGTTCTACAACTAGATCAGAGTGTATTTGAGAATAATGGCAATAAAGAGGTACTTCATACTGTCTATAAATGGAGTTTTTTCATCTGATGCAGTTTATTGTCATTACCAAAACATTTTGATTTTAGGGAAGACTTTATTGACGAGTTATAGTTTATTGATATTTTTGGTGATTAGCAATAAGCTCATGCAAATATCTACTCATCGTTTTCTCGGGCACGTATCTTGGGACGAAACAATAATCATCTAGCACTGCCACCATCATATAACACTATTTTCAATAGAAAATGACTGACCACTAGAGAGACATTACTATGGTTCTTTTCGAACCTTTATATCAGTTTGGAGATATCATGGTATTGTAACTACCAAGAAGCATTCAATGGGGATATGACCCAGTGACCATCGACTTCATAATCTATTTAAGGTTAGCAATAGAAAAGAGCAAAGTTAATATCTTGAAACTTCTTTTACATTGAGGACAATAATAATAACAATAATAATAATATACAGAGATGAAAAAAAAAAAAGAAAGTTTCCCCCCAGAAGAACGAGAAAACTTCTCGAAACAAAGCTCGATAGCAGAAATCTCATCAGAGAAATGATCACCTGAGAAGCTCTTCTTGCAAAAAATTCCTGCTCATTCTTAAAATGGTCAAGGGAAAAACTCATAAAAATGGACCATAGGTCAAAGAACTTAATGATTATGTAGAAGGCCTAATATCCAACATATAACATAGACTCTATGTGTGACATGTTGGTTAGAGTGTTCGCCAATGGCCCGGGAGACCTGGTTTCAATCACAGGTCGAGTCATACCAAAGACTCAAAAAATGGTACTTGATGCCTGCTTGCTTAACGCTCAGCATTATAATGTGTGGATCAAAGGTAAAGTGGAACAACCCAGGGAAAGGAGTAGCACCCTCCCCTACACCGCGGTGTAGCAGCTATCGAAAAGGGAACCTTCGGGTCACCCTCGACTACCATCGCCCACTTTACTTTTACTTTATATGTGTGGCAAAAAAAAAAAAAGAAAGGAAGAGGTTTCGAAAACAATGGGGTTTGTTTAGATATATCAATAGATAGACTGAGGAACATATTAAAAAACGAACCAAAATTAATTGCAACAGCCAATAATAGCAGCGGCAACATTAAAACAAACATAAAACAAACAAGAACTAGAAAACAGGAATGAAAAGAAAAACAACTTTATAGATACCTTAAGCGACAAACTAGTGAGATCACATATGAGAAGAAATGGGAATTTACCAAGCTTTTTGCTCAGATGTGGCACAAGGCCATATGAAAGGGGCACCCAATGAGACTCGAACTCACTCGTGTAGGTTTGCTAGTCGAGCTTGCTAACCATTACACCACCAGAGGCACCTCACACATGAGAAGAAATGGACATGACTAAGAAAAGAAAATCTCATGAGAAAAACTAAATCTCTAAAACAGAAGTATAAAATAATGTCATAAGGTCGAATTATATTAAAGCAAAATACAGATAATACGCAACAGAATATTTAAAGTATGTTATGTTGAGACATGAAATGATTAATCCCATAATTAACGAGGGCAGTAAACAAGCACAAAATAATTAAAAGATTAGGAACAGGTTAGTAGTGAAGGTGATCCACTGGGACTTGGGTAAGATATTAGAACTTGACTATATTAACAAATGGTATATAACAAAACCAGGATCCTGCCAAAAGGACGAGACGCAGAAAATTCCCTGGTTTTTTGAGATACATAGAATCACTTTATTTTGGCCAGAAGACCAGACCTAGTGTTAATAAACAAAAAAAGAATTTGTCATTCAGAGGATTTGGCCATTCCAACGTATCACAGAGTAAAAATTATGTAAGCAAAAATATAGACAAATCCTTGGAACTTGCCAGAAAAAAAACAACTGTTGAACGAGTGGTTGACAATGATACCATTTGTAGTTGGTGTACTTGGAACAGTACCCATAGGTTTGGAAAAATCTGGAGGAGTTGATAATGAGAGGAATAACCGAATTCATCTAGATAACACCATTGCTAAGATCGACGGGAATACTTAAAAGAGTCGCTGAGATCTTAGACTTGTTACTCTGACTCCAAATAAAGACCACCAATTAAGGTTGGTGTGAAGACACGCAGATAATAATAATAATAATAATAATAATAATAAGAAGAAGAAGAATAAGAAGAAGAAGAAGAAGAAATAATGAAGAGACGTGAACGAAGAATATGGCTGATTTTTACATGGTAATCGCTACCAGAAAATGTTGCTTTTGCCAGAAGCCGATTTAGTTACTATAGTAAATGCAAATTTGATTTCAACGAACTTATAAATAATCCTCAAAACAAAAATACACTTTAATTCTATTTTATAAATAATCTTTGTTATTCTTCTTGTTTCCTTTATGATGTATGGCTTTTTAATAAAGTTAAATTATATAATTTTTGTTTTTTCGTGTCGCGTGTTTCTTATCCCCTTTTTCGTAGCCCACATTTCTTGCATTTATTTATTCCTGTGTTTACAGAATGGAAAAAAGTCTTTGCAAGATTGCAAAAACAACTAAATCAATTACTTGCCAAAAACGAAAAGAAAGGTGTAATAGACTGTAATTATGAAGATTCTTGAAAGATGGCTGAAGATAGTGGAACAAAACAGTCGATTTCTTGTTCTATAAAATTAACGCGAAAGAATCTAAAACAAAAACATTTTTGCCAACAAATACAACAGACACGGTCAAACAAGTATCTTAGTTTCCGTACTGAAATCCAACTCGTTTCCATATTCTTCAGTTGACCATTTTCTCCATCAACTAATTTTCTTAATATCTTAATAAATCGATGCAAGTTTTTTTCGACCAGTTTTAACTCCTGGTTTCTGTTGTTTGAGTGACAGCAAGTTTCCTAAGGTTTTCAGGTTTTTAATTATGAGTAAATAGAAAATAGAAAAAAAGAATTTAAATGCTTATTTTAAACTTTTGATATAATTATTTTCATATTTAGATATTTACAGCTATAGATGCTGATAGACATTATAGACAGATTTACAAGACACATTCATTGAAAACGTTGCTTAATTTCTTTTCAGTTCAAGGTTAGAAAAACACTGATTTGGACAATTTGTTGATTAATTGATTTTAAAGGACCTTGAACACATATAGGGTTATTTTATCTCATGAGGTTAGGGAATGACGTACATTATACGTTAATATTAAATTTTTGGGGTAGTTTCTTAAGTTTTTTTTTTCACGCGGATCAACCTTTAAACAATCGTTGCATAGGAGATATACAATATTAACACAATATTTATATACAGATCAAATTCTGTTTGATAAATCGTCTGATAATTCGCCAAAATGCTGTCTTAAGTTTTTTCCTATGTCATTACTTTTGAATTCATCCAATTCAATTAAAAATTCTTCTTGGCTATTCCTATTCTTTATGAGGTTTACAAAAAAGCATTCATTTTTTTCAGAGATTTAGGTTTTGAAATCTACCTTGACAAAAATTTTCCAGTTGAAAAGACACAATAAAACAATAATTAGAAATTTTAAAAATTACTTTTTGAAAGTTTTAATTAAATAATCTGTCATCTTTCTTTCTAATAAAATAGTTAATCTTAATTTCTTCAATATCTTCCTCTAACTTAAAAATCTTTAACACTTTTTGTTAGGTGTATTACTCTCTTTTTTCGATATGCCATTCCACGTCTAGACATTAGAGTTCATGCCTGAGAACAATATTTGATTATATCTTATTAGTATTTTATGTGTCTTTAAAACAATAGCATACTTCTTTGGAATAATATATCTAACCATTCATCAAATAATCGTATTTGCTCAGGATGAAAGAGACAAAAAATGATTGTCACTCTAAATGTATTATCAAAGCGAAACCCAAATCACATAACTTGCTTTTTTTATTTTACTTTTTGTTTAATTGTTATTCACCTTTAATATTTCTAGGTCTAATATGTAATACTTTGTATTTTTTAATGTCGAATTTTGTGTTCAAAGTATCTTCTTAATATGACAATTTAGATCCATCTTTGTTATTTCTTTTGATTAATAGTCGAATAAGCAATTTAATATCATCAGTAAATAGTTCTACTTCTGAGTATATGTCATTAGGTAAGATATTTTCGATTTTAAAAACAACAAAGATCCCAATACGGATCCCCTAAGAACATTTGATACAATATTCTGTTTCAGAATAATGTTTCCTATTTTTAATTCCGTTTGGTCAGGCAAAAACATATATAACAATATTTACTGTTCTTTTAAGAAATACTTCAGTTTTTCATTTTCTCTGGTAAACAATAATAAGATGCCTTGCTAAAATTCAAATATATAATGTCTATATTATCTCTCCATCAAATATTTATTCATAATATTAATAGTTTCAAAAATATTACATAATGTTTATTTACCACAAACAAAACCGTGTTGATCCCAATTTATATCTTTCATTATCAAATTTTATATTTGAATTCTCATAAATTTTTCAAAAACCTTTTGCAAAATACGTTAGCGAAACTGGTCGGTAATTACTTTTTAAATGTATCGTGTATTGCGATTACTGTTTTCCAAATATATTGAATCATTTCTTATTTTATACTTTTCTTAAATAATTTACTAATTGAATTGATAAACTGTTCATTTGATAATACGTATTTTAATATTTAAGATATATATATATATCAGGTCCTATACGTTTATCAATATCTATCATGAACAATAATAATCTTATGTCTTTTCCTTCTAATACAGTTCATCCATACTATTTTTATACCCTTCTCATAACAACTTCCCTGTCATTGTACACTCTCTACTAAAAAAAATAACAGATTGAAAATTATTGCTCGCTGTTTCAAATTGCGTGTCTGTTAATTCAACAATCTTATCACATTTTAATGGACTAAAGTTTTAGTAAATTTTAACTTTTGATTTTACCTAATTTAATGAAGGTTTTATTTAAAATGTTTAACAATGTTATTTTTATTTTTCAATTGTTTTCTTTACTTTCAATTTTTCCTATTCATTTGACTTGCTGAAGGAATTTTGATGGTTTTTCATTCTTGTTTCATTCTTCTTTATTGTTTTACTGGCCCTAAGTTATTTTTCTAATGTATCTGCTTGTTTAAAAAATTTACAATAACTTCAGGAATTATGTCCACATAGATTTAATATTTCAATTTAATTCTTCCCACGTTTCAGTACCATCAAGTGTATTAAAACTATACATTTTATCAATATGTTTTTCCTTTTTCTGACACTTACTCTTCTCAAAGTTTAGAAAGTTTCCGTTAATATATTCAAAATCTGGTTTTACTTTAAATTCGTTTTAGAAATGGGGTCAGATGGAAAAGTCAGTATAGAAAGAAATTGTGTCTCTCTTTCCTCATGTCGAAAAACCTTAAACTCTAAAAGGTAAATAAAAGTTCCATACCGGAACCAATTTCGCATAATGAACGTTTTTGTATGTTCTATGTATATATATGAACATTTCACATATCCCTATCATGGGTATGTTACAATCCTTTTGTTGTAAATAAATCCAAATATTCTTTTGTAGTTTAAAATGTTGACTCATTGAATTTACGGGAGACGCAATCAAACAATTTACTCAGTGAACTTCCACATGATATCAAATATTCCGATCTCATGAAAATAACTTGCAAACTGATGTATTTGACACTTGAATGGTACTCTAACTAGTACTATTGCTCTGGATAAGAGTGGACCTGAGAGTAATGGCAAAAAAAGGGTAGACGCTATATTTTTCAGAGCTCTACAACCGAAGCCTCACAACCAAATGCAATTTAGTGACATAACTAAGACACCCCCTTTTTTAGGTGGTGATCTTACCCCCTCTACAAGTGATAAAATCAGCATATTCTAACCTTCATCGACTGGTCTAACAATTTGTTGAGATGACAATGCGCCCAATTCGATTAAAATTGATCGTTTCGAAATAATTTAGTAAAAACAACACGTTTTTTATGTTATCTGTCGGCAAACAGAAAACGTTTTTCTAAGCTAATTCAATATAGGACTAGTCATCTGGTTTGATTCCGTTAGGAATTTTGAGTTGGATCGAATGTTACCTTCTGTTATTATTCTAGCATAGCTTCTGTTTTGCTTCTGATACAAAATCCAATTCGTTTGCACAATTCACATGGAAGAAGCATCCCAACCCATTCATGTGTTCTTTTGAATTTCTTTTACATCATCGTTCTTTTATTTAGGTTCCATTGCTGAATACGCACGCGCGAGCGTACCCCCCCACACACACATACATATATATATATATAAACATTATTTCCTTAAATTGATTTAAATCATTATTTTTTTCTCGATATATTTTCAACTCATTAAAAACGATAGTTTCCTTTATCTCGACCAAATACATAAACTTAAAATCAGTTCATGTTATTTTTCTTCCTTCAGCTGTCATCAGTCCGTTCAGTTATCTTGCTAAGTCGATCGATAAAAACAAGCCGACCTCCATTTCAATGTCCTGGTTGAAGATCGATAAAACCAAGCCTCGCTTTAACATTCACCACACTTCCTGCTGCAGTCAATCTAACAGAAACTAAAACTCGGTTGCTTCATTTTGCTGCAAGAATTAGAAATTACATGTCTGTCATGTTCGAGCTTCCATAGTTTTAGCTTTGTATCAAATGAAGCAAATGTTTTGAGAAGCCGTTTGGAATCTCGATTTTCAAACCATTATTATTGAAATGAGTTTGATTTTCAGAGGTTACTTTGCATTTACGAACAGCTTATGTTAAATTGCAAAGCTTTTGCCGTAAAGTAACATCATCTATGTTTCATTTAATCAATGGCAGACTTGAGGCTGTAAGGCCTCCAGTTTCGACTGGGCTACCTTCGCTTTGGTGAGCTGCATCTTTGTCTCCTTTGGCCCCCCATGTATAGCACTAGACCTTGCTGTATTATTTAAGCTATAAACCTGGCATCCGTGCCTGGACCCAGTTTTGGGTCCAAGAAGCAGCTTGGCTCATTAGGCCCACATTGTACTTGGTGGGTCAATGACCAGCACAGACCAACAGGTTTCGAGCTTCGGTTCGTTTCCGACCTACCCATCCCCTTAATCCCCACTTTAATCACTGACATTGTGTCAAGCCCTGTCTGGTGGGAGGCGGAGACAAATATCTTCATCTATGTTCACTTGGAAACTATCATTACTGCAAAAAAAATTAAGTCGACGTTTATTTTTTTTATATGTTACTTTGGAAAGGCTCGTGGCAAAACATTTATTGTCATTGTAAATTGAGTCGGCGAGCCAAGTTCAAATCTTGAAGAAGATTATTTTTATTTTATCAACACTTCAAAAAGTTTTGAATCCAATTATATCCCATCCAGCTATGAATAAACAATAAAGAAAACTGGGATCTCAAACCTCAGAATGGAACCATTTAGTTTTAGTTGAAGGAAAACCGAGAATTCAAAGCAGGTATTGACCTCGAAATGATTGGATTCACCAAGCCACACGTACCTAAAATACCCTACATGTCATTCCCCCACAATCAAATCATATTACGGAACCAGTGAGAGAACTAGTGACCATGTGTGAGGAAAAGCTATCATAATATTAATTTCAATGCTTGAAATAATTTCTTTTTTCTGCTGTAGCAATTATTTGCATTTTAAAACTAAATAAAAAGACAGGAATTATAAATGTGTGTTTCAAGGAGTTCTAACGTTGAATTAGACGCAACAAAATTTTAGTTGCAATTCGCCAAAGTGTTCGACAAATCTATAAAAATATCCTATCACAAGGCAATGTTTTGAAAGTTTGTCGCATAAGCTAAATTGATTATGAGGTGATTTCCTTTCTTACTGACTGAATTGTATTGTAGCCAGTTGGAAAATTTAACTAAACTTAGTAAATAATTTTAGACTTGCATATCCACGATAGTTATTATAAGGTCTTTTTTCAATTCTTCCATGATAAACAGTTTAAACTTCAGAAAAATGAATTTGCGAAGAACTATTTATTAGAGATTGATAATTCTCAGCGAAGCCATTCACAGACTGAACACTAAACGCAGGATTACGAGGAATTGAAAGTACGTGATAGCAAGGTTTCCTTGATATGTGTTACTTTTGATTTTAATAACTGTCTTCTTAATATCCTTCTTTAATATCAACTCAAGAAATCATTATATACGTATATATATACTTTACTTATTTTTTCAAGACGATCTTTAATTTTCTTAACCTCCCACATCTAAATCCTCTTTCCGATTCTTTACAAGCCTGTATAACCTTCAATATATATATATGTTTGCTCTGTAGATTGAGACTGTAGAATACACATACCACATTTTGTTGATTGGTAAGACCGACGAGTGTACGAGATATGATATGAAACCAATTGATGGTAAGACTCCAGTCCAGGAATTTTAAAGTTTTCATTACTTTTACACCTCGGTTCTCTCTGACTCGGTGTATTAATGCCTGTTAGGGTGCAATCTATGGGTCAAATAGAAATATTCAATCATTTTCTATTCTTGAAACCATTTAATTTTGTGTATACAAAAGGCCATTAAATTGGATTATTAGAATGACATAGCAGCATTTGGAAACATTTAAATGTGGGAAAATGAATGAATAATTTTGAATTGAATCATAAGTGCAAATCACAGTACATGAAAGCATTTAACAGTGTGCAAATAAATGAGCATTTACTCGTATGAAAGTAGTTACCTCCAAAATATCTTTTACAAATCATATATATTTAATATGTATGTATGCATAAAGAGGATTTTGTATTAAATAACCTACAAGAGTTGATATACCATAAAATATAATCAACAAACCTTATCTCTCTACCTACCTTTCTAGCGATACCTACAGATACATATATATATATATATATATATATATATATATATATATATATATATATATATATATGCATACATATATATGTATATATATGAGTAAAAATACACACCCACACCCACACACACACACGCATATATATATATATGCATATGCGTAAAAATATACTTACACACGCACACACACACACACACACATATGTGTGTGTGTATATATAGAAGTAAATATATATTAGATTTTATATATATTTATTGCATGGAAGCTTGTCTGCGACCACAGGTTTCATGACATTTTATAAACGACAATCATCAGGAAGAGAATATAATTTTTATTATGTAATTGCTCTATCACGGATATTGAGCACTCTCCAATTATATCGCATTTTGTCTGTCACAAACCCACGAAGTGAGATAGTGACAACCAACACTGTTATAATCTATCTATCGATCTATATATATATATATATATATAAATATGTATATATTTTGGCAGCATTTCTTCGCTGATGAATATTTCATTGAACATAAAGACATTATTTGTCTACATATTTTGTTTTTTTGATCCTTTTGTATTGTCGTATTGATTTTATAATATTCGACTAGAATAACTATTCATTTTCCAAGTACTTTCTGCTCGACTTTAAGCCATCATCAAGAGAGGAACTATTACAAAAGTGATGTTACTTTTGTATGTACATATTTACGTTCAGATAGATGGCGTATCTATGAGGTCTGTCCTGGGGCCGATCTTCAGTAATTTCTACATGTCTGATCTCGAAAATAGAATTTTTAATAGCATAAAAAATAAATAACTTCATAACCTCAACTTACAAAAATCCCTCTAATAATAACTCCTTTACCCTAAACTTTAAAAAGTGAATGCCCCTTCAGATATAAAAAAGCAATTATTAATAATCTGATATCCCGTGCCAAACTGATCTCCTCCAAAACAATATTTTTATAAAGAGGTAGAAAATATAAGGCTCTCATCAATAATGGGTTTCCTAACTATATTGTTGATGAACGAATTAAAGGTATGATTAAAGATGTTAACCAACAACATAAACACTGTACTCCTCCACCCAGTCAACAAACATATATCAAACATTTTTACCGTAACCAAATACACTACAATTATAAATCAGATGAGAAAATATTGAAAACATTGATTCATAGAAACATACTCCCCACTGATCTTCATAAAAAAAAACTTATCATATATTAAAATAAATTTAAAACTACCAAATTAGTCATTAAAAACAATTCCTCTCCTTCGATTGGAGTTTTGCAAAAAGAACAACCTCATATATCAATTTAAATGTCATTTAGGAGATTGTATCTCTGAAAATATTAATAGATATATTGGTTTAACCTCACTCCTTGTCGAGGAGTCTTACAATGCACCTTTCTGATACATGTTCCACAGCATTAAAAAAAAACATTCATGGCCAACAACAGAATTACGGAAAATTCTCACCGAAAACACAACAATATTAGAACATCAAAATAACCAGCAAAAACTACAGATTTTCGAAGCACTACATATTAGGAACATTCAACCCAAATTCAACAGAACTAATTTTCAAACCAGTGCTAATGTACTAAAATGTCTTTAGCTATTGACACTATTTATAAAAACAAATTTAAAAGTAAACGCTACACACTGCAACGATACAAACGCCCATTTTACAAATAGTAATGTACATACAAAAGTTACATCCCTTTTGTAATAGATCCTTCCCTGATGATGGCCCAAAGTTGGACAGAAACTACTCGGGAAATAATTAATATGGAAGATTCATCAACCAATTTCCACCGAATATTATAAAATTATTCGGTAATACGAAAGGATCAACAAAAAAATATATGTAGACAATAATGTCTATCATGTTCAAGGAAATATATATATATATATATATATATATATATATATATATACATGCATGCAAAGATATACATATATATATATAGTGCCGTACCAAAACTTTTGCACGGTAAGTTTTGAGGTTGGTCGCATTTTTCCATATGTTTCAAAAGCCTGTTGGAGTCATTTCCATTACTAATTATTTTTTGTTGTAGACAAAAAAAAAAAACAAAAAAAAACAATGAGTAGTTATGGAAATGAGTCCAACAGAGCCAATGCTTCATCTGTAAGAAATGCAGTCCTAAAAATGAATCATAAACGAGTGATTAGTAGATATTTAACATTTTTTTAAATGGCTTAGGTCAATTGCATGATACTGTAAGAACACACACACACACACACATACACACACGCACACGCACGCGCGTTTATATATATATATATATATATATATATATATATATATATATATGCGTCCATACATACATTTACATAGATATATATATGTACATAAATATGGCAACTGCATTATCTTTCGATCTCTGTCGGGCCTCGTAATCTCACACGTCCATAAACCACTTTCTTGGGTCTGAGTGAGTAGTTTTCACTTAAATAGGGTTGCTCAAACCCATGAGTCTCCACATGGGTTAGTCTCTGTCATAGGAGGACACAACAACGATGTTTTCATAACCTTCCTGATGCCCATGAGTAGTTTTGTAACTTCATACTTCCAACTGGTCAAGTTTGTATACATCACCAAAATTCCATTGCCATGGAAATTTTCCAAGAGAAATTTTGACTCATGAAAAATCGTAAGGGATCATTTTCACATCATGCAATTATAATGGCCCCCACTTGTACAACACGAATACCATTTTCTACGTCTTTATGATTATTATTTATTATTATATTATGTTTGGAGATCTTTTTCAGAGATGGAAGCATCTATAATTTCTCGAATCCGGACATCTTTATTATTCGTATGACGGTATCTTTGTGAATTTCTACTTTAGTTCTTACTCTTGAGTTCTAAACTGATTGCTTTTGGTGTTAGGTAATGCTGAGATATCGAATCATGATGAGGGAGCATTTTCTTGCATTTGGAACTTCTGTTTTTGAACCGTGATCTTTTATATGATGCATATATATTTTCATTCGGAGACAAAGTTAATATATCGGTTACCTGAATGGAAAGCCTGAAAGAAGCTGATTGTGTTTCACTTTGCGCTAATATCCTTAAAGAAGGCATGAATCCATATGTTCTACTTCTAACTAAGGGTAAATTGAGTAAACTGATTTTCTTTCTTTAACTATGCAACCAATCTGAGAAAAGAAAAACTGTAAAATTCAAACCAGTGCACCGTGTGAAAATCAACCTTGTGTTACATCCTGCATTTGGCTGAGGGTTGGGTAAATACATATCGAGTTCTACCTCCGAAAACTGTCCTAGTTTGATCTCTATAATTTTTTGGTTAGATTTGTCCGTGATTCGAGAAGGTTTCTGAACAGATTCTTAAAATGTTCTTCCTGCTTCTGAAGTCTTTTCTTTTGATATTCAGCTTTTAATTTTGCTCCCGAAGTGCTCTTCCTTTCGCTCATTTCATTTACTGTCTGCCATCCTATTTGCGATTGCGTTTTTTACCGAAATTCTAATTTTATCAATTTGATTTTTAATGTATTTGTATTATTCTTTTTGGTATGTGTTTGTTTTCTATAGGCTATCTTCAGTTTCTGCGCACGGGCATTTGTTTGGCTTTCTTTAATTGAGTAATGATTCTTTTTTTAAAGTTTTCTAGTTTCCCTAACAATTGACTCCTATGGAACTCTACATTTGGCTTTTGATTTGGTTGACAGACACTTTACTGCTACTGCTGCTTCCGTGTAGGCTGTATGAAAGTCTTTCCGAGTATGTGTCTCAGATGATTTCGGAACTGTACTTGTATATTTATAGCTTATATCTCTATAGTAAGTGTTGGACTGTCATAACGTGTGGTTTTGGATGTTTCTTATTTCCCCGTAGATTCAGGCGTATTTTTGCCGTGACAATTCTGTTGTCAGATTATACTCTTTTAAAAGAGGAGAATATCTCACAGTTCTCTGTGCGATTTATCCTCTACTTGTTTATCAGTATATAATCTAGCAGTGATTTTGTGTAATGCTGAAAGTTAGATATCGATATCATATGAATTGTGAACAAGAATTGAGTTTTTATATATGAAAACACTTCAGCAATAAATAATCATTAAAATCAGTGCACAACTTTTTACTTGTGAACATAATTATTCTAATGAACACAATAAAAATTCCTAGACAAAAATGAATTTCTTTCAAAGAAGTAATGACTATATGCAAACCTTTCTTTTTAGTGTAAAGTTTTGTATTGCTCACACGCACACAAACCCCCCTCTCTCACACGCACACTCTCTCTCACACACACACGCACCCTCACAAACACACGCCTTCACACGAACGCACGTATACACCCTCTCTCTCTCTCTCTCTCACACACACACACCCTTTCTCTCACACACACACCCTCACACACATACACACCCTTTCTCACACACACGCCCTCACACACACGCACACACAAACACGTAAGTATATTAACATTGAAAATGTTTTAATATTTGTAGCTTACATAACTCGCAACTTTCTAATGTGTACATGGATTACATTGATATTCTCAATGTAAAAGATGAATTCCTATGTATACCTATTTATGAATACTCACACATACACATACACATACACATATATATTCATAAAAACACAACTATATATAAACATACACACGCACACACACTCTAACACACACACACACACACACACACACACACACACACACACACACACATATATATATATATATATCGCGTAAGGTAGCTATATATAATTACAGTCCAATTCATTAATATGGACATATCTACCTCTCTCTCTCTGTATACATGTATATTTTGCGGGCAATGAATTTTATCTATTCTATTTTCATTTGATTTTATACAGAGTATATTTCTATTCGCAAAGGTTTGAATAAAAACTTTTATAAAATTAAGGGATCTTTTTCGCAATTGGAAAGGTTTCCTGTGAAGTTTTATCTCAACCAATTTATTATGTTCGGCATCCGTTGCAAGATAGATATGAGGACTAACAGAAAATCGGATGTATTGAATTCTAAGATGCAAGGATGATATATATATATATATATATATATATATATATATATATATATATATATATATATATATATATATATTGAGAGAAAGATATTGACACTTCTTCTCAGAAGAAGCGTATCTCCTCAATCTCTTCGTGGACATACATATGCCTCTTCAGAATAACTTCAGCCCTGCGACAAAAAAAAAAAAAAGAAAGAAAAAAGTATTGACTTTAGAGTTTACACTAACTTTGTACACTCTTGTGTGGCTTCTCAGACCTCCTGGAAACCCACCATACTTTGTTACAGAAGTGACAAATATTACCTGTAGGTTGTTAAGGAAGGATGGAAGACCAGCCTGCGATTGTTTGCTGCCATGAGAACTAATATGACGAGCAAGTCCAGCTTTGACCATTCTGCTGATATCACAAACATGTTTAGCTTGAAACGTGTCCGTGACAGAAGTCAGCTCATATTTTCGAAGTACTCCTTTGTAAATTGAATGTTCGATTATCCATGCTTCAAAAACTTTATAACCAGAATAGATTACTTTTGTCCAAACTGATGAATTTTCCGTCATTAGTTCGTGGTCTTCAACATCTATACAAAGCACTAAAGGGCTGTTCTTAGGGACATCTTTGAAATGTTGCTAAGATTTATGTTCCATTAAAATCTTTAAGAAAACGAAGAAACTGATGTTTATTTATTCATTAATCTATCTATCTATCTATATATATATATATCGTCATCCACAGACAGATCTGTTTCGTTCTATTAGAACTCATCAGTGTAGCTAGACAACATCTTCCTGTAGCTGGGATCGAAACCGGGTTGACTCAATCGTCAACCCAAGCTTCTAATCATTCAGCCACGAGGAGATATTAACTGCGAAGTAAATTTATACGGTTATGAATCACAATTACTATTGTTTACATACATCCGTTCAACGGTAGCCGAGACCTCAATTCAAACGAAGAGGTTTGCAGTAGACGCTAATGACAACACGATTAATTCTTCGCCAGAGAACTCAACCCTATATATATATATATATATATATATATATATATATCATCATGTCGTGCCGCTAGTACGGATATCCCTCACTCTCTCTCTCGCCATTTCTCTATTGTTATATATATATATATATATATATATATATATCATGGCGGTCGCTTGCATAGATTTCCCTGACCCTCTCCTCGCACTCGTCCCTATCGTTCATCACTGTCGTTAGGTCTTCTATGGTACATCATGTATCAGTACAGAGCTGTTGTTAGGTTCTAGCTAGTCACCCAACCCTGGCTCGTCCGTGTAAAAGGGCCTACAGGAGTAGATCGCTTATGAGCACGCCCTTACTTCTCCGGCAGTGTACCGCGTGTCTTGCTCGTCTAATTTGGATGGTTTTTGAGATGGGTGGCATAGGTCCGTATAGATGCTGCTTTGTGGGATGCTGTTTTGTGGGATGCTACTTCCTGAACTTGTTCAATAAATAGCGCAGCATTCTTGTGCAAATGCAGTCAAGCTTTCTCACCCTACGCTTGGTCAGCATCCATGTGGTGCATCCATACGGAAGTATTGACACGACCGCTGTTTGGAAAGAACTGCTTTAGATTTTATCTGATTGGTCTGATTTCCATATAACCGATAGTCTATCGATGGCTGTCCATGTCTTCGCTAGACGCTTGTTGATTTTATTTTCAATTGACGAGACGCTGCTTCAGAGGTAGATGAACTTGTCCACAAGTTTCAGAGATCTTCCATTTTGTGTGGAGATGTCGTCTCTTTGATTAAAGCACACAGAATCTGTTTTGTCTGCGTTGACATGGAGGCCTATGCCACCTGATGCCCGTTCCAGACTATGCAGCAGGGATGCGGCCTGGGTGGGTGTATTTGCCAGAAGCAGGGCATTGTCTGCTTCTTGTCTTTTCCAAAGTAAAATTATTTTCTTTCATTAAATGTGTCGATGGTGGAAGCACGTGGTCTAGGCAGATAATAAAGAGGTGTCTCCTTGCAACACACCAGCGATAATGTCGAAAAAGTTTGCGTCTCCATCTGCTGAGCGAACTTTTACTTTCGTGTTTTTATATTACATCGTTATTGCTGCGACGGTTTCTTAAGGGAGACCGTAGGAGAGAAGTATTTGCTCCATCTTCCCTCTGTGTATGGAGTCAAATGCCTTGGAGAAATCTACAAATAAAACTTTGGCATTTGAGGTTTTTTGCACGACCACCTTCCAATATTCAACGGATAGTCAAAATTTGTGATGTGGATCGATTTCTCTGAAAGCCATTTTGGTTCTTCCTTAGAATTTTCTCAATTTCAGGTTCAATTCAGTCGAGTAGCAGAGTATTGGAGATCTTGGCCGCTATGGATGCAACGGTTATACCTCGGAATTTCTTGGTCCCCCATTTTTTAGGAAAGGGAGGAGGCAGCCCTTTGTCCATCTCTCTATTATGTTCTGGTTATATACGGTGTTGCAATATCGGAGCAGTATGTCGTCAAATTTCCTTGTTTTCTGGGAGTATTTCATCGGGCACTGCAGCTTTTCTAGTTTTAATTTTTCTTAGTACTACGTCGAATTCTTGCGTAAAGTGTCCTACTTTGATGTCTAGTTTATTGCTAATGATTTTCGTAATTGTTTCATCCGTAAGTTTGGGGGATTTTCCAAGAAGATTCTTGAAATGTTGTTTCCACAGGGGTATTCGTTCTTCTTTGCTGGTAGCTTTCAGTTTGGCTCTCACGGTGCTTTTTCTTCTGCTCTCCTCATTTACTTACTGCCATTATATGCTAGATTGTCTTCAACCAAGTCTCTAATCTTATTGATCAGATCTTGAATTTATCATGTGTGTTCTTTTAGGTATGCGTTAATTAGTTCACTTTGTGCTTTCTTAAGTTTCTGAGAGTTAGCGTTTGTTGGGTTTCTCCTATTGCATAGGGAAACGGTTTTCACGTCGTCACATTTTCATTTACTACTGATGTCTCCCAAGGAACTCAATGTTTTGTTCTTGGTTTGGTTGGAATGCAATCAGCTGCCGTTTCCATGTGTGCATTGACGAAGTTCTTATATTCGTCATTCAGAGTAAGCGTTTTTGATATCTCCTGAAGTGCATCAAATTTCTTTTCTTGGTGTTATCATATATTTATCGCTAATATCCATATTGCTTAGCAAAGACTAGTCATATTATGCGTTTGTGGTTGTTTGCGCTGTATTCCTTCGTAGGCTCAGTCAGATGTTAGCCGTGACAATCCAGTCATCGGAAGACACACCTTCAAAAGAGGAATATGCCTCACAATTTCAATGTGCTATTATTCCATTTCTGATTAATGAGGATATAGTCAATCTGTGCTTTAGCGTTATCCTATTTACCAAACCCCTCCGCTCGGGCCGGATATGACACACGGTCAATTTTTAAGCGGAGTTTAACAGGTTTGAATTCAGAGTTTTCCGTCTCCTAGACTAGTTGCCTAACCAAGCCTGAAGAACCTAGTCTGTTCTACTATTTACCCTTAGCTGGAGGGAGAATAATTGGATTCATACCTTTCCCAAGGGTATTAGTGCTATGTGAAATGCAATCAGTCTCGTCCAGGATTTGAACTCGAGTCGCCGTGTTCATTTCCTACGACGATAACTATTACACCAAAGGCACCTTTAGCGTTATTTGGGTAAGTGTAGGTTCAAAATTTCCCCTTTCTTTTCTGAAATTTAGTTTTAAGGCATGTTAATCTATTTTCTAGTGTGAAGTCCGTTAGGTGTGTGTGTGTGTGTGTGTGTGTGTGTGTGTGAGGTAGGACTTGGCCTGATGAAAGCAGAGACCAGAAATTGAGAGATGCCTGGTTGTTTACTACGCAATTCTAACTTATCTAAGTAATATCCACATGAAATGGTTGGTTTACACGCAGGAAGACTCAAGATTATCAAGTAGTTTCTCGATTTTGGTTACCATTTAAAAAATATTTGTTTTACATTATTTCGACCTTTCCTTGAATTTAACTTTGTCATATAATTCGAATTAACATAAATAAATTAACTATTAATTATTACGATTTTTATTCCGTAAATCGCATGTAAATTTACAGAAATTCCATTTCTTATCAAGCAAACTGATACGTCATATTTACTGGTTTATAAAAAACGTTCACAACATCGAATTAATGTTTAATTGATGGAATGTTGTGAATACGACGATTGATTATACGATGAATACGCACTTTGATCTGATTTTCCAACGACGTGATAAAAAGGAAAAAAAAAGTGTACCATGCTTGACCACAGAAGTACCAATTTAGAAGAGTGAATGTACCGAACAACTGATATTTTTTCAGCAGCTTGTAAATTATATGTCTGTATGAATGTATGTAAGTATGTATGTGTACACACACACACACACACATACACACACACACGCATATATATATATATATATATACATTTATATTCATGCATAAACATATACGTAAATATACATATATATATATATATTAAAGTAAATAATATATATATATATATATATTAAAGTAAATAATATATATATATATATATATATATTAAAGTAAATAATATATATATATATATATATATATATATATATATATATTCATCCACAGGCAGACTGTTTCGTTCTATCAGAACTCTTCAGTGTGGCTAGACACGCAAGACGCTAAGTTTCAGACCTTACGGCCACCAAGCGGACCACGTGGGCTAAGGGAATTTTAAGGTATTTATTTTAGCAACAGCAGCAGCAGCAGCCTTTGTTTACATTTTTTTATACCCTATCGGCTACCAGAATGCTCAATTCTTTCGAAGAGCTTTGCATTACGCTAGCGGCAGCCGACAATTCCTTGAAGCTGTTGAAAAAGATATGTATAATTTTAGAATATGTACCGCCAAAGATATGTATAATTTTCATCACCTGTCTGGTCAATATTTGTAAAAGAATCTTTATCAACCATTTATCATTTCCAACACTATATATTTCGTGCCTTGGACGTAACAGTAAAAGGAATTTAGTTCGGTCTTAGGAAAGAGGCTTGGTCTTTTTGAACACCTTATGTATAATGATCTGATATCAGAAGAATGATTTACCTGTGTGCCAGATTATTCCCAAGAAGAATTCTCATCTTACTGAATTCAGAATTTTTCTTCTCTGGTATCGTTAGCCTTAGCAAAGCTAAAATAACCTGTTTGTATAACGCTTTTGTCATCAGGAAATGAACGCGATATGCTGTTTACGTTTCACTTCTCACTAATGACAGCTCGAGTCTCGTAATAAAGTCTCGTAATAAAGTCTCTTATCGGGTTTATACGGAAGTCAGCCAGGTCAATTTTTTATGGCCAGATGCATAAGTTAGAGCATTTCCAAAATTTTACAACTTGTGCAGTACTCACTCTCAGCTGCCGTGAGCATTGACCCGAGCATGGAAAATCACTCATCGCTGACTATATATTAGGCAGACAATACTTATTTATGCGGAAAGTGAATGGAGGATTTAATCTTAACTGGGGCTAAAGTGGCACATTAATATTTCACTCTAAACAGTTGATCAATCCTAGTTGCACCTGAAACTGCTTAACCTGAAACCCAAACAAATACCCATGCTAACCAAAACCGAACTACTAACTTTCATCTTTTGGGACGTGAACATTGGAACAGAGCCTTGTATCAATGAATGAAGATCTGAGATGTGGAATTTTCCTCTGAATATTGTTTGTGAAATAGACGAGTACATGATTATTTAAGAGTATCATGACATTGGAATGTACGTTGTTAAACAGAAATCTATTAGAACTGTAGTAGAATCATGCAAATCAAGCGTAACGGAATCTTGAGAATCATTTGCTTTTTATCTTTAAAGTAGATGTTTGTCGCATTCCACCAATCGCAAATCAAGAACAAGAATAAACACACGAATGACAAAAGTGTTCTACAATATCAACAACACTGAGTGGAAGGAGAATCATTTTCAGAATTTAAAGTGTGCACATTATTGCATTGGTCGTCAAATTTCTGGATCTCAATTTCACAGAGTAGTTATTTGTCACTCAACTAGTTTATTATGTACCATCTCTATTACAGTTTGCAACACTTAAAATATCGGTAGTTATTATTCTGGCACTCTACACCAGCGGATATATTTAGTGTTTTAAAATCCAATCGGTAAGAAGTGTTTTGTGATCGTATGAAATATCTATCAATTATGATTTAACCAATCGTTATATATATATATATATATATATATATATATATATATATACATTGCATAACTTATGAGATGTTTTCTGGCCGATGAGATTTAGGTGATTTGGATATCTGTCCAAGTTTATGTATACTGATATAATAAGTCAACCTATTATGACATAAAAAGCCTACAATTTTCTAGATAAAATATATTTTCTTTATTATATACCTTATGACTAGTTTATGAAAATCCAGTGAGTAATTTTTCTTTTTAATTTCAAAATTAAAGTTGTTTTTGATTAAAATCCTTTAATTTAGTATACTATAATTTTTTTAGTTAAACGTAAATGATGTTTTACGATATCGATTTTTATAAACTTTCCAGTTCTAATAAGTTTATTCAAAGAATTCTTATAGCAGAATTTTTCCCCAATTTTTCTTCTTTGTAATGGTGCAATGATTTTACATTAGACTTTACTTTTTATATAAAAATTGGTGTTGTTTATCCAGCTGTTGATTTTCCATCGAAAATTTTGTTCGTAAATAGTTCTATAAAATTGCGGTTTTCGGATGTACATATGTCGGACATTCAGCTAAAGGACAACATATATATATATATATATATATATATATATATATATATATATATATATATGTTGTCCATATATATGTATATATTTTCATCATGTGTAAAAGCACGTGCGATACCCTGCCCTAATCAGCCAACAACCAAGCGGGATAACACAGATATATATATATATATATATATATATATATATATATATATATATATATATATATATATTGTCCTTATATATATTGTGTTGTATGCAAAGTGATTTTTGGGTAAAAATTCAAAACTTAGTAAGGAATTTAGTTTTACAATGTCAGGTATTCAGAAGGAATTAAACATCAAAACAAAGAAAGGATGTGTCCAGCTTTATGACGAATTTAGTGATCGACAGACGCGCGCTCAGTTCCATTATTTGATGGAACAATATTTTAAGCATGATAAATGCATTGCCTAACAATCATTATAACCCCGTAGAGAGTATGAATGAAAAAAACAGTAAGAAAATATCGAGTTAGTATCAATCAAGAGTGTGTCATATCTTTAAAACGCGATAACTCTTACGTTCTTATCTTTGTCTTCTGAACGGTAGAATAGTTCCTCATTACTGAGATTAATTTTTTAAATATTTACTAGCTTTATATCAGTAGAAATTAATCAGATGAACTTAAAGGGAAATAGAATGGATTGATTGGTTGATTGATTGATGTTAACAACATGTCAACACATCTAATGTTACTTTATGCCAAGAGGTTAATATTCATATTTTTAGTTGTTTTGTAAGAGCTTTTTTACTTGGTCTAATTGAATCTGAATACTTTTTCAATAGATCTGTTTGAATCATAGATGGAACCTTACAATAAAGTAAATTATTACTATCAAGATTGTTATATTTATAAAATGAACACACGTAAATTTTTTGTCACCACTCTCTATTCATGGTAAAATCTTATTAAACAACCAATCAGGGAACTGTACTTCCTGCAATTGGGTAAGAATTCTCCAAATATGGTATCCTGCGCATTTGATAATGAGGCTCCAGTTCTTGAGATCTGATGAATGTGGATACATCTTTGTTTGGAGTGATTTTACCTGTTATGTGTCCCATTTATTGGTCAAATTGTTATGTTTAAAAATTATTCGTATTCGATATAACAGTGTGCAACCCTCTATCAAATCTTTATAGAAACAACTCGATAAAAATGTAAATCTGAACAAACAATGAAATATTCTCTATATGCTACGCATAAAATAACTCGAGATTGGTTGTCATGCCGTTAAAACGAATCAATAAATATTTTAGGTAAGTTAATCATCTTTTGCCGATTAATAGATTGATTTAAACAGTCACATAAAGAAGCACCAACCGCTATCGTTTGTGAATTCTGATACAAGCCAAATTTCTTTTGTTCAAACACCTTTGATAGGCTATGTAATATTGCTTACATCTTTATTTTTAAATAGGTTTTTGAAAATCAGAGTTGTATGATGCAATGAGTAAAACCGCTTACATAGCGAGTGTAATCATGTGCTTATATTTTTCAAATTCTCATTATGTGTTGCCATTATCTTGAGAGGATACTACGTCATTATGAGATAACCGGCTCCAAACAAAAACGGAAAATAATTATCTTTTCATTTAAGGAGGTTCATTCAGTTGCAATTTTAGTCTATTACGGGGACTGGTTGCCAGACGACCTCCCAAACCACCCACCCTATTTCTCAATCAAATCTGAGACCATAGCGATATTTTTTTCTGTCATGGTAACCATTCGTTAGATGATCCAACATCCACGGCGCTCGGCTATTTATTGGTAATTGGGGTTGGTTGGTGGACTAATTCTTTTCTAACTGATTTAGGAGGAAATAAATCTAAGCTCCTGTGGCCGAAACTCGAGCACTTTTCTCGATTCTATTTTCCGAACCTGTAATCATTATGCCTCTCAGTACTCAACCGCTCTCCGATAAACAAATCCCATGTTAAGAAACTGGAGAGAAATATTTACCAATATGCCTTGAGAGGACCTATGTATGTATATATGTATTTACGTACCCAAACTCTCTGTCACCGGCGAGATGCAAATTAAGGTCAATTTTTAGCAGATGAAACCTGATTTGAATTTATTTTTTCTTCTCTTCCACTATTTTGCGATAGTTGGTGGTAGAAGAAATGGATTCATTTCGTTCTCTTAGGAAATGCCAGCAGTTTCGTTTCCGATTTGAACTCGGATTGTCGATTTCACTTCCTAAGATCTTGTCGATTACTCTAAGTGTGTCTTAACCATATGTTGTTTGGATGGTTGGTTGGTTGGTTGGTTGATGGTGGTTGGTTGGTTGGTTGGTTTTTACGGCATATCAACCTTTATCGGTTATTTAACGCCAAATCCATTAATGCAAATAATCAGTTCTATTTCAAACAATTCAGTTTAGCATGAGTAAACAGTTTAATTGTCAAAAACGTTTCTATTTCAAGCTATCTAATTTGGTCAAACAGTTCTAATTCAGCTAATTCAGTTTAGTATAAGTACAGATTTTCTTTTTACACAGTTAAATGTCAAAAGTTTTCTATATTAGACATTTCAGGGTAGTGTAAGTAGAGTTTCAATATCAAAAACAGTTTCATTTCAAACAATTCAGTTTAGCGTAAGCTACCAGTTTAATTGTAAGAACACAGTTTATTTGTCAAAAACTTTTCCATTTTAAGCAATTCAGTTTAATCAAACAGTTCTAATTCAAACAATTCCCTTTAGCATAAGTATGCAGTTAGTTCTATTCATCACATAGATAGGGCCCTATCAGGTACTTCCACTCCGGGCCAGAGTTGGCCTGGGATCGATGGCAATAAAGAGGTGCCCCGCATTCCCCAAAACTCCTGCATTACTGGAACCTCACCATCAGAGTGTTTAATATCATATCCAGGACACTCGTTGAGGGGGGGTCTTACCCCTCTGAAGAGGTGCAGTCGGTGTATTCTACAGTCCCAGCCGACGGGGCAATTAACAATATATATATATATATATATATATATATATATATATATATATATATATATATATATATGTGTATGAACTTAATGGTAATAAAATGAGTACTTTGTTAAATTCTTTAGTTCTTACATACCCGAGTTTGTAAAAATGATCAATTTTCTCAAGCGACTTTTAAAAGCAATGGCCCGTGAAATCGAACCACATTTTTTACCTTTTGTCAGACTAGAGTTAATTGAATACCTTAAGTAGATTGAATACAACAGAAATGTGGAAAAATAATCAGCAACTCTTGATACTATTGAATTATTAAAGGCAAAGCTTTTATAGACTTCAATGAAAAGTAATGCTTACTCCAGTTGCTTTAGAAATATATAAACGATTGATTGGTATGTGTTAACGTAACTATTATCATTTGTGTAAGTTATAGTAAATGATCTGAAAATAAACTGCGAGACAACCGTAATAAATTATCATGTTTCAATTCCTACTGAGACCTATCTGTTAATATGCTTGTCTCGCAAGCCATCACAAGTAACTTGGATAAAAATTGTGCTCGGTACTATTCCTCGTCCAGACTAATTAAAGCTGAGTACAAATAAAAAAATATATATATTACTGTATATATTGCTGTATATCTAATCTTACTGACCCTTCACAAGTCTGCTAAAGTTTGTATTGATCAAGCACTTAGATATTATAGCCTTCTGCCGGGCTAAATTAAGCTCAGAAGGAAAAAAAATTCTGCCGAAGGACTACAATTAGATGATTAGTTCCACTCGTTATTTTTAGAGAGATCGAGCTTAGCAAGGCGCCATATTATTGTGACGATAATCGGTGTAATATGATTCTTGGTAAATATCTAACTGTAAAATGATGAGTTTGAAGCTAGTCTGAAAATGTTAGCCAAAAAGGAAAACAAAATGAATCACTTAATCCTAGAAAATGCGTAACTGACCTAGACTTGTTAAGCAATTTAGATTCTCTTCCTTACTATATAATTGTTGACGCTGGAGATGACTGAGTGAAGTAAGTTCAAGGGGCAACACACATACATACGTGATCGCACGAACACAGATATGCATAAAGAAACACAAGCACCCTCCATATATATATATATATATATATATATATATATATATATATATATATATATATATATATCAGTAAGTCATTCCGAATAGATGAGAATAAATAGTAATTCAATGTCATGATTTATTTCATGTGCGTGTGTCAGGTGTACTTCCATGCTAATATATAACTTTGCACCTCTATTTAATAATGATTGATTGGCTCCCTTTTTACATTTTTTTGTCTGAGGATTGTGTAAATTACGTAAAATTTAAATTAACTGACATCTTTATATATATATATATATATATATATATATATATATATATATATATAATGTATGTATGTATGTATGTATGTATGTGTGAATGTTTTTGAATGCTTGCCAGTGTCACTTGCATTCCGAATTTAACACCACATGAAACATAATTTAACAGAATTCTAGTGTTCCTAGTTTTATATTTTTCTGGGTGGCATACCTGCTCTGCCGTAGTTATGTTGAGCACTATTTCTTGCAAACATTTTCTCATTTGCATTTAACTCTTTATATATATATATATATATATATATATATATATATATATATATATATATATATGTATATTTGATTCTTTGTATTTGTGTAATTATATTCAGCAACTGGTTGCTGTTTTGTGATATTATACAATATTTCTGAGCTTCATTACAAAAGTGGGCGGATTGACACACTGCCAAGTCTGCCAACACAAAGACTACATTGAACACACACTCCGCCATTATTCCAATATTCATTATGCAATAAAACTTATTATTCTACCAAGTTTTCCGTATACGTCACTGGCAAACAATTGCACTCCTGTGCGGCTCACTGGCAATGTATTGAACAAGAGGTGACAGGTACTTATTTTGAAACACTGCGACATTGATATGAATAGAAAAATCTTGGTTCTTGTTCAATACCGCAAGTGTATTGGCGGTGCTATTAACACATCATTAAAGTGAGAGAGAAAAAAGAGAATAAGAGAGAAAGAGAATGAGAGAGAGAGAGAGAGAGAGAATGAGAGGGAGAAAGAAAGAATGAAAAAGTAAGAGCGAGAGAGAAAACGAATTAAGATTTCCTATATGTAGAGAATAATGCTTTATTGAATTACAATATTGTGTTGTTTGAAGTTCTATGGTGAACCATTGTTATTATTGCACGAATTAATCGAAATAACGTGGATGTGATAAATGGCGTATGATTTGGAGCGTTAGAAACAATTTCAGAGCATAATGAAACACTTTCAAATTCTGTTTGTTTCTGTCCTCATGATTTAAAAATGATGAGTCCGCATATGTTTGCATACGGGTATAAAACCTGAGATGTATTTTGTTATTAGCAAACCACAATGATTGAGAAATAAGAAACTGACTAATAAGTGCTGATGCAAATAAGTCTCCGATTACAACCGAGCCTATCCAGAAAATTTTGACCATGTTATTACACTAAACAAGTCAAGTTGTGTCGTTTCCGTTTTTTGTTTTCGTCATTGTATTTCAGTCTGTGTACTCTCTGATACACATTGTATTGTCTAACTTTCACTGAGTATTGTTTTTATTTAATGAATTATTCAGACGAGTATCCCAATATTTATTGATTCCACTACAATTTCTGTAAAACATGATTTATTAAAACTTTCAGTTAGCAAAATGTAAGTTGGAGCTCTGACGAAGCAATTCATTAAATCTTGTATTTAACTAAACGTCACCTTTTCCAGCTATTAAGCGTTTTTTATAAGTCGAATCCTACTTGCAAAATTTATATCATAATAGATCGAATATCGATAAATAATTAACATTTAATAGTTTTACCCCTTGAGAAATGAGTAATTGTGAATACTAATTTCGTATTATTACTATAATTAAGTTGGAAACTGGATTACTTTATTCTCTGAGTCAAAACATTATAATGCATTAACGTTTGCTGCTGGTATCAGGAAACAGAAATATCTGTTTTGAGAAAAATGTACTTTTGTTATTTGATTTATTCTGTCTTTATTTATTGCCATTTTTTGACCGAAAAACGATCAAGTTTTTATCATGATTTGATTCCGTTGTGTTTAATGTTATATCAACTTCCTTGATTTTATTTTGTGTAACTTACTAATCTATTGCATCTATAAACATTATTCCATTTATTATTGGCTTTTTATATAAGTTTATCCTTAACTGCTATTTGAACAATTATTTAAAATTGAAAATGAGTCATATTATATTAATTTTTTTCTCTTAAAATATATAAAATCTTATTTGTAAAAGATATTTTAAGCCTTAAAATTTTATTATAGGCTCCGTCTGTCTCACAGAGACAATAATCTCGTTTGATTTCAAACCAAACTTTCAAGGATTATTAGATTCACTTTTGAAAATGTTTAATCTCTATTTAACCAAGGTTATTTTACTTTTAACAATACTTTATAATTCACCAGATACCCGTCCGTCTGTCCGTACGACTAAACTTTATAATTTTTCAGTAGATTTCAATCAAATATGAAAGAATAGTTAGCCTAATGCCCCCCACCAAAAAAGGATCTAGAACTTTATTTAATCAAGATTTTTTAATGCTTTGCTCTCCTAAATGAAACTATATCTTATGTTAATAAAACTTTGATTAATCAAAAGGTAGCAATGATTTGCAAGGTAGAGAACAGATGTGATTTGCCAAAGTCTATGAAAGCAAAGTTTTATTTAACAGGTACAATAAGAAAGTGAGATTTTATCTATTCATTTATTTTTTCATACCTTAACAATACGAAACGTACATAATATTCTTATCAAATCTACCAACATTTACACAATTTATTAATTCATTTTTCTTTTCAACTTTTATACATTCGTATTGCATAAACATCTTTATGATTTCTCTTAAAAAACAGGAAATATGCTGCTCCTAAGATTTAACAACATACAAAAAAAAAAAAATGAAAACTTGAAACTTTGTACACGTTCTAGGACGTTTAAGACAAAAAGAAAAAAAAAACTTGCACCGTTTACAGAAGAAATGTTGCGAGATATTTTCTTAGCATAACGGTACCAAATAGATCGTTGTAAAGTTACTGAACCGAATCGTATATTGTACCACCGCGTGCTCGAACATGTTCATGGATGTGTCGCTACGTCTTTATTAGTAGTCTCTGTCGGCTGTGGCTACGCAATACACCGACTGCATCTCTGCAGAGGAGTAAGACTTCCCCAACGAGAGTCTTGGATATGACACTAAACAATCTAATGGTGGATCTCCAGTAATGCTGGATCTTTGGGGAATGTGGAGTACTCCTTTATCGCCATCACTCCCAGGTCCACTCTGTACCGGAATGGTTGCACCTGATAAAGTCCTATCTATTGGTCAAATAGAAATGAACAGTGTACTTATGCTAAAAGAAATTGTTTAAAATAGAACTATTTTGTCATTTAAACTGTGCACTTATATTTAAAAAAACTGTTTATATGTATAAAAATGGATCTGGCGTTAAATAACCTAAAATGATTGATATCCCATAAAACCAAACTAAACCAAAACCAAGTCCTAAGAAGTTGTCAGACCCCGTTGTAACCTTGTGGTGGAAAAAGTTGACGAATACACGAAACGCTGTGTAAGTTCACTAACACAAAAGTTCATTCACTACTATACTTTTTTAAGTAACCACCAGGAGAGAGAAAGAGAGTATGAAACCTGAGTCGACCGCGTAAGCTGGACAAAGAGAACAATATGTTACAAGAAGAACGAGAGTGCAGACAAAGACCTTTAACTTTCTTTTTAGTTTTCTTTTGTAGTTCGAGCATGCTTGTTCGTTGGTTTTGGCTTTAGAGTTTTGAGTGTGGTGTGACACCCCTTTTCGGAGGCCACCCCAAAATAGGGCTCGTAATTTTCGTCTGTCTTTACATCTTTCTAGCAGGAGTTAGACTGACGTCTTTACCTCTTTGCGTACAGCTACTTACTAACTTTCAAACCCGAGTCGTCTACTTCCTTCTGGTGTCGGAGGTAGAATCATATTTGTTTCCGTTGGTTCCACATCTGCACAGAAGATTTAGCACATAGGGTTTTTTTCTTGTCATTCTTTATTACCTTTGTCAATCACTCGTAAATGGCTGACCAACAACACGTGCTTTAGCCCGAGTCACTCTGAGGTCAGGCGAGTGCTTCCGTAGACTCACTGTCTTTATTATTATTATTATTATTATTATTATTATTATTATTATTATTATTATTATTATTTCTTCTCTCTACTTCCCCAGAAATTAGCCTCTCGTTCTCTTTATAACTTGAACCTACCATATCATGTTACATTTCTTCTTAGTTGAAAACAATTTATGAAATTTACAGAATAAACTAATATCACATTAAATGATCTTCCTCATATATTTACCAGTTTTTATAGATCTGTTGATAGAAATAAATTTTGACTTCAAAACATTCCAAATCTACGTCAGTTGATGAAAAATGATTATTCTTTTTTTTTTTGTATTTTAGACTTATTAACTTTCGAGAAAAAATCCCCCAAATCATATCATTTAAATGTTAATTATGTTTCAGGTTTTGCAAGAAATAAAAATATGTTATACGAGATCATCTTTAATAGAAGTACGAGCATCATTAAATAAGATTACAGACTTTTTTTTCGTATGGGTACTTTTATTGATGGTACACACATGAAACTCTTGTCCCCTTCGAAGTAACCTCCTCCAGCTGCAATGCACTTGTTGTACCGTTCCAACAACTTCTGAAACGCCCCATGGAAGTCCTCTTGTGGTAGCGTGTCAATGACCTTCGTCACAGCCTCTTTCATGTCTCCAATTATCTCATAACGACAGCCTATGAGCTTAGGGAATAACCAAAAGTCACAGGGAGTAGGGTCTGGATATAGGGACGGGGACGAACTATCTTGATGCCCATCTTGGTCAAATAGTTTGTGAAAAGGATGGAGTTGTCGATTGGTGTATTGTCCTGTTGGAAATGCCACTGATCCGATTTGAAGAGTGCTGGCCTCTTCACTAGGAATCTCTGCCTGAACTCCCTTAAAACCTCGTCACAGTAACCCTAACCCTAAGCCTTTGGCCAATCAACTCTGGTCTATTGACTTTCTTTTCTCCTCCCACACTTCTCATCATCCCACACAGACTTCCTGCCTTCCTTGAATCTCTTATACCACTCAAAAACTGATGCTCGCTTTATGCAAGATGTTCGAAAAGCAGTCTGAAGCATTTCATACGTTTTCCAAGTTTAAAACAGAATTTTATTGTATATCGTTCTTCTAAAGTGTCCGCCCCTCCACGTTACATTTTTGAAATTCACCAGCTGTGACAATAAGGCATTAGTAGGGTGTATTCCAATTCCTGGTGTAGCTGTTGATTTGAACCTGAAATCATAAAAATTGGTCAATCATCTCACAAGGTATATAGCAATAACATACTGAATTTTAAAGAGTCTACGACAATTTTAAATGCCTGTGCAAAAAAAGTCTAGAAACTTATTGAATGTACCACATATGTTTACTTCTTGTTTTGGTATAGATTGTTCATCTTAAGTAATCTTGCCGAGTTCAAAAACACGAGGGAAAAATTTCTAAAGACGTATGAAATATGTGTAAGTGCTGGTAATGTGAAGAAAAATGGAAGGTTATTTACGTGGTTTTGTGAAAGTTCCTTGAAGAAAAGCAGTTCATTGGAAATATATCATATTGATGTAGTTTTAAAACTCTGTTTAAATACGTTGCGTGAACCTGAGACTATCCAAAAGCTAACATCGATCAGTTTATTTCCTTTTCCTCACCCTCAAGAATGGTATGTTTTCAAGCACTATATATATATATATATATATATATGCAGCAGTTTTTCGGTAAAGATTTTTTTGTTCCCATTATTCTTTAAATTGATTGAGACAATGACAAATGAGTTTGTTTAGATCCAGTAAAACTAATTGTACCATTTTTCAAATAACTGGAGAGACTTGAAAGCGCTTGAAATCCTCACTGCTTTGGACAATTTCTATATCATTCGATCATAATTTACGTTCTCTTGTTCGTCAAAATGAATTTAAAAAAATCATATATTCATCCGTGTGTAGTTCTTAACCACACACACACACACAAATATATATATATATACGATTTAAGAAATTTATTTTTGAGTATATGTTTGAGCAAATGTTTGAGCAATTGGTATTGGATTTAATCTGGATATTTTGAAAAATATTTATCTTGGTCTTTGGTTAAAGACCAGTTATTACTATTGTTATCAACAACAACAATAATAATAATAATAATATAATAATAATAATAATAATAATTTCTGCAACAACACTCAATATAACAATTATAAATATGACAGGCTCACATTTTGCTTGGTTAGTGGTAAATTGGTCTTTATCGTTCAGGGTAACAGTATCTTAAAAAAGTATTCAGTATTATGAATACTAATCATATTTTGATTAGTTTCAATAAATTTCCTTGTCTATGCTGTTTTTTTTTTCATCTCAGCATTTTGGTTGCTGTAAGTTCCGGACATCCTTAAAATAACTGCTGGTTTTTGAATTATCCGAGCAAACCCTGTCAATTCGTCCATAAATACTATTAATGTCTTTGCTCGGTCTACTGAGTGAATGATTTGAGAACAATATGCTTGCATGTTTCAGTTTCTTGGGTTCTGGAAGTGACGTGTATGAGAGAAGAAAAAACGTTTCCATAAAAAGAAAACGATACAACTCAGTAAAGGCCAGTGGCTACATCAACTTTTATTTTAAAAATTACAAGTGTAAAAGAATTAGTTCCACAAATCAAAGTACAATGATTAAAACAAACATTTGAAATCAAAAATAAAACAGATTCATGTATCTCATCGAATTATAGGCAGTGCAACACTCAGAAAACACTCCAACATTATAAAAGTGATTATGAATTAAACTCATTATTCTTATTGAGTTAAACTTTTAATAGTTTTGTTTATTTGAAATATTTGTAAAAAAATCCTGTTCAGAGTACGAGGGTCATTCAATAAATAAGGTGGCTTTTACCAAAGGAGTTGGCAGTCGGAAGCAAACTTTTCAGTTGTATCTTATTTTACGCGAGAATCAGTGTGTTTCCAAGCTATAGACTATCTTTCCGACTCATGTTCGTTGTGGAAAACACATGTTTAGCCCATTTAAAGTATCTTTTAAAGTAAAACATACTTCTCATTACATTTTTCTGTAAATTTCACGGTGGCTTACACTTCACAGCTACTGAGAAGAGGAAGTTCATGCTGTATTGTGGCTAATGTGCTGGTCTGTGACATCGTAGTGAGAGAGTACGAAATCCAGTCGCGCCATTATCTTCAAATTTGAACTAATGCCCTTAGGAAAGCTATAGAGATTCCCTTATATGCAGTCTGTAGCTTAAATAATAACACCACTATCCTTCTGCTAGAATTACTTTGGTGTTAAATAATTCAAGAAGATTGATATACCATTAAACTATGAATTAAACAAAAAATTGATGACAGACTTTTTATTCAAGCCTGGAGCACTGCCTTTGATTTACCGCCAACATTATTCTAATCCTGCAAATATATTTGTTTTGAGGCAATTTCAAATAGCAATACACTAATTTAAAACGATGCAGGGTTTACATTTATCGAAAAACAATTCTGAAAGAATATTGTTCTTCTCAAAAATCCCCCCTTATTTATTGAGTTATGTAATGGTTATTAAAAACCTGAGATGAAGTTACGAGATGAATTAAAATTAGTCAGTAAATTACAAGGACTTGTATAACTATGGTCTTGATAATTGTTTGGCTTGATTCAGTCTGCTCAATGCCTCAGATATACATTGCAATCCAAAAATGTTGTATATTTGGATTGCCATGAATATATGTAACCTTATGTTCTTGGGGTTTTGTTATATTTTGTGAAATACACACACACACACACACACACACACACACACACACACACACACACACATATATATATATATACATACACACACACACACACACACATATATATATATATATATATATTATCACTTCCATTACTGTGGGTATATATATATATATATATATACCCACAGTAATAGAAGTGATAATATTCTTGTCTCTATTTATTTTCACTCCTTTTACTTTCCAGTCGTAACAACAAAGATGAGATCAAATCTTTAGTTATAGAATAAACATCAGGAAGTTATTAATATATCAAAAATTTGAAAATATATACCTGTACGATGATGTATTTAAAAAAAAAAGTTATTTGAAATGGTTGTTATTTCTAAACTGAGCTTGCGGGAACATTTATATAATTCTTTAAGGAATCTGGTGTTTTCTTAGATTCAAATTTTGTTTCATTCATCATTTGTTTATTTTAAAGAAGAATTGTTTTTTTAAATTTTTTGTTTGTATTAATTTATCTCTGCATAGAACAGTTAAAAGTTTCCCTTTAAATGTAAAATGTTTTTCGAATCCTTGATTAGGGAGATCGGAAGTAACTTTTTGTCTGATTCCGTTTATTTCAAATTACTAACTATATGATAACTATTATCCGAAGCTTCTTAATTATGTTGTCTCTATAAATACCATATAAATAGATATACGCACGAACTTAATTACTTGGATGATAAAAAAAATGCAGTATTTTGGTAATATGTGGCACAAATCGGCCGCACTGAATGCTTTTTACTCCCGAGGTTGGGAAGATGAACCACATTGGACTGTAAGATGGTGAGCTCGCCTGATACTCTTTTTGCTTCTCGCTGGATTCACTTCTATTGTTAGGAGCACGGCCTCGGAATCCACTATCTTATGTTAACTTGAACTTGCTGCTAGAGCGAAATTTTTTTAACTATTTTCTTTCTGTTTTGGGATGATCTGCGTCGACGCATTTCGCTTAAGAAAATGTTTTAGCGGTTAAATCGGCATTATGTCTTAGTCCGAATTTGTAAAGAATAGATTTCCGAATTAGACAGCGTGAGGCATTCAAATCATTTACTGCATGAAGATATGTACAATATGTCAGCGCACCAGCTACCGCGATACTACTAACCACAGCGCGAACTTTCCACGGTTTGTGATTTGCTCGCAGCAAACTAGCATGTAACAAATATTGCAAAAGTTTTGACTCATCCTGGTATTTGTAAATATTTTCAACTGATATACGTTAAACTATTATTGTGAAACTACTGCTTTGAAACACTTGATATCTTTGCATATATAAAATCCTGGACTGATTGCATTTCACATAGCACTAATATACTTGGGAAACGTATGAATCCAATTATTCTCCCTCCGGCTATGGCTAAATAGTAGGGCAGACTGGGTTCTTCAGCCTTGGTGAGGCAACTAGTCTAGGAGAAGGAAAACTCTGAATTCAAACCTGTTAAACTCCGCTTAAAAATTGACCTTGTGTCATATCCTGCCCGAGTGGAGGGGTTAGGTAAACATATTAACTTTGCATATATAGCAGAAGGCCAAATGAGAAAAAGTTTATTGTGTTAATGTATTCTTTCTGCTATTATGCAGTTATTTCCGTTTAAAAATTTGCACTTTGAATTTTGGTTTTTATCTAGATTCGTGCAGATATCTAGAACTTGTGCTTCATACGAACCTCAACTTAAAATGATGGCATGTTCCCGTTGCATAATGGCTTAAGGGTTGCCGTACAGCCACAAAGTAAACGAGTTCGAATTCCAGTCACGTTATTCCCTTCACTTTCTGACGAATAATTTTGCGATAGGTATAACCCTCCTTTTGAGCTTGGGGTTAAACAGTATCAATGCTGTTTTTCTTCAACGATGGCTTAAGCAATGAATGACAAACGAATGTTGATATTTCATTAAATTAAGAAAGCAAGCCAAACCAGACCAACTTAACTTGACATATAATTATAGCAGCAAATCATCTGATAAGAATTAAAGTAATTATTTTACGTTCTGCCAAAATAACTTGTTAACCATAGCTTTCTGGCAAACATGCAAAACTGATAACGCTTTTGTTCTTGTTTTCAACAAAACAGTAAGGTCGTCCAGATTTTCTCTTGGCCTGGTGACTACCGAATGTGGTAGAATAAGCAATCGTTTAAAGATCTGCTGTGGTGGTTGAATAATTATGTATACTCCTTCAGTGCTCGTCGTTAAATTGCGAATACCAAATTTTTAAGCCAGTTGTATATTTCTACTTTATTTTTTTGTGAATTGAATTACCATGACCAGAAAATACGCACGACATACGGGAACAGAGGATAGCTGTTTCGACCTTATTAAGTCTCATCAGCTGTGAGATCGAACCAGCGACCACAGATTGCAGTGCCTAAATTCAACAACTGAGCCACCAGTTCATATCGCACACAAGTGACGTCAAATCAACTTGTCACAGTAATTGTAATTTACGAAGCTCTTTGCTTCGATTTGGCACAAGGCCTAATGAATGAGGCACCCAATGAGACAACTTGTCACGGTAATTGCGCGGCTAAATAACCTTAAGGTGTTCGGCGGATTTTCTGGTCATGGTAATTCAATTCACAATATTAATTCATCTACTTAAAAAATAAAAATATGAACTTTTTGCATTGTATATTTTTCAATTGAATCTACATAATATAGTTTTGTTTGACAAGACTAAGCTCATATATGTAAGTAAACTGGCCCAAAGAAGCACAGTTGGTGGAATTGCGAAGATACTAGTTAATATGATTATCATTTCCACCTGTGGTTGGTTTTCGAGCTGAAATGAAAATGAGTATATCAACCTTTATACACTTTAAACTTTGAACATGAAGAGGATTTACTGATTAGTAATGGTATTCCTTTGCTTGCAACGCTCCTATTTGATATCTACGTTCAGATAAAATTTAAAAAAATCGTAGGCTTAATTGAAATGCATATAAACCGTCCTGATTCAATTTTCTCCAAATTTACCCATGAACAATCCTATTGCTATGATGATCCTCCACAGAAACACGAAGGTCACAGTTCATTCACCTAGTAATGACACTGTATTCTTTAACATTGCAGTGGGGTGTCCTCGTAGTGTAATGGTTAAAGTGATGGACTTCGGAATCGTAGTAATCGAGTTCGCACTCCAGTCGCGCTATTACGTTCACTTTCGGGCAAATACCATTGGGAAAGGTTAGAACCCCCTTATCCTCCCAGCTATGGGTTAAATAATACCATGACTTTTCTTCTAGGAGAATAACTTCGGCATTAGATAACCTAAAATGAGTTGATATGCCATTAAAACTCCCAAACAAAACAAAACCGTTTGACCTTGCCTTTGGAATTTTTCAAGAAAATACATTGGCTCTAATTGCATAATCGTACGAGATTATTTTTAAAAATTTCAAAATATCTAAAAAGAAAAGGGGAAATAGCTGACAATGATGATCTAGCACTTTTTGCCAAAAAATCAGCTCAAGTCAAATATCTGCTTCATAGCGTGAAGCAGGAAGCAAAAAGCATTGATCTATAGGGGATGTCAGCTAAAATAGAGTTCATATGTTTTAATCGAGGTGGGGTAATCTCATCATCAAATAGAAAACCTATAAAATTAGTTGAACAGTTCATATACCCAGGCAGCAATATCTCATCTACTGGAAATGACGTTAACATACGCATGGTAATTGATAGACTACGATTACCAGGTTAACAATCATATAAAAAATCTTTCAAGCTAAATCCTTGTCAGTATCAATATAGGGATGCGCCACCCGGACGAAACTCTTAAAGAAAAAGCTGGATGGGAACTACAGAAGAATGTTGCATACTGTTTTGAACAATTCCTAGAAGCAACAGCCTACAAAGCATCAACTGTGCTGACACTTATCTCCCATCTCATAAACCATCCTAATAAGACGAACAAGTTATGCTGAATTCTGCTGATGATGTAAGAATAAACTTTTAAATGACGTTTTCCTATCGACTCTTACACGTGGGCTCACCCGTGTGAGTCAATCAGCAAACATTTTAATCAACTCTGTACAGACACAAGATATCATCTAGAGGATATACCAAGATTAGTGAGAGAGAAAGAGAGAGGGAGAGAGAGAGAGAGAGAGAGAGAGAAAGAGGAATCCCTGCTATCGACTCAACTTGAGAATATTTATGTATACAAATCTATCTATGTATCTATCTATGTCTTTACAAACGTTTCAAAGTGTATTCTTTCTTTTACAATGAATTTTTAAAAATAAAATTAGATGCCAAGTAGCACTCATTTGTTGATATGTCTATTCATGCATTTGACATTGTAATAATGCCAAGTAAATATAACCTTTTAAAAAATGTGTTCAGGAATTACTGATCCGACCATCAAGGAAAGGTGAACTCATGCCTCTTACGAGTACATTCTTAAAACTCTATCCAAGTAAAGATTTACGCAGAAAAGAAAATTTATTATTTTAGGTCCAATGTATGAGTTGTATCTTTTCTGCCTCTACTGTTTCAAAATATTTGTTCCGCATCAACATTATCGATTATCCTCACACTCTGCAGGTATGTTTGTGCGCTTCAATAAATCGCTGCTACATTTGCCTCTTTGTTGTTTAGGAAATTCGATTATATATTAAAACAACGCTTGATATTATTTATAGTCCAGGTAAATGGGAATATAGATAGTGTTTACTGCAGAAGTTTCTACACACAAAGACAAAAAGAAAAGTGAGTCTTTAATACTTTCAGTTTTTTTTTCTTTTTATAGTTTACAATGTGTTCATAGTATTCTCCCTAAGAAATTTCACTCTCATGAAAACAGCTTTTAAATAAGTAGAAATGTAAGTTACGAGCAAATAGCCCACAAATTTCTTTCATTTGTTAGAACCAACCTGTACTAGGATATTTTGGCTTGATATCTGGTAGTAGGACAGGGAGAACTGAACACATATCATTTCCATAAAAGGATTCTTTTAAGGTTTGGTTTCTTTGTTTAATGGCATATCAACTCTTTTTAGATTATTTAATGCCAAAGCCATTCTCCTAGAAGAACATTAGTGGTACTATTTAACCCATAGCTGGGAGGATAAGGGGGTTCATACCTTTCCCAAGGGTATTTGCCCGAAAGTGAATGTAATAGTGCGACTGGAGTACGAACTCGCGTACTACGATTCCGCAGTCCATCGCTTTAACCATTACACCACGAGGACACCCCCGCTGATTCTTTTAAGGGGCTCCTCATAATAGAAATAGGAACATTATACCTAAATATCACCCTTAAATATATTCCTTTTTACGGTGACTGTGCAAAAGAAATGTCTTATTGTACTGAAAAATCTCTTATTTTTCGATTGGAATGTATACATTTTTAATGGCCAGATTTCTTTTGACTTATCAAAGCATACTCATCTGTATATTTTACGTATCGATTCGAGTTCAGTATTTCCTTACACTTGATTCAATTGATACTGTAAAAAACTATTTGGCTCTAACTAGCGAATTATTAGATGGACAACCTGGAATGTGTTAATTATGTGCTATCATATATTTACTTTTCGTCAAAAGTATTATAATAATCTCTTACAAGTGTAAACCGAATACCCATAGATTCACCTGGGATTTAGACTCTTTTCGTTGAATCTATTTTCTTTATTCTTAAGCGTAAGGACAATATAAATACCAGATTAATCAAAAATCTACATAGAAACAAATGCTAATCAATTCACCATTTTCACTAATTCCACATGTGCAATTATTCTATGTAAACCTTTTTGTAGTGTCTTGTTCCTTTCATTCAATCCGGCTTTAAAAGTTTGTTTTATGCAGGTTAATGCATTCTACATTATATTTCATTCTTTAAAAGATATTAGAATGTTTTCTAATTTTTAAAGTAAGGTTTTTTTTATATTTTTTTATTTTATTTTAAAGTTGTATTTAAGTTAGTTTTTAGAGTCTGCCAATGGTCCAGAAGATCAGGGTTCAAGGGAATCAATGAAATCGGTATGACTTTATAATGATTGACTTCAAAAATGCATTTCTAAACTGTATATTCAAGAAGATAGATACCATGAAGCTTAAAATCTTTTTAAACAAAACCGTAATCATTTAGTGGGTCACGCGTCCACAATTAAGGTGAACACATTGAGGTTTGAATAGAATTAGTAATAATTGATTGATTTTTATGGCATCTCAAATTGTCTCAGATTTTATGTCTAGAGCTGAAGGAGTCGTGTTTATTATATGTTCATATGTATATTTTTGTGTGATGGTTTATTAACTATTTTTTGCACTCATAATACGGATGATTTTTAAGTGATTTATTTGATGTCACCCAAGATGTATTATACCTCTGGGTTAGAGTTTTCCTAGGAGTAATATCAATGAAGAGGTATTCCACAGTATGAGTTATCTCCTCGAACTGTATGCATTTGATGACTATAAAATGAATCTCTTCATATCGATCAATCGATAATTGATTGGAGGTGCCCGTGGTGTAGTCATTATCGTCGTAGGAAATGGACACGGCGACACGAGTTCAAATCCTGGACGAGACTGATTGCATTTCACATAGCACTAATACCCTTGGGAAACGTATGAATCCAATAATTCTCCCTCCGCTATGGCTAAATAGTAGGGCAGACTGGGTTCTTCAGCCTTGGTGAGGCAACTAGTCTAGGAGAAGGAAAACTCTGAATAAAAACCTGTTAAACTCCGCTTAAAAATTGACCTTGTGTCATATCCTGCCCGAGCGGAGGGGTTGGTAAATAGTATCAATCGATGATGACCTTTACTCCAAGGCCAGTTGACTTCTTCTGACCAAATATGAAGAACTTTGAATGAACTTGCATTCATATAAGTTTTGTCAGATACTTATATTTAGCATTGAAGGAGATGCAGTTTGACATAATGGTTAACGTTATTTTTTAAAGCTTAAATTGTATACCATTGATTTATAGTTTCCCCTGCAGTCCTCCGCTTTGCCAACTGAGCTATCTGAGCAGAGTGTTTGCCAATAGGCCGGAAGACTGGGTTCAATCCCAGGTCGCGTCATACCAAAGACTTTTAAAAAAATACTTGATACCTCCTTATTTAACACTCAGCAATATAAAGTACCTATCAAGAGTAAAGAGGAACAATTCAGGGAAAAGGGTAGCGCCCTCCCCTACACTTCGGTGTAGTAGCTATTGAAAAAGGAGCCTTCTGGTCGCCCTCGACTAAGGTCACTTACAAAGCTTATATTTGTAACTGAAGAGCAGGAAAATAATATTGCCTAAATCTTCCAAAAATGAAAAAAAAACAAACTGTATGTCTTAAAATCAACATTAAACTTTGGCCCGGGTTCGATCACTGACCTCGGTCCTTGTAGATAAAATTTACAATTACACTAATCATTAAGCGTGTTGTAATGTAACAATCAACAACAGATTAAAAAAAAGTAGTTCACAATGACAATTTTGAGGAAACTGAGGTATTCAGATTCCCAAATGTTTGTCTCACAACCATTTACTTAAATTTGATGTTAAATAATAGAGATCAGTAAGAACATACACCAACTACATTACTATAGCTACATTACCTGGCCTAAAATTAACAAAAATATGTTAACCTGATGGAGAAACTTGGCAAGGTTCAACCATAAAGAAACCAATTTATTGATAAATCAAAGAGAACAAACTATCATTGACATCTTAATATGTATGTGTGTGAGGAGGTGTATAAGTATATGACTATGTAGCAATAAAATCGATGCATCAGCGTGAACAAATAGGTAGACACAACCATATATGTGTTATAGCGGGTTTGTAAAAATATATGTGTGCATATGGACGTTGTGTTTGTGTGTCCATATAAGTGTGTACATGGGTGCATGGGTACGCCTCAGAATACGTGTTTAATGAGTGAAAGTCGCTAGACAGGAATAGTTGTCTGAGTTTGTTAAAGATTTATAACGTTTCTCAAAAAGCTTGGAACAATAATGACCGAACGAACAAAGGGGTCAATCAATTGAAAAAACATCAAACGCTGTGAAGTGCATGATTTTGGCGTGGACTAAAGGTCTTTGTATCCCTCTCTTTATCCATCTAACAATTAATCCATCGCTATATGTCTTTTCTATTCAATCACAATTCATACCTACCTCTCCTACTCCGTCTCTATATCTTAAAGACAATACTATATGTTCACATCCATCTCATTACTTTTTTAAGTCTCTTATATCAATGTTTCTCTCCCCACACTCTCTCTGTATATATATATATATATATATATATATATGTATATGTGTGTGTGTGTGTGTGTGTGTGTGTGTACGCGCGTATGTGCATATTTGCTTGTGTATATATCTGCATACGTGTACACACGCATGTGAGTATTTATGTGTGTGTGTGTGTGTGTGTGTGTGTGTGATCACTAAAACTCATACCATCGGATACATATATATTTAATGTATAATATGTTTAGTAAATGACTCAACTCTATTGATAGCTGCCCTATTGTCTGGGACTGGAGAATACCCCGACTGCAAATCTGCAGAAGTTTAAACCCCCTCCCAAACGAGGCCACCTGTCAGCCGCGGGTGGTGATGCGTAATGTTTGAGGATAGAATCATAGTTACTGAGCAGTTCGTGACTCCGCTTCTGAGCAGTCAAGCGACTTGCAACATTTCACTTTAGCCTTTACTTTGCCAGACGGTCATTTGGGGAGACCGATCAGATCAATCGGCAGGACAATTCAAACCCTATCATCTATTTGATTATCCGAACCGTATCTTAAAGGTGCTAGAAGGCGGTGGTCGAAGGTCAATTGCGATGAGAGAGCAGAAACTCCTTAACTGTGGACTAACGAATAATTAGTATCAAATCTAATTAGTGCTAGATAGTAATACTTGAAATCCTTTAACTGTGTGCAAACAAATGAGCTTAGGTTCGTTGAAAATAGTGTTACCTACAAACTATTTCCGCACAAATTATATATATATATATATATATATATATATATGCATATACAATTACCAACGCCAACGACATAGCGCTACTGGCCAATACACCCAACCAAGCCGAAACACTACTGCATAGTTTGGAACGAGCCGCTGCAGGCATTGGACTTCATGTCAATGCACACAAAACTGAATTTATGTGCTTTTATCAGAAGGGCGACATCTCCACACTAGACGGAACCTCCCTGAAACTGGTTGACAAATTCACCTACCTAGGAAGCAGCGTCTCATCAACCGAAAAAGACATCGACACACGGCTAACGAAGGCATGGACAGCTATCAATAGGCTTTCGATCATATGGGAATCAAACCTGACCGATAAAATGAAACGCAGTTTCTTCCAAGCTGCGGTCGTGTCGATACTGCTGTATGGATGCACTACTTGGACGCTGACTAAACGGTTGGAGAAGAAGCTCGACGGCAATTATACAAGAATGTTGCGAGCAATATTGAACAGGTCCAGGCAGCAACACCTACCACCTATCACGAAAACTATACAAGCTAGACGAACCAGACATGCCGGACACTGCTGGAGAAGCAAAGACGCGATCGTAAGTGATGTGCTCCTGTGGACCCCCGCATATGGCCAATCAAAAGCAGGAGAACCAGCTCGAACATTCATACAACAGATATGTGATGATACGGGATGTAACCCCGAATACCTGCCGAAGGCGATGAATGATAGGGAGACATGGAGAGAGAGGGTCAGGGATATCCGTGCTAGCCGCACGTCATAATGATGATATATATATATATATATATATATATATATATATATGCTCTCCACCAGGAAAATTTAAATGTTCAGCTCCTGAATGATTTTCTTGTCCTGAAGGAATTACTCCCAACTCTGGTTTAACTGGACCGAATAATACCTATATATATATATATATATATATATATATATATATATATATATATATATATATATATTAAATTTATTTTTTTCGAGCATATGTTTAGGCAGCAAGTTATTATTTAAGCAAGTTTTGTTAAAGACGATTGAATACAGTTTATTATTTTCAATTTTATCTTTTCAAGTCTCGTTCTTGTTTTACTTGTGTCGTGATCTTGATGGTAAATGAATATATATTTATATATATATATATATATATATATATATATATATATATATATATATGTGTGTGTGTGTGTGTGTGTGTGTGTGTGTGTGTGTGTGTGTGTGTGTAAAAGATTATATAACCCAAAAAGGTGGACATGTCATAAAATACAACCAAACTAAATCTAATGATAAGAGGATAAGAATTATCAACATGTATATACCGTATTAATACCGTGATAATGTGATAACAGTATTCAGCAATTAAAATGATTTTGATATGCGTTACGTTCACTCAAAAATCCCATCCTTTATATTTGCTTGAAGCATGATTATATTTTTAGCGGGACATAAGGCTTCAAGAAAATACCAATCAATTTTAATTTGGGGGTGAAAAATTTTCTACGTAATTGTGCACTTGAAATTGAGATATTTTCACCTTGATTGGATTTTTCTGCCACTAAGAAAATATTTATTCTCAGGATATTTTGAATTATAATAAAGAAATTGCATTATGATAATCATAACGCAGGAGGAAACTTACTGAAATTGGACAATTTAGAAAAAAGTTATCGGCTTTGATTTTTCTCATTACAAATCCAGATTTCCTGTTTTTCATTTCGGATGGTGTTAAAAAATTGATGTAAGGAATAAGTTTACTGCCGGTAATTTTTTTTCTTTTGATACCTCTTGACTCTAGACTATTAGAAAATACCATGGAAGTGGGTTAGAGGGATGATGCAATTCATTTCAACCTATAATGATGTGTCAGAATTGTTGTTTTCCTTGACCAACGTATTTCGAGCATAAAAATTTAAGACGTGTGAAATTATATGATTGCGAAATTCCACGTTTCCCCAAAAAGTCAGTCATTTTTCGTTTGGTAGATAAATTTCATGTTACTGTGATGTAAAGGAAAGAAAGTATTTGTTACTTGCTGCAGTTCTCAATCAGGTGTCCTTACAGTTACTTTAATTGCATAGAGTATCACATAGAATCTAGTTTTGCAAAGAGGTTTAGCACCAATTAATCTTTACACAGAAGCGAATAAGTTAGAATAATTCAAACGCAAGTTGTCAAAAAGAACATGTGCATCCTTTTTAAAACATCGGTGTTTTTAAGGATATCATCAAAATATCTTGCAAACTATATGTATTATTCGACATACTACATTAATTATCATCTGTGTCTCTCCTTTTCTACAAGTATGTAGATTCTATATAATATTTTGTAGCAGTTTCAAAGTTTACAGTATATTTTGATGGGTGCATACACAATGTTTCATAGTTTCCAAAAACATGCACTATATATTTATATATATATATATATATATATATATATATATATATATATATATATATATATATATACGCACGCTCTCCCACTGTTACACATACATATATATGTGGAAAGTGAGATGTTTAGATGGATGAATTGATATGGGATATGTGGCAAAGTATTCATTCTATTCAATATCAATTTTCTCTCCACTTTATCGATACCCAGATTTCATGAGAAAATGAAATAATTGATAATTAAATATTCATTCAAGTCTAAATGTTGATGATTTAATGTAAACCTCCATCAGTGTGAGACGAAAAAATTTCGATGTCTCCATTTAGAGCCACGAAGAAATTAGTGAATATTTAAAAGGAGTTTCCAAAATATTCCTGTGAATTTAAATTCAGTATTAACTCTTGAGTTTTTCGGTGGTCCCATATTAAGCACACTATTTTCCTCTTTAGGTTTGAATCTTGAGTAGAACGACGCTAGAATTTTTTTCAGTGAAAAAAGCATGATGGATTCTGTCGTGGTTCCCTCCATTGAAATTGGATACCATTACTATCTCATGTGAGGCTGTAAATACATTTATAGAAATCCTGTTATTTTAAACATGCTTACGGAATTGAAATCAGCGGGATTTTCTATTACGAAATACACCCGTTTTGTAAATTCTAATAACAGTTTTCATCAATCATGGCAGATAGAAATGGGATTCTCAGAGAGGAAAAATGTATACTCCATTTTAAACTATATTATATTGAATACGTACACCAAAGATTCAAAATATTATGGTTGCTGTGACATTATTTACTCAAGTCTCTATAAATGTTAAAAGGTAAATGATGGAGGGGCTAGAGAGTAAAATATCTCGTTCAGTGTACTCTATATGTGTTTGAGAGGAAGAAAATCTGATGAGTTTGTGGATCAAGGAATTAAAATCAAATGTTCTACATGTTTTCTAAACCATTTCTGTCTAACTGGTGCGAAAAGATACCATTTTTACCGAAGAAAAAAAAAACTTAAAAGAAAATGCTTCATTTTTAGTGATACAGCGACATGAATGGTCGGAGACAGTGTTTCTAAACAAAAATTTAACCAAACAATGTCAATGGTTCCGCCTGCTTTTAACTTTCACTAAGTGCTCCCTGATTTCATTACTACTCCGGGATAGAAATGCCCTTGTATTCCACCAGCCAGTTTATTCAGGAGAAACCAATCAAAACTTATTGGAAAATAGCAACTCAGTTTGATCAAAATAAATTTGCTTAAAGCGTTCTTATAACAATCAGATATTTGTTAGTATAGATTCTCTGTATGGAATGTGAAAATTAACTCTTATACTTAACAAGATCGATGCACGGTGTGTTGTGACGCATTCGTCTCTTCACCTTGATTAAACTAATCTGCAGTGCTCTTCTGATGACTTATTCTTGTAAGGAAAATATCCGTTTACTTCTTGTATCGATAAGTGTTGAGTCCTCGCTTGACCTTTTTGCGAAATTATGTTTTTTTCAATATTGTGTCACTGCACATAGGTACAACCCAGTTATTGAGTTCAAATTCTGGACGTGATTGTTTTACTTCTCATTAGAAAAAAGTATGAGGTTATCTCTTCTCTATCACTGTGCTATGGGTAAATAATTGGACAAACTCGGTTATTAAGTCTTGGTTAAGCAAAAGAAAGCTGGATTGAAAACAATTTTACTCTGCTTGAAAAATAGACCTTGTGTTACATGCTTTTCGTGACGAACTGGTTGAGTAAATATATACTAGCCAGAACTGAGTTCACAACTAAATAAAGACTCCTAAAAATGCTTCCACCACGTTTTCTAGTCATAATGTGGCTTTTATTAATGTCACTTACGTCTTTGTTCGGAAACATAAAATTTGTATTCAACACGTAAAGTTAAATAGTAGAAGCTGATTTTCAAGCTTATATACTTCTAAACAACGTTTGCAGTCATTACCAGACAGTAGCAGTTATTCTTGTAACATACCACTGATAATAATTTCTATAATTAGTGTATATTGTTGTTACAAAATTAGTTTCTTATCCAAAATATAGCATAATAGTTAGAGGGATTGATTATTTTTGCTGAGTTCATTTACTTTTCAGGGAAGTGCTTGTTAGATAGCTAAGATAATCACAACAGTTGCCTCCAAAAATTATAACTTCAGAAATCTCATCGGAAGAAGGAGGCCCAATTATAATCGAAAGTTATTCTCGTTATGAGTTAAAATATAAGATAATTACCTGTTGAAAAGAATAAAAAGGGCAAAAGGATTGTACCAGTTTGAAACCGTCAATATTTGGTAAGCTTCATTTAACACTTCACTGGAGGAGAGAAAGATTGTATTACGCCAACGTGAGAAAGTCTGAATGCCTTAAGCATCGGCATTCAAAATCTGTTTTTCACAAAATTTCAACATTGATCTCTGGGGGGATATGCAAACTTATTAGACAAAAAATAATTCACTTTCTTCCAGAGTCGATGGCTTTAAATGTCATTAAAAAGTCTTCTGTAACTTTTCGACAGAAAAACGTTCGATTTTAATCATACCCAAAAGGTGACTTAATAAAGAAACGTAAAATTCCTGAAACTTAAAAAAAAAAGAGAACGATAAGGAAAGGAGTAGATGAAGAATAAAGAGAAAACAAATGGAAAGAGAGAAAAAGAAAATAGAGAGTGGGAGAGAAAGTAAAAGGAGCAGACACCAGATAGGAAGTGATGAAGAAGGAATGGCATAGACATACATAAAAAAGATAAACAGCGACAAAAACTGAGGACGGGTAATAGAAAACTATAATTAAAGTAAATTAGATAAGGAAAAAGATAATATAAAAATAGATGTGAAGAGATAAAGGCAAGGTGTTTGTAAAGAAAGGTAAGAAAAAAGGAAATAAAGTGATGACAGATAGAAAAACTGACAGCCAGACAGACAAAGATATTATATTTACTTTATCTACATTTTAAAACCCAAACGTATCACGTATCAAATGTTATCATAAGACATTTAAAAAATATTCCCGAGAGAAGATAGCAAGGAAGAAAGAAGTTTTACTTTTTACATGTAAAGTATATAAACCTTTCTCGCTGAAAACATAAGTGGTTACGATTAATTAACTTGTCTAGACTTAGGGAGAAAAAACGTTAAGTATTTCGTTCTGTGATTAATAATAAAAGTTCAGCAGCAATATCTATCTATCTATCTATGTTAGCTTTTTTATAAAATATCATGCAGTGAACTCAAGTTACTTTTAAGTACTTTTAAGAAATATAAGTAAGTAAAGTTGTCTCCCTTTAGTCGAGGTCGACCAGAAGGCTCCTTTTTCAATAGCTACTATATCTAGGTGTAGGGGAGGGCGCTACTCCTTTCCCTGGATTGCTCCACTTTACCCTTGATACGTATCTTATATTACTGAGTGTTAAGTAAGGAGGTATTAAGTACCATTTTTAAAGTCTTTGGTATGACACGACCTGGGATAGAACCGAAGTATCCCGGACCATTGGTGAACATTCTACCCACTCGTCCACAAAAACTTATCAACAAAGTTCCCCTAAAACTTCTACAACAAATTTTTCTATGAATTATTGAAAAAAAATTAGTGACAGTTTTATTGAAAAACATAACTTTATGGCACATGGTGATGTATTAATTGGCAAAATTAATCTGCAGATTATTCAAATTGATTAGTGTATTCCTTTCTCATCAGGTGTCACCTGTGACTTTGTCTCAAAAGTAAATTTAGGAAATAACTAAGAAAAAATTCTCAGAAAGAAGCAGATAGAGAAGATGGAATTGAAGGGATTTCATCTGTTCTTCAAGTAAAAGTAATTGTGTAAGACTGAAGTAATATAAAATACAGTCAATACCAAAATCTAGTAAAAAAGAAACAACTAAGACCTACCTAGGGCGATGAACGATAAGGAGGAGTGGCGAGAGAGAGTCAGGGATATTCGTGCTACCAGCGCGATATGATGATGATGATGACTTTTAGATGATTTTGTCAGTTCATCTAGAAGTTATTGTAGAATTCAGTAGCTGATATTGATCAGTAATACTGTATAGAATTTATTTAAAAAAAGCTGACCACGTCCGGCACTTGATATGGCCGGAGTGGAGAAAGGAGAAGTAATACCAGACAGTGCGGCACCAAAAAGTGACATCCTCTTTTTGAACTTCTATTCAGACCATCAGTACGAATTCGAGGACCGCAAATGAGGCACGAACACTTAAGCAAGCAGATTGGGTTTCGTCACTCCCTTCATGAATGGAGCTCTCCAAGAAATAAAAGTACGTGGTGAATTCAACAAGTTTCCAGACTTTTTTAGTACAGGCATTTAAAGTTGTTGTAGACTCTTGAATATTCAGTATGTACATCATATGAGATGACTGATCTATTTTTATGATTTCAGGTTCAAATGAATAGCTACAGCAGCAATTGGAATACACCCTACTAAAGCCTGATTGTCACAGCTGGTGAATTTCAAAAATGCAATCTGGACGTGAGGACACTTTAGAAAAACGATATGCAATAAAATGCTGTTTTAAACTTGGAAAAAATGCAACAGAAACGTATGGAATACTCCAGACTGCTTTTCGAGCATCTTGCATGAATGGAGCATCAGTTTTTGAAAAGCATAAGAGATTCAAGGAAGGTATGGAGTCTGTGAGGGATGATGAGAGGTGTGGGAGGAGTAAGGAAGTGAATAGATCAGAGTTGGTTGGCCTAAGGGTTAGGGTTAGGGTTACTATGTTGAGGTTTTAAGGGAATTCAGGAAGAGATTACGTCGGAAGAGGCCAGCACTCTTCAAATCGTGTCAGTGGCATTTCCACCAAGACAATGCACCAGTTCAAAACTCCATCCTTGTCACAGACTATTTGACAAAGATGGGCATAAAGACAGTTCCTCATCCTCCCTATAGTCCAGACCTTGCTCCCAGTGACTTTTGTTTATTTCCTAAGCTCGGAGGCTGTCGTTAAGAGAGAATTGAGGAGAAGAAAGAGGCTGTGGCGAAGGTCATTGACATGCACACACAGGAGGATTTCCATGGGGCGTTCCAGAAGTTATTGGAACGGTACAACAAGTGCATTGCAGCCGGAGGAGATTACTTCAAAGGGGACTAGAGTTTCATATGTGTACTATCAATAAAAGTGTCTATACGAAAAAAGTCGGGAAAATTATTTAATAATCCTCGTAAAAATAAATGTAAGTCGACTTCTAAAGATCTCTCAAGAAAATTCAACCGAAAGAAAATTCAACCGAAAATTCTGTGGTAAAAAACCTTAAACAAAACTCAAAATTTAATGAACTTTGAAACTTTCGATAAACAAAATTAAAAAAAAATTACTCAAATTCAAAGAACTTTGTTTCCTGGACACTCTCTCAGAGAAGTTCCCACAAATTGTACTAAAATTTTGAGGCACTTTATCGTTTCTATTCCTTTCTTTCTTGTTTCTTTTGTATAAAATTCCCTTTTAAAAACTTTATTGTCTGTGTTATCTTTTCGAACAGTATCCGAACTAGAAAGGTGCGGAACTTACTGTTTAAATTTACTGTTTGAATTACCGTTAATGGGACACTAAAAGCCTCTAAAAAATTACCCCATTAAATTCTAAACTCGGCTTTAGTGTCACTCACTTCATATCAAATTTTATTCCCTAAATTCTTTACATTGCATATTTTATTATCTTTAATTTCTTTAATAGTTCCAAAGATAACTCAAGAAGAGTAACCAAGGAAATTCGAAAGAAAGTAGTTCGTTATTTTCTTTGTTTAATGGCATATCAACCTTCGTGGGGTATTTCATACTTAAGTTATCCTTATTTAATAAGTGCAGCGTTAACTGTTACCCAATAGCTGGAGTGGAGATATAGGGCTGTTCATACCTTTTCCCAGAGTATTAGTATAAAAGTGAGCGTAATAGAGTCACTACAAGCGGGAAGGAGGTGTCCTCGTGGTGTAATGGTTAACGCGCTGGAATGCGGAATCGTAGTAAGCGAGTTCGAACTCCAGTCACGCTATTACGTTCTATTTCGGACAAATACCCGTGGGAAAGGTATGAATCCCCTTATTCTCCCAGCTATGGGTTAAATAGTACCACTATTGTTCTTCTAGGAGGAAGTCTTTAGCATTAAATAACCTACAAAGGTTGATAAGCCATGAAACAAAGAAACCAAACCTATCCAATGCTACTACCTTGTCGAATTCCAGCTTTGACAACAAGGAGATTCCTGGTTGAATAAAAGTATTGTTAAATATAAATATATTTATGCGCTACGGACATTTATCAAAAGTTCGAACGTGAAAAGCATTCAATTGAACATAAGTTATATTTATTTTGATTATGCAATATAATATTCGAAATGTTAAATGCTACGGAAAATTGATAAGGTCCCTCATCGAAGAGTTACATAGTAACTATAGTAAATTACGGAGGTGTATATCTAATCTTTAAGTGTGTATCTCTGTATAAAATCTTGGAAAGTTTGGAATTATAAATATATAAATTTTATAGTGCCAGTTATAGCCAAGTTCCTAATGAGAAATTTTAGGAATCTAATCGGAAACTTCGCTTTTATCAAGATTTCATTTTCCTAGCAAAATGATAGAAAATCTATTGGAAAAAAATCAGGAATGGTCCAATTAAAGGAAACTCAAAGATCTGGAATATGTATATTGAAGAAAAATATAATATACTACCATGTCTTCAGCGACCAAACACTATTTTCGCAAGGTCATCCATTAACATTTTTTATTGATGGTGATTTAAACGTTGATGGAAATACAAGCAGTGGGTAATGCGTTTTAGCAGTTGTTATATGGATGTTAATTACAAGTAAACTGTCAAACAATGAAATGAATATCACTTCTTACAGTTATTCTTGTGATGCCTTATCGCTGTTAAAAATTGATTCGCCTCCATTAGAGCAGATATGCAAATTGTTATTAATCGATGAAGAATGCAGAGCGAATAGAGGTGACATCGCTCTTGGTACTTCCTCTTAACGGAATCTAGTGTTTACAGAAAGATAGGGGACATAAGTCTTGTTAGTCGGCTGACACTAGGGTGTTCTTCCATAGGAGGACACACACACACACACATACACGCGCGCTCTCTCTCTCTCTCTCTCTCACACACACACACAAACGCGCACGCACACACACACACACACGCGCGCGCACACACACACACACACACACACACACACACAAAGACTCACACGTATACACACACACACACACACACATATATATATATATATATATATTGCAGTAAATTTTTGATTGGTATCCGTAACTGAAAATTGAAAACATCTAACAAATAAAATATATGTTATTTCATCATCATCATCATCATATCGTGCTGGTAGCACGGATATCCCTGACCCTCTCTCGCCACTCCTCCCTATCGTTCATCGCCCTAGGTAGGTCTTCAGGACAACATCCTGTATCCTCACATAGCTGCTGAATGTACGTTCGAGCTGGTCGCCCTGCTTTTGCGCGGCCATGTGTGGGGATCCATAAGAGTACATCTCTTATGAGTTCATCTCCGCTTCTCCAGCAGTGTCCTGGATGTCTGGTTCGTCTAACTTGAATAGTTTTTGTGATAGGGGGCAGGTGGCCGTACAGTTGGTGTCTTGTGGGGTGTTGCTGCCAGGACTTGTTCAGGATTGCACGCAGCATTCTTATGTAATTGCCATCTAGTTTCTTCTCCAGCCGTTTTGTTAGCGTCCATGTAGTGCATCCATATAGCAGTATCGATGTGACCGCTGCCTGGAAGAAACTGCGTTTCATTTTATCGGTTAGGTATGATTTCCATATAATCGATAGCCTATTGATAGCTGTCCATGCTTTCGTTAGCCTCGTTTCGATGTCCTTTTCGGTTGATTCAACGCTGCTTCCTAGGTGCGTGAATTTGTCTACTAGTTTAAGTGGGGTTCCTTCTAGAGTGGAGATGTCCCCCGTTTGGTTATAGCACATATATTCCGTTTTGTGTGCATTAACATAGAGGCCTATGCTTGCTGCTGCTCGTTCCAAACTATGCAGAAGAGTTTCGGCTTGGTCAGGTGTATTTGCCAGTATACTTATTTAATCTGATATACAGGAAAGCTGTTTAATTTTGTGAACTTACCGTGTCTATTTTTCTCTTTCCCTCGTAATTTTTCATTTTTCTTCTCACTTTTATTACTTTTTTTCAATGTCATTCTCTGATTTTAAATTTTTTGTTCTTTCTTCTTTTCTTTCAATATAAGTAAAATTGGCGACCTTAGTCGAGGGTATCTCGAAGGGTCTCTTTTCAATAGCTACTACACCGACGAGCGTCACTCCATTCCCTGGATTGCTTCACTTTACCCTTGATCCTTACCTTATAATACTGAGTGTCGAGCAAGTTAGCATCAAGTACCATTTTTTGAGTATTTGGTATGACTCGACCGTTGGGGAACACTCTACTCATTAGGTCAATGTACTCTTTACCTCAAAGTTTAACTCTTTTGATTTCTATGTTAGGCTCAGAAGATTTGATATAACAATTTGCCTCACTGAGTCAATTTACATTAGATTTTACGGCTGTATGAATTAAGTTGATTCATAGGATAATATGTGTAATAAGATGACAATTACAGCTTGCAAATTGATTAATCGTTTTTAACCTTTTTTGATTTTCCAATTTGATACAATGAATTCATCTTGGACTTCTCGAGTTATTTTGCTATCTCCTGTTCAACAATGAAGATTAAAGTGGATGTCGTCAATTGTAAAACCCAATCGTTTTCAAGACTCTTGTCCTTTTTATTAAAACATTTGAATCCAATTTTTAAATTTTATACTCGATGAGGGCCCTCTTATTAAATGTTCGGTTAACCTTTAAAAAGTTTCCTCCGAAATGTGTCCAATTTTATCCTCATGATAAAATCGATTGAATAAATAGAACGATGTTCTTATTTTCGAATGGTGTTTTATTTTGATTATATTCATATTTTAGAACACACATAAAAGTTAGCAATTATTTTTGTACCAAACCAATATCAATTAAATCTTTGGCATACGTTACACAAGGATATTCACCAAAATGAAACTAGAAAGGTGTGCTTCTTCTCCGCCCCGAAAAAAAAAAATTAAATAAATTCGAATTCTTCTTACACTCTCGTATTAGACAGAAAAAAAAATCTGTTAATTGAATTTTAATTCTGTTTATTCAAATTTACTTCAGTTTTAGTCTGTGTCCGTTTGTATATATATATATATATATATATATATATATATATATATATATGTATATAAACGTGATTATCTCTCACAGCGTATCTCAGTGCATACAGTTATATTCATATCTCTTTACATATATCGGTTTCTATTGACCTCAAATTTATTGCGGTTGTAGTGTGAAAAGCATCGTCTTTTTAATATAGTCATAGCCAAAGACAAAAGTATTCATCCTTCAAATTTCCTCGTTCGGTGCAATGACAAAAGTTGTGTTCCACATTTTTTTTCTTGTCCGAAGAAAGAAGGCAGCTGGTGTGAGTGTGTGTGAGGGGGAATTCTTCAATCTAAGACAAATTTTATATCAGTTAATGAATATGTTTATTCGTCTTTATTCTAATAATCAAAACGCTATACTCGTCACACACACACACACACACACACACACACACACACACACACACACACACACACACACACACACACACACATATATATATATATATATATATATATATATATATATATATAAATAAATAAATAAATATATATATATTACTTATAATAATAATCAATAATGAGATATGCAATGAAAACGTCTTTAAACCCCCTAGTAATTGAAACCATGTATTTATATAAGGACATATGAGTAATTAGAAAAAAATAATTTAGAATTATAACAGTCATTTTATGAAACACAACAAATTTAGATTTGAGTATATGTTTTCTTCGGAAATGGCGGTAAAAAATGATTAAAGTAGTTATTTGTTCATGAATAAAAAGTCTCTTGGAGAAAAAAATGAACCAACATTCTTACACTGTAAACAAAAATATAAACGAAACCAAGATGTTAGACAGTTAGAGAATTATAGTGAAATGAGGAGAATGAAAAAGAAGGTAAATGTGCGAACGAACAAATAATCATAGCATCAGTTCTTGCAAGAAAGCCATATTGCTTTTTATAATGAAGAAACTTTGAAGATAAATCGGCTTTCACGCTCACATCACTCAGAAGTATAATTGGATGTGACATAAAAAGGAAGAAAATATGTCTAGCACTTGTAAAATACCGGTGGAGACGATTCCAAGCTGGTCTACAGCATTGTTAACGGAAATAACTCTTTTGTGTGTGTGTGTGTGTGTGTGTGTGTGTGTGTGTGTGTGTGTGTGTGTGTGTGTGTGTACAAATAGTCAGAATTGATTGCCAACTGTTTAAGTAGTCAAGTTGATAGGTACCTGTCTGTCCATCAATCTATTTATACAATGTCTGTCTCATTTGAAAAAAAAATGGCCAGTAAGGATCAAACTCACATCAATTGTTAGGTTTCTTAGTGCTTAGCTTGCCAACTTTTTTTCACAGATATATCAAACAGTCAATCACATACTCTACTATATCTCAGTAATGTAAAATGTTCAAACTTAAATGATCTATCAATATTAGATTATAAAATAATTATGTAATTATGTCCCCGTGGCATAATGTCTAAAGTAGTTGACTGCAGCCTTGATGTAAGCGTGTTCGAACTCCCGTCGCGTCATTATCTTCATTTTAAACTTCTATCGCATGACCTTCTATCGCATCCTGATCGTATAGAGGGTTTGGTAAATAGATAGAGATCTCTAATTTCTGTTTTTCATCCTCTTATTTTCCCCTATACACAGTCAATTGCCTGTAAAAAATGTCAAGTTATCTGGACGTTTATACAGCCTATATATATAACCGGCTGTTTCTATTCAAAGTAGATTTTTATTTGAAGTTCTTGCAAAGTGAAAATATTTAATGGGTGTTTATGACAATACATACGGAAATTATACCATTTAACGGAGACACTTAATAAAGTCAGTATACATTCCCAAAAAGAATCATTCACACAGAAGATTATATATATATATATAAACACACACACATACCCACTCTTATATATATATATATATATATATATATATATATATATGTGTGTGTGTGTGTGTGTGTGTGTGTGTGTGTGTGTGTCCGTGTGTGCTTGAAATAAATACTGCAAACATATGGTCTCTCCAATGAAGTTATTGCCGCAGTAATGATATTTTACAAAAACGTAAAAGCAATGTTTGGCTCATCTGATGGCGACACCAATTTCTTGTCATTGTAGTCTTGCAAGGATATATATTCGGTGCTAATGTATAAAATAATCTGCTTAGATAATATACTACGAACGTCAATAAAGCTATTTAAATAAAATGGTTTCACACTTAAAGAAATTCAAAAAGCTGATGATATTCTGCTGAAACAATGACGGACGCAGACTTCGCAGATTATTATGAACTTCTTGAAAATACACCAACCGAAGCCGAAACCCTGTTGTATCACCCAAAGCAAGCAGCAGGAGGCATCGACCTGTAAGTGAATATAAATTTAAAAAAATGGTTTATGGTCTATATCAGAAATTGCAAGCCTCTGAAATCAGTAAACCAGTTTACATACGTTGGCAGCAATATCTCATCAATCGAAAGGGGTATAATCACACGCCTTGCAAAGGTGTCGACTTCTTTTGACAGGTTGTTGATTGTATGGAAATCTAATCTCTCAGGTAAAATAAAACTGGCTTCTAAGCTGTGTCCGTTTCAGTGCTACTGTATGGATGACCATCCCAGAAGTTATTGAAACACGTGAAGAAAAAAACCCATGGGAACGATATAATAATGTTACATGGTGTTTGGAATCAATCCTGAAAGCAATATCCTACAAAACAGTGGCTGTATGGTTACTTACCACCCATCGCAAACCCATACAAAGTCACCCCTTAAGAAGTAAAGACGAACTCAAAAGCAAAGTTTTTTTTATCTATTCCTTGACATGAACGTGCTAGTGTCGGTCGACTAGCTATATATATATATATATATATACACACACACACACACACATATATATATATATATATATATATAATAAGCGGATATATGTAAACAATAGTAATTGTTATTCGTAACCGTTTAAAATTTACTTTGCTGCTACTGGTTCCTCGTGGCTGAGGGTGAGAGGGTTGGATAGGCGTTTGGGTCAACCGGGTTTCAATCCCAGCTACGGGAAGCTAGTATCTCTAGCCACACTGATGAGTTCTGGTAGAACGAAACAGATCTGTCTGTGGATGACGATATATATATATATATATATATACATATATATATATATATTCGTGTGTGTGTGTGTGTGTATAGTGTTTATATACATATGTAGTATGAGTATAGATATATATACCAGTTTACATATACATATATATATATATATATGTGTGTGTGTGTGTGTGTGTGTGTGTGTGTGTCTGTGTCTGTGTTTAATATATTCCCTATCCGATGTTTAAAATTTCTGTGTATGCACATAAATACCGAACCCATAACACATCTGACCGTATATATGTGTAAAAACTCATGGACACACAATAAGTGCGTTTGTATATAAGTATATCCGTATTTTTAAATGATTCTAGTTTGGAGACTTTTAGTATGATTAACAAAGATTTCTCAAAATAGATCTAAAGAAAAGAATTCATGAAGACTTTTTTATCATCAAAAATAAGAAGATTCTGTTTTACTTGGACAACAGAATTCGAAATCCAGATTCTTTATCTGGATTTGAACACCAGAAAATCCACGCTGCGATAGAACACACAGTTACAATCTTGGTATAAACGCTCTGGAAAGTTAAGAATTTATTTGGTCCACCAGCCATGGACAAGCAGTGGTACAGACTGGCTTCTTTTGTCTCAATTACCAAACCAATTTGACCTTATGTCTCATACTGCTCGTAATTAAGTGGTTAAGTCAATACATATTAAGAGGTCATTATATACACGATCTTTGAAGTGTATAGCTGGATCATTGATAGCATCTTTTGTGTAAATTCGTGCTGTTAATCACATGTACAATATATACATTTGTTATACGGAAAATAAACATAAACATACACAAACGTAACTAAACACACACACACACACACATAGACACTGCATATATACACACACTTAAACTTAATCGATGTGCTAAAATATAAACTAATTTTTAAGTGTATCTAATCCTGTCACTTAAATCATGGTGATTGACGAATATAACATGGAGCGTAAAATAGTCAGAAATCGTTTTACATTTATATCGATGAAAGCAAGTTTAAGATTTGCATGACATTTTAAATCAAGACAGACTGTAGTTTCTTTAGTAGTTTTTTTTCCGAAATCTAATACAACAGATCCTCATATTACAAAGTCATCACAAACTTGCACATCACCATTCTTACAGCATGGATCCATGGTTTCATAATCTATGAATGAAATTATTAAAATGTAACTCGACTGGGCCAGCAGCACGTGGCTTGTGTTACACCCTCGAATACCAATGTTCTTTGGCCAAGGTGAGGTGAAGTATCCAAAATCCAATACACACTGTACAGAATTTCAACCGAGTTTAAATGGAACATTATCTTATGTTGTGAACACCTTCCTCTTGTTCCCATTTTAGCATTACCTTTTAGCCTCAGAATATCTTACGTCAGACTCATGTCTATCCCGAAATCTTATATTTCGTATGTGTGATTGACACTATTCCCCGAGAAAATCATAGAGCAGATGAAATCCCAGAAATAATTTATTTCCTATCCTGGTTCCAACAATCATTTTGCGGTCAAATCCTGCAATATTTTCTCCCTGCCTCATTGCTGCTACAACTACACTTACATAATAATAATATTTATTTCTATATTATTCCACACAAACACCATCTGCCTTGGTAAATTTCTACAAGTCATTCTCTAATTTTTTGTCTCATTAGTATTACTCACTATTTCTCTGTCTCTGTCTCTATCTCTCTTTCTCGTTCTCCCTCCCTCTCTCTCTCTCTCTCTCTCTCTCTCATATATTAGCTTTTGTCAGCCGGTTAGTGTGGGTTTTGTAAATAGGATTTACTCAAAAAATCAAAAAGAACAAGGGCTCTGAATATGTGTATTGCAAAGTAGGTTTAGTAGATATGGCATCAGTCATAGCAGTCTTCAATCACTCTTTCTTTCTCTCTCTCTTTCTTCCTTTCTCTCTTTTCCACTCTCTCAAGCAACAATTTTGATCCTTTCGTAGCAATAAAGAAAAGGGCTATATTGTATAAACAAGCGTTATCCTCTCTTCATTTCTCTCTCTCCCTCTCCTTCTCTATATATATACGAGGATCATTAAATAAGTTTCCTGACATTTTTTGTATGGGCACTTTTATGATAGTACACACATGAAACTCTAGTCCCCTTCGAAGTAATCTGCTCCAGCTGCACTTGTACCGTTCCAACAATTTCTGGAACGCCGCATGGAAGTCCTCTTGTGTCAGAGTGTCAATGACCTTCGCCACAGCCTCTTTCATCTCCTCAATTGTCTCATAACGACAGCCTTTGAGATTAGAGAATAACTAAAAGTCACAGGGAGCAACTTCTGGACTATAGGTAGGGTGAGGAACTGTCTTGATGCCCATCTTGGTCAAATAGTCTGTGACAAGGACGGAGTTGTGATCTGGTGCATTATCCAGGTGGAAATGCCACTGACCCGATTTGAGGAGTGCTGGCCTCTTCCCTAGGAATCTCTTCCTGAACTCCCTTAAAACCTCAACAGTAACTCTAACCCTAACCTTTGGCCGATCAACTCTGGTCTATTGACTTCCTTACTCCTCCAACACCTCTCATCATCCCTCACAGACTCTCTGCCTTCCTTGAATCTCTTATGCCATCCAATGACTGATGCTCGATTCATGCAAGATGCTCGAAAAGCAGTCGAAAGCATTTCATACGTTTTTGTTGCATCTTTTTCCAAGATTAAAACAGAATTTTATTGCATATCGTTTTTCTAAAGTGTCCTCACGTCCAGATTGCATTTTTGAAATTTACAAGCTGTGACAATCAGGCTTTAGTAGGGTGTATTCCAATTTATGATGTAGCTGTTCATTTGAACCTGAAATCATAAAAATTGATCAGTCATCTCATAAGATGTATAGTAATAACATAGAGAATTGTCAAGAGTCTACGACAATTTTGAAAGCCTGTACAAAATAAGTCTGGAAACATATTGAAAGCTCCACGTATATGTGTGTGCGTGTGTGTGTGTGTTATCTTACACATATCAGTTCAGCCCAAATGATTTATTATCATCTTTTCTTTTAAATCAAAGATGCAAGGATCGAACAATTTCTAGTGGAATATTCAACATTGAAAATGGATATGAGTATCTAATATTTATTACAAAACTCTAAATATTCGAAAATGAAATTGAAAGTTTTCGGCAAACAAAAGTAAAATTATATATATATATATATATATATATATATATATATAGAGAGAGAGAGAGAGAGAGAGAGAGAGTTTTATATAAGTCTTTTTGGTTTTATATAAATATATGTGCGTGTGTAGGTGTCTATGTATCGGCATATATGTTTTTGTTCACAAATATGTATGCGCATGTATTTGAATATGTGCAGGTGTTTTTCGACCACTAAGTTATACGGAATAAAACGTTTACAAATTCCGCAATGAACCCCGTCTGGCAAACCTTTTACTTTCCCACAAATCTCTTTGATCTTGGCTGTTAAGAAGCATATGATTAAAGGAAGAAAACTTACACACTCTCACACATGTGCTCTGTATGAAGATATGTTTGTGACAATTAATGCTGGACGTTCGTTTTGTCTCTAATCTTGAAGCATCTGGTGACGATTATCAAATGATACAAAGTCTGTTTACTGCAAATCGCCGTGGGAATCACTGAATGTGGTCTGACAGACAAAGAAATCAAGGGATCGTAGGTGTTCTTTGAGACAAAAGAATTATAGTGTAAACGAAGATTCGATGATCGAAGATCTGAAAAGGCGAGAAAGAGGAAGACATCATTTTGGATGGAGAGAGTAAGTAGTTTTGGATAAGACGAATCTTTTAAGAAAAGTAAGTTCCTGCAAAGTTAACGTAATTAAAAGCAAGCGAGGTTATTAAGTTTAAAATGAGAGAGAGATTTCGGAATTGAATTTAACATCAAACCGCAATCTTTTGTTTTTATCTATCTCACTATGTTATTGATTTCAATACAAGGTCGTTTTTGAAGTATAAACATTCAAAATAATATCTGTCCCATACTGGTGATAAACACTGACATCAAAGAAAGCTCTTACATCGCAGTTCAAGTGCAATAAGTGGGTGCTGTCTGGTAGAAATTTTCTAGTGTTAATGCATATGGCAGAGTGAGTTCTTCAAAAGATGTCTTCGAGAAGTTGGAAGATTTTACAAGATTCATTTTTAATATTTATTTTCAGTCATCGAGTTAAATAATCAAAAATCATCACATTAGTAAACTTGAAATAACAATCAGACTCACGGACATTGGGATGATGATTAGAATATTTGCCAATGGTCCGGGAGACCGGGGTTCAATCACAGGTTGAGTCATACCAAAGACTCAAAAAATGGTACTTGATGCCTCCTTGCTTAATACTCCGCATTATAAGGCGCGGATCAACGGTAAAGTAGAACAATCTCTGGAAGGGAGTAGCGTCCTCCCCAACATCTTGGTGTAGTAGCTATCGAAAAAGGAGCCTTCAGGTCCCCCTCGACTACGGTCGCCAACTTTACTACTTTATACATATACCACTGGAGCTTGATATATCATGTTGATCTATTATATTATATTATATTAAGTATGAATGATTTTTCCGGTAATGCCATCTAATCTGGATTTTGAGTTTTGATCTTTCACCTGATCTTAAAGCTCTCAGTGAAAATGGATATTTTTATGCAAAGACGAAAAAAAACAAAAGCAAGACTAAAAAGGAAGGGATAAAGGAAGTTGCTTTTTCTTTGAATTTTTGTAAAATTAAAGACGTTATGACTACGATTCCAACTGAGTAACAATGAAAGCAGGTAGAATTTCAAAGGAAAGCAGTCACCGAAAATGATAAACTGTCTCTTTTCTAATTGAAATAATATTAACATGGCAACTTGAGAAAACAATCTCGGGAGATGCAAGCTCAAATTCTATGCTACTTATTAGTGAGAATTATCTAAATGTTAACGTAAATGAATATTCGATTAGATTAATTATGGAAAATTAAAAAAAATAATAAACGATGAAGAACCTATCAGAATAGGTGGAGTAATTAATTTAAGATATTTCAAAGAATAAATAAAAATTCAGCTCTTCGCAAACACTGATTGCAGTTTAGAGGATGTGCAAGGAGCGATGGACGATACGGACACAGAGAGAGAGAGAGAGGGGGGGGCGAGAGAGAGAGAGAGTCAGAGGACAACTTGATGAAATTTCAATAATTACACACCATTATTGCATAATTAGAACTTGCAATCCAGATAAAAACAAGAATGTTTAAACTTATAAATATCTTAAATCATACTCTGTTAAATTTAGCAGAAAACTTTTCCAATTACAATATAGAAATTGTAATTATAATGAGAACTTTATGAAATTATCTATAAATTATTTTTTCTGTAATGTGGATTTACATTTTCTTGTAAGAATTACTGTTTTGTATTGACAAGACTATTTTGATATTATTAGTCATATATATACATGTGTGTCTGTGTGTAAGTGTGTGTGTAAGTGTTTGTGAGTATATATCCACTCTACCTTAAAATTAACCTATCCCCAAAAACCTATGAGTTAAATCAAGGCTTCTACTCAAACTGAGATTGCCCAGTCGGTTGGGGCTGTAGAATACACCAACAGCACTTCTGCAGAGGGGTAAGACCCTCCCAATGAGTGTCCTCGATATGACACTAACAATCTGATGGTGAGGTTCCAGTGATGCTGGAGCTTTAGGGAATGCGGAGCACCCCTTCATTACCATTGCTCTCAGATCCACACTGGCCCGGCGAGGTAGCACCTGATAGGGACCCATATATGGGTTAAATACAACTTACGGCATACTTATGCTAAACTGAATTGTTTGACTAAACTGAATTGCTTGAAATAGAAATGTCTTTGACAATTAAACCGTACTTATATTCAAATTGCGTGCTTATGCTAAACTGAATTGTTTGAAATAGAACTGTTCTTTGACATTGAAACACTACTTGCACTAAACTGAATTGTTGATATAGAACTGTTTTGACATTTAACTGTGGGTAAACAAAATCTATACTTATACTAAACTACATTAGCTGAATTAGAACTGCTTGACTAAACTAAAAAGCCTGAAATAGTAATGTTTCTTTCACAATTAAACTGTACTAACATTTAAACTGCGTACTTATCCTAAATTGAATTGTTTGAAATAGAACTATTTTCATAAAAATGGATTTGGCGTTGAATAACCTACAAAGGTTGATATGCCATAGATTCCAACTAACCAACCAACCAACAATCAAACTGAGACGAGCCGAGATGGAGAATACTCTGCTTGATATATTCTAACAATATCTGAAAACAGTTGAAATGCCTTTCGCCTATTGACATGTTAGTTAAACTTTTATTCCCTTTTAATCGGCCCAATTTGAACAAAGAAGGTAATAATTCTGAAACTGGGTTGAAAGTATCCCCCACCTCGCAAAAATTAACCTACAACCGCTGATAAGAATACAATAATGGAAGGCAGGATATTTCCATGTATATATTTGTTTCATTATATGCTATTTATGAAATTGTATAAAGCCTTCCACCTTTCAAAATTACCCAATATTCTTAATGTTTAATGTCAACATTGGACAGTAAAACACCCGCAAATGTGTAGATGCGTATAACCCAACTTCAGTCTCAAGAGATATATACAAATGAACTTTTTTTTTTTTTAATCGTTTGGAAAAAAATTATTTTTTATTTTTTTTATTTACATCGCATTCTTGTTGGGTTGGTATAGAGATTAGCTTGAGTATTAGTGGTTAAGGGAAAAAATAGGAAGGTAATTTTTAAAAAAAAGTGAGGAGGGGAAAAAAGTATCGCGTGTGTTGTGCTCGCGATCAATCAGTGTGAACCTCTGATTAAGTTCCGAATTCAACTGCTTTTGTATATAATAACGTTTTACGCAGAGAATTGTTACATGTTAATCTTTGGATGTGGGTCGTAATGCTGATCACATTAGGGTCGGGTCACCCTTTGAAGAAGTATGTTGCATAGACCCGAAACTTCTAATGACTAGGGAACAACAACACTGATGACACCAGAAGGCGTATTATAACAGCACTGATGACACATCTGGAGGCAGCATCAGAAGATGTATTATAACAGCACTGATGACACATCTGGAGGCAGCACCAGAAGGTGTATTATAACAACACCTCTGGAGGCAGCACCAGAAGTTGTATTATAACAACACATCTGGAGGCAGCACCAGAAGGTGTATTATAACAACAGTGATGACACATCTGGAGGCAGCACGAGAAGGTGTATTATAACAACACATCTGGAGGCAGCACGAGAAGGTGTATTATAACAACAGTGATGACGCTAGTGGAGGCAGCACCAGAAGGTGTATTATAACAACACATCTGGAGACAGCACCAGAAGGTGTATTATAACAACAGTGATGACGCATCTGGAGGCAGCACCAGAAGGTGTATTGTAACAACACATCTGGAGGCAGCACCAGAAAGTGTATTATAACAACAGTGAAGGTTTCCACTCAAAATGAGAGTATCAAGTAGTAGAATACACCGTTTCGAATATTTTCTTTGCCATAGTTGAAAAAGTTAAAATGTTCTTCGTCTATCGACATGTTAGATATACTTCCATTCCCTTTCAGATGGCACATTTTGAAGAAACAGAATAAAAAAAGACAAAGTATCCAACAGGATAGATATTACAATTTCCTTCTCCAAAAAACAACAAAACACAAATCATCCAAATCCAAAAATCTAACCGCCGAAATGAATGCAATGATGGAAGATAAGAGCATCAATTTATTGATTTTATGATAAACTATTAAGGACTTTAGTTACCTTCTCGGTTTATCAGTATTAGTTACTCTCGAATGAAAAAATGCATTGAAAACTCTGAATCCATTACACCAGTTTAACTATTCTTAAGCGTAATAAAAAATATTATCCAGTGATCAAGAGGGAAAGAATACCTGATTGATTATCGAAACAGAGCGTGCACACACACACACACACACACACACACACACACACACACACACACACACACACACACACACACACACACGCACACATATATATATATATATATATAAGTAAGGGTAGTGTTGACAAGAATTCAACGCTGATGGTGACTCACTTTCTAACCTATGTGATCATCAGACTAAGAACTAACAATCCGGACAGAAAGGAAAATATTTAAATTGATATACCACTTAAATGTAGCTCTCTTAAATTCAGCCGAAAATATCTGCAAAAGATTTTAGCTGAACACTATCGACTCTATAATATAATTGGTAAAAGTATTTCCTTCAACGTACATTCACATTTTATGGTAACAATGTCATTTTTAATTAACAAAAGTATTTTATTATTAATAGCTAAAGTCTTGGTTTGATGAATGCATAGGCAAGAAACTGCGCAGTCACCAATCACCGTCATTCAGTTCACCCTGTCACCAAACACCGTTGAATCAATATCTATGCAACCAGAATTCATATACATATGCTCCATCACTGATATTAAGTAATTATATATATATATATATATACATATATATATATATATATATATATATATATATATATATATATATATATATATATGGATAATTTACAATGGAAATGTAAGTAGAAAACTTGTATCAATGAAAAGAAATAGAAATGTTGAAAGAAAGAATAAAAATTAAATAAAATTAGTAAATCAGTCAAGTTGTCAAGAAAGGAAATAAATAATTAACTTCAAGAAAAATAAAGAGACACCATGCAAAATATTAAAGAAGAAATCATAAGTAAAGAAAAATAAAGATAAAAAAGTTAAAGAATGATTGAAACAAAATTTCAAATGAAAACATGTAAAAAGAAAAAAAATCTCAATGAAAACGGAAAGAAGAGTATAAAAAAGCAGTGTAAGAAGATTTAAAGAAAACGCGCTGGAATTGATTGAACTGGCAAGTCTAAGCAGAAAACAAAAAGGAAAACAAAATAAAATAGTCAATTGATTGACAAATTACTATTGGTAGAGATATTGGTGTAAAAGATCGTGATTAAACGATAAAAAGAAAAAGGAAGAATGAAGAGAAATAAAGTGTAAAAATGTAGTAAAGGACTGTGTATGATTAAATAAGAGTCAAGACCCAATCACCGCCTGTTCCTTTATCAACATTTGCGCGTTTTGTATAACAGTTTCTGTGCCCTCTTCTTCGAATGGACTCTATTAATTGCATTAGGCTGCCACTGCATTTATCGTGTTCATCTTTCTTATTTTGATGGGGGGAAAAAAAAGCTTGAAAAATGCAAATAAATACTCTCGTGCCAGTTACTTTGCAATCACACAAATGCAATAGTAGATAGTTGGAACAAATGTATAACATTAGTGAAATGAGCAGTTTCAGGAAAGGTTACTTAATTACAAGTGGTACTCAGAGTGTAAGGTAAAAAATCATTTGCTTTCTTGCAACTGCCTGATTGTCCATTAAGGTTTGTCTCAGAGGCTCTTACAGTAGTTACGTTGACATTTTAGTGGAAATAGGTCGTTGTAGCAAGCGAAAAAATATAATGCAATTGGTTAGAAAATAAAAAGTATAGATCAAATATATCTAAGAAAGTAAACGTACCACACAAAAAAAAGAACATACATAGATACACCAAAATATGTACACATATACACTCATACCAGCTGGTCAGTCGGCTGGGACTGTAGAATATAACAACATCATCTCTGCAGAGGGGTAATTCTCTACAAATAGTGTCCAGCATATAACATAGAACCATCGGATGGTGAGGCTCCAGTCAATGAACATTGGAAAGTATGGGGCAACTCTTCATTTACTTCCAGCTCCACTTTGACCCGGAGTGCTAGTTTCTGTTAAGGTCTCATCAATGGGAAAAATAGAACTGTTAATTATTTGCTATGCCTGAAACCATCTGTATGCAAACAAATTATTAATATCAAATTGAATGATAAAAATTTCATCGCAATACTTGAAACTTTTTAGGTGTGGCGAATAGAACTATTAGAATTATCAATAATTGAAACCATTTAACTGCGTGCAAATATAGATGCTGTGGCTGGCTTGAAAATGTTTCTCATAAACTATGTTTACAAATAATAATATACATAGATAAATAGAACTTGCCTCAGAATAAGTCTCAAGAGTTGATTTGATATAAAACACAACTAAAGAAACAAACAACTCAATTAGGCAAAACATACACACCACGCTGTCAGCGGGGTTTATAATACACTTACAGTAGATCTTGAAGAAGGAGAAAAACACTCCCTCCAAAAAGGAATATCCACAGGGTATGACATTATACTATATTTGATTGTGAGTCTCGAACTATGAAATTCTCTGAAGTACATAGTATTCCACCATTGCCATTACTCCCATGTTCACTTTGAACTGGAGTGGTTTTACCAGTTAGGTTCTCATCTAAAGGTCAAATATATTTTTAACCATTATTTACATTAGATAGAAATACCATATCAGTGTGTAAATTATTTTTATTAAGGAGAGATACTAGAAGTTCTGATTGCTCACTCGGGATTCCTATGATTATCATTTCTTGAAATAATATAACTATTCAAATAGAAAGAGGTATTTGAAAACATATTATGTATACAAAATATTAGTATTAGATTGGAATACTTAAAATCTATAACAGTTTTCAAATTATTTGTATTACATTGAAATACTTCATACATATTTGTGTACAAAAAAAATTAAAAAAAACAACACGAAATATGTAGATATAAACATACAATGTACGCAATTCCCTAACGTCTAAGCATGACATAAATCTTGATTGGTTGCCAAACCATGAAACATGAAAATCAATCAATCAATTAAAATCATGTACTCAAACACACACACACACACACACACACACACACACACACACACACACACACACACACACACACACACACACACACACGTGCGTGCGCGCGCACAGCAATGATATTTATTCAAAATATTAATAACGAAGAACTGTTTGTTTTTCTGTCTTCGATCTATTAACAAGTGGTCTGATGTAGAGTTAACGTTGTTTTCGTGTAAATGTATTTGACGCTGGGAAAAGTTCTAAAGTGAAAAGTTAATACTTATGTGAGGAAAGAAAAACCTATTGACAGGGAATCTTTAACCGTAAACGATTATCAGTGGGAAGCCATGTTGCTGAAAGACGTAAAGTATTGTACCTAACTTTTATTTTCGAATGTGTCTCTCTCTAGCTTTTTCTCTTTTATCCGCTTGTTATTTATCCCCGCCAACTCTCTGTCTCTCTCTATTTCTCATTCTATCTGTCTATCTCTCTCTCTATCTCTCTCTCTTTCTCTCTCTCTCTCTCTCTCTATATATATATATATATATGTACAAATGAATTTAATGGATGTAACATATTTTATTTGACATAAACATCTCAGTTTTGAGTTATAAGATACATTTTTCTTTTGTCTGACTTACTCCTCCGCCCTAACAAAAAAGAGAAAATCAAATATTCAAGTTATTCTGAGTGTTCATTGAAAACAAAATGAGCCTTGGTTTCATTGCTATGGCGCAGATAACAGTTTCTGTTTTGAAGAAGTACGTGAAAAGGAAATAAAGCCCGAACGAAATATCAAATATCTGAATCTTTGTTAAGTGTTTGATTTAACCAACTTTCCACATATTTCTATCATATATATATATATATATATATATATATATATATATATATATATATATATTATATATATATATGCGTTTATGATTTGGTATTTGTTTTTTGGCATATAAACATTCTATGGTTATTTAATATCGACGCCATCCTTGTAGAACAGAAGTGATACTGTTTAACCTTTAATTAGGAGACCGACGATACCTCTCACAAGGAATTGGTCCAAAAGTTAATATAAGAGCATGATGAACACACACCACACACACACACACACACACACACACACACACACACACACACACACACACACACACACACACACATGTGCTATTAGTCCGAAAGTGAACGTTATAGTCAGATACAGATGTGCACGTACACACTCTCATATCAATGCACGCATATATACGTATATATATAAATGTGTGTGTGCGTGTTTGTGTGTGTGTATGTGATCTATACCTAATCTAATGTAACTGTTAGTGACATTGCAAAAAAAAAAAAAACGTTCAAAATACTACTGAAACAATTGCAGAGACATGAATCCACCCCATCCACGTTCACTCTTTATTCACACATATGATAAGCCACTTTGATTGATTATGATAAGCCACTTTGATTGATTATGATAAGACACTGTGATTGATTATGATAAGCCACTGTGAGTAATTAAACGTCATTAAAAATTTTTGGTTCAGCCTCGCGATTGTATTTAATAAGTCTATCATAATCTAAGAGTAAAAATTACTACATATTATGCCCCACTTCATCATAAACACGAGTTTACCATCTGATCCTTGTAGAAATTTTTCTCATCTGAGAAAAACCAAACCATGTTCAAAAGCTTTGCAGTATCGTATTATCTATTGTCGTTCAAAGTCACTGATAAACATCTCTCCCCTTTTCATCTTCATCTATGAGAAATACTGAAAGTTTTCATGTACTAACAACTTCATAAGAAACTTAGACCCTCCAGTGGCTATGCACCTATTGACTTGCCGGGATCGCTGTCAATTATGACCTGGATTTCAGCAACAATGTCGAGAGTTTTTTTTTTTTTCTTATCAGAACGATGAGAGAAAAAGACTTCCGCGCTGCCTTATCTTCATAATCCCCATCAGACGCATGAAGGATTTTCTAATCCTCACCACTGTCTTCAGATTGATACCAAAACATTCTGAAATCTTTATAATGGGGCTTCCGCCATGATCATCAAACTACATAACTTGCCGTTTCCAATTTTCTTGAAGAGTGAATTGTGTCATGATGCTGATTTCTTCACAACCAGCTTTCAAGTGATTCTACATTGCAGCATAGTAAACAAAATATTAAACAAACAAAGCTCATACACAAAATTAATAATTTAAAAGTGTGCCAATTTACCTATCTTACCCTATATATATATATATATATATATACGCTAATCTATATCATATATATATATATATATATATATATATATATATATATATATATATATATATACATTGTATATTCATACATCATTTTGTTTCATTCATTCTTTATATATATATATATATATATATATATATATATATATATATATATATAATGAAAATGTACAGACAGGAAAAAAAAGATTTTGGGTTTCGTTGTGGGTCTATCGAAGAAATATTAAATATTTTAAAATTAGTAAATCTGCAAATGATTTTAAAATTTTGCATTTGTTATCATCTTACTCAACTGAGAGTTTTTCATACCAATGCTAGCTGATGGTCTTTCACTGGAGTTTGAGTGACAGCATGTCTCCTTAAGTCTCTAGGAATCTTCTCAGTATTCTGGCCGATCTAAATAATGTTTTATTTAGGATGGTCTCCACTCACTCCATATTTCCAAACGCTCCAATTCCTATACCAGTATTTTGCCAACTTACAGATCGTACCCATAACAAGTTGTATCACGATCACCTTCAGTTCTCTTGCAAGGTCTAAGTACTTATCTCTTTGTTTTGCTTTCCTTCAGTTTTACCTTGAGGTAAGTCGGAACTGTAAAGTCAACTTTGTAGGTAGGTGCTCTTTTTTGTAGACTATCTCTAGTTGTGGTCGTCTGGTCCAGATTAGGTAATCTGTTTGTGTCTCAAAACCCAAGAAAAATTTGGTCGTTTCATTTTCTAGGAAGTATTCCGAGTTGTACATATATCACTTATTTTTATATTCAAATCTAAACTTCTTGCACGTTTACCAGTGGATCAACTTTCCCACTCAGTCATGTTTAGTCTTATGCTCATTTTGAGCTAATTTGCGGCATTCACTTATTATGTGATTGATCGTTTCGTCTCTCTCACCTCATAATCCACATCTGTTATTTTGTGGCGTCCTGCCTATTTTAGTTATGACATTGTTAGTCCTTATTGCGTAATTTTGTTCTGCTTGAGATTCAGTTTCTTTCTCAAAGTTTCCCTATCTTAGCCATGTCCATGTTTTCTCGTGAGAGATTTCGCTAGTTTTTCGCTTGAAATGTCCATAGAGTTATTTTCCTTCTCATTTATTTCTGTTCCCGTGATGCTTGCTTTGTCTGTATTGTTTCTGTTGGCTGCAATCAGTCTTCCTCTTCTTTATGTTTTCTTCGTGTCATCCTATTGATACATCAACGCTATCTTCAAAGCTGGCGAGTCCTGTCTTCTTTTCTTGACACAGTCTGGCCGCGTCATCTCTGGGATGTAAGGCCTTAGGCATCGTCATTAGTTTTCTTGTTCTCAAGACCATTATGTTCTTCCCTCGTCCACTTCAAGAATAGTCCAGAGTATCTTTCAAGGGGGACGACACAGGTGTTTATCCTTTTGATGAGATTTCTACTCTATAATTTGATTTCGAGCAGTTTCTCGTTCTCTTGAGATATTCTTTTGTAATTTTTACTTTCATCTCTACTTGTTTGATGGTGTCTGCATCTAATATTCTAATGTATTTTTAAGTTTCTTTTTCTTCATGAGTTCCGAGTTTTTCTTGATTTGGTAATTCTATTCCGTCAGTTTTCTACTTCTCATTATGAGTATGGCGCAATTTTCAATGCCAGATTCCATTACTATGTCTTGACTGTATATTTTCACTGCCTGAATTACGATTTCCAATTTCATTATAATATTATCCTTATTATTATCATTATAATCCTCATTATTATTATTATTATTTACTCCCTGAGAATTTTTAGAATACACCGACTGCGTAAGACCCCCCAACGAGTGTCCTGGATATGACAATAAACAATCTGATGGTGAGGTTCCAGCAGTGCTGGAGCTTTGGGGAATACGGAGTACCCCTTTATTGCCATCGCTCCCAGGTCCACTCTGGCCCGGAGTGGTAGCACCTGATAGGGACCTATCTATGGGTTAAATAGAACAGCATTCTTATGCTAAAATGAATTGTTTGACTGGACTGAATAGCTTGAAATAGAAATGTTTTTTAACAATTAAACTATACTTCCATTTAAACTGCTTGCTAATGCTTAACTGAATTATTTGAAATAGAACTGTTTTTCGACATTAAAATCGTATTTACACTTAACTGAACTGTTACATATAACTTCTTGAATAGTTTGAAATAAATGTTTTTGACAATTAATCTGTGTACTTATGCTAAACTGAATTGTTTTAAATAAAACAGATTATTTACATAAAAATGGATTTGGCGTTAAATAACCTACAAAGGTTGATATGCCATAAGCCCACCCAACCAAACCAAGCCAAACCTGAGAATTTTTCACATCAGTGTTAGCTGATGGTCTTTCATTGGAGTTTGAGTGACAGTAAGTCTCCTCAAGTCTCCAGGTCTCATCTCAGTATGCTGGCCGTTCACAATAATGTAGTAGTTTTGATGGTATCCACTCGTCCTCTTATTTCCATGTCCTCTACTCCCTTTAAAAATCCTTTGGTGACTGTACCAAAAGCACCAATCATGATTGGTTTAATTATCACTTTCATGTTCCACAGATTTTTTAAATTCCCTAGGAAGGTCCAGGTAAATATTTTTCTTTTCACCTTCTTTCAGTTTTATTCTGTGGTCAGCTAGGACAGCAAAATCTACAATTTTGCATATTCTCTTTTTTTTTTTTTTTGTTGATTATTTTAAGGTCTGGTCTTCTGGCCGAGATTTTGTGATCTGTTTGTATGTCGAAATCCGATAGGAGTTTATGTGTGTCATTCTTCAGGAGAGATGCTGGGTTTTAAATATACCATTTGTTCGTATGGTCAAATTAAATTTCTTGCTCATCTCTCAGTGAATCACCTTGCCCACCCAGTCGTGTCTAGTCTTATACTACTGTGCAAATTTGCGTCATTCGCTTATTATGTGGTTGATCGCTTCATTTCTATCACTACATTTGCTATTTTGTTGCGTTTTATCTATTCTCGCTTTTATATGATTGGTTCTTATGACGTTGTTTTGTGCTGCTATTAGAAGAGATTCAGTTTCTTAAGGTTTCCTTTTCTGTGCCATGTTCAGGTTTTCTCATGTGAGATATTACTTGTGTAAGAGTTGTTTTTCATCACATTTTTGTTTTCTAGTTATTGTCCTGCTGTTGGTCTTTGTAGTGTCAATATCGTTTCTGGTGGCTGTAATCAATCCTCCTTCGTGCTTTTCTATATAGTCCTCGAGTAATTGTATCGATATCAGAACGCTGTTGTCAATGCTGGCAAGTCCTCTTCCACCCTCCTTTCTTGATACATGTAGTCTATCAACGTCATATCTGGGATGTAATGCCCTATGTATGGCCATTAGTTTTCTTTTTCGCTGGTCCATTTGCCAAGATTCTTCTCTGGTCCACTTAAAAATGATCGGAATATCTAACGAGGGGTGTAGCCTAGGTATTTATTTATTCCTTTGGTAAGATTTCTGCCACACAGTTTTTTCTCGAGTAGCTTTCTGGTTCTCCTGAAATATTCTTTCTTAATCTTTTCTTTCATCTTCCCTTGTTTGATGGTGTCAGCCTCCAAGATGCCCGATTTTAAATTTGTACGAGTTTGTTACACCATTTTTAACCGGTCAGTTTTTCATTTAACCCTGACTGTTCTCATGTATTTAAGTACTATTGTTTATTTTAACAGTGCTGGGGTCTTTGTTGTCTTGATTCTTCTTCTGATATGCACTAACCCCAGTTTCTTTTCTAGGCATTTGGAGATCGTTCCCAAGGTATCTCCGATATTATTAACAAATTTGAATAGTTAATTTAAAACTATGTAAGTCATATGAGGTTCGCGAACTTACATAGGAACGATCAAACTGTTTGTAAATTATTTGTATTAAGAAAGGCTAACTGAAGTTTTACTTCTTTACAAATTATTTGTGCTCTACACATGATTTGGACTTTTATGTCTGCTTCAGGCGATTTAACTGGTACGTTTTTAGTAATTTCTTGCTGTTTCCATTTATAGTAAAATTGTTTTGATTGCTTGTATTGATCTATTTTTGATAGACCTCTAGTCTATGTAATTTTTTCCTTTTCTCTGGTGTATACATAAGTTTGTATTATGTGTGTGTGTGTGTGTGTGTGTGTGTATACACATGCATATATGTACATACACTCGTACACACATATATTTTTTCCTGATTATTGGGGGAATTTTTCCTTCTTTATTCTTTACCTTACTTTTATCCATATTATATATATATATATATATGCAAGACGTTCCGCACTTGCAGAATCTTACACAAAGTCAATTTTTTATGGGAAATATAGCAGGACTGAATCCAGTGTTTTCTTCTCCTAGACCAGCTACCAGACAATGGCTAAGATGTTAGTCTTCCCTAATATCTAAAAGGAAAATAGTTGATTCATGTCTTTTGCAGGGGTATTAGCACTATGCGAAGTGTAAACAGTCTCATTCAGAGGTTTTGACCACGGGTCACTGTGTTCACTTCCTACGATGATATACATTGCAACATAACTGCATGTATATATATATATATATATATATATATATATATATATATATATATATATAGCGAGTTTCTCAATAGAAAGACAATGTAAGACGTCTTACCACTCAGACAACTCGGAATAAACTCCGGGGAATGGAATGGTTCTACATATTTAATCCAGTCATTAGTCCTTTGTATTATTACTTGTTCCGACCCAAGTCACACTTCCTGCATTCATAACTCTTCATAAACCAAGAGGAGGTGGAAACCTCAGTGAAGAAGTTCTTTGCCATGAAAGACAAAAACTAGTCTCAGCATGAGATACAAAGATCTCTCTCCTGTGAGTGTAACACGATAGTTAATAATTTGAATGCTGGGATGTTTTTGTTGTATCTTGAAAAAGAAAGTAAATAAGCTACAAACTATTGCAAAAGTTTTGACGCACCTACTTTATAGTTATATTTGTTTCCTCTATACACATTCAAGCTCTTACTCATGGGATGTGACGACTAGTTTTTCACGTTGTTGCTGTTCCCTTATTTAAGAGAACGTTTTAACTTCTAAATAATATTCTCAGAAAAGATAGTTCAAAAGTTAATCGGAGAAATAAATGCAGATGATACCATGTAACCAAGTATAAGTTATTCTTTTTCTTTGTTTTTTTTTTGTTTTTTTTTGTAAAAGATTGGACGGAACTGGTCTTCCTCTTACAGTATATGAAGAACTGAAAACAATACTCTAACGAACAGCTGTGTCACGAGTTGATTTCTGTTTTCGTAAATTTCATATTTTTCTGGGATTAATCTTGCCGTAAATTTAAATAAAGAATGGTCCTAGAAAATTATTCTATGTTATCCGTTCAAAGAGGGAGATCTGGTTCTATAAAAAGCAATATTTCATATCCTGTTATTTTTTCTTTTATCTGGGTCCGAACTCAATTGGCTGAAAAGATCTCGTCCCGAAAAAGATTATATCTTTTTAAATAATGATATAAAATTAAATTACCGAAATTTTGGCTTTACTATTACTTTTTTTTCAGACAGGTTTTTTAAGACGATGAAAATTAAAAAATCTTTAATCAGATAGAAAAAAGAAAAAGAAAAGGAAGGAAAAAAAAAAGAAAAGTTCACAAAGAAAGTAAGACATCCATATATTTATCTGTTTTATTTGATTCATGTAAAGACTTTCAGTAAAGCCGTTCTTAATTTAGCTTTTCTTCACAACAAAATGTAAAATATTCCTTGTAAACTGAGACTAAACTTGCTGTAGAAAATATTAAGAACTACAGAGACATAAATCTTATTGCTGTAGTTGGTAAGGTTGATAACTTCTTCTCAACAACTCAACAAATTCTCTAACTTCTCAAATGATTCTCAACGAATTCTCTACCTTCACAACTATATTTCAAATTCATTCCAACCAGAAGTCGAGAAATTTCTAAGGAAAAATTGGAACATTTTTCAGAGAAATCGATCTGTAACTTAACAGATTCTGACAATCTGTCGAATCCTCGAAGGAATTCTGCAAACTATTTCGAACCAACACTATTGTTCGAAGATTTCTCAAATGAATTTGATTCCATACACAGAGGAAAGATGTAACAAGTACTACCAGAATATGGTTTCTGCAAATAAACTCTTATTACAATAAGTATGATATACATAAAACACGACAGAAATGGGTCATCATCCAATCTTAACTCCTTCTTCTTCGATATTGTCATTGGAGTTTTGTTAGAAGATAAATTAGTGACATGTTTATTAATAATCCGCCTAGAGTACGCAAAAAACGTCGATAATTCTAATAAAATAAAATGGTTTCAGATTAAAAAAGACAAAAAAACTATGAAACGCAGGCTTCGCAGATGATCTAGCACTTCCCGAAAATATATTTTTCCTTAGCCAAATCCCAACTGCATTGTCTGGAGCAAGCAGCCGGTGGTATTAGCCTTTGTGGTAACAGAGATAAAGCAGAAGTCATGAGTTTTAAACAAAAAAGAGCTATCCCCCCTTTAGTAGAAAACCTCTGAAATTAGTAGATCAGTTACACATACCTCAATTGCATTGTCTTATCTACTGGAGTTGATGTCAACATAGACATAGAGAATGAGTGGAAATCTAACGAGAGGTTATCAGTCTTATGATAATCTGATCCCTCTGATAAAATAAAACGGTATTTCTTTCAAGCTGTAGTGTGTCATCCCTACTAAATGGATACACCATCTAACAAACAGTCTGGAGAAAACAGAGGATGGAAATTACAAAAGAATTCTACGTGCTGTTTTAAACAAATCCTGCTATCAGCACCCAATAAAGCAACATATGTATTGCCACTAACACCCACCATCTAAAAACATCCAATTAAGACGAATAAAATAGGTTAGGCACTGCTGGAGAACTAAAGACGAACTCATAAGCGACATTTTCTTACAAAATCTTGTGTGCAGACGCGCCAATATTGACCAACCAGCAGGAACGCACATATATCAGCTCAGTGTAGACACTGAATGCAGTCGAGATAACCTACCAGAAGTGATTGACGATACTGATGGATGATGAGAGAGAGAGTCAGGGAAGTCCGTACTACCCACACGATTTGATGGTGATATGCAGGACTTAAGTGAGGCTTATAAACGTTGTAGAAATTATCTGAAACAAGATAAACATGAAGGTTTCATGATAATTGGTCATTCTCTTCTTAGTCATACTAAGAACTTTTAAAGCCCTCACGTCCTTTTCTCAGATTGAAATTTTGTACTCAAAGTGAGTAACAGTTATCGTATGGAATCGGCAGCACGGATTGAACAACTGGACGAGTATTAGGCATTTTCCTTTGTGCTAATGCCCTTAGGAAAGGTATGGGTCGATTTCTTCTAGTTGGCCAGTCTGGCTCCTTTGGCCTAGAGGACGCAGCCAGCCAAGGAGAAGAAAATCCCTGAATTGAAACCATATATATTACTTTTAAAATCTAACCTTCTGTCACATCATGTTCATGGCGTAGGGATTGGGAAAACATATTTATGTATATGTAGGTATATTTGTGTTTTTATGCGTGAGGGGAGTGGGACACGTGACAGTGCTGACATTTTAAAGGTTATCATTGGACAGCACTAGTATGTTTGCATCAATACATTCTACCAGGGCACACTCAAACTCTTAAAACATACACTAATTTCGAGAATTCCTGAGATGAAGAGAAAGTTCGCTTAATCTCAGGAATTCTCGAAATTTATTTCCACATAATTTCATCTTGTTCGAAATAATTAAACTAAATGAGTAATTGTCTGTTGTGGTCAGAAAATAAGATTCTTCTTGTCTGAGAGTGGTTAAATTTACAACAACAATGAATTAGATATTGTCGAACCGAGTTTGAATTTCCTATCAAACTGTTTGTTTTTCACTGTAATCTCTGTTGGAACTACTTTTGAAAAAAATCTAGTCACAAGTCTGTCTCAGTGCTTGAAGCAGAACAGAGATGATGAGTAAGCACTTGGGAAAACCAATCTCCAATAATTGCATTTGCTACACAGGCACAAGCTAGAAAAAAGCTGTTACCCTTATAGAAAATCTCTATAGGGACCCAATAAATACCCATTTTCTAATATGCATTATTAGTAATACGAAATTTAAGCAGAGATTATGAGATATTGATAATGTGAGTTTGTGTGAAAAAAGCAAAAAATAAGATGCAGATAAAAGTTAAACGTGCAAAATAATGAACAGATAATTTCTATGAAAATAGCAAACAACTAGATTTAGCAAATATTGATTTTCTTGAAACATTTTTCGGAGATGTTTTAAAGCCTTTTCGTCGACAGTGTATTTAAAGTTATCGGATATTTTATGCTTCCTTTAAGAAATGAATTAAAACTGACTAATTATTTTAAGTCCTAAGAATTTGATATTCAAAATAAATTAGATGGTGCATACTTTAGAAAATGTACACTGTCTTTATTTTATTTTCGATAGAAATTTTGTCAATGTATTAATTCGAGAACTGCAACATTTATTTCTATTTGCCTGCTTTATTAAGTCCGAATTTGACAAATAATATTGGAGAGTTCTGGTTAATCAATTATTCAAAATAAATACACAGTAAATAAAAGAGTATCGGAAAAGATTGACAGATGGTGTGATGATAATTTTACATTGATTTCGCCGTATTTTGTTTGATTATTGTTAATTGAAAAATAAATTTGCTTACAAAAATTAACTAACGGGAATTATTGATCTATAGTCAAATTTATATAAAAGTTTCACTCCATAAAAAATGCTTAATTCATCTCTTAAAATTTTCCATCATAATTTATTAATGACAAAATATATCTGCGTACCAAAAGGAAATATGATGTGTAGATACATACCACAGTTAATTTATGCCGTTGTGGAATATTAGTATAAATTATTTCTTTAAAATCTATTAGATTATCTCATTGTTCTTACATGTTAAGTTTGGGATAGATGGGGCGTTAATATCTACACAGCAATAATACATTTTGTATAATTACAAGTATTATTAGTGGTTGGCACATTAAATGCACAACATAAAAAAACAGAATCAGATTATCCTTCAAATCTGGGGAAAGCTAATTCAGAATTAACATTTCAATATAGGGTATACTACATTAAAAAGTGTCTACATCCAAAATTTTTTTTGGTGATATATATATATATATATATATATATACAAATTTCATTAAACATAATTGACATTTTATGTCTAGATATATATTATTATCAAAGATAATAATAATATATATTATTATTATCTCTGAAAATAATAATATATATGTTGGTTTAACCTCAACTACCCTGTCGAGGAGACTTACAATGCACCTTTCTGATACAAGTTCAATAGCTCAGCATTTAAAAAAAACATTCATGCCCAACAACACAATTACGGAAAATTTTCGCTGACAACAGAACAATATTAGAACATCAAAATAATAAACAAAAACTACAGGTTCTCGAAGCACTACATATTAGAAACATGCAACCGACACTTAATAGAATTAATTTCCAAACCAGTGCTAATGTACTTAAATATCTTTAGCTACTGACACTAATTATAGAAACCCATTTAAAAGCAAACGCCATAATCTTCAACCGTAAAGACGCTCTTACATAGTGGTAATATGCTAAAACAAAAGTTACATCACTTTTGTAATAGATCCTCCCCTGATGATGGTCCAAAGTCGGGCAGAAAGTACTAGGGATACATGCAACTATGGACAATACATAAATCAATTCCCCCCGAATACGATAAAAGTAATACGGGAATTCGAACGGATCCAGAAGAAAATATGTAGACATAAAATGTCTATTATGTTTTATGAAATTTGTATTAACGAAGAAATGCTGTCAATATATATATATATATATATATATATATATCAAGAGAGACTGAGAGAGAGAGAGAGAGAGAGACAGACAGACAGACAGACAGAGACAGGGAGAGAGATACAGAGAGAAATAGAGAGAGAGAGACCGAGAGAGAGTGAGAGACAGAGATAGATACAGAGATAGCTATACATATGTCAAAACGAGTGTAACAGAAACAACATTTTCATGATTCATTTGTGCTATCTTTATGCATGATATTCTTACACAAGATGTTTATATATATATATATATATATATATATATATATATATATAATGATAATAAATATATATATATATATATATATATATATATATATATATATATTTAATCCATGAAAAATATTATTCTGTGACCTTAGGTTTCATGAACTTGTTATAAAATTTATAAAACAACATTCATCAGGCAGTTAAGAAGATGGAATGAAACGAAATTCGAAAATACGACAAAATACAGACAAAAACCGTTAGGATTTCGTTTGTGTGTGATTGTGAGTGTATGAAGGTGTCTGCGTATATGTGTATGTTTTATAGATATGTGTGGATGTGTGTTTTTAGGTTAAGTCAGGCAAGGAACGTAAAGCGTTGGGGTTTAGCGGAAATGGATTTCAAGTGAATATTAATTTGTTACATTATTTCTTTTGGTGACAGTAGTTATGGAACAATATATCATCACTTCAAGTTGGGGAGAATGAATAAGAATTTGATTTGTAAACGTGTATGGTAGGCAAGAATTACAATGGGTATAAATAAGGTTATATTGTGTTGTAATATGTTGGTGTAATACATCGTAATAATAATAATATTAAATAAATGAGATATTGCGTAAATATTGTATATTATGGATCTCATTGGTGGTATGCATGTAATAAAATAATAAAAGGATTAAGGATTAAAGGATTTAAAAGGATTAAATTAGTTAGTGTGTTAAATAATAGTTATGTGCGTAGTAAATTGTTGTAATGCTAATAATATTATCATAATAAATGAATGAAATATTGCGTAAATATTATATATTGTGGGTAAATATATATTGTGGCGTAAATATTATATATTGTGGGTCTCATAGGTGGTATGTGCGTAAAAAATAAAAATAAAAGGGTTTAAATAATAGTTAATGTGTGTACGAAGATGATTATAACTGAGGGGTAGGGTGACGTCATTGAAAAATTATAGAAATTGACTAAGGAACTAGATGGCGGGTTTGAAGGTTGAGGTTGTTTTTTAATAGTTATATATTATTTGTTGATGAAAATTTAACCGTGGTTGAGTTTTCTTCCAGTTATATTGTATACGCTCTGTATGTGAGTTTTGTTATATAGACCGAAAAATGAACATATAACAATAGTCATATACCAAGTGCTCCCATATATATGAAATCCCTTATATATTCTGTACATGGATAATTCACACCCATTGTCTTGGGACGCAGTCTTGATATTAGATAGATAGATAGATAGATAGATAGATCAAGTAAATAATGACTGTGAATATTCAAAGAAAGATTGCTCAATGCATGGCTATTAAATACAAAATAAACCTGCAGAGCAAAGTATATAATTTGTTTAAATATTTAAAGAATTTTTTTTTTAAATTCCATCTGACGAGCTCTAATAAGCGAAATAGATCTATGATGGAAATGGAATAGTATTTCTAAATTTCTTGTTTTTTTAAACAAAAAGATAGATAGATAGATATTCAAGCACGTTTTATTAAAGACGATGGAACTCTGTTTTTTAATTATTCTTAATTGAAAATTTTCAAGTCTTCTAGTTATTTTTCTTGTGTCTTGATCCAGGGGGTAAAAGAATTGTCCCATATCTTCTGTCCAAGCGTTTTCGACCATACTTTTGGTCGTCATAAGGGGTAGTGTAGTTTGAGTTGACAAACAAACTCTAGAAAAAAAACTAATAAAATTAATCTATATCAAAGAAATCAAATGTACTATAACTACAAATTAGACGAACAAACAACAACCAATATTTTAAAAAGTCACATTAAACCGATCGAAAAACAAAAACAAATAAAACTTACCATCCCCTACACTAAATCTAAAACATCAACCTCATTGTTAAGAATAACGCCAACTCCGCTAAAATATTCCTAAAACAAACCAATGCAGTTTATAAATGTATATGTCCATTTTGAGAGTGCGTCACGAAAAACAAAAATTATTTTTTCATTGGCCAAACAACTACAACATCATCTCGTCGACTCACTGATCACCTTTCCGAAAATAGCGCCATAAAGCAATATTTAATTATAAAACATAACAAAAGCACTAATCGATTTACATCTTCCGATGTAAGGAAGATAATCATAGATATTACAATAATTATATATAAAAGCCATGTTAAAAAAGATTACATATCTTAAAAGCAATATGCATATAAAAATTAAAAAAGAAAAACATAAATAAAGTAGCATTTAACACAGGCACCAACACATTAAATGTTTTTAATAACTAAATTCACAAACTCTATAAGTAAACCCTCTTCCAACCGAACGTTTAAAAACGAACGATGAAATAGATATAGTAAAGCGAAGTTAAAATCAAATATATTCCATTGAATACATTGAATCCATGAATGTAGAAAATTAATTGAAATTCACTCAAGAGAAATAAATTCGAAAGTAAGTGGCAATAAAGACTAATCTCTTTTAAATACTCAAAACAGCGTATTCATGTCTTTATTATTTAGATCGGCTCCAAATTATATCAAAAGCAGATTAATTTGTTGATGAATTTTACTGTTCAAAATGTATTTTTGATCATCTGTGAAGAGAAAGACTTCATGAATTATTTAGGATTTTGATCCAACAATTTTCCCGAGGTGAATCAAATATTATACAATACAAACTCAGAAAATTTCAGCGTCCTGAATGAAAGTGTTAATTATTCAAAACATGCAAAAACAACAGATTCAAATTTCAAAATTTCTGGAAGAGTCTTTTTTTGTACATAATTTAATACTCTTTTTAGTATGGAAATCAATTGGTTTTCCATATATATATATATATATATATATTCTCTAAGAAAAAAATAAAAATCGGTCACATTAAGATTATAAATTTATTTCCATCCTGTTATGAGTATTGATAAATATCAATAACACCAAGGAAAACAGGATTTCTTCAGATCCAATGGATAAATTAAATGACATACTCAATAGACACAGGAAGGGAGGGTAGGAGGGGCTAGAAGAGGGTAGAAGAGTTACCTCCCCGTTTTAACCACCTCCAGTTTATTATTTTCTTTATTACCGGTTGGAATCAGAGTAAATTAAATTTTAATCTGTTATTCTAATTATATTTCAACGTAAAATTCCCGATTTAATTATAATGTTGGGAAGTACGACATTCCTTAATAACCTTACGTAAGTATCCAGCATTCCTTATCTTCAATTAATTTCAAAATTAATTCAAAATTTATATTCGAGCCTATTAATTCAGTTACCTTTCCATTCAAAAGTACATCACATGGTACCTACTCATCTCTTAATCTTATTTTATTTTATTCATTCCACCTCAAAATATTTTACGTTTTTTTTATTCACCATTATCTATGAATTTGTCCATAGTTTGAATCTATTCCTATGTCTACATCTAGCTATTAATTCACGTCGCTGATATAATAAATTTTCAGGGTCTGGGTATATCATTATTTGTATTTTTTCCTCTATGGAAAAAATTACATCTACTATCAAAGTATTTGGGAGTATTTGACTTTTTCAATATAGACCACTGAACGTCAGGCGTCAAACCTTTATTTTTCAGACTCCAAAAATGCTTAGATAGGGCTGTTTGTTTTTTTAGATATTCATGGGTGAAAGAAGATTTATGATTCGAGTATTTAGACTTCCATTTCGTGGAAAAAATTCCTATTTAGGTTTTTTATCCTTAACATTTTCTTTTGAGTAAATAATTCCTTGGTACACAGCATTATCTAAATTACATAATCCATTCATGGGATAATTTGTTCGAGTTTGGCCCAGCGGTTAGAGTGTTCGCCAATGGCCCGGGAGACCTGGGTTCAATCCCAGGTCGAGTCATACCAAAGACTTTAAAAATGGTACTTGATACCACCTTGCTTAACACTCAGCATTATAAGGTACGGTTCAAGGGTAAAGTGGAGCAATCCTGGGAATGGAGTAGCGCCCTCCCCTACACCTTGGTGTAGTAGCTATCGAAAAGGGAGCCTTCGGGTCACCCTCGACTATGGTCGCTAACTTTACTTACTTATTATTGTTATTATTATTATTATTATTATTCGTTCGGTCGTGAAATTCCTTAATCATTTCTTTATTATAATTATTGATTATTTGATTATTTCGTGCAGAAGTAAGTAATTTTTAACGTTTTCCTATTAAATATTTTATGTAGTATACTATTATGTTTAAAGTGCTATCGATTAATGCCACTGACCCGATTTGAAGAGTGCTGGCCTCTTCCGACGGAATCTTTTCCTGAACTCCCTTAAAACCTCAACATAGTAACCTTAACCCTAACCATTACACTTGGGCCAATCATCTCTGGTATATTGACTTCCTTACTTCTCCCACACCTCTCATCATCCCTTAAAGACTCCCTGTCTTCCTTTAATCGCTTATGCCACACAAAAATTGATGCTCGATTCATGCAAGATGATCCAAAACAGTCTGAAGCATTCCATACGTTTCTGTGGCATTTTTCCAAATTCAAAACAGAATTTTGTTGCATATTGTCCTTCCAAAGTGTCCTCACGTCCAGATTGCATTCTTGCAATTCACCAGCTGTGACAATCAGGCTTTAGTAGAGTGTATTCCAATTGCTGCTGTAACAGTTCATTTGAACCTGAAATCATAAAACTTGGTCAGTCATCTCATAAGATTTATAGCAATAACATACTCAATTTTCAAGCGTCTACGCTAATTTTAAATGTCTGTACAAAAAATCTGGAAAATTATTGAATGCACTACGTACTTAGTCATGTTAGCAGTTTTTTACATCATTATATGCGATATTTTTCAGATTAATTTATTGGCACCATCACTCTTGCTTGAAGCCCATATATCAATTTGATGAGTTTTGTGCCCATTCTTTTAAGAAATTATTGTTCAAATATAACTAGTGTTAAAATAGTTCCATGTGGATATGAAACAAAATAAATATACCGCGGAACAATTCAAAATGAAATTCGTAAAACCGATATTCACGCTATATTCTCATTAAGCACGTAGTCATTTTTCAAATCCCATTTCGCCGCTACACTTCGAAGTCAACATCTAAGCTAAATAAATAATAGACTCTCAGTGATATTTACATTGATATTCCGTGAGTGGCGAGGGTGCAAATAAAACCATTGAGACGAAGGCCCCGAAACGGTACACATTCTCTCCTGATGACCCTAATACACCTTTTCGGAAAAGAAAACGATTAAAGCTAAAACTTTCATTCAACAAATAAAATCCGATTATGTAGATTTACTCTATGGAATGATAATAGCAAGATTACTATGACCAGGTGATCATGTCCTCTGTAAAGAGTACGGATGTAACTTGTAAGACACATTCAGGTTATTTGGCCGCGCAATTACCATGACCAGTTAATTTAGCGTGACTTGTGTGTGATATGGACTGATTGCTCAGGCGTAGAGTTTCGGCTCTGCAATCTGTGGTTGCTGGTTCGATCGCCTGTGGGGGAGATCACAGTATACACTGATGAAGAGACCTAATTAGGTTTAAAAAAGCTGTCCCGTTTTTCCTTGCGTAAGTGTTGGCCGGATGTTCTGGTCATTCCATTCACAAAATACTTTCTCAAAAATGGAGATCTGAAAATGATTTTATTTTAAGTTATTTTTTCTTAATTAGGATTTCATGTAGTTGCGTTTTACTCGTGTCTCAGATATATTTATCTCTGGAATTAAACAAAATCAAAACAATTTTTTAAAGAAAAGAAACTTAACCGCCAAAATCTGAACGTCTGAATATTCCAGATTTTCGTATCTGTGAATGTCTCATTGAAGATGATTATCTGTGAAGAGTTTTAATTGTTTGATTAATAACCTTCTTTATTATTTACCTTCTTTTGCCTCTTGTCTCTGTAAATGTTTGTGTGTTGACAAGTATGTTTACTCTGTGTGTGTGTGTGTGCACACAAATAAACATATATGTATACTAATGTTTACATACACTCATACACACATACAATTTCAAGAGTATAAAGTGGATGTTTGATCGTTTAAGAAGCAGCTTTCACGAAGATTAATAGATATTTTACTACAACCATTCCTATAAAAGATTAGAAGCTACACTAAACATGACATCACTTTTTAAGCTCCATTCCATAAAAAAAATTATCCCAATACTCTCATGATAAAATTTATCGTCAAACACGTAAATAGTAATATCACCTAAGAGGAGGAGATCGAGAAGACTTACAATGCACCTTTCTGACACCAGTTCTATTGCACAGCATTTGAAAAAACATTCATGTTCAACAATAGAATTACGGAAAATTCTTACCGAAATGCAATAATATTAGAACAACAAAATAACAATAAAAACCACAGATTCACGAGGCACTACGTATTAGGAACATACAACGCAAACTTAATAGAATTATTTATCAAACCAGAGCTAATGTACTTAAATGTCTTTAGCTACTGACGCTCTTGACAGAGACAAATTTGAAAATCAAACGCTACACAATACACCAGTATAAACGCCCATTCTTACAAAGTAGTAAAGTACATACAAAAGTTACATCACTTTTGTAATACATCCCCCCTGATGATGGCCAAAGGCAGAAAGAACTTGGGAAATAACTAATTATGGAAGGTTTATCAAACAATTCCCGCCGAATATCATAAGATCAATATGGCAATTTGAAAGGATTAGTAAAAAAAATATGTAGACAAATAATGTCTATTATGTTCAATCAAATATATATATATATATATATATATATAACAAACCCCTACAGGCCTGATGTGACACAAACTCAATTTTGAAGGGTTGTACAGCTGTTTTGACTCCTAGGTTTCCTTCTCCTAGACGAGTTGTCTTACTCAAGAACATCGACTTCACTTCTATTTACAGAGAATAGACAGATTCATGCCTTTCCCAAAGGTATTAGCACGAAGTAAACACAAAAACCCTTGACCAGGAATTGAAATTGAGTCGCCTATTCCATATCTTACGACGATATAAGTTAGGCTAAGAGGCATATGTTTATTTTGTTTGGTTTATTTTTTCAATGGGATGTCAACCCTCGTCAATAGCTTAAATGGAAATCAATCTTTATGTCAAAATAGTTGCGGTACTATTTAAGCAGGAGAAAGGGAATTTCATATATTTCCAAATTGCATAACTTCGAAAGTGAACGTAATTATGAGACTGGGGTTCGAACTTGCAAACTATAATGCGTCAGCCAAGCACATTAGTCATTACACCACGTGACCTCTCTCGGCATCTGCTTGTATGCTGTGTTCACTTTACAGTTCTTTTTACAACTGATTTTTAGAGTTTTGGCAAGAAATCATACATCATTATAGACCCCCGTATCATTTCAAAACTCGCTATCAAAAAATAATATTAAGTAATCTTTTTAAAACAAGTTTCAGGAAACATGCCAAAAAAAATGTGCCACATAAACTCTATGACGATAACGCCCGATCATTGAAAAATGTTTGGTAGATTATTAATTGTAATATTTCATCACTTTATAATACGACTTTTCAGCCAAATATACCAGTTTCCATTCAAATATTTAATCAAGTCATGAAACTAAATACTTCTGAAAGAGGTTTTGTTTCATGATACACAAATATTTTTCAGTGATCCTAAATCTTTCTAGTATAGATTTCCGTCTCATCTATTAATCAGATGGATACTGGTATCAATGTTTGCAATATTTTGATCGAAAAAAGCTTGACTTGTACATCAACGTATACGTTATGCATTCCTGTAAATGAAATAAATTGATGTTGTAATATTGATAAGCATCATTGATCGGATAGGACGCCAGCGGCTTCAATCGGTACAAGATGGTAATAAATCTTTTAATAAAAATCTATTTTTTCACCAACACCAAAACCCTCCAACATGATTTTATTTCATCAAGGTTATAAGTCTAGGTGAAGGGTGCTAAAAGGCCAACAATATTCATTTGTACTCTTTTTCTATCCTACATTTCTGTCTGTCTGTCTATCAGCCTTCCTGGACTACTCTGAATATATATATAGTGAGTATGTTGATATATTTTCTCATATATATATATGCATTCTTTCCACACATTCACAATCGCATTATATATATATATATATATATATGTGTGTGTGTGTGTGCGTGTGTGTAACTCACACACAGATATGTGGATTAGTGGAACGTATTTCATTACAGATTATAGTATTTTGTTTAATATCAGCACTTTAAAAACGGTTTTATTACATTTAGCTCAAGAATAATAAAGAAGAGTTCGATATCGATTTTTTTTATTTCAGAAAACTGATTCAAAACAAATTGTCTTTGATCATGAGGAAAAACCTATTGAAGATTTTCCCCTGTTATATTGTATTCTTTTATGAAATGTAGTCTGACTAAAGCAAAATCAGTTATTCAAATAGATTGACTGATGAATAGATACTGAGCGAATAGATTCTAAACCTGGTCTGGCAGATATATATATATATATATATATATATATATATAAGAAACTGATAGTTACTAATCACCGTTGACTACGTCTACGCTATCCTAACTTAGATATATGCTTTAGTACTGCTTATTTGTTAAAACACCATACTATGTACTAGTATATATATATATATATATATATATATATTTGAAAAAAAGTTAGGAAATAGTAAACACGTTCACTCCAAGACAAGTCCAAAAACTGGTTAGTAATATATTGTCCTCTTACTAAATTGTCGTTTAAAATGCATGTATGATTTTATTTAATTTTTTTCACTGTAAAATCCCTGCTGTATACTATCTGTGTCTTAAATGGAAGTACAATTTAATTGTAAATCCAAAACTAAAATTTGAACGTAACCAAAGAAGCTAACACTATTGAAGCCAAAACACCAAAGTAAACGTAAAATAGAATGCTTATAAAGATGCCAGGAAGCATTAAAAAATACTCTAATGATTTTTTTAAAAAAAGTAGACGTGGACTTTAACTAAGTTAAAACTTAATTATGAAAAACGGAGGAATGTAATTTGTTTTGTTGTTGCAAAAGCCATGGCAAGCAGCATGGTAGACGTAAATGCTAGTGAATAAACCCTCTGACGGCTCAATGCAATGCCTAACCTGGTCCTGGGCGTATGAATCCTACGGTTCAACAGACAGGATCGATTAGTTCGATCAGGGAACTACTGCACCTCATCTATAAGGGTGGATTCTGTGGATGAGAATAAAAGTTATCGAAAGGTAACCATGATCCACACTCAAACCACATATCCAAACCGCATCACTGCTGATGTTGGAGCCCTGGCTTCAGTGTTCGAAAAGTCAGCTACAGAGCTCAAACAAAAATTACTAAATTGCAAACAAACAATAAAAATACCGACATTCAACGTTGGAACCTTAAATAAAATTGGACAACTACCGGAGCTGACTGCATCGGCCATAGATCATAACATAGACATAATATGAATTCAAGAACACAGATACACACATAGCGAGGATATTAAATATCACGATTCTGGCAATGGATGGACGCTAGCCACTGCATCAGCATGGAAAAAAACTCTGTCGATGCCACAATAGGAGGTGTAGATTTGCTTATAGGACCGCGAACCCTAAAATAACTGAATAGTATAGAGAAAATACAACCTAGGATGATGGTAGCTACTTTTAATGGCAACCCCAGTGCAACAATAATCTTCTACTACAGTCCTACCAATGCTAGCGAAGAAACTGAACTCATCCCCTTCTATGATGAGTTATCGTCTCTTGTTCGTAGCCTCTTGAAACACAATGTTTTCGGCATTGGCGGTGACACGAATGCCCAAATTGGAAAAACGGAAACCACAAATTCAGTCTACACAACTCTTCAAACAGTTGTGTCCTCCGATCATCGAATTGTCACGGAAAATACGACTGAGCCTACGAAAGAATGCCATCTGAACCACGACCACCGTACACTATGACTGGGCCCTGCTTAATAACAGGGATATTAGAGATAGATATACGTTAGCACAAAGAAACAAATACGACGCTTTACAGGAAAAGACAGAAACACTTACTCCGAATAAAGAATATGAGAATATCATCAACGCCCACTTAGAAGCGGCAGCGGAATTCATTCCAACTAAACAAAGAACTAAATCTAGAGTCCCATGGGAGACATTAGTGGTTAGAGAAATTCGTGCAGACGCGAAAACTGCCTCCAAATACAACAGGAAGAATCCAACCAATACCAATGCCCTGAAACTTAAAAAGGCACAAAATGAATTAGCTAAGATATACCTAAAAGAACCGTCAGAATACATACAAAATCAGATCGATAAGATTAGAGACATGGTTGAAAACAATATAGGATAGCATGGCAAACGATAAACGAAGTGAGCAGAAGCACTGCGAAAGCTAAACTGAAAGCTACCAGCCAACAAGATCGAATACACCTGTGGAAACAGCATTTCGAGAACTTACTCATGAGCCAATCACGAGAATTATAAGTAATTACACATCCGACAAGAACCGTTTACTCAAGAAGAACTCGACTCGGTACTGAGAAAAATAGAAAGGCAGCAGGGCTCGATGAAATACCCCGAGAAGTGTGGAAGACCAGAAAATTGGACGACATACTGCTCTGACACTGTAATTCCGTATATAATCAAAATACTATAGACAGATGGATGAAGGGATGCACCCACCCCTTCCCCAAAAATGGCGATGTCAGATTTGCCAAGAACTACCGAAGCATAACACCTACGTCCATAGTGGACAAGATATACAATGCCCTACTACGCAACTGCATAAGACCCAAAATTGACAACATAATTAGGAAGAACCAAAATGGCTTCCGGAGAAATAGATCCACGATGTCACAAATTTTGACTATCCGTCGAATTCTTGAAGGTTGCGCGCAAAAAAAACAAAACAAAAAAACTAGAGACAACAATATTATTTGTCGAATTTACCATGGCCTTTGACTCCTTTCACAGAAGCATGATGGAGCAAATTCTACTCGTCTACGGCCTACCAAAAGAAACCATCGCAGCCATAATGATGCTCTGTAGAAACGCCAAAGTAAAAGTCTGTTCTCTGGATGGAGACGCAGAGTACTTCGACATTGTAGCAGGTGTACTACAAGGAGATATATTAGCTCCATCCTTCTTTATCATCTGTCTAGACTACGTGCTTAGAACATCCATCGATAAAATCAAAGAAAACGGTTTCAAGCTAACAAAAGAAAGAAGCAAAAGGCACCCCGCAAAAACAATTACCGATGCGGACTACGCCGATGATATAGTGCTTCTGGCAAATGTACCTGCCCAAGCTGAAACCCTGCTACATAGTCTGAAACGAACTGCTGCAGGCATTGGCCTCCATTTCAATGCACACGAGACGGAATATATGTGCTTTAATCAAACAGGCGACATATCTACGCTAAAAGGTAGCTTTCTGAAACTAGTGGACAAGTTCACCTACCTAGGGAGCAGTGTCTCATCAACTGAGACAGACATCAACACGTGACTAGCAAAGGCAAGGACAGCTATTGGTAGATTATCAGTCAGGTCTGACTTCCATATGACTGATAAAATGAAGCACAGTTTCTTCCAAGCAGCAGTCGTGTCGATACTGCTATATGTATGCACAACATGGACGCTAACTAAACGTATGGAGAAAAAGCTCGACGGCAATTACACAAGAATGCTTTGAGCAATATTGAACAAGTCTTGGACACAGCACACCACAAAGCAGCAGCTGTACGGTGACCTACCATCCATCACGAATACTATCTAAATTAGACGAACCAAACATGCGGGACACAGCTGGAGAAGTATGGACGAGCTCATAAGTGATGTACTCCTGTGTACCCCTTCACATGGACGAGTAAAGGCAGGGCGACCAGCACGAACCTACATACAGCAGTACGGGATGTATTCCTGAAGACCAACCGGAAGCAATGGAGGATAGTGAGGTGTGGTGAGAGAGAGTGTGGGATATCTGTGCCGATAGCGCGACATGATGATCATGATGATGATGATATATGTATATATATAGGGTTCCTTAGAATGATCTCCTAGATTTAGAATTACCATATCCCAGGCACTAATAACATTTTATTGATATTTTGTTTATCTTTCGATCTTTGATATTAAAAACTATTCAACTCCATACACCTTACTTTTTTTTCAACGATATCATTTAAAAAAAATTACAATGATTTGTGTTAATCTTTTACAGTGTTTCTTTATTTTCTTCCTCACAAAGATCCGGTGATTTATATATTCCATCAATGCAAGATAAGGAAGATGGATTGGAAATACGATTTATTCCCCAACGAGATTAGAACATGAATCCAGTTTAAACATTTGCATTTGCCTTTCATTTTTAGTCGTACCTGACATTAATAACTTAATTTTCCTGTGTTTCTTTAAAGATTCCTTAGAAGTTTAATAAAAAAATGATGTACGCACACTCCTTCCCATCAAAAATAAATAAATAAAAAAGCGAATAAAATATTACTTTCCACTTCCAAAGTCTCTTATAATGATTTTTTTTTATTTTCGCACATCAAAATTAGCTTATTTGGCGAATGTAATTTTTGAGTGTACGTTTCTGGTGTAATGTTACCCCCCGTCGGCCCCCTATTATCAATTATTCATTATTTTTTTACTTATTTTTACTTACTGGGCGACAAGAATCCTACCGAATATGACTCATTGGGTCAGTAGGGATCAAGTTGGATCAACAGTGATTAACTTTGATTATAATTTATCGATTTTGATAATTGAGAGATTAAACAATACTTTTAACGTCTCATGTTTGCTAGAGGAGACATTCAATATATCTAATTTGTTAATTTGGAAGGTTCATAGCCGATAAGATTTTCTGTATACGATTATAAGAAACATATTTCTGTTGCTATTCTTCTCAACTAAAGCAATCTTCCTCGAGATCAAAAGAAATGAAGTTTACATAGAACTTTTGCTTCTAGCTGATTTTATTGATGGAGAAGTCGGCCTTGGTTTAACATCCTTCATAGATTTTCATTTTTTTAAAGTGATTTTCTAATTGTTTTATGCGTATTTGATTCTACTTCGCTAGTTCTGGGGAGTCTGAAACAATGTGGACGAGAGTTTTCCTGTAATTTCAACTGATTCTACATTGTAGGTTGCTTTCACAATCGATTTCCAAAATGTTGGTCCTGTGCAACAGTTATGTCAAGCATATATTTTCAATGAGATACCCATAAATCACTGATATGTATTTGTTTACGTCAACTTCTTTCATAGTCTTTAAATACTTCACGTAAATTAACTTATTATCATGGGTTTTCTTTAGTTGCTGATATTCATAATGTCCTAACTTCCGCTTCCATCATATAATTACTATTTCACTTGCTGCGATTTGTTTATACTAGAGTTAGCCGATGGTCTTCTCCAGGAGTATAACTGACGGCAAGTTTCCTCATATCTCCGGGACCCTTCTGAGTATTTTAGCCAAACATAACAATGTTTAGTCTGTATGGTCTAAATGATCTTTATTCTTCCTCTGATCTTCAAGTCTGTTCAGGTTTCCATGACTCTTCTCAGTATTCTAGCCGACCTTCACAATACTGTAGTCTGCATTTTCTTGAATTTTCCTCTTGTAGTATTTTGACCTTCGACCCGGCCCAAAAATGCTATTCCAAGGTGATGCACCGGACGGAAGTGACACATTCCAATGGCCAGTAATCGAAAGAGATCGCGTGGGCGGATTAACGCTGATAATATGGGACAAGGTGAAGGTACCACTGTGCCACTACAGAGTGATGCACCGGAAGAGAGTGACCTCACCTGCATGACAGTTATTTCCTCTTGATGACGATTAAACATTCGATTTCAAAGATCGAGTGAGCGTCGAACGATTATATAACTCAGTTGAGTTCAACGACCAGTTGAGTTGCTGACAGTTGGAGTAGAGATGTGGTAGGGAAAGCCACATCAGGCCGAAGGGGCCATTTGGGCCCTGATGAGTTGGGGTCCAGAGAAGATGCTGATAAGATGCAATAAAGAAAGCCATCACCTAGCAGAGTGGGCCCTGGGCTTCCGGTTTAGCAGCCCTGGAGAACGAGAAAGACACAACTCAGACAGCCATAACTTTGGGGTCAAAATATTTCAGTTATGTTCGGTCTCCAGCTCCCTCTCACACGCAAACCTTGAGTAACCCTTTTGTACCCTTACAAATAAAGTGTGAGGTATATATATTTTGTTAAAGAAGTCTTCCTGCGTCTTTATCATTGCGTGCGTCGTTTATTCCTGCGTCTGTTATTCATTTCGTCGGTATGTATCCAGTATATATATGTATATTTCTGCATGAATCTGCAGATGGCAATATAACAGTCTGATATTCAGTTCTCCCATTTTTTCCAAGCTTTTCAGAAAAGTTGCTGGAGCACTAATCATAATTGGGGCTACTATCACTTCTTATGCTTCACAACTTTTTAGTTCTTTGGTTTGGTCCTAGTATTTATCTATTCATTTTCATAGTGTGTTGGAACAGCGAAATCCACTCGATGGCAAGGTCGTTTTTCTTGTTAATCAACTCAAAATCTGGTCTTCTTGTCAGTATTAAGTGATCCGTTTTATGAGTCTCAATTCCTCGTACAGATTCTGGTTTGAGCAGATATCATTTAGTTGTAAAGTCAAATTTTAATCTCTGCCATAATTTCCAGGGTATCAATTTTCTGTATTCCCCTTTTAGGTAATCGTTCGTTTCATCACTGCCCTTGCATAACCTACATTTGCTTTTCTATTGCATATTATCAATGCTGAATTTGATATGATTGGTCCTCATATTTTGTGTTACGATTAAAATAGTTCCTGTTTCTCTCTTGAGGTTATACCTTCTGAGCCAAGTCGTATTCTTCTTGCATCCAGTCTCCTCAGTGAGTTACTTGAATTTTTCAAAGAATTATTTTGCTTCTCACTTTCATTTTCTAGATTTTGTGGTTTTAATATGGTTTATTATGTTGTCATTTCTCTAACTAGTCTTTATTTGCTCTTTTTGGAGTATTTATTGATTCCTTCTACTGATGTTCCACGCAATCCTCAATGTCAGTGAGTATCCATTTTTGGATGCATATAGTCTGTTTACGTCATTTCTAAACCGGACATTGGCATGATGGTTAGAGTGTTCGCCAATGGCCCGGGAGACCTGAGGTCTATCCCAGGTCGAGTCATACTAAAGACTTAAAAATGGTACTTGATGCCTCCTTGCTTAATACTCAGGTAGGGATCAAGGGTAAAGTGGAGCAACCCAGGGGAAGGAGTAGCACCCTCCCATACACATTGGTGTAGTAGCTATCGAAAAAGGGAGCCTACGTGTCACTCTCGACTAAGGTCACCAACTTACTTTTGTCATTTCTCGAAACTGGGGCACTATGAATCGTCACTGTTTACTATCACTTTGGTCGGTTATTGTGAGCTCCTGTCTTGTCCATTTAAAGAATGATCCACGCTATCTTACCTGCGGGATTACCCCGGGGTTTATTCCTTTGATGATATTTCCACTACATAGCTTGTTTGTATCCCAAAATTGTCTTTATGTCGTCAGTGCTGTTATTGGCTGCCTTTTTGGCTTCTTTTAATGTCATAATCGAGTCCTTGTATTGATACATCGATGCAATGCTCTTTCCCCTTTCTTTCTTGGCATATATTATCTGTCTACGTCATCTCTCTTTTGAAGAATCATCAATTTTCTTTACTTTTGTCCATTTATCCGAGTTCATCCCTTGTCCTTTTTAAGAATGGTCCAAAATATTTTACAATAGGTACTTCCCAAGTATTTATTCCTTGAATGAGAATCATTCCTGATTCTTTTTCAATTTGGCAGTTCTATTCCTTACGTTATATAATTTGTTCCATTTTTATTAAGGGCATGGCACGTTTTTATATGCCATATTCCTCCCGATATTCTAGCTGTATATTCTTATTGTTCCTGATAGATTCTCCAGTTTTTTTTTTCATTTTTTGGAAACAGCTTGGCATCTTACATATTTATAAGGTTATAAATCTTTTCTTGTGATTTAGTAAATTTGTAGCCTCTAATACATTTCCTAAGTATGAGATTGAATGGCATCATTGATATTAGAATTAATAGAGGCAAGAAGATATCTTCCTGGAATATGCCTCTCTGGACTTTCTCCTCTACTAAAGTGTTTCCTGCTATTGTTAATTCCACTTTCTAGTTGTTCATGGCTTCTGTGATGAATTTTACAATTTTGTTGAAAATTTTCTACCTTTTCAGACATTCTATTACCCAGTTTTTCGAAGCATAAAATACGGCTTTTTATAGTCAATCCACGTTATGGTCCCTTTTTTTGTCTCGTTTTGCTCTCCTTGAGGATGCACTGATCAATATAGAGCAAGTCTCCTATCGGCCTTGTTCCTTTCAGGTATTCTTTTTCTTCTTCTTAAAACGGTCTCTGGCATACAAACGAGTAATAGATCTCTTCACTCATATGTACGATTAGGATTTTCTACATCATTGGTAAACACATTATTAGTCTATAGTTGCTAGGGAAGATTTTTTGTAGGAAAGGGTCTTGATCAGGGTTATCTTTCTTTTAGTGATCTATTAGTATATACTTGCTTCTTCTAAGCATTTATTCAATTTAACAAATAGTCTGCTAAGGATGATCGTGATTCTTTTTAAACCCTATTCCAAGTGAGCTATCGTCGACTGGCGTTTTCATGTTCTGTACTTTCTTGAGTGTTGCTCAGGGCGATTCTAGCTTTATGTAAGCGATCTTCAAAACCTTGCACTTCTTTTTTCATGTTATTTATCCAGTCAGCCTCTTTGTTATCTTCTTTCTGTTCCCATATATTACTGGATATTTTACTTTGCTTCCTTTGCATTCGCTTGTTGGTTTGTCCTTGTGCAATCGACTATTATCATGTTTACCAACACCTCCCTCGGCCAGGATATGACACAAGGTCAACTTTTAAGCGGAGTTTAACAGGTTTTAATTCAGAGTATTCCTTCTCCTAGACTAGTTGCCTCACCAAAGCTGAAGAAACCAGTCTGTCCTACTATTTAGCCATAGCTGGAGGGAGAATAATAGGATTCATACCATCCCCAAGGGTATTAGTGCCGTATGAAATGCAATCAGTCTCGTCCAGGATTTGAACTCGTTCGCCGTATCTATTTCCTACGACAATAACCCTTACAGCACGTGCACCTCCATGCAATCGACTATTATTCTTCGTCGAATTTTTTTTCATTATTTGGAATATACTGTTCTGTTCGTATTGCTTGATCTTGTCTCGGTGTCTTTTAAGTCTCCCTTCTTTCGCTATATCATTTGATTTTTCTCTTTAAGTTCTATTGTCAGACTTGTCTGCTGCTTTGGTCTTTTTATCGCAACATATCTTTTAATGCTTTTCTTTCCTTAGCATTTTTGCTTCTTGTCGCTGTTTCGTTACCTGAATTTCTAGCCTAATTTGCCATCCAGCTTTTGTATTTCTGTTCGAGTTCCTTACAGTGACACTGATTTTATCACATTTTCCAGTCTTGATTCCTGAGAGATGGCAATGTAGTCTTTTTTCAGTTTTGATTTTATTTATTATCTGTAAATTTATTTTCTTCGTGGTTTAGTATTTGTTTTGTTGTACTTGGGTCTGTGGCGTTTCCGTTTTCTGTCTATCGCTTTCTATTTCGAGCTGAAGCCTCTTGCTTTTCATTATTAAGCGTTTGTATTCGGGTGGAGGGATCTTGTTTCTATCCTTCATAATTAACTTGTCAATTTTTTTCAGTAAACCAACCTTTTTTTTTTTAAAATAATTCTAGCATGGCAGGCAAGCCTTTGAGTTGTATCAAATCTCGTGGATTCTGTCCAAATTTCTTCTAATTTTTTCTATACTCCCTTTTTGGATCGCTCTTAAAATAACAGTGAAGTACATTTTCTTGTCTTCTCTATTCCATTTTTTCTGTTGGTGTCACTGACTTGAGTTATTGATTTGGTTGTTTGCGTGCCTGGAATTAGAACAGCTACCATTCGCAAGATCCCACCTGTCACCGCCCCCATATTGATTATCAAGGGAGCTTCGGCTGACCATTATATTTCGGTAAGTATTCTGAGCCCCACGTTGATTTGGGTTGGGATTTATTATTTTTCAAAAGTATTATAATGTAGCAATAGCAGATTTTCGGGTTGATTATTATCTGTGCTCCCGTCACAGATGTGACCTGATATTCTTCAGAGGAAGAAGATACTTAATCGACCACAAAAAGTATAAAAAGAGTGGATACCTTTAAGGGGATTAAGTTTTATCTCATTTAAAGCCCACATAACCCTCTTTTCTTAATTTTTTTGGCATGATATTAGTCATTCGGGTAGCTACTTTGTTTCCGATGCATTTTATAGATAAAACGTTTATCATTTTTCTTTTAGCCTAATCCCCTTCTTTTCAATTATTGGCCGTAGGATTCTAAATTCAAATGAAGATTACAACATTGAAACTTCGCGCCTATTCATTTGATAATGAACATTGAGACAAAACAAACAAATTTGTCATAATAGAATATAATGTTATTGAATTATGATTTCAGCGTTTTCTGTCATCTTCAAGTGTATACTTTGAGGTGTTCATTTTATAGATATTTTGGTAAGACTAAAATAATTACTTTACCATAGATTTAAGTTTGGTTACACTTTATTTTTTTCTTCTTTTGAGGTGAAATTCTTTTAAGAATTTTGTTTTTTTTCTCTTTACCTATCCCTAATTAATTATTTTTGTCATTTTACTCACTTAAGAGTTTTTCACACCAGCCTTAGCTGATGGTTTCAGGCTGAGTTTGAGTAACTGCAATTTTTCTCAAGTCTCTAAGACTCTTTTTAGTATTCTGGCCGATCTCAATAGTGCTGGAGTTTGGCTGGTATCTATTCATCCTCTTATTTTCAGGTTCTCCAGTCACTTTATCTATCCTCTGGTGACTGTAACGAGTTCGGCAAATACAATTGGTATCACTGTCACTTGCATGTTCCATAGTATTTTCAAATCTCTAGCAAGGTCTAGGTATTTATCTCTCTTTTCGCCTCCCGTCAGTTTTACACTGTGGTCAGCCGGGACGGTTAAGTCTACTATTCAGCAAGTTCCAATTTTTTTTTTTTTTGTTAACTAACACTTGTTCTGGTCGTCTGGCCGAGATTAGGTGATCCGTTTATATCTCAATATCCAAGAAAATTTTGTGCGTTAGAATTTCCATAACGAGTTCTGGGTTGGGTATATACCATTTGTTTGCATGATCAAATTTAGATTTCTTGCAGAATTAATAATGGATCATCTTATCCACCCAGTCATGTCTAGTCTTAGAATGTTCTCTTCGCGTTAATTTGCTGCTTTCGCTTCTTATGTGATTGATCGTTTCGTCTCGATCACTACATAGTCTATACTGTTATTATGTTGCGTCTTATCTATTCTTGCTTTGTCATAATCCTTATGGTGTTGTGTTGTGTTGTACTGTTTTTCTTTTCCTTTGCCATGTCCTAGACTTCTCGCGAGAGATATCACTTGTTTATCGCTTGAAATGTTCATAGAGTTGTTTTTCTTCAAGTTTTTGTCTCTTTATTTTCTTTCTATTGATAATTGTGTTGTCTGTATTGTTTTATGTCGCTGTTATCAATTTCATCCGTGTTTTTTAAAGTAGTTTTCTGGTCGTTGCATCAATGCACCGCCACTATATTGAATGCTGTTAAGCCCTTTTAATCTATATTTTCTTGGCACATTCAGTCAGTCAACATCATCGGTGGGATGTAACGCCAGATGCATCGTCATTATTTTTCATGTTCTCTGTTATTATTAGTTTGAATGACAGCGAGTCTCCTCAAGTCTATAGGACACTTCACAATATTCTGGCCGTTCTCAATACTGCTGTCGTTTGGATGGTCTCCAATCGGCTGCCAACTTTCAAGTCCTCTATTATTATTATTATTATTATTATTATTATTATTATTATTATTATTATTTCAAACACCAGTTTTAATTGCCTTTTATGAAAGACAACAATTCTTCTCAGTTCTCTCGTATGTATTATTGCTGATCATAACATCGCTATGCTATGAAAAGTTTCGATTCTCTCTTTACTCCTCAGTTTATTTCCCATTTGTTTGGGGTGCGTTTCAAACAACCAACAACCATTCTTATCACTCAAAATTCAATGCATATATGTAAGGAAATCTCCTATACTATGTTGTAGACTGGCGGTTCGGTAGGAACGTTTTGAATCCCTACACTACACTATATATATATATATATATATATATATATATATATATATATATATATATATATATAAAGACAGTAATAAAATCATTGGTAAAAAGAGGGGGAACTATTCTAAAATAATAAAATAGAATACCAATGATTTTATTAAAGGGGGTGTCCTCGTGGTGTAATGGTTAAAGCGATGAACTGCGGAATCGTAGTACGCGAGTTCGTACTCCAGTCGCGCTATTATGTTCACTTTCGGGCAAATACCCTTGGGAAAGGTATGAACCCCCTTATTCTCCCTCCAGCTATGGGTAAATAGTAGGACGGACTAGGTTCTTCAGCCTTGGTGAGGCAACTAGTCTAGGAGAAGGAAAACTCTGAATTCAAACCTGTTAAACTCCGCTTAAAAATTGACCTTGTGTCATATCCTGCCCGAGCGGAGGGGTTTGGTAAATAGTACCAATGATTTTATTAATCTCTTTATATAAATTCGCATGTACCAAAAATATAATATATATATATATATATATATATATATATATATATATATAAAGTGTGTGTGTGTCTGTGTGTGTGAGTGTCTGTTTGTGTGTGTTATGTCATATTATTTCTTGTATGATTGTTATCTCAGCTGATTAAGTGACAAAAATATTTGTGTGCACAAATATCCATCATCTTTTTCTGAATCCTTGCTAACTTGAGTATGCACAGGATCTGATTTTCCTTCATTCTTCCCCTATTTTCCGTATTATAACTATTTTTTTTCAGTTTTAGCCAACCGTGAATTCAGCACGTAAACAAATCAGAATGTTATTTGATATTCAAATTTACACCCGTATCGATCTCTATAGAAAATTCAATTTGATGGGTTTGTCGACTGGCTGACGCTAGGCGATAAGTCCAATATCTAACAAAGCGTTTTATCCTTCTGCGAAAATCGACTTAAATAAAAAGAACATATATTTTGTAAAAAAACAAATTCATTCTGTTTTTGGATAAATATTGATATTCAAAATACCTTGGACATAGAGTTACGTGAGGTTACTCAACAATTACAAGATGAGATCAAGTACTGTCAGGTCAACTTAGCCAGCTAAACAAGAAAGCAGGTAAATGACGGCAGGAAGAGTATATGAATTAATTTTAAAAAAATATAAGGGATCGATATGGATTTTAAAAAGGATCAAATATTGTGTGCAGATTACTAATATGAAACACAGAATCAAATCGTATACAATCTTGTGTATTTTCATTTAAGTGCCATAAAAAATCATGTGTTTAATAATTCCAAAAGGAAACACATTTTTTTTAGTTATCGTTATGTTGTTTTGCTGTCGTGTACAGTGAATTTGCATGTCACTGAGAAACACAGCCTAGAAACCAGAATTTAATCAAGGCATATAATTCGCTGAATAAAAGTAAATAAAAGTACGCTCCAATTTCAGCCACTAAGCAGGCTAATTTAAAAAATTATTTTTGTTTGTTACTTGAAATTAAGATTTCCGATCACACAAATCGGTAAGGGTTTTTCATTAATGTCAATGCATCGTTGAATGATATGCTTGATAGATAATGCTTAATGCGTTGGGTAGAACGTTTCAGAAGTTAGGAATCTATTAATATGTCTATTGATAGGTTAGGAAGTATCAAAAATATGGTCTTTTTTCCTTAACTCTATTACCAACATTAATTTTATATATATATATATACGTGGTGAATTCAATAAGTTTCCATACTTATTTTTGTAAAGGCAATTGAAGTTGTCGTAGACTCTTGAAAATTCAGTATATTATTGCTATAAATCATATGAGATGACTGACCAATTTTAATGATTTCAGGTTTAAATGAACAGCTACAGCGGCAATTGGAATACACCCTACTAAAGCCTGATTGTCACAGCTAGGGAATTTCAAAAATGCAATTTCAACCTGAGGACACTTTAGAAGAACGATATGCAATACAATTCTGTTTTAAACTTCGAAAAAATGTCACAGAAACGTATGGAATGCTTCAGACTGCTTTTCGAACATCTTGCATGAATCGAGCATCAGTTTTTGAGTGGCATGAGAGATTCAAGGAAGGTATGGAGTATGTGAGGGATGATGAGAGGTGTGGGAGGAGTAAGGAAGTCAATAGACCAGAGCTGATTGGCCAAAGGGTTAGGGGTAGGGTTACTATGTTGAGGTTTTAAAGGAGTTCAGGAAGAGATTCCTTGGGAAGAGGCCAGCACTCTTCAAATCGGGTCAGTGGCATTTCTACCAGGACAATGCACCAGTCCACAACTCCATCCTTGTCACAGAATATTTTACCAAGACGGGCATCAAGACAGCTCGTCACCCTACCTGTAGTCCAGAACTTGCTCCCTGTGACTTTTGGTTATTCCCAAAACTCAGAGGCTGCCGTTATGAGAAAATTTAGGAGATGAAAGAGACTGTGACGAAGGTCATTGACACGCTCACACAAGAGGACTTCCCTGGGACCTTTCAGAAGTTATTGGAACAGTACAACAAGTGTATTGCAGCCGGAGGAGGTTACTTCGAAGGGGACTAGAGTTTCATGTGTGTACTATCAATAAAAGTGCCCATACGAAAGAAGTCTGGATACTTATTTAATGATCCTCGTATATATATATATATATATATATATATATATATATATATATATATATATATATAAACACTCTATGTCTCCCGTTTGTAACTGAGGCATCTGAGTGACATCAGGTCACTTCAAGTCTCCAAATATCTTATAATTATTTTATCTAATTCTAACACTGCTGTGGTCGGGATGGTCTTAGCTCTTCCTCAAAGTTCTAGTTCACCCAGTCTCTTTTTTACGACTCAGTGGATCGTTCTCTAGCAAGATCCAATTATTTATCGATCATTTCCTTTTCCTTTCATTCTGTAGTCTGCTGTAATGGCGAATTCCATTAGATCATAAATACTGTTCTCGTTTATTAATACTGGGTGATTCGTTTGTATCTCAAAGTGTAAGAAAATTTGTGTCTCATTTTTTAGAATATGAATTGATTTTTTCAAATACCATTTGTCAATATGATCAAATCTTAATCTCTTGCACAATCCACGCAGGATAAGCTTTTCCATACATTCCTATCTTTTCTTGTACAATCTAAACTGAATAAGCTTTCCCGTCCAGTCATACCTTGTCTAGCACAATCCACGCCAGACAGTCTTTTCCATCCAGTCCTACCTTGTCTAGTACAATCCTCTCTTGTGAAGCTTTCCCAACCAGTTCTATTTTATCTGGCACAATTCACGCTTGGTAAGCTTTCCTATCCATTCTAACCTTGTCTGGCACAACCCACGATGGATAATCTTTCCTTTCCAGTCCTACATTATCAGGCACAATCCACGGTGGACAACTTTCTCATCCAGTCCTACGATGTCTGGCAAAATCCACGCTAGGTAAGCTTTCCCATCCAGGCCTATCTTGTATGGCACAATCAACGATAGATAAGCTTTCCCGTCCAGTCCTACCTTGTCTGTCACAATCCACGCTCGGTAAGCTTTCCCATCCCGTCCAACCTTGTCTGGTACAATCCATTGTGGATAGTCTTTCTCATCCAGTCCTAACATATCTGTCACAATCCACGCTCGGTAAGCTTTCCCATCCCGTCCAACCTTGTCTGGTACAATCCATTGTGGATAGTCTTTCTCATCCAGTCCTAACATGTCTGTCACAATCCACGCTCGGTAAGCTTTCCCATCCCGTCCAACCTTGTCTGGTACAATCCATTGTGGATAGTCTTTCTCGTCCATTCCTAACATGTCTGTCACAATCCACGCTCGGTAAGCTTTCCCATCCCGTCCAACCTTGTCTGGTACAATCCATTGTGGATAGTCTTTCTCATCCAGTCCTAACATGTCTGTCACAATCCACGCTCGGTAAGCTTTCCCATCCCGTCCAACCTTGTCTGGTACAATCCATTGTGGATAGTCTTTCTCGTCCATTCCTAACATGTCTGTCACAATCCACGCTCGGTAAGCTTTCCCATCCCGTCCAACCTTGTCTGGTACAATCCATTGTGGATAGTCTTTCTCGTCCAGTCCTAACATGTCTGTCACAATCCACGCTCGGTAAGCTTTCCCATCCCGTCCAACCTTGTCTGGTACAATCCATTGTGGATAGTCTTTCTCGTCCATTCCTAACATGTCTGTCACAATCCACGCTCGGTAAGCTTTCCCATCCCGTCCAACCTTGTCTGGTACAATCCATTGTGGATAGTCTTTCTCATCCAGTCCTAACATGTCTGTCACAATCCACGCTCGGTAAGCTTTCCCATCCCGTCCAACCTTGTCTGGTACAATCCATTGTGGATAGTCTTTCTCATCCAGTCCTAACATGTCTGTCACAATCCACGCTCGGTAAGCTTTCCCATCCCGTCCAACTTTGTCTGGTACAATCCATTGTGGATAGTCTTTCTCATCCAGTCCTAACATGTCTGTCACAATCCACGCTCGGTAAGCTTTCCCATCCCGTCCAACTTTGTCTGGTACAATCCATTGTGGATAGTCTTTCTCATCCAGTCCTAACATGTCCTGCATTCCATTTGAGCCAGTTTGCTTCATTCGTTGATTAAGTGATTAACTGTTTCATCGCTGTAACCATATAACATACATTTGCTGTTCTGCCTATTATCAATTTCAACTGTAAACTATTCTTAGATATTATGATAACGATTTAGGGGCATTACTTTAAACTGGGCTATAAAGTGTCGTAGCTACTCACGTGATCATCATAGTTCCCAGTGCAATTCAAGCGCCTTGAAAGGCGGTGAGAAGAAATGATGGCTCTTCATGATGATTGTTGCTCTTCAGTAAACAGACTCTCTTTAAACTTCACTTCTACTAATGCTAAAATCCTGGCTTATATTCTCGATGTTGTCTGCCTTATTTTCAGATAAAATGACAAAATGTCACGTTACTGAAATGCGATGTTTGCAGAGAGAGAGAGAGAGAGAGAGAGAGAGAGAGAGAGAGAGAGAGAGAGAGAGAGAGATGTCATTCTGACAGAGACTCCACCTACATTTGGTGAAAGCAGCTGAAAATTTTTACATATATTTTCACACTTAACGAGCACTAAAATGCTTTAATTTACATTTAGATTTTACCTTTCTAGCCATATGAACATTATTACAAAGATGAAAAGAGGCTTTTGTTTGTTTTTTTTAAATAAGTTTGTAAAAATTACTTGTACTACCGAAAGATGAATCCTATAAACATCGTTCTATTTGTGTCTATTTTTAGACTTTTGTATTATTCCTATCCATCGACATTTATTGTTAAACATAGAGAGACGTGCAAATCAATAATTTTTTTTTGACCTGCCTTACGTGATGAAGACATCAAATTCCCTGATTATCACTGACATTTTTTCGGCGTCATTCGCCCCATTTACTGAAAACTCTGTTTGTAATCCCCCTTAGGCTAATCATTTATAATGTATTTATGAATCTCAACTGAAGAGCAGAGGCACTTAGAGTTGCGCTGATAAATAAATTCTTACTTGATGGAATATGCAAACGAATCTACTTATTCGATTATATATTCTTCAGTGCGCGTTTCAGGCTCGTATGAAGCCGTGATTTTTGCTTAATGCATCGCTTTATGAGTTTTATGTAGAACGTTTTTCATACGTAATTATCTATTTCTATAACCCCTACACTAATGTGTTCATATCTATCAGCTAGCGTGTTTATTTTCTGTCTTTTCTATCGATCTCGCTCCTTTCATATCAATCTATCTATCTATCTATCTATTGTCTTTAAATATCTAACTACATCTATTATTACAGTATTTGTATATTGGTTTTATTTTATTTTAAAACTATCATACATTAGTGTTAAATTTGGATAGATGAACGTAGTGAGAAGGGAAAAGAAATGGTAAAGGCTTTTTCTGTATTATAAGATAGACTTAATTTTTGTTTATTATATTACTGGAAATTTTTAAATGTATATAAGTACTGAAAGATCTACTTAGCTGAGTGGAGAGTTTTGTACATATTTTGCCACATTCATAATGTCTTTATGAACAATGTAGTAAACGCGATAATGATGATTTTATAAGAAGTAAAAAAAAGAACAATAACAACGATAGCTTATTTCTTATATTAATAAAAAAAAACGGTAGTATGACCAAAAGCGAAAATTTTCTCACAAGAGACCACAATCAAGACAGGTATCTAACTAGTAAATGTAAACCTCGAAAACAAAATAGATAAATAAAAAAAATTCTCCATATTCAAGATTCTTGATTTTTTTCAGCCATTTTAATATATATATATATATATATATATATATATATATATATATATATATATATATATATATATATATGTATGAATGTATGTATGTATGTATGTGTGTGTGTGTGTGTGTGTGGGTGGGTGTGTATGTGTGTGTGTTTATTTAATGTTGATGTACGTATAATCGTTGTACAATTAATATCTTCTTAGTGCGTTTCCAAAACGTGAGATTAATAGCGAATGTACAGTTCCCGGTATTAAATCTTGCATAGTCTATCCGATTATTAAACGATTTTTACCCAAAGATAACACAAAGCATATGTACAATTACAAAAAACATTATATATATATATATATATATATATATATTTTGTTTCAAGATAGGTTTGATTTATTTTAATAGCATATCAACCCTCGTAGCTAATATAATGCCAAAGCCATCCTTGTAAACGGATGCTAGTGGTACTATTTTATCCATTGCTTGGAAGATAAGGCGAAGGGCTCATATTTCTCCTAAGAGTATTACTCCGAAAGCAAAGATAATAACATAAGTAAATTTCCAACTCTCCTTGGACTTCTCATATTTATAAGTATATTTTAGAATTGACCTATCTTCATAATTCGTCACTATGTCTCTCTCTCTCTCTCTCTCTTCCTCTCTCTCATTCCAAATATATATATATATTGAAGAGAGAGAGAGAGAGAGAGAGAGAGAGAGAGAGAGAGAGAGAGATGTTTGTTTGTTTGTTTGGAAAAGGTAATATTTCCGTCTCGATTTGGCGTAAAATCTATGGGTGAGTTCCTGGCGTAATGGTTTAAGAGCCGGACTACATAATCGTTGTACGTGACTTTAAACTCTATTCGTTCACTTTCGGACAAATACCCTTGGGAAAGGTATGAATCCTCTTATCCTCCCAGCTATGGGTTAAATAGTACTACTACTGTTCTTCTAGAAAGTGGGATTTGGCATTAAATAACCCTCGAGGTTGACATGCCATAAAGAACAAACAAAATAAGCAAAATCTACAATTTAAGTAATCTTTTTACCTTACAGGAAACCATTTAACTGTGTGCGAACAAATGATTATTATTAGATAGAATTATTAATGCTTATACTGTGTGAAACTATTTACCTCTGTACAAACGAAGGAGCTCTCACTCGTTTAAAGATAGAGTTCTCGACAAACTATCCTTTTTCAAATTACATTTATATTGTATAAACAGTATTTGACATTGACTAACACATAACGATTGGTATGCCATTAAATCAAATAAACTAACCTTTTTACGTAAAATGGGATACTTGCTCCTTATTTACAAATATTTTCTACTTATTAACGAACTTTGACCTATTCGATATCGCTATAGAATGAGAAATTTGTAAAATAAATATAATCATGTGAAAAGATGGTTATGGTTTTGTTTTCATGTCACACAAATACAGACACGTTTAGACGAAGAAATATGTTCCTAAAGTCATCGAAGTATGTTTAATACAAAAAAGGAAGCATTATTTTATTTGCTTATTTTATTTTATTTTTTTTTTTACTTTCTTTAGTTTTTTAGAAAATCAGATTCTAATTCAATTTTCCAAAACGTTCTGAAGATCTTACTTTTGATAATGAAAGCCTTGATCGGGAAAAAATGTACGCATGATCAAAGATTGAACGAAAACCATCCAATCAGTATCTCTCATTCTGATTCTACTTATCTAAATGTATATATAACGGGTGCTTATTTATGTGTTTGTGGTCATATATCTACATGTTTATTTACTTGTTTGCTTGTTTATTTACGTGTGTGTGTGTGTGTGTGTGTGTGTGTGTGTGTGTGTGTGTGTGTGTGTGTGTGTGTGTGTGCACGCGTGCGTGTGTGTATGTGCCATGGAAAAGAAATATACAGAGATGAATATACAAAATGTATAAAATGCTTCTCCATAAGTGAAAGTAGATATACACAGCAATATACATATAAACAAATGTAGAGTATTTATTAATTTTTCCCATAACATTACGGACATATATGTTTACGAATTTATATGTGTTTGTGAAAAGTGAAAATGTGAAAGATATATTTAAATCAAACAACATAAAACGTTTAAACACTTTTCTCTATATACCTGTGCACAGATGTAGTTACATACTTATACACTGGAGTGTTTCTATGTGAGTGCCCGCGTGTGTGTGTGGAGTGAACGTGAGAATGTCATCATGGTGCTTAACTTTAATCGGAAGAGCTGAGAACACACACACACACGCATACTCAATATGTTTTGTATCTATGAAAACTCTTAACATTTTTATAACCTTTTGTGCAAAGATAGTTCTAGATTCAAGACGGATATATGAAGAAAACTTGCATAATGCAAAATGTTGGCTTCTTTTCAATTTTGGTCGATCTTTTTATTCATTATTGCCAATTATAAATATTTGGAAGAAATTGCGACAAAACACCACCGTGAAGTCCATGGTTAATAGTCGTTCACTTTAAATGAAGATCCTGATGATAATGTTTCTCACACTGATAATAATTATAATAATGGTATGAAAAGCTAATAAATGGAAAATTGTGCCAATAATCAGAACTCAATTGTGGATAGAAAGCATCTACCTGCAGAAAACAAACTGGATAATAGAAAACTAAAATAAATTATCAAAAGCAAAAATTCAATCATACACCCGCTATTTAATTGTAAAATGTAAAAATATAAAAAAAAATAGTCAAGTAGACACACTGGAGTATACAATGTAAGTAAGCATGAAAGAAAAAGCAACAGAAAAAACTGAACAACTCCACCAAGAAATATAAAATGAATTGGTTGAAACAGTAAGAAAATTACATAAATAACCCAGACCAATCAGAACAATATGAGAGATTCAGAATAAACAACAGACACATGATGAATGACATAAATCAAACGGTTGTATTCATTCAAATATAATTGAGATCTATTGTAAACTGGACAAGACAAGAATCGCGCAATCAGAATCAAGATATAAGGTGAGCATGTTTAATGATCATTCTGTAGCAAAGCTGCATAAAAGCTGACAAAAAATACGTTCAAGTCTAAAGTTAAATCTATTCTCAAGTGACGTACGGCAGAGTGACGAAAATAAAGAAAAAATGAAGCAGATAATATTTCAGAATATATATATATATATATATATATATAGAGAGAGAGAGAGAGTGTGTGTGTGTGTGTGTGTGTGTGTGTGTGTGTGTGTGTGTGTGTGTGTGTGTGTGTGTGTGTGTGTGAGAGAGAGATAGAGAGAGAGAGAGAGAGAGAGAGAGAGAGAGAGGTGGGGTTTGTAGTGTAATGGTTATTGTCGTAGAAAATGTGGATATGGTGACGCGTGTTCAAATCTTGAGCAAAGTTGTTTACATTTCATATACCACAAACACTTCTAGAGAAGGGATAGAATCCAATCATCCTCCCTCCAGCTATGTCTTGATAGTAGGCCTGACTGATTTCTTTTACTTTAGGATGTTGACCAGTCCAAGAGAAGGAAACCATTGAATTAAAACCTGTTAAACCCCGCTTAAAAATAGACTTTGAGTCGCGTCCTGGTCATATAGAGGGGTTGATCTATCTCTCTATCTATCTATCTATCTATCTATCTATGTATATATATATATATATATATATATATATATATATATATATATATATATATATATAATGAAATAATTCAATAAATTTAATGAATATTTTCTTTCTTCAACTTGACTAGAATGTTTATCCAAAAACATTTATCGTCTCTTTTCTTGATTAAAGAAGATATTAGCTAAAAGCGTCTGTCACACTATGGAATCAAAAAGAAAATAGTTGATAGCAACTTGCGTTGTTTAAAAAGTACATTATATATTTCTTCGGTGTATAAGATCTTTCAATGTATTAGAATATGGGCAGTGAAAGTAAATTCATACGCTTATATGTTTGTGTAATGTTAGGCGTTAATAATCTCTAATAAGGAATATTATATCCGTACATGCAGCCCCAGCATAAACAAGAAATATAGATTTTTGTCCGGAGGAATAATTAATCCAGGTTGAAATTAAGTGCATTCCGAAGAAAATAAATGTTGTAATGTAACTGAAATTTCACTCAAAAGAAATAAATTCGAAAGTAAGTTGCGTTAAAGGCAGAAGTAAGTTGCGTTAAAGGCAGAAGTAAGTTGCGTTGTTGCGTTAAAGGCAGAAGTAAGTTGCGTTAAAGGCAGAAGTAAGTTGCGTTAAAGGCAGAAGTAAGTTGCGTTGTTGCGTTAAAGGCAGAAGTAAGTTGCGTTAAAGGCAGAAGTAAGTTGCGTTAAAGGCAGAAGTAAGTTGCGTTGTTGCGTTAAAGGCAGAAGTAAGTTGCGTTAAAGGCAGAAGTAAGCTGCGTTAAAGGCAGAAGTAAGTTGCGTTAAAGGCAGAAGTAAGTTGTGTTGTTGCGTTAAAGGCAGAAGTAAGTCGCGTTAAAGGCAGAAGTAAGTTGCGTTAAAGGCAGAAGTAAGTTGCGTTAAAGGCAGAAGTAAGCTGCGTTAAAGGCAGAAGTAAGTTGCGTTAAAGGCAGAAGTAAGTTGTGTTGTTGCGTTAAAGGCAGAAGTAAGTCGCGTTAAAGGCAGAAGTAAGTTGCGTTAAAGGCAGAAGTAAGTTGCGTTAAAGGCAGAAGTAAGTTGTGTTGTTGCGTTAAAGGCAGAAGTAAGTCGCGTTAAAGGCAGAAGTAAGTTGCGTTAAAGGCAGAAGTAAGTTGCGTTAAAGGCAGAAGTAAGTTGCGTTAAAGGCAGAAGTAAGCTGCGTTAAAGGCAGAAGTAAGATGCGTTAAAACAAAAGTTAGTTCATTTATTCACCTGATTTATGAGATTGTAATTGGCACCACAATAAAAAAAAAATGAAATAATTTATCAGTGGCTTCAATTGGTCAAAAAATGTATTTTTAATAAGCTGGGATGAGAAATATTTCAAAAATTATTTTGGGGTTTTATCTAACATGTTTGTGCGAAGCAAATGTTGATTGTTATCTAACACAAAGAAAGACTAACGTCTAATAAAGATGCTGATTGGGCAACCCCCTCCCAAAAAAAACAAAAGTACAAATTCATTTTTTAAAGATTTTGAGAGTCTCTTTTTTTATCCAAAATGAACACTTTTGTTTTAAATGGAAATCAATTAATATACCATATAGTTGTGCGTGACGAGATGATGGATGTGTATATAATATAGTAGCATAAATTTTGCCCCCCCCATTACTTGGAAAGATTTTATAAGTCGATATTTAGTGTACTTCTGGAGCTGAATTTTTCATCAGAACGATCGGAAATCGTTGATAATAGTTTAAATGTCGTTGACAAAGTGTACTTAAAATATTAAAAAAGAGCAAAGTTGTGAATATTATTCCAACATTTCGTACAACCCATATGATAATAATAATAGTAGTGCTATCAATGGTAATTGGACGCTCGGAACAATCCCCAAATGATTGGTAAAGAGACGGGAAGACTTGGAAATTGGACGAGGGAAGGCCATCAAGGCCTTAATATTAGCAAGATCAGTCGGAATACCGATAAGAGTCCTGGAGTCTTGAGGACTTGCTGTCACTCAAGCTCCAGTGAAAAACAATGAGCTAAGTGTGGTGTCAAAAAGCTCTCAAAGGAGTTAAATAATTATGATGGCATACAAGGATTCTGGTTCAAAGAATTCTCTTCCATCCATGACAGACTAGCAACCGAAATGAATAGATCCTTATAAGAAGCAGACGTACTCGAATGGATGACCAAAGGAAAAACCAAATCGATCCAGAAAGACACCCTCAGAGGAACCGGCCCAAAAAACTACAGACCCATAATCTGCTTGCCTGGACGTGGAAAATACTAACGGCACATATAAGAGAGGAAATTTACGACTCATTAAAAAGCCGCGGACAGTTCTCCGAGGAACAGAAAGGATGCTGCAAGGGGACCAGAGAAAAAAAAGCAACTGTACACTGATCAACATATCCTCAAAGAGAGTCAGACGAGATGAAAATATCTAGCTATGGTGTAGATTGACAACAAAAATTCATATGATATATTCCGCAAAGTTGGATAATAAACTGTCTCAAAATGTACAAGATATCAGACGAAGTCATAAAATTCATCGAGAAAACCATGAAAACCTGGCGAGTGGAATTGACAGCAGAAGGAAAAAGCTTATCTGAAGCAAAGATTCACAGAGGTATATTCCAGGGAGATGCATTATCACAATTACAATTAGTAATAGCGATGATGCCACGCAACCACATACTCAGAAAATGCACAGGCGGATACAAACTCACTAAATCGCAGGAAAACATCAATCACCTAATGTACATGGACGATATCAAACTCTACAAAAAACAAAAAAGAATTGGTAAACCTACCACAGGGAGTGAGAATATACAGTTAAGACATAGGGATGGAATTTGGTTTAGAAAAGGGCGCCATACTAATTATGAAAAGCAGGAAATGGCACATAATGGAAGGAATAGAACTACCAAATAAAGAATAAATCAAGAACGTTCGAAGAAAAGGAAACGTACAAATATTTAGGAATATTGGAAGCGGACACCATCAAATTAGAGGAAATGAAAGAACATAGACAAAAAATAATATCTCAGGAGGATTAGAAAGCGACTCGCCCAGAGATTCTGTTGACAGACTATATATGTCAAGAAAAGAAAGGGGAAAAGGACTTACCAGCATTCAAGATAGCGTCAATGCATTGACGCAACAACTCGAAGACTACATAGAAAAGTGAAGAGGAAGACTGATTACAGCCACCAGAAATAATGCTGACAAGACAATCATCAGCAGAAGAAAAATAACCTGAAAACAAAAATGGGATGAAAAACAATTCCATGGATATTTCAAGCGACAAACAAGGGCCATCTCACACAAGAAAACGTAGACGTGGCTAAAAAATGGAAACTTTCAGAGAGAAACTAAATCTCTTCTAATAGCAGCACAAAACAACTCCATAAGAACCATATATCAAAGCAAGAAGACTTGCAAATAAAAGGATGTGTAGAGACTTGAGGAGACTTGCTGTCATTCAAACTCCAGTGAAAGACCATCAGCTAAGGCTTATGTGAAAAACTCTCTAAGAGTAAATAATAATAATAATAATAATAATAATAATAATGATAATAATGATGATAATAATAATAATAAGAAGAAGACGAAGAAACTCAGCTATATGGCAGTTTTATGTGACAAACCGGCGAAATCTCAGATATGTAGACCCGGTCATAACAATGAAAGGGATATTTTAAAGGAGAAACTGAATTTCTTCTTATGTGAGCATATAAAAAATCGCCATAAGGACCTGTTATATTAAAGAAAATGATAATACGCAGTAGAATATAGCAAGTGTAGGTTAGGACTGACTGGGACAAGATTATAAGCAACTGTTTAAAATTATCGCAAAAGGAGTATAAAACTAGAGACGACCAAATGTGGAAGGTAATCCGCTTGGAATTGTGCGTGAAGATGACATTTGATTAATTACTACCAAATTATATAATCACAAGACAGAATCCTTCCTAGGAAATGAAAAACATAAAATCTCTGGAATTGTAATTGGTACTCTTGGTTCAGTCACCAAAGGATTTATACACGGATTGAAGGGTTTGGAAATAATGGGACGGAGGGAGACCGTTCAAACTACAGCATTATCGAGATCGGTCAGAATACTGAGAATAGTCCTGGAGACTTGTGACTTGCTGTCACTAAAACTCCAATGAAAGACCATCAGCTAACGCTAATGTGAAAAACCCAAAGAGTAAACTATTAATGATAATAATTTAACTCAACAAATAAATGTTATATCTATAGACTAGAACCCGTCTTAGTGCCTAATCGAATCATGAAAATGTTGGAGATGAAAATAAAAGAAAATGAAAAGATAAAAAACATTCAAAGAGTTTGGAAGGAAAATGAAATTAAGTGAAAGGTGGTTGACCATTATGCTTAATGTTGTTTGGGAACGGCCCAGGAATGCTTAACTAAATTGTCGAAAGAGCAGAAAATCGAATGAAAAAAGAAAATATTCAGACTGACTTGCTAAAAAGCCAGAACACGGAGAACAGTACTGGATAATGAAGAGACTTGCTGCCACTCAGTCTCAAGAAATAACCATCCGGAAGAAGAAGAAGAAGAAGAAGAAGAAGAAGAAGAAGAAGAAGAAGAAGAAGAAGAAGAAGAGGAAGAAGAAGAAGAAGTTATTTTGGGGATAGGAAATATCTACAAGATGGATATTATCTTTCCCATAATCACTGAAGCTTTGTGGAAAGCGAAGAGTAAAAATTATAGATGAGAAAAAGGCCTTAGAGGCAGGAAATATGATAAGATGATGTACCCAATGCTTTGCACTGGAGCAAGGAAGGGCAAATATGACCTTTGAGTTTCTTGATTAGAATACAACAAACAACGATTTTTATAAAACTTAAAATCATTAAAATAAAAACTGGCAAAATTGCAGGTATAAAATGGTTTTCTGCTGATTTAAAAAATATAAATCAATATTATACTATTTAAAGAATTCGGATTATTGTCCTCATCTTTATTGTTATACACATAACATTTCGGCTGATGTGCTCATCGGACTACTTCAGGAGTTTCCTGTCGAAATTGGAAAACTTCTTGTTGAACTTTATTTAATCCAGTGGGTGTGTGTGTGTAGGGGCGGATAGATTGTTCTAAATCCGTTAACCATTCAAATTCAAGAGGTAACAATTATATAGTAAAACATATCTTATTAAGAAAAAGAAAAGTTTGAATATCAAAAAAGAAATAAATCCAAGGTTAAAGTTCCGCTGCTATTCCAAGAAAATAAATTTGACAAATGTGATTTTTTTAATAAATTAGATCAAATTTAAGAGCTTGCAATTTTAAAGCTAAAGTAAAGATTATAAACATCTAAATGTCCAAGTGATTAATGCATATTACAGTTAAGTGTAAACGATGACGAAACAGAACAAAACCTGATTGGTAAGTTAACATTTAACTTCAAGGATATTGACATGCATAAGAGCATATAATTCTTAACAGGGATGTTGATTAGATATTCATATCATTAATACAAAATGTGCCTCATTTTCCATGTAGTCTAGCAGCACGTGTGGATTCAAGCTTAGATGAAGAGCTGAAGAAAATACTAATCAAAACTTTAATATCCTCCTGAAAAACCACGCAATGTAAAAAGCAACCCACAAAAACAAATATTTTGTTTTCAAAGTTTGTAAATTTTATATTTATTCTAATGAAGGTTCAGTATTTAAGCAGGCGTGATAGATCCCTTTCAAAAGTTACAATTCAGTTAAAACATATATTCAAATGTAAAGTGTATTTTGCACAACAGTTAACATCGAAGGAAATGGATTCGGAAACCGCGTTCAAATCGGGACGTGACTATTTGTCTTTTATGTTAACTAACGCCATAGAGAAAAGCAGGAATTAAACTCTGTTCTCTTTCCCAGTTAAGAGTAGATAATAGAGTAACCTAGGTTCTTTGGCCATCGTTAGGAAACCAAACAGAGAGAAGAAAAGCTGGATTCAAGCAAGATTTTCAAAAGAATGATCGAGTCATGTGATGAAATAGTTGGGTAGATATAAACTTTCAAATGTGAATTCTTCCTTTTGACCACTTTTCTTTAGTTTATTATGCAATATGCAATTGGGGCAAAAATTCTTTGCTTCAAATTCAATCTTCTCCCCCAAGTAGTTCAGTTGCAGACTTTTTCTCATTCTTTATTGTAAAGATAGTGGTTGAAGTAGGAGAATGTTTATATAATGTGTGGTTGCATGGGGGTGAAAATGGTATTTATTTACCTGAGAAGATATAAGAGAGTCATGTCAGAGGATTCAGAACACAGTACTTCTGAATTCTACGAGAAACAACATGCACAGTGATTGAAATTTAAATCCATTTGTACTTTGATATACATGAGATTGTCAGCAGAAATGTCGAACGAGAAACAAATGTAAGAGAAACAGTGTGAGAAAAATGAGGTAAACAATGAATAAGTAACAAAACAATAAAAAGAAGCTATTAATATACCAGTGATATATTAAAAAAAAGGCAACCATTACAGCGATGGTGTAAGGTAATAGTTACATAATAGGAATGTTGTTGAATTCACAATGCTTGTGAATACAAATCAAATTATGGGATGGAAAATGGAATGAGCACGACTCTTCTGTGGAATGAGTATAAAAACATTCCCAGAAGAGATCAGGTTAGTTCACAACTCCGCGCAAAAGATAGAAAGTCAATTTGATTAGCTGAGAAACAAATAAAAAATATGCTCTTTTGTGTCAGCTATCCAATATATGAATAAGAATTTTCAAAATTGTTTCGTCTGTCTGAGACAGTACATTTAGATAAGCAACCACCTCAAGGGATATGTCCACGCAAAGCAAAAAGCTTTTCAGATTCTTTATGTTTACCAGTATATATATATATATATATATATATATATATGTGTGTGTGTGTGTGTGTGTGTGTGTGTGTGTGTGTGTGTGCCATAGTAGTATTGATAGTCAATATTGCTGGTAAACTAGTTTTCTTACTATTGTCAGAATTTGGTGTTTGAATGAAATACAGTTCTAGATTCATAATAGATCTGTATTCAAAAACTATTCAACGCAAAAACTTATATTCAATTTATTAAATAACAATGACATATATATATATATATATATATATATATATATATATATATGCACAAACACACACACACATATATATATATATAATTAATTTTTTATAACAATTCAATTATTCTGAAAGTTTGAAGAACCCATGATGATACAATTTGAAATAAAAGAAATATTTCACAAATTTATGTCTTGGAAAAAAAAGAAGACTAAAAACATAGATTATCATCATCATGTCACGCCATCAACACGGATATCCCTGACTCTCTCTCACCACCTCTCCCTATCGTCCATCAATTCCGGCAGGTCCCCTTCACAGAGCAGCTGTATGTAGGTTCGTGTTGATCGTCCTGCTTTTGCTCGGCAATGTGAAGGGGTCCACAAGAGTACATCACTTATGAGCTCGTCCCTGCTTCTCCAGCAGTGTCCCGCATGTCTGGTTCGTCTAATTTTGATAGTTTTCTTGATAGGTGGTAAGTGGCTGGAGTGTTGTATCCAGGACTTGTTCAATATTGCTCAAAGAATTCTTGTGTAATCACCGTCAAACTCTTTCTCCATCCGTTTAGTTTACATCCATATAGTGCATCTATATAGCAGTATCGACACGACCGCTGCTTGGAAGAAACTGCGTTTCATTTTATCGGTCAGGTCAGACTTCCATATGACCGATAGCCTATCGAGAGCAGCCCATACCTTTGCTAGTCGCGTGTTGATGTCTATCTTGGTTGATGAGACACTGCTTCTTAGGTAGGTAAACTTGTCAACTAGTTTCAGAGGGCTACCATTTAATTTGGAGATGTCGCCTGTTTGATTAAAGCACATCTATTCCTTTTTGTGTGCATAGACAAGGAGGTTAATGCCTTCAGCGGCTCATTCCAGACAATGTAGCAGGGTTTAAGGTTGGGCGTAGTCGGCGACGGTAATTATTTTTGCGAGTAACTTCTGCTTCTTTCCTTGATTTTATCAATAGATGTTCTAAGCATGTAGTCTAGACAGATGATAAAGAGTTATGGGGCTGGTGTATCTCATTGCAGTAAACGGTCCTAGTTTGATGTCTAATTGCTTTCTTATAATACTGGTGATTGGTTCATGTGTAACTTTCGGAGGGTTTCCAAGTAAATTCTCAAAATGCTCTTTCCACAGCTATATTCGTTCTTGTTGGTTGGTAGCTTTCAGTTTAACTTTGACAGTGCTCTTCTTTCTGCTCACTTCGTTTATCGTTTGCCATGCTATCCTGAATTGTCTATATTCAACCGAGTCTCTAATCTAATCAATCTGATTTTATATGAATTCTCTCTGTTCTTTTAGGTATATGTTTGCTAAATCATTTTGTGCTTTTTTATGTTTCGGGGCATTTATGTTAGTTGGATTCTTCCTACTGCATTTGGAGGCAGTTTTCGCATCTGCACACTTTTCTCTAACCGCTAATGTTTCCTTTGTTTAGTTGGTATGTATTCCGCTGTCGCTTCTAAGTAGGCGTTGACGAAATTATCCTATTCGTCATTCGGAGTATGTGTTTCCGAGATACTACTTGAAAATAATCAACCAATAACGCATGACTACCCCCCCACACCAAATCACTGATAGAAGTCCTTAAACCAAACGTAAGATCGTTCAATACACGAAGTAGAGTGAAATATGGATGCCTACAAAGTAAAAAAAATTATCTCGATTTCATCACACCGGATCATCAGCACGATTCAGAATCGTCCTTATGATTCGGTTAGGTGAAATCTAGGTAATTTTTTTTCTGACTCTGTAGGTATATATATAAGTAGTAAAGTAAAGTTGTCTCCCTTTAGTCGAGGGTGACCAGAAGGTTTCCTTTTCAATAGCTACCACACCGAGGTGTAGAGAAGGGTGCTACTCCTTTCCCTGGATTGCTCCACTTTACCCTTGATACGTACCATATATTGCTGAGTGTTGAGCAAGAAAGTATCAAGTACCATTTTTAAAGTCTTTGGTACGATGCGACCTGGGATTGAACCCAGATCTCGCGAACACTCTACCCACTAGACCAATCGTGTGTGTGTGTGTGCGTGAGTGTAAATTGTTGGTACAGAGAAATTTAAAAAGACAAATACCTAGAGACAAATGCGAAAATAGAAGATTTAAAAAAGAAGAAATTTCATTGAAATCACAAGAGCCCTTTCATCTTAGATTTATCAAGCGATAACCCCTTCAGAAGTCGTTTCAAAAAAATGTAAATAAGATTAATTAAAAGGTGGGGGGTGAAATCGAAAATGATAGCAAGACAAAGAAAGGAGAAAAAAATTAAAACCACCTTAAGTTAAGCAAGAGATATCACCGAATAAATTCAAAGTGTGTTTGGGGTTTCGCTTGCATAGAGAAGGCCTATAAAGTAAAATATAAATGACCTCCAGGACAATAAGATGTTTCGTCCTTTGCTGTATGCAAGTCCACAAATCACTCATTGCTGTAATTATTTAAGACATTCAAATGCTCAAAGATGGCAGAATCGAGCAATTTTGAATACCCTGATGTTGTGTGGTTACGAATATCTCTTGGAACATGCTGTTTAATTCTAACCTCATTGAAATTGATAAAAAATTGCTTTTTTGGAAGATGCAGAACATATCCTTATGAATAGAGCAAAATGCAGAACGCATTATAACAACGTGTAACAGAGAAAGAAACTTTATTGGCAATCAACTGGCAAAGAGATCCAATCCAAGGAAGTCTAACATAAACTGGGCATTTAGAAGGGCTAAGTCGCCTGATGTTATTCCAAAACTTATAAACAGTCTTGTTAATGTTGTCAACAATGACTTCCTCAGGATACCCATTGCGCAAAAATAAATTTTTAATCTGTTAAAATTCGCTTTTAATCTTCTTATTCGAACAAACTTTAAGAGCGCTAAATGTGAGACACTTGATCAGGTTAATCAGGTTATATATATATATATATATATATTTCAACGCAGAATCTTACACACACACACACACACACACATATATATATATATATATATGCACGCACACACATATGTATACCAATATACGCACTTATTTCGAACATGAACATGTATATAAACACACGTTTATATACTCTTATACATATACACACAAATATATATATATATATACACGTATATATATATATATACACACTCATATACATACACATGTATATACACATTACATATATAAATAAAAACTGTATATGTATATGCACCTAATATATATATACATATCAAATACTGACCATCCCATTGACCTAATGGGTAGCGTGTTCGCTAATGAATCGGGTGATCCGGGTTCAATCCCAGATCGAATCATATCAAAGACTCAAAAATGGTACTTGATACTACCAGCACCCAATGTTCGCACAGAGCTTATATTGATGTTTACATTTGTAGGGTTCCATAGAATATCATTTATGAGTTCTTTTTTCTATTTTTATAACAGTCCTCACCGCGTTTTGACTGACTTACTTGGATGGTTTGTGAAATGGGAGTTAGGCGGTAGTACAGATATTTTGCTGCTCCCAGGATTTATTCATAACAGCATTTTTCTGTAGTTCTCATCTACCGTTTTCTCCAGGTATTTCGTTAGAGTTGAACAGATGCAATCATAAAGTTGCTGCTGTCGTATTAGGCAGCAGTTTGAAAGAATTCCCGTTTTATCTTATCAGATAGATCAAATTTCCAAATTATCAATGACCTGTAATGCATTGACTTTACGTATGAGTACATAGCTTTCAGTTGATGAGATGTTGCTACCAAAATATATCGACTGGTCGAAAAGATTTCAGTAGCTTGTCATCTTATAAGGATACAGCACAGTCTTAATTATAGCACATGAACTTTGTTTGTTTTTACGTTCACGCTGGGACAGATGCTTCTTGACGTCTGCTCCTAGGGATGCAGCATAAATTCTGCTCGTGGAGTTATATTTTCTATAAGTTCTAGATCATCTGCGTAATTTGCATTAGTAAGAGTTTCTCCGCGATATCATTTCCTTATTGTTTTTGTTAGTTTGAAACAAATATCTTTGATTAATTCCATTTATATTCGTGGTACGTAACCTTGACAAATTATGAAGAAAAAAGGTAGCAACATATCTTCTTCGAAGACTCCAACAATACTGTAAAATATTCAGTGTGCAAACCATTACTTTTGTGTCTTTTTAGGGCAACAGTATATTTTGGAACACCTTAGGCCAGAATTATTTGCTCCATCGTTCCACTGTGTACGCCATCCAATACTTTGGAGAAATTTACGACAAATGTGTTGCCTCGAGATTTTTTCACGTAGTTCTTCAATGATCCAACGAATAGTCAGAGTCTGTGAAGCTTGGAATCTATTTTCCGAAAACCATTCTGATTTCTTTTCGAACTTTATAATCTTCAGTTTTGATACAATTGAGAATGCAAGGCAGTACAAATCTTGGCGGCTATGAATATACCCCTCCAAATCTTATCTGTCTCTTAATGTATTTATTTATTTTTCTGTTAAATTCTGGTGCAGATTTCTGCAAACAAATCTTTTTATTCATAAGCGATTTTTATGCTTAACAGAACTATATCATTTTTCTATAGATATAATAATCTCTATGCTTAACAAACACATCGATACAAAACCGAATCATGAACAACTATATAGATTGTCTTTTCATAAATGTTTTTTACCTTCTTCAGCAAAACTAATGAATATGTAGAGGTGCACATGCATCGCATACCCGTCATCATATTTATATATATTTTCTCTTGAGAATTCCGTAAATGTTTTATGAATTACTCAAGAATCTTCACTGCATCCTAGGGTAAAAGTTTAAGTAAGTAGCAACCGACCAACAAAATAATCAATAAAATAAAGTACATTATACACGCCCTAATTCGCAAGATTACATTTAAAACATGGGACATTTGAAATGTGCTAAGGAATTGTTTAGAGGTGCGTCTGAAACCATGCGAAAAAAGAAATCAGACTAGAAACGAACGATGGGAAGAAAATGAAAGGAAAGAAACGTTTGTCTTTTGAAGGTGAGTGAAAATAAAAAGAAGTTTAATATGAATGTGTTATAAAGATGGAAATAAAATTGATGATGGATTTGGCATTTCGGTGGAAACTTTCCTCTTATTAGAATACGTTACTTATTGTTTAAAATATAAAGGAAAAGAGAGTAAATCGGAAGGGACGGAAAGATGATAAGAAATAGAACTAAAGAAAGACAGCAGGAAATAACAAAGAGAAGGAAAAAAAAGTAGAGAAAGGAAGACATTTAATCAAGAAATCAGGAGAATAGAAAGGAAAATAATCGATAGAAGGAATATGTGAAGAAATAAAAATGAAGGCCAAAACTGAGGGTAGAAATTAATAAAGAAAGAAAGTAAAAGAAATAACAAAAACAGACAAAACAAAGAGAAGATAAAAAAAGGGAAATGAAAATAGAGAGAAATAAGCAAAGGAAAGAAAGAAAAAAGTATGAAAAAAAATAAAGGAAAGGAAAGGAAAGGAAAAATCAAGAAAGAAACGAAGGGATAAATTGGAAAGGTAGAAAGAATGAGAAGAAAATACTTGTCTTTAATTGGAATCACTTTGAGATGAGGCTTCTTAATCTGAGAATTAATTTTTTATTTATTGCAGACTTTTTGTCCTCATCTTGGTAGTTTTTGTGTTGTTTCTTCTTTCCTTACGTGGTACGATAGACAACAACTATGGAAGGTAGTAATTACTGGGGATACGGTTACAAGACTCAGCATTCCTATCCGAGGTCGCGGTAAATCACCTGAAGAAGGCCAGAGGTGGAATTTGGCCGAAACGTTGGGAAAGAAGAAACAACACAAAAACTACCAAGATGAGGACAAAAAGTCCGCAATGAATTTTAAAAAAATTAATTCTCAGAGAAGAAAATAGTTGAAAGGGAAGAATGTCCAAAAAGATATACAAAGAGAAGATTATTTAATAATAAAAAAATCTGTTAACAAAACGTAGATGAGAGTATTTTTCACTGGTTGAAAACAGAAAATAACTTGATAATATTCCATGTGTTAACTGAAAGATTTTTGAGTTGTTAGTAACTTATTCAGTCGAAGTTTGTGGGTAGATATAAGGAACATCGTTTAACAACTAAATAAAAAAAGTACATATACACATAGAAAAATGTCAACCATTGTTTTGAAGTATATATTTAAGTATGTTTTTTTAAAGAAAATATCAATGAACATAGTCAACTATAAAATAAAGCCCATGATGGTGACATGTTTAAAAAAGAAAATGATGTTTGAAAAATAAATGGAAAAACATATTAGAGGTTCTGACACTATTTGAATAATAAAAGTACGTTAAGCTTTAAAAAATCGTCGTAGAATATTTTTAGTTGAAAATGTTTAAATAACAACAAAGATAGAAAAAATAAGTGAGGAAATATAAGTAATAGTAAGTATCAAAATTTGGGAAAACTCTGAGAGGAAAAAGGGGATATAATTACCCAAATCGAAAGTTTAAATAAACCGACGATTGATGATTATATTAAAGGCTTGTGTGAATTGCACCAAAGAAAAAAAAAACTTGGTGAACTTAGTCAAGGGTGACCCGAAGGCTCCCTTTTCAATAGCTACCACACCAAGGTGTACGGGAGGGCGCTATTCTGTTCCCTGTATGGCTCCACTGTACCCTTGATCCTTAACTTATAGTGCTGAGTGTTAAGCAAGGCGTCATCAACTACCATTTTGTAGTCTTTGGCATGATTCGACTGGGGATTGAACCACGGTCTTCCGCATCATTGGTGAACACTCTACTCATTAGACCAATAGAAATCAATAATCTGAAATTTTCATGGTATAATGAAAATACAACATTTCCAAACTTTAAATTTTATTGTTTGGCGGAAAAATATATCATGAATTTCAGATATCCAATATATGAACATGAAAATATATCGAACATGAATTTTGGAATCGAATCCAAATTACTTCACCGATTAAGTTGATATATTAATCATTTTCTGTAGATTTTGTATTTGCTGCGCTTTGGAATTATTGCCGAATGAAAAAAAAAGAAACCTTGAAGAACCCAGTGACATCTAAAGAGCATTACAATCACCAAAACCTTCAGGAAGACCAAATAGTATAGTATATCGGCCAAAAGTTATGTTAAAAACAACCACACTGAACTTAATAGTTAGAAAAATATATTTGATATGAATGTAGGTTTGGTTGAGCAGAGAGAGAGAGAGAGAGAGAGAGAGAGAGAGAGAGAGAGAGAGAGATGGAATATTGTAGAAGAACAGAGAAACAATTGGAAAGGGAATATACATTTTGTTTCAGGCAGACGGCGAGAAATGAAACGGGTGAAGGCATGCGAGGAAGAGTAATTCGAGAGAACTATAGATAGAAAATAACGAGAGAGAGAGAGAGAGATAAGGGGGGCGAAGGAGCCTTAAGTGCTTTTGCATTAAGGGCTTCACTAGCTCGCCAAGAAGCATTATTGACGAAAGCAAACGGCGGGAACTAGCAGTTAAATTAAAACGGGAAATGTTGTGGGACGTACATATGCATTATCGTCAAGTGGGCAGAAGAGTGGAGATATGAAACGAAGTTACACTGAAAGCATTTTTAATGTTGGTGCAATTCTGCACACATGATATTAGACAGAAAGCATACTTCGAGGTGCATATGCCTTCAGTAAGTAAGTATATATGTATAGACATGCAAGATAAACGTAATTCCGAGAAACATTTGTTGGGAATTAGTTTTTCCACCAAATATTTCGCGTATATCTCCATAATCCCTAATATAGTTTCCTAGAAACCAATCAGAAAGCTAGTTGTCTTGTTTTCTTTGTTTAATGGCATATCAGGCTTCGTAAGATTTTTGATGCCAAAACAATCCTTGTAAAAGTACAGTGATGATACTACTAGACTCATAGTAGGGGAGGGATAAGGGGTTCATACTATTCTCGAGGGTACTAGTCCGAAAGTGAACGTAATAGTGCGACTGGAGATGTAACTCGGGTAATTTGAGGCTACAGTCCAGCACTTTAACGATTACGCCTTTCTCTTCTGATTGCTTAATCGGCTGGGGCTGTAGAATACACCGACTGCATCTCTGCAGAGGAGTAAGACCCCACCAAACGAGTGTTCTAGATATGACACTAAACAATCTGATGGTGAGGTTCCAGTGATGCTGGGGCTTTGGGGAATGCGGGCACCCCTTCATTACCATTGCTCCCAGGTTCAACCTGACCCGGAGTGGTAGCACCTGATAAGTGTTGTATACCATACGTATACAAATGCAAATACACTGGCAAATACAAATACACAAATGAAGAAACACAGATGGACTCTCTGTTGTTCAGGTACGAACACATTTATTAACTTCTTGACTTCGGTTCTTTGACACGATGAGAAAGACATAATTCTTACTATGCTGACCATAACTTCTGACCCAACAAACGCACAGCGCATCTTGTGACGTTTAAGATCTCTGTCGGTAGAGATCAGCAAAACTCTTACTACATGCTTCAACGACAGAGAACTCGATTCTCTATGCCTACATGGTCCAATGTCAACCTCCTAATGCCTCTTTTTCAAAATCTTCAAATTCTCTGGACCATCGCTTCCGGGCATGACGTCATCCACACTCCAGCACATTTCCTGTCTGGGGTTTATTATGACAATGGTGAGTGTTATATGTTTTGCACGCGAGCGTATAACTAGTACCCAATGACTGTGCACCTGAACTCTTAACCCGAATAGTTTAAAGCCCAACAAAACTGAATGATAAAGTATAATTAACGAAAAATAATTTATATAAAAAAAAATCATTCCTTTACTATATAACATATAACATATCTATGGTTAAATAGAACTAACGGCATACTTATGATAAACTGAATAGCTTGAAATAGAATTGTTACTGACAATTAAACGGTACTTACATTTAAACTGCGTGCTTATGCTAAACTGAATTATTTGAAATGGAACAGTTTTTTGACATTGAAACTGTACTTATACTAAACTGATTTGTTTAATATAGAACTGGTTTGATATTTAACTGTGAGTAAACAAAATCTCTACTTATCCTAAACTGAATTAGCTGAATTAGAACTTCTTGACTAAACTAAATAGCTTGAAATAGAAATTTTTTTTTCACAATTAAACTGTATTAATATTTAAACTGCGTACTTATCCTGAACTTAATTGTGTGAAATGGAAATATTTACATAAAAATGGATTTGGCGTTGAATAACCTACAAAAGTTGATAAGCCATAAACATCCAACCAACCAACCAACCTCCTCCGAAAAATGGTTAGGGGATCTAGTAATAAAAAATCGCAAATAAATAATAAAAATAAATGAATTATAAAAGGTAATATAAATCAATCTAAAATAAAGTAGGAATGAATAATGCATCAATATATGTACATATATATGTACATCATTTTGCTTTACACCATTTTCCATAATCTGAACAGTTCATCGAGGTGCCACGCTAAGTAAATCTTTTTTATGACAACTCCTAGGGCAAAGGGAGCTTTACTTATCTCAACAGTTTAACGTCGTAGAAAATGAAATCAATGACATGAGATCAAAACATGTATGAAGCTGTTTGAGTACACTTAGTGCTAATTCCCCATACGAAAGCTACGTATCCATCTGTTCACCGTCCACTCTGGGTAAATAGTAAAGAAGACTAGATTCTTTAACCTTAACTAGGCAACAAGTTTAGGTGAAGGAAAACTCTTAATTCCAAAAAGGGTGTACTCCACTTAAATATAGACTTTTTTTCATATCCTGCCCGTGGTGGTAGTGGTGTTAAATGCTTTTTTTTTGGTGTCCATTTCCGCTTTAAAAATCTTGTGTCAGTTTGTACACGGTTGCAGAATACCATTTGGAAGAAACGATGCATGACTTGATTTGTCCAGTTGGTTTAATCTCAATCAAGTGAAAAGAATCCAGCTGACTGAAGAGATGGATTCATGCCTTTCTCAACGATATTAGCATGATGTTAAATTCAGCATTGTCAAGGATTTGAATATAAGTCTCTGAATCCATTTCCTAGAAACCCCGTTGGTTCAGGCTGTAGGATACACCAACTGCATTTTGCAGAGGTTAAGACTCCCCCAACGAATTTCATATATATGACATTAAATCATCTGATGTTTAACCTATAGTCCTAAGGCTTCCGGGACTGTGGCGCATCTCTTCATTACTCTTACTCTCATGTTCACTCAGACCCAGAGGGTCTCATCAATGGGTTAAATCGAATTGTTTAACCAATTCACTGTCTGAAAACAAATAAATGATTTAAGTTCAATTATTAGGGTTACATAGTAGTACTAAAAACCATTTAACTGTTTCCAAACGAATGGGTAATTTTGAATAGAATTATAACGTTAAAACCAGTAACTGAAACAATTTAATTGTATCCAAGCTCGTTAAGTCTGGCACGTTAAAAATATTGCCAAGTGACTATGTTGCATCCCGTGATGAGATCAATCACAACAGTAATACAATAGATACACAAATACAGCTGGACTCTTTCGTTTCAGATACGAACGGGTTTATTAATTTCTGACTTCGGTCCATGGTGGCACGAGGAGAGAGACACAATTCTTAAAAGTCTATGCTGACCCCACCCCAACGCGCGGTGCTTCTTGAGATGTTTAAGATCTCAAGTCATCTCTACTGGTCGAGATCCGAAAAACTCAACTCATGCGTCAATGGTCGAATCTCAACTGACGTCTTTTCAAAATCCTCAAATTCTCAGGACCATCTCATCTGGGCATGACGTCATTCACATTCTAGCCCCATTTCCTGTCTGGGATATATCATGGCAAATAGTGATTGTCAAACTGCACTAAATGCGAACGTCAAACTGCGAACGTCAAACTGCTAACGTCAAACTGCACTAAATGACTCAAAGCCTTACCAAACTGAATGATAAAAAATAATTAACGAAAAATGATTAATATAAAAAAAATCATTCCTTAATTATATAACAACTATTCGTTTGCAAATAAAGCACACATACAGACACATACGTGTGAACGTGAATGTACACACACACACACACACACACATATATATATATATATATATATACACACACATATATTTATATTTAAAAAGGATTCGTCATTAAATATTCTATAAGGATTGGTATGCCATAAAATATAACCCTCCACCCAACCAACCAACCATCCGACCATTTCTTTCAATGATAACCGTTATGTCAAGCGCACCTCCACCAGTATATCAATTTCATACTAACAATAACCCTTCGAAAATCGATTGTCCCATGTTAATTAAGTAAAAACACAGATTTCAGAATTTTCATGACCGTTTACTGATTATTAAATCAAAAGTGAGACTGTGATATATAAACAGTAGTTATTTCCTGTTTTTAAAAGATTATTCAACTGACAATTTAGAAAACGGGGAAATTCATTTCTCAACGTGAAAAAGAAAAAGAAATAGGAATCAAATTAATGTCAGTATCTTCAAGATGTGGAAAAATGTATCAAAATTGCACCTTTAAATTTTAGAATTTATTTCGTGAGTACATATGAGTAATGTACATAATTAGATTATGATTTCTGGATGGCTAGATTGATTATACATACATATATATATATGTGTGTGTGTGTGTGTGTGTGTGTGTGTGTGTGTGTGGTCTGTCTGAAAATTTACGGGACTAAGTGTGCTGTTTTGGCAATAGGCAGAAAAGAGACGAGTGTATTGTTTTATCATCTAATTTGATATCTTGGGTGTATATGACTTTAATCCCTGCTTTCTGCGACAATTGTATTTTTTCACATGCTTTAGTTTACACCTCTTTTTAGGTCTTTCATCTATGAGCACTGAGGAACGAGCGATGAACAACTAACAGCGAATAAACCTGGAATTTTTGCTTCGTTTGGGGAAAACTCCATCTCATGTACTTGTAATGCGCAAGCAAATGTATGGAGGTAGCATCATGTCAGTCACATGTGTTTTCGAGTGACGCAAGAGGGATATGAGGATGTGAAAGTTCACTAAAGGGTCAGGGTACTTCAACAAGCAGGAATGAGGTTAACGTCAAATGAGTAAGGCAGTTGGCGTGTATCGATCATCGTTTGACGGTTCGAATGATCACAAGGCAGATGGGCAAGATAAAGAATAGAGTTTAGAAGACTATTCCCGAAGACTTGGGCATGCAGAGAGTCTGCGCAACAGTGGTACCAATACTGCTGAAGGATGATCTGAGGGAACATCGCATGCAGATACATAAGGATATTATCAAGCGTCTTCAACCTTAACCAGACTTGCTTCGTTGAATCATCACAGGTGATGAGACATGGCGCTTTCAGTACGACCAAGAAACTCATCTCTATAGAAGTTAGTGGTCGTCTCCGAGACAGTCAAACACAAATGTCAAATTCTTGATAATCCCGTTCTTCAATGTTATGGGAATCGTTTACAGAGAGTTCTTGCCGCAAAGTTTGACGATCAGTCAGCAAGTTTATAAAGAGATACGACCGCGTGGGCTTCTCTTAATACGCGAGAAGAGACGAGAGTTGTGCAGGACTAATCGTGGCAGCTTCTCAGACAATGAACCACCTCATAACACCACGATCATCCGACAGTTCTTGGCCAAGATGAATATCGCCTTACTGAAATAGACTTTCTAATGACCACACCTTACTCTGTGTGATATCGTCCCACCCAAGCTCAAAAAGATCCCTTAAATGGACTTATTTTGATTGCATTGAGGCTACCAAGAAGGCCGTAAAGATGGAACTGTGGGGAATTCCAGAAGAACCCGTCCAGCAGTGCATAGAAGGATGGCAGAGAAGGATTGGAAAGTTAATTAGTATCACAGGAGATTATCTGAAGGGAAAACTATATGGATTTTAGTTTGATAGTTTAATGAATTATTTGTGACACCAGTCCCGTAACTTTTCAGAAAAAAACTTCATATATATATATATATATATATATATATATATAAGCGCGTGTGTGTGTGTTCCTGTGTATGCGCACGTGTATCTTTCTCTCAATATATACATGTGTGCGTGTGTGTGAGAGTATGTGTATACATATATGTACTATTTTTCCAATAAATATGGCAGTAGTACTAATACGATTACAGCTTGGAAGAATTTGCCGTTTTATTTCCTCAGAAATATTTCCATATTTTCGATAACCTATCAATAGCAATCCATGCCTTCCCAATGCCTATTCTGATATCTATTTCTGTAAATGAGATATATTTATCGAGTTTTATGGACGAGTCAAAACTTTCAGTGGCTTTTCATTTAATGTCGAGATGACTCCATCTTATCTAAAACACGTAAAGTCTATTTTCACGTACAAGTAAACCTGTTACCTCACACACACAAGCAGGCACAAGCATAAATACATGTAGAAAAATATATAGTCATCCACAAACAGACTGTATCGTTATTTCACAACTCTTCAGTGTGGCTCGATACGCAGGACGCTTGAAGCGAAACCCGCCTAACTTTACGTTAGACTGTGTATCATACCGCTCAGCCAACAAGCAAACCACGTCAGTTCGGGAATTATAAGAGATTAAGTAGTAGCTTTCGTTTGTTTAAATTTATATCTAAGAAATATCGCCTCCTTGCCTTCAGTTATGATAATATTTATATCATCTCATTTAATCATATGATAAAAACAAATACATCATTCGTAAGAGACAAATAAATATTAGCATATGTCAACACAGTCATAAATTGTTGTTAAAAAGAACCATTTTAAAAAATAACGAAATATATTTTTCTTAAAAAAACATTTTAAAATAAAAAAAAAAAATCACATTTATCTTGATGTGTCTAAGCTTTGCAAAACTAAATTGTGGGTTTATATTGACTGTTTACGTTTGGGAATACATTTGTTAATAATAAATATCGTATGATGGAAAAAATTAACTTCAGCAAAAATAAGTTGAGAAACAATTGTGATTTTCCAAATAGTTCAGGCTGATTAAAGTGAAGCATTCATAAAGGTCAAGTTATTACAAAACAAACAAACGAAGAAAAGTTACCCCCACAAAATTGGCAACTTATTCCCAAATTCCAATACATAACGACATTATTCGTAAGACAAAAGGTCAAATTTGTCTTATTTTCGTAAGTTTTCTAATTATCTATCCCATTTATAAGCTTTGATATTCTGGCGTATGTAAATATTGATTCAAACAACCTAGTTTTCATGAACTATCAGAAGTTATATCCAAATATTGGCATGAAAACATATTCCAATAAAGCCAACACAGAACTAAAGATTAAAAAGCGTGACCAAACTAAAACAAGATAAAAATTGCTGTCCCCATTGTAAGATACCCACAACCATTCTGGAAGTGGCCTAAGAAATAACTTTAAAAAATGGATTTGAGAACAAGAAAACTTATGACGATGCATAAGGCCTAACATCTAAGAGATGAGGTAGATAGATTGTATTTGTCAAGAAAAGAAGAAGGAAGAGGACCCGAAAGCATTAAAGATATCGTCAATGCATAGATACAACGACTACATAAAAAAGTGCAGTGGAAGACTGATTACATCCACTAGAAAGAATACAGAGCACACAATCATAAATAGAACAAAAATAAACAGAAAACGAACATGGGAATGGAAACGACAGTATGAATATTTCAAACGACAAAGAAACAACGTCCCACACAAGAAAACTTGGACATGACTAAGAAAGAGAAATATTAAGAGAGAAACCTGAATCTCTTCCGATCGCAGCCCAAAATAATGCCATAAGGACAAAGAATGAATTAACAAGACGCAGAAAAATAGCAGATGTAGATTATGTGGTGATAGAAACGAAACAATCCATTACATAATAATCGAATGTTGTAAATTAGTGTAAAAAGAGTATAAGATTGGACAAAACTGGGCGGGAAAGGTGATCTATTTGGAATTGTGCGAGAAACTGAAATTCGACCGTACCAAATGGTATGTGCACAACCTGGAATGTTTCCGGGAGAATGAGACCCTCAAGCTTCTCTGGGATTTTGAGTTACAAACGGTTCAACTTGTATCGGCCAGACGACCAAAACTAGTGATAGTTAACAAACAAAGAAAAAAAAATAAGAAAGAGAACGAACTGAACTGTGAATTTTGCCATTCTAGCTGACCACAGGCTAAAACTGAAAGAAATCGAAAAGAAACATAAATACCGAGACCTTGCTAGAAAATTGAAAAAAACTGTGGAACATGAAAGAGACGATTATACCAATTGTAATTGGTGCGCATATTACAGTTACCAAAGTTTTCGCACAGGGACTGGAGGACTTGGAAATAGGAGGACGAGTGGAAACCATCCAAACTATAGCGTTCTTAAGATCGGACGACACAACACCGAGATGAGTCCAGAAGATTTAAGGGGATTTACTATCACTCAAACACAGTGAAAAATCATCTGCTAAAGTTGTCGGGAAAAAAACTCTCAAAAAATAACCTGCTTAAAAGTAGATTCCGCTGTCCCGGCATGTAAACGTTAGACTCTCACCCCACCACATTTTAGATCAGTCTTCTAACCATTCCACTTCTTAGCCACTTCTTACGGCCGGCCGGTGATCAACTAGTGGTTCGAGGGGTAACGCACATTTCTTTACCTACACAAGAATACGATCGAGGGAACGGAGAAAATAGGACAACGAACAAACACGAACAAAGCTTGGGGTTAACCAAGAGCAGAGGAAGGTATGCAACACATTGCATTCCTGATAGCATATATGGACTAACGCTAGCGTGGGTTACTAGCGAAAATTCCACAATGCTACTGGAATCAGACTCATCTTGACTCACTCTCGCTGGACCATATCCCATGCTGCCTCGCCTCTCTGCTCCGGTGTCTGGTGTTGACTGCCCCTGTCCGTGGTTCCACGCCAACTCTCTGCTGCTCGCTTCTCTGCTGTCCAGCCGCCAACTGCTCTCCTCCGGGTCGCGTTGTCAACCCTCTTTCGCGTCCCCTTCCCACTTCCGGATACGGCGAGATTTCAGGTCCAAGAATCCTTTGTCTGGTTTCGCGCCAAAACAGACAAAGGAATCATCTGCTTTGGCAGCCCATCCACATAGTGCTACAGGCAAACCACAGTAGAATTTAAAAAAAAATGAAAAGGGAGATAAATATTTAGACTTTGCTGGAGAGCATAAAAAGCTATAGAAAAAGATGAAGGTGATACCAATTGTAATTGAAACTCTTGGAACAACCCCCTCTAAATTGGTGCGGAGATTGGAAGACTTGGAAATAAGAATTAATATAGGACAGAATACAGAGAAGAGTCATGGATATTTGTGAAGGCTTGCTGTCACTCAAACTCTAATGAAAAACCATCAGCTAACTTTAATGTGAAAAACTCTCAAATAATAATAATAATACTGATAAAAATAGTAATAATAATAATAATAATAATAATAATAACGGCACAATTGACCAAAGCAACAGCTCAAACGAGAGACATCAATAAAAATAAATGGACTTGAGAAGACAACAAAAATGTACTTCAATGTTATTTAAGAGCAGTCCTATACAAAGAAAGTATATAAAAAGAATAATAGAAGTTTTGACAAAATCCGCTAGATTTAATACAAGCCATAGACATGCTGATCAATCTAGAATGGTTTTAAAGATAGTTTGGTTTTCTGACTTTAAGTTACGAGAAATATGTGGATATGTATATCTTGATGAATAGGAACAAGATCCACCGACCTAATTGAAACGCAAAGAAAAGTAAATGACCCTTATCCAAATTTAAACACAAAATACAGAAAACCAAAACACCACATCCACCAACATAACAAAACCAATATCAACGCAGGAAAGCAAAATAAGTTTAGAGTAAATAAAGAAAATTATGAATGAAAGAAAGACTACATTACCTCTGGATCCAATACTGGAAAAAGTTAAGGTAGAAACTGAAACTGTAAAAAAATTATTAACATAAATTACAACATGCAGCATCATTGAACCATGCGAGCTTATTCATATTGGAGTGAAACTAGTTTGTGAACGAAATCGGTATTCCCTTAGGAAACCCAAAGGGAAATAAAAATCTGGATTGGAAATTAGACAAGAAGAACTGGTAGATTGAAAGTGCTAAGGAAGAAAAAACACGCACATATATATATTAGGATGAAAATACCAAAACAAAGAGCAGACAAGTTTGAAAGCAAAAGTGGAAGAAATAAACGCAATCATATAGGAGAATGAAGAAAAATTCAATATTTATCAGATGAGGGTCAAGTAAAAGAAAAAAACAAAAACAAACAAACTGGGATTTCGTAAGTAACGAAAGAAAATTCTACCCAGAAGACGGTGGAGGGCAAATGAAAATCCGAGTACAAAGGAAGCAAAATGATTTCAGAGTCAAATGAGAGAACAAAAAGAAAATAAAAGAAAGGCTTAATGGGTGAATAATATGGAAAAAGAATTCCAAGAAATCAAAGAATTCTTTGAGATGGACATGTACTTGGAATCGCGAAGAGCAACATTAATGGAAGTACCGAATAGTAAAATGCCTGCTCATGATGTCATACATGAATCGGGGTTTTAAAATTCACGTCCATGGGAGACTAGCTCTTAAACTGAGTAGATGCAAAGAAGAATCAAGTTTACCTGATTTGATGACGAAAGGAAAAATCACCCTGATCCAGAAAAACTCCAAAAAAGAACTGTCCCTAGCAATTATTGAGCGATAACCTGTCTACCAATGATGTGGAAAATACTGACTGCACTTATTAAAGAGATCCATAACCCTCTTTTATGCTGCAGACTATTATCAGAAGAACAGAAAGGATGCCGCTTTAGACAAGAAGAAGGAATGACTTACTAAATAGATCAACACAACCTCAAGATCAAAACGAGAAGGAAAAGTATAACTATGACATGGATTTGATACAAAAGAGTCAATGATATGGTCTCATATAGTTGGATGATAGAATGTCTAAAAATGTACGAAATATTCGACCAAGTCCTAAAGTTCAAAACGAAAGCCATGAAAAACTGATATATGGAATTAACTGCAGACGGCAAAACTTCAGCCAGAGGTGAAAATCCAGGGAGGCATCTTCCAGTGAGACTCGCTCTTGCCACTAATGTATGTTATAACAATGATACCACTCAGTTATATACAAAGGAATTACAGTCGGAGGCTACAAATTTACAAAATCAAAAGAAAAAATAAATCATCGAATGTATATTGACGACAAAAAAAAAATGAAAAAAAAAATTATTAGAGATTTTGATACAAACAATCAGAATATACAACCAGAAAATAGAAACCTTTTGGGCGAAGAAAAGTACGAGTACTTGGCAATATTGGAAGCGGAAAGGATCAAACAAACGGAGATGAAAGACAAAAAAAAAAAAAAAAGAGTACCTCAAAAGAACGAGAAAGCTTCACAAAACTAATCTGTGCAGCAGAAATCTCACAATGGGATAACCGCCTGGGTAGTTCCCTCAGTAACTTAATCTGGACCATTAATAAAGTTGAGAAGGGAGGAACTCAGACAAATGAACTAAAATACAAGGAAACTGATGATTATGCATGAGGTTTTGCAGTTGAGAGATGAGTCAAATATTGTACATGGTAAAAAAAATCAAAGGAGGAAGAGGACTCGTAAGTATGGAGGATTGCGTTGATGGATCAATCAAAGGAATCGAGGATAACATTAAAAAGAGAAAATAAAGATTCATTACCCTAGCCAATGACAGCGTTGGCAAAAAGGATATCAGACATAAAATCAACAGAAACTAGGAAACAAAAATGTGAAGAAAAAATTGAATGGTGACAAGAGACAAACTGGCGATATTGCACAAGAAACCGGGAAATGGCTACGAAAAAAAACCTTAAGAGAGAAATTTAATTAAAAAAATTGGTAGTACGCAATAGAACAGCAAGTGTTGATTGTGTGGAGAAAAATTGAAATGGTAAATCACATAAAATACACAGATACAGCAAACTATCAGAAAAGGAGTACAAGACCAGGCATTCCTGAGTGGGAAAGGTGATTCACAGGGAATTATGCAAGAGATTAAAATTTGGCCCTATAATCAAATGCTACGAACAAATCAGAATAACTTCTAGAGAGCGAGAAAAAATTCTTTGGGATTTTGAGATAAAAACAGATAAGTTAATTTGGCCAAAAGACTATACTGAGAGTTAATTAACAAAATCAAAATTAATTAATAACTTGAAATAAAATAAATTTGAGTAAAAAAAACAAAAAAAACAGAATAAGCTGTCGAGTTGATTTTGACGTTAAATCAGATTACGGAATGAAAATAAAAGAAAGCGAAACGAAAGACAAATAGTTGAACCTTACCAGAGAGGTGAAAAATCAGTGGAATATGAGGGTCAGTATAATGCCAATTGTAGCTGGTGCACTCGGAAGGATCTCCAAGAGCCTAGTGAAGGAAATGGAGTGGAAATGAGGGAGGGAGTCTTAACAATCCGGGCGACAGCATTGCTGAGATCGGTTAGAATACTGAGAAGAGTATTGGAGACTTGAAAAGACTTCCTGCTTCTCAGGATTCCTTAAAAGACGAGCATCTAACGCTGGTGTGAAATGCTCCCAAGGAATAAAATAATAATGATAACTCAAATAATAACCTGGATAAAGAAAATTAAAAAATGGCTCTTTAAAACTACAATCATGCAAGTAATTGTAGAAGTCGTGGTATTGATTGAGAAAGGGACAAACACATAAAGAAAATATCCAAGTCTCATCCAATCTGAAATAACAAAAATGCACCTCATGGATTATACTGTTCCACCTGAACACAGAGAGAAAATGAAAGAAAGAAAAAAAAAAAGGCAGATTCTTCGTTCATACCATTGAGCTAAAATAAATTTTGTAGAATAAATGTGATGTTGATACAAATTCGAGTTGGTTTGTTAGGAACAGTTCCCTAAGGTTTGGAAAAATGACTGGAGGAACTGGAGACAAATGGAAGGATTAAGTCTATACAGATCAAAGCCTTATTGAGATCAATTAGAATTCACAAAAGTGTCTGGAGACCTCTGGAAAATTGTCAGTCGGATTCCAATAAAAGGCCACCAGCTAAGACTGGTGTGATAAACTCACAAGGAGTGGTACAATACTACTACTACTACTACTACTAATAATAATAATGATGATAATAGACATACACATGGATCACCGAATCTCGGCCAGAAGACCAGACCTAATAATAATCAACAAAAAAAGAGAACTTGCGAAATTGTCGACTTTGCTGTCCCGGCTGACCACAGGATAAAACTGAGAGAATGTGAAAAGAAGGATAAGTACCTCGACCTTGCAAGGGAATTTAAAAACTGTAGAACATGAAGGTGACAATTATACGAATTGTAATTGGTGCTTTCAGTACAGTAACTAAAGTATTACTAAAGAGACTGGAAGAATTAGAAGTTGGCGGACTAGTGGAGACCATCCAAACTATAGCATTATTGAGAACGGCCAGAATACTGAGAAGAGTCCTGGAGACTTGAAGAGACTTGCTGTTACTCAAACTCCAGTGAAAGATTATCAGCTAATGCCGATATGAAAAACAGTAAAAATAATTTGGACAAGTTGACTAAAAGACAGGAAATTAATTAATGATTATGCATAAAGTTCAAATTTGAGAGATGACATAGACTATTTGTGCTAAGAAAAGAACGAGGAGGAGGAGGAGGATACGTCAGCATTAAGAATTGTGTAGATGTATCACTATCATCATCATCATCATCATATCGTGCTGGTAGCACGGATATCCCTGACCCTCTCTCGCCACTCCTCCCTATTGTTCATCGCCCTAGGTAGGTCTTCAGGACAACATCCCGTATCCTCACACAGCTGCTGAATGTACGTTCGAGCTGGTCGCCCTGCTTTTGCGCGGCCATGTGTGGGGATCCATAAGAGTACATCTCTTATGAATTCATCTCCGCTTCTCCAGCAGTGTCCTGCATGTCTGGTTCGTCTAACTTGAATAGTTTTCGTGATAGGAGGCAGGTGGCCGTACAGTTGGTGTCTTGTGGGGTGTTGCTGCCAGGACTTGTTCAGGATTACACGCAGCATTCTTGTGTAATTGCCATCTAGTTTCTTTTCCAGCCGTTTTGTTAGCGTCCATGTAGTGCATCCATATAGCAGTATCGATATGACCGCTGCCTGGAAGAAACTGCGTTTCATTTTATCGGTTAGGTCTGATTTCCATATAATCGATAGCCTATTGATAGCTGACCATGCTTTCGTTAGCCTCGTTTCGATGTCCTTTTCGGTTGATTCGACGCTGCTTCCTAGGTACGTGAATTTGTCTACTAGTTTAAGTGTTGTTCCTTCTAGAGTGGAGATGTCCCCCGTTTGGTTATAGCACATATATTCCGTTTTGTGTGCATTAACATAGAGGCCTATGCTTGCTGCTGCTCGTTCCAAACTATGCAGAAGAGTTTCGGCTTGGTCAGGTGTTTGCCAGTATCGCTATGTCATCGGCGTAGTCGGCGTCGGTAATTGTTGTTGCGGGGTATCTTCTGCTTCTTTTCTTCGTCAGTTCGAAGCCATTCTCTTTGATTTTGTCAGTCGATAAGACCTCAAAAACTTCGTTAAAAAAGAGTAAAGAAAGACAATTCACAATTGCCAGTAACAGGATTGACAACATAAGAACAACAAGAACAAATAATAAAAACAAGGAAAACGAAATGGGAATAAAATACAATTAAATGGGAATTTCAAGCGACAAACAAGCGATATTGCACATGAGAAGACATAAATATTGCCAAGATAAGGACACCTCAAAAGAAAAACTAAATCTCATCTAAAAATACTGAAAGCAACCAAGTATTTTTAAGTAAATATTGATAATATGCAGCAGAATAGCGAGAGTAGGATGCACATGGAAAGAGATGAAACTCATAATCTCATAACGATGGAATGCAGCAAACTATTACAAAAGTAGTACAAGACCATACACGATTGGGTGGGAAAAGTGATCCGCTTGGAATTATGCAAGAAATTAAGAATATACCATAATATCAAATGTTATACGTAGAAACTAGAATCAGCCCAAAAGAATCAAACATGAATTTCACTGGGATTTTGAGAAACAAAAGAAATTACATAATCCCTGCCAGAAGGCTATGCCTAGTGTTAGTTAACAAGAAAAAAATGCCTTCTTGTGGATTTCGCTGCTCTGGTGGGCGGCACAGTAAAAATAAAAGAACGCAAAAAAATAGGTAAAAACGTAGAGCTTTCCAGAGAACTAAAATAGTTTTGGAACGTGAGAAGGATGGTGATACCAGTTGTTTTAGGTGTACTGGGAATAAAGACGGGAAGAATTGGATATAAAAGGGTGGAACAAAACCACCCACATCACAACATTGTTTAGATCGGCAAGAATACTAAGAAGAGTCCTGGAGTACTGAGGAGACTTGTTGTCACCCAGACTCCAGTGAAGACCATCAGCTGATGCTGGTGTGAACAACTCGATAGAAATATTTAAAAAAAAACCAAAATAATGAATTAAGCATAACATTAAAATGAATTAACAAATCACAAACTAATCCAATCTAAACTTGAAAACCTTCAACAGGATATCCTACAAACTAGATTATTCTTACTGTCATCCCACACCAACTTTTTTTTGAAGAGCAACCTACCACGTAGGAACCACTTGGTCTAATAACTGACAATCGCTTACCGCTTTTGATTCTCTGTCTAGGCTATTCATGTATATGTCATAATCCCTGTCTGTCTGTCTCTCTCTCTCTCTATATATATATATATATATATAGAGAGAGAGAGAGTTTATATTGAGTAATGATTTTTCAAGGAAAATTCAAATCATGAAGCAGTTTATCCAGCTAGCCTGGAACTCATTATCGTAGCATTTATATGCAAAACCAATTAACTAACTCGTATCATAGAGCCACGCCCAAGTTGTTATTTCTATCTAAGAGTTTATATAAACCAGTGACGTGATTGTGACATATAACAGTTTATAGTGTTAATTGACTATTAAATCTAAGGCGGATTTCTGTCTGTCTGTCTGTCTGTCTGTTTGTCTTTCTCCCTCACTATCTCTCTATTTCTCTCTCTCTCTCTCTCTCTCTCTCTATATATATATATATATATATATATAGTGTTTTAAATACGTTAACACTTCTATGGAAATATATAAATGATATTGTGATTTCAAACGCTTTCTATCAATTCACCACCCAATTATCTCATTCTCTGAATCTTCCACAGCTGTCAAAAAAAATAATTTACCTCTTCTATAGGAGTGACTTGATTAGGCCATCTGCGAAGGATTCCAAGAATGTGTTGACATAAATGGTAAACAGGTGGAGACTGAAATTGTGATGGTACTTCTACTGAAGTGTTAACACTTTTTAATCACTATTTCTATATAAATTTTGTGTGTGTGTGTGTGCGTGCGTGCGTGCGTGCGTGCGTGTGTGTGTGTGTGTGTGTGTGTGTGTTAGGATAGCGTGAATGTAAGTTTCAAACCTCTGTATTCATATATAAAAATTAAATAGAGTGAATTTGCAGAAAGATTGTTGTCCCACAAGATTCATATTTTGCAATGTGTCTGTAAAAATATCAAATCTTTTTTCGGTGTTATAATACTACTCGTACAAATGGTAAATTACATAACTATTCAGTTCGTTGTATATCATGTTCATTTTCCCTTATATGCGAGCAGTAAAGGTTTCGATTCTTGCTTTTTATAAAACAATAGATCTTTATTCCTAAAGCGATCCAATGTCTATATATATATATATATATATATATACATATATACAGATGTTTTGGCTGTTATATCATATTTGATACGAGGTTATATATTTAAACTAATTTATTGGCCTTATTGGTTATATATTTAAACTAATTTATTGGCCTTTTTTCATCTCAAAGTATCGATAACTGCACTCGGAGACATTGCACATTTCTTTTATTTTAGAATGTCGAACAGTGTTCCTCCGGATATTTCCATATGCCTTCTTGCATGTGAGATGTTTCTCCGCTCACAATAAAAATTACGTGTGCAGGAAGGAATGAACATGTTCAATTACAAAATGACTGAAATACAAAGTTTTCAAAATTCTTCCTAATTAACCAATATGAAATAAATAATTTTATTTCATTAAGATGAAACTCGGAAAAATCTCAAAGAAAATCCAGCAAATATTTAAAAAGGTGAATTATAAAACATAAATACAACAACTTATCAATGTGGTTATTGTTGTCAGATATGTGTCCATATTTCATAAAAATATTGATTTTTGCTGAAGTTATTTTTCTGATTCTGCGATTTGAGAAGAGTCATTACAGACTGATCAGTTAGGCTTTCTATTATAATGTCTTGCCAACCAGAGTGGGGAGGTTTTAATCTTATCGGCGGAAGGTCGACGAGAGGATACGTATGGGTTAAAGATGAGTCAGAGGAAATAGACATTTAGGAAAAAAAGACAATTTAAAAAAGATGAAATGAATTGTCATGGATCAAGATAAAATTGACATTAGAAGCATTGGGCTCACTTTTGCAGTGACTTTTATAAAGAAGTAACATGTATAAAAAGAGGCATTTTAGTGCTTATTATAATGGACCTAAGCATCGGGTTCAATAGACCTTAATGAGTTGCTTGCTGATGAAGCATAGCAGCAACAGCGTGTCATTTGATTCCTTTTCAATACCATAATGACCTACGACCCTTTCCCTAGAAACACGGTCACTGAAATGATCTCGGGTTCACAGCTTGTCTTCATAAATTGTGCTATCAAAACCTGATGTTCTTATTGAATTCCTTCTTCCCATAGTTTGAATTAGTCAAGGCTAAAGTTAGCAATGATAATAGTTATATTTCTGTCCGGCATTTTCAAGTGAAGAATCATTAATCGGTTAATGAGTCACTGGGATTCTTTGCCCCGAAGCGTAAATGTTTGATTTTGTTTCTCTTCTTTGGGTGGTCACACCAAAAGTATTAGTAGCAAGAACCACATTATTTCAAACTTTAATGAATCTGTTAATCGCATTTCAGAAATTTCTGCACTGATTATTCGACATTTTATTTGTTCTGTCAGTTTCTATCTCATGGGTGGAGAGTTAATTCATCGCGGTTAGCAAACAGATAGATTTTGAGCAAGAAACATTTCCAGAACTTTTGTTCTAGCACCCAACTTTTCTCGGAAATTATTTTCACTTTGTAGCTAGGACAGTACACTGCCTTTATATTGTACCAAGTTGACTACAAGGTGACTTTTATACCCAATTCACCACAAGGAGACTGATGTATTGGGAATTCGATCAGCTATTTATGCATACCTTAGTCGTCATAATCAGAGAGCCTTGTGCATAAAGGAAAAGCTGAGCTGCTCCAAGCATGAGCAACGGAGAAATGAACACGAGCATGTGCAAGAAGCATGAAAGCCAGTGACATGTAGTCTGAACCCAAGAGCACAAGCGGTGCCCTGAGGCCACAGCTCCGCACAAGGTAGTGAGGATGGGCAGGGAAGTCCGGATCCAAAATCGTTAGTTCACAAGACAGCAAGTCTGTTGTAAAAGGAAATCTTAAATTTTTCAGATTCAAACACAATCTATCAAATTTTAGTTTAATGGTGGATTCTTTCATTGACCATAATGAGATTTTATCATTATCATTCTTTTTTTTTTACATAGATCTTTGTTATTTGTTCGAACTATAACTATTCCCATAGCGAAACTTTCAAATCCTGCTGAATCGATAATGATAATTTTGTTTAGTATTTTGGGGCAGACAGATGGTAAAAGATTCTTTCTCACTTTAAGAATAAAAAAGCAGAAACTTTCAAGATATATTAAATGTGTCCGAAATCATGTATTCTACTTACTCTTATATTTCATTATTAAATCAGGGCACATGATTTGCTGTTTTTCTCAGCTAAATTTATTAAGTATTACAAAATGTTATTTTTGATTGCTCGAAATGAACCAAATGATTTAAAGGAAATTTTCCTTTAATTTCGTTGAGATTGGTTGTTTATCGCGGAAATATAGATTATCTTCTAGAAATACCTGGTTTCTTATGACGTTTAACTACGGCTTATTTTTTAAAGTGGTTTTGTGATTTTTTACTAATATAATATCGCAAAAAAAATAACTTGAATATTTTTTGCAGTATATTCTTGCTTCTTACTTTTGTTGATTATTTTGTCTCACGAATTTTCGTCCAAAAATTCAGTTGCCGACGACTGATCGTAAATTAATGGCTGACGATTGATCGACTAAAATATGTTCCGATAAGACAAACAACTATATATATATATATATATATATATATATATATATATATATATATATGTATATAACGAGTTAAACTAATCATGCTAGCGCTGTGAATTGTCTGTTGCCCAAAGCACATGATGGATAATTACATCACCAGACTTTGTAGAGCAATATTCTGTTTTTCTGGACAATTCTAGACAGAAAAAATACTTATTACTCTAAGAAAAACGTGTTTACTTTAAAAAATATCAGTTAAGTGGCATGATGAACAAGAACTAAATTATTCTAGAAGATTTACTAGAGATAAATGGAGAAGCGAATAAAAATAGTCGTCCATTTTCATACAAAAACTCTGTGTGTAAGACATGAAATGAACCCACTCGAAAAATTATGACGATACTTTTAGTTTTGATACTTCTAGAAGAAACGAAAAAAATTTAAAATAAGCAAAACAAAAAACAAAAACAAAGCAAATAAAAAAGAAATACCCCGAAGAAACTAGAATAAAACATTATATTAATGTTAGGATATGGATGTGTTAAGATTCTTAGATCTATATACATATACCTACATATGCATATATACGATGGGTATTGAAAAGTTATCGGTCCAACCAGGAAGCGAATAAACAGTTTAATCCAGAAAAATAAAAGGATAAAATAAACTTGAAAAACGATGTACTGTGCATGCCTGATTGCAATAATCATTTGTAAACTAACACGGGTTTTAATACCTTTAATAACCTTTCAACACACATAAAAAATTTCGATGGCTGAGTTTGGCACGAATCTAAATAAAATGATTTCGTTCATGGTCCAGGAGACCGGAGTTTAATCCATGGTTGTATTATATCAAAGACAAAAAAAAGATGGTACTTGATAGATCCTTGTTTAACATTCAGCGTTATAAGGTACGTATCAAAGGTAAAGTGAAGAAATCCATGGAAAGGAGTTAATACACCTCTACGCCTTGGTGTTGTAGCAATTGAAAAGGGAGCCCTCGGGTCACCCTCGACTACGGTCACCAACTTTACTTTTTTTATTTGTAGAAAAACAATTGCACAAAAATTCCATGTAAAAATATTAAGATTAGGTGCAAAATTCGTAAAGAAGGAATTTACGAAAAATTCTGAAAAACATGTCTCCAAAATTTTATGGCAGAAATTAAGAAACATAAATAAAAGACGAGATGAAAATTCTAGGGATTTGAAGAAGATGATAACAATTAAAGCCAAAGTTATACAACTGGGACACGTGTGAAAAGTGCTCAATGCGTTTTGGGATAAAAATAATAAAAACAGCAAAATTTTCATGGCAATGCTGTATAGAAAGTGCACTCATCCAAGGATCGTCTACAAACAATTTACGGTCGGATTTTTTAAAGACATATCCACTTTCAATCCCAAATGGATGCATAATGAATGTGGAGTTTTATTTTACACGTGCACCCATACAACTTCACCGGGAACATTTTTTTCTTAATATTTTTTGCGTTTATTTGTTTGTTTGTTTGTATTTTATGACATATCAACTTTTGTCGGTTATTTACTGCCTAATTTACTGCAAATAACCAGTTCTATTTCAAACAATTCAGTTTAGCATAAGTACACGATTTAATTGTCAAAAATATTTTTTCCAGCCATTCAGTTTCGTCAAACGGTTCTTATTCAAACAATTCAGTTTAGTATAAGTATAGTTTTTATTCATACTCAGTTGAATGCCAAAACTGTTCTATTTTAAACAATTCAGTCTAACGAAAGTGCAGTTTCAATGTCAAAAACAGTTTTATTTCAAACCAATCTATTAAAAGAAAACTATTTCATATAAAAAGATATGATGCAGACAATATTCTGCAAAGCTATGACAGAAGCAGACAAAAAAGATAATGAAGCACTTCTCGCAAATACACCAACTCAAGCAGAATCCCAAATAACATAGTCTAGAGCAAGCAGCAAAAGGCATTGTTCTCTTGGTGAACGCAAAGAAAACAGTGTGTATGCGTTTTAAACAAATTTAACAATCTCCACTCTAAGTAGAAAGCCTCTAAAATTAGTAAACCAGTTCACATACCTTGGCAATAGCATCTCATCTACTGAAGGTGATGTCAACATATACCATACGAAGGCAGGCAATGCTATTGATTGGTTATTTAGTCTGATCTATCCGATAAAATAAAATGAGTTTTCTTCCAAGCTGCTGCTAAGTCCATTACACTGGGTGAATGCACCACGTGGATGCTAACAAAAATTATAAAGAAAAAGCTATATGAGAACTACAAAAAATGATACAAGTTATCTCAAATTAATCGTAGAAGCAACCCGTCACAAAAGAGAAGCTGTGCAGCCACCTGCGTACGATTTCAAAAATCATTCAAGTAAGACGAACAAGATGCTGGAGAAGCGATGACGAACTCATAAGCAGCGTTCTGTTCCTGACTCCAACACATGATATGCCAGTTTTGGTCGACCTGCAAGGTCTTACTTAGATCAGCTTCGCGTGGAAACAGGATGCAGCCAAGTAAACCTGCCAAGGAAACGTGCGATGGATAATAGGAATAGATTTCTGTTGTACTAAAAGCTGAAATTCAAACCAAAGTCAACATTTTTAGATGATTAAAGATATAGAAGAATGTTTGCTACGAAAACAAAATATCATTGATTGAGTTTAACGGCATGTCAAATCCATCTAGCGTTATTTTATGCCTAGAGTTTGTGGATCGTGTTCATCCTGCGTTCATATTTATATTATTTGTGTAACTTTTTAAGAATTTTTTCACAGTGATATGATATTAAGTATTTCTATATCATAAACTTAAATTACACTCAGTTGTGTGGTTTTAAGTATTTCTATCGGATACAAATAATTTTCAAACTGATGTATTTGACTAATTGATGGAACCCTAACGAGTACTATCAAACCAGGTTCGAGTGGAACTGTGAGTATTGGCAATGAAGGAGTACACCCCATATCAATGAACTAGAGCCTCACCATCAAATTTAGTTTAGTGCCATACCTAGAGCATTGTTTTTTGGAGTGGATTCTCACCTTTTCGCTGGACATAATGTCAGTCTATTCCAAACTTCGACTTAAGGGCAGCAAATCTACATTGTTACCCTCTTAATGACTTTTAGAACCCATTTTCGAGTCGGTAAAAAGTTAAGAATAGTGTAGCAGGAGAGCAGAGGAATATTCAAAAGTAGATAAATCTCATTAAGTTTAAATTAAAACCACAAAGTGTATCTTAAAAAAAAATTGGGTGTAGAGGAGAGAATATATCTATCCATCGAAAGAGGAATGTACGCAAGGTAGACAAATTACTTGATTTACGGTATTAGTATTTATAGCTAAATCACGAACATCGACAAGGAGGGATATCATTCTTATATATATATATATATATATATATATATATATATATATATATATATATATATATGTATATATACCTTTAAGAAAAAAACAAAAACCGGTCACATGAGGACTATTAATTCATTTCCATCCAGTTATGGGTATTTATATGAATCAATAACAAATATCATAGATATTGTTTAATTAACTAAAAAGATAGGATTAATTTGAGTTTTGAGGTGAAATTAATAAAATTTTTAAAAAATGGGAAGACACCATGTGATGTGAACGTACGTTTTCAATGGAAAGATAACTGAATTAATGGGCACGAATATAAATTTTGAATTCAAAATTTTAATCTTAAATTTTCAATTTAATTTAAGATAAGTATTACTGTAACCTTTACGTAAGGTTAATAAGAAATGTTGTAATTCCCTTAATCATTATTAAATCCGGAGATTTACGTTGAAATGTATTTAGAATTTAAGTTTATAAAAATTAAAAATTTAATTTTCTGTAGAAAGTGAGTTTAGAATATACGTCTAGTTACTTTATTGTGATTTCAACTCGTAATAAAAAGAAAAATCGGAAGTGGACAAATGGCGAGGAAACTCTTCACCCCTCTTCTACCCGCTCCCAACCTTCCCTCATGTGTCTATTCTGACTGTAATTAATTTATCCATTATATTTGAAGACGTTCTGTTATTTTTGGTGATATTGATTCATATCAATACCCATAACAGGATGGAAATAAATTTATAATCCTAATGTGACTAGTTTTTGTTTTTTCTTAAATGAATTATTGCTCTGTAAAGTCAGTTACATTGAGCTCTTTCCCAGGAAAAATTAAATGTTCATAGTTGAAGGATTTTTTGTCATGACGGAATTATTCCCGACTCCAGTTTAACTGGACTGAATTATACATACAAATACATACATATATATATATATATATATATATATATATATATATATATATATATATATGGAAAGCTTTAATTGTACATGCCATAATTAATGAATATGTGGCCTGCTGTTTATCAACGATGAAAATGGTTTCTCTTTTTATAAATTAAACAGACATTTTCCAATTCGTCCTTTACCTGATAATTTTTTATAGTTATCTCCTATACATTTTAAAGGAAAGATTTATTCTTGGCCAATATTTTCAACGAAGCGTAAAGATAATCAACACTATTTAATATGAACATCGTACACCAAAGATATCAACACGGTGTAAATAATTACAAAAAGTATTTTTCTTTCGCCCAAAATATTTGAAGATATTTTAAGTTTCTGTGGGAAAATGTGAAAAGACAACAGCTTCTCGGATTACTCAGCCATTTTCTTTTTTATTGTAATCTTGAATTATACTGCATTGTTCTTTAAAGGAATTTATTTGTGCACCTCGATATATATATATATATATGTATATATATATATAGTAGCGTCCAAAACTAAGGGACAAAATTTTAAAACGTAATATTTGTTAGAAATAACAACTGTGAAAAGCTGAAATTTTGACAACTGGTAGTCGTTATCATCTATAATAACATACTAAAATGTGAATCATTTGTAAAGGATAGAAAAAGAATTATAACAATTATTTATTTATTTTCAAATTTGGAACGTCCAAAGTAAGGGACAAAATTGAGAAATACAATGTAAACAGCCAAAAAACAATAAAAACACATATACAATCAATATTTAGTAAATGAACCCTTGCTCTCAATGACAGCTGCACATCTTCGACTAAAGAACGAATCAGATCTTGACAATCCTCGATACTAATTTTAGACCATTTTTCTTGAAGCTTCACCCTCAAATCCTCCGTATTAGTGGGATTTCTTTCCATAACTTTCACTCCTAAGGTCTTCCAAAGATTTTCTATTGGATCTAAGTCAGGACTTTGCGGTGGCCAATCCATAATTTCGAAATCTTGCTCGCTAAGGTAACTCATTACCACTTTTGCCTTGTGACATGGGGCATTATCTTGCATAAAGGTAGCCCTATCGAAACCTGAATTCTGTATGATTGGCACAACATGATCTTGAACAATGTTTTTATAGATCTGCGCTTTTACACGAGTTTGTAACCGGACAAGAGGCGTTGTACCTTGGCTAGAAAGCATTCCAAATACCATCACGCTTCCGCCCCCAAACTTGACAGTTTTTTTAGTACACTTTGCACTTAATCTTTCACCAATACGTCTCTTTACATTGTTTTTTTCCATCATTTCCAAATAAATTAAACTTGCTTTCATCACTGAAAAATACTTTGGCCCAATTTTTACATGTCCAAATTACATACCTGTTTGCAAACTCCAATCTCTTCTTCTTATTCTTCGAACTAACAAGTGGTTTCTTCCTTGGGGTTCGATTAAACAGCCCTATTTCTTGCAGTCGTCTAGAAACAGTCTGTCTTGACACATAAACACATGAGGTACTATTCATAACCCTTTTAATTTCTGTGCAAGACTTAAAATGGTCCTTTAATGACATACGCTGCATTATTCGATCTTCTCTAGCCGATGTTTTGCCGGTTTTAAAAGCACTAACTATTTTGCCAGTATCATTGTAGGATTTAACAACCCTGCCTACAACACTCTTGGAACGTTTCACTTTCTCTGAAATATCTCTAATGGTGTGCTTTTCCTTGTGTAGCTTCACAATAGCTTGTCTCATAGAGTAATCAAGTTTTTGGCGTTTCGCCATGGTGCCGGCTGATGCAACGTTTACAAATGACTAAGAGGAAATAAAAAAATTGAATAAAGCATACTGTTTACATTGTTTTTCTCAATTTTGTCCCTTACTTTTGGACGATCCTATTTTGAAAATAAATAAATAATTGTTATAATTCTTTTTCTATCCTTTGCAAATGATTCAAATTTTAGTATGTTATTATGGATGATAGCGACTACCAGTTGTCAAAATTTCAGCTTTTCACAGTTGTTATTTCTAACGAATATTACGTTTTAAAATTTTGTCCATTAGTTTTGGACGCTACTGTATATATATATATATGAAGGTAGCAGAAAAAACAATCCAAATAGGTGAATATATTATGATGTAAACTTGACGTTAACGTTTCGGTTTAAGTAACCATCATCAGGACTTGGGTATCAACATAGTTCACATAGCACTGGATGCTTTCTGATATGACGGGAGCAAATGAGAAATATACAACAAAAAGATACATTAACGGGCACATAGCGTTCATAATTCAAAAGTCATTAGAACGTGTCTGGCACGTGGAAAAGTATTTTTGAAAATGTTGGATTTCCCAAAGAAACGGGACAAAACATCCCATTTATTGAGAAATACGCAACAAGTAAGTTTTCATATCAATAGATCGTTTGGAATCATTCATGTAAAATGTTATGTAAGAATGTATTTGGTATTTTTTTTCCGAAAAGACAGTATGAAAGAAAATATGGATTAAATCCGACAGTATGAAGGTAGCAGAAAAAAAACATTATCTTTATAGGTTAATATATTATTATAACATATTCACCTATTTGGATTATGCTTTTTCTGCTACCTTCATACTGTTGGATTTTATCCATATTCACTTTCATATATATATATATATATATATAGGGATACATCATTAGTGCCTTGATATTGGTCTAGCAAATTGTTAATGCTTTGTAGTAAGTTCATTTCTCATTGGAAGTTACATACTGCTTTCACTGACAAATTAAGCTAAGCATAGTAATTAACATATATATTCATTCTTACATATTTTTCCGAGGTTGAGAAGAGTAAATGTTCATACATTTATCAACCAGATTTTCAGAGCTTTTGATTTTTATCTTAAGACTGAGATATTTACTTTGTACATTGCAAGACCAAGAGTAAGGTACCTAAAGGAAATCTAACTCATTTTAGTCGTAATATTTTGTATGATGAAATCTCTAAGCATTGAGGGAGTTCACGAGTTATCTAAGCTAAGTTTTAATCTGATGCAAGAAACTAGCTGAGGAATGCTGCACTCAGAGAAGATCAAACACACTATACCTCATTAACAATTGAATATATGAGCTCATTTTCTAAATGCACCAATCATTTTCTTGATTATCGGGCAGCAGTTTTGTAACACATACGCATACATATTCACGTGGGAGATCTTACTCTCTCACTGACATAGAAAATCACAGTTCTATGTGTAGATGGCCTGACAAATAATTATAAATTTTATCTCTAATCCAAAACTATCACTCTATGATGTTCGTCCTACGTGATTAGTAAAATGAGTTGGATTATTTGTATTAATTTGAAAGGAGATTATACTGAAAAATGATTATTTACTGTGACAAATCAATGTAAAAATATTGAGCTATATTCAAGGCTATATTCTATAGCCTAGAATCCCATGAATTGATTGCCTTGTTGATCGCTAATCCACACCAATGTATCAAAATTAATATTGGATGATCTTAGTTTAGTTTGGTACAGATTAGCAAGTATAGAGTATCCAATAAAGATCCAAATCACGAAACGAGAAATTGAATTTACCGTTTTATAAGCCTACCATCAACATCATCATCATCATATCGCGCTGGTAGCACGGATATCCCTGACCCTCTCTCGCCACTCCTCCCTATCGTTCATCGCCCTAGGTAGGTCTTTAGGACAACACCCTGTATCCTCACATAGCTGCTGAATGTATGTTCGTGCTGGTCGTCCTGCTTTTGCGCGGCCATGTGTGGGGATCCATAAGAGTACATCTCTTATGAGTTCGTCCCTGCTTCTCCAGCAGTGTCCTGCATGTCTGGTTCGTCTAACTTGAATAGTTTTCGTGATAGGGGGTAGGTGGCCGTACAGTTGGTGTCTTGTGGGGTGTTGCTGCCTGGACTTGTTCAGGATTGCACGCAGCATTCTTGTGTAATTGCCATCTAGCTTCCTCTCCAGCCGTTTTGTTAGCGTCCATGTAGTGCATCCATGTTGATTATGGTTCATAATTTATAATAACTGAGAGGGATACGTCATAAACATTTAGAAATTGCGACACAGTATAAATGGTCTTTTTTGCTTATAGCATCAGTATGAATAACAATGTATATATATATATATATATATGTATGTATGTATGTATGTATGTATGTATATTGCAACATATACCTTGGGAAAGGTATGAATCCAATTATTCTCCCTCCAGCTATGAGTAAATAGTAGGGTAGACTGATTTCTTAGCATCTGTTGGGCAACCAGTCGAGAAGGATAACTCTGAATAAAATCTTGTTAAACTCCGCTCAAAAACTGCCCCTGTGTCACATCCTCTTGGTGCACAGGGCTGGGTAAATACCTCCCCTCAAGCACACACACACACGAACACACACACACTCATATATATATATATATATGGTGAAACGATAAAATTGTCGCCCTAGAAAAGGCAACATGATTCCTTTTCAGTTTAATGAAAACCGGTTTTCTTTTTTTGTTGCAGACCATCTACTAGTTGGCCAGTTGTGTACAAATCCCAAGAGCAATAGGAACCTTCTATCATGTCTGAAAGTAACACAATGTTCAACGAGCGAGATTGGAGATGCGCCGCTGTACAACTCCTGCTCTCTACCGATCCAAGTTATGATAACAGGACCATTGCCAGCACCCTCAAAATGCAAATCCAGATGGTTCAACGTGCCCAGGGTGATGAAAACAAAGTTTCCGGCTACGGTTATGGCCTTTGGTGAGGTTTCAAGTGAGGACCACATCATGCTACCTCACATCTTCGAAGTCGGCTTGAAAGTCAACACCAAAGTGTACCTGGATGTGCTGAAGAGTGTGGTGATCCCCTGGTGCAAACAGGGGGCCGGTGGCAGACCCTGGGTGCGGCAGCAGGAATCGGCGCCGGCCCACAAGTCCAAAGGGGACCATGCTTGGCTTCAGAAGGAGTGCTACGACTTTGAACTCTTCTCTCACTGGCGAGCGGGGGCAGTGAGAGAAGGGTACAAAGTCGACCTGAACCCGCTGGACAACTTCGTTTGGTTATACGTCGAGAACATCACCAACATGACCTCCCACAACACCAAAGCCAGCCTGATCGCCGCCATCGGCCGCCATCCACCGAGCTCCCGCCGACGCTTCTGGAAAAGGCATGCTCCCAGTTCCGTATCCATATCGAGGCAGTGATTGAGGCTGAAGGCGGCGGCTACATTGAATAGATGTCAGCTCTACTTCATAATCAAGTTACCTGAATTGATTTTTTCGATAAAAGTTTTAAAGTAAAGCTGTATTGTTGTTTTCTTTAGGACGACAATTTTATCGTTCCACCCTATATATATATATATATGTAAATTATCGGTACATACGAATTTAAAAACGCAAATACTCAGAGACATATGCAAAATTGTGAGATTACAATATTTGGAAATTTATTGAAATCGCAAGGGCCCTTTCATCTGACATTTGTCAAGCGACAGCCATCAGAAGTTTTAAAAAAAACAATGTAAATAATATCAAATAAAAGTGGGGTAAAAATGAGAATGATAGAAAAACCAAGGTGGGTCGAGAGAAAAAAATTAAAAACCATCCTGGGTCAAGCAAAAATTATCGCTCAGTAAATTCAAGCAATGCTTGGGGTTTTGCTTTCATAGAATTGATCCATAAAGTAGAACAAAAAGGGCTTCCAAGACAATCAAATAATATTTTGTCCTGGCTCTATGTAAGTCAGTAAAACACTCATCGTTATAATTAACCGTATAACTATTTAAAGCATTCAAATGTTAACAGATGGGAGAATCGAGCAATTTTGAATGCCTAGATGTTGTGCGGGTACGAATATCTCTTGGAACGTGCTGTTTGATTCTAACCCCAAGACGTTGGGAAGTGCACCCTATATATGTGGCATTACAGCAACATTGAAATTTATAAATCAAATTGCTCCGTTAGATATTAATATTTCACACACTTATATATATATATATATATATATATATATATATATATATATACATAAAAGTGGGGGAAATATTTCCAGTATTTTCAATCTATATTTGCTCTAGTTATAAAAGCAATCTACTTGAAATTGAATATACTAAATAGACATTCTTTTTTCAGTTATTTTGCGTTAATAAATATTTGTAAAATATTATATCAACATTTTGATAATGCATTGTACGAAAAAATTAAAAAAGAATTCTTGGAATTATTATATTAAAATATCTCGAATAACAAACAATTTATTTAATCCTGTAAAAATAATTTTCGTTTTAAATTTAGAAATAAAAGAAGATATTTAATGAAATGAAAATAAATTAGTTAAAAAAATTATATTTTCCAAAAGCTTATATTTCATTTTCTCGTCTGGTGAGTCGAACGAAATATATTTTTGAATGTTCACTTTTTTGTGGAGAGCAGATGTGTGTTTTCAATTGATTTTCTTTTCTTTCTTTTAGATCTTTCAAGCTGAAACATACGAGAGTATTTTTTAAACATTATTTAATTTTTAAAAAAGTCTTTAAAACATTGTTGAAATCTTTGAACAAAGAGTTTTCTTTTCAATAAATAAAATCTGCCAATATATTTCATATTCGTAGATACTGGAGTTATTTTTAGCTCGGGGTTATAATCTTGACAAGGTTAAAATTAATGCAACATAAAACAGTTGATTTTAATTATGATCAGTTTTAAGAATTCTAAAACCATAGAAATATTATCGTTTCGAAAATAAATATCTTGTTTTTGTTTATTTTTCGTTATTTCTCGAATTCAAATGATCTCATGTTGTTTCAGATTGACATAACTGGACTTAAGTGAATTCTCAGTGGATCTATCTATCTATCTATCTCGACTGAGATTCAATTATATATATATATATATATATATATATATATATATATATATATATATATGTGTGTGTGTGTGTGTGTGTGTGTGTGTGTGTGGGTGTGTGTGTGTTATTAAATTTTATATATATATATATATATATATATATATATATATATATATATATATATATATTAATTTGAAAATATCACATTAAAATTGTATAAAAAGTAATATAAACCTCTTTATTTCAAAATATTGCTGCTTTTTTTCTCCGATTGCAAGATTGTAAAAATTAGTTCTCAGGTAAAAATACAAGTGAAATATAAGGTGATACGGATTATTATTGCCTGCTTCATGGCTATCTGAGTAAATTTTGCATTTCACATTGATAACAGAAATACTACTAAGATCCCGGGTGAGATATACGTTTTGAAAATGGCTAACCCTTTAATATTAATTGAAAAATAATCATTGGTATTTATGCCTCAGTCCACTCCTGGAAATCACAGAGTAACCAATTTTAACAGTCTAGATCAGCTTTCTCACCGAGTTCTTATATTTTTCTCGGGGTTACAACAGTGATTTTAGTCAGAAAGGAGCAAGGAGAAACCTATGGAATTTAGGTGGAGAGGACACGACGCCCTATTTAACAAAGAAGCAACACGCAAGATTGAAGTATTTACTCGTATTGTCTGTGTGAATGCTAAGTTTATCCAGTAAGTATGCTCATTCAATTGCGTCTCACGGTGAAAGAGAGAGAGAGAGAGACAGACAGACAGACTGAGAGTGAGTAACGTAGTGAGAGAGAGAGAGAGAGAGAGAGAGAGAGAGAGAGAGAGAGAGAGAGAGTCTTTTCTCACATACTCAACATGTTCCCTCTGATTGGTTGAAAGTTAGATCGAATCTACGCAACGAAGCAATAGATACAAAGTGAATACTTTCCAGATAGACATCGTACAATCCTAGAATTTAAATGATTATTTTTAAAATCAGATTGAACATTCATAATTGGCATAAAATATTCTTTCAGCAATTTTTTCATCATATTCGAACATCTTTTTTACTAATCGATAAAAGTATGGTTATTATATTTCACTCAAAATATTCATCATTAAGTTGAAATGATACTTAAATTTTCGTACATTCATTATTTATTTCTAATAAATAAAGAGAGTTGAGGACACTTAGCGTAATGTTTATCATTTTAGGAAATAGAATCGACGACTTGCGTTCAAAACCTGAAGGAGACTGTTTGCGTTTTCCTTCGTGCTGATAACTCTAGGAAAAGCATGAACCCATCCGTTCTTCCTTCCTGTTATTGGAAAATAGTAAGTCGGACTGGTTGGCAACCAGTCTAGGAAAATAAAACTTCTTTTTTAAACCAGCAACACTCCGATTTTAAACTGGCCTAATGTTTCATTCTACCTGTAGCGGAGAGGTTCTGTAAACACACGCATAAAGTACATGCTAATATAAAATGTGTGATTTTGAAGACTTTTAATGCCTATGTGTTATTATATATGGTTGGATCTGTACAATAATCGCCATGTAAATGAGTTGATCTCTTTGAATTTTCCGCCACATATCATTTACTATTTTTCTAAAATAGATTTTAGAATAATTCTATACCAAATTGCAAATACGTATACATTTATAAATATACGAATACAAATAGAAACAAAATATCAAATTGCAGTAAAGTCAAATAATCATATTAAATAGACACTTTTTGTAAGATTACAACAATGGACCATAAACATCCAATAACATTTCGTCATCTATAGTTCTTTGATTAACAGTAACACCCATTCTACGCCAAATATTGAAAGCAAACTGCCAATAACATCACGTGAGAATATATGGTTTCTAACGCTCTTCACCTTGTCTAAATTTCCCATGATGATAATTTCCAATTTTCTCTATCTATGGTCAACAACCAAGGCTAAGTAATGATCAATTGAGTGGTTTCCGTTTGTCATGAGCATCTCATAATTTACGATCACAAGTTTTATCAGTCATCAGTTGAGAACGAGACCTAGAAATATAGTTTAGTTGTTTGCGTCTTTGCAGATTGTTTCAAATGATTCTGACAGGAAGACCAAGAATCTAATTAGTTCTAAAGTTTCTAATCTGATCGTTTACAGTGTCTGTTAAGTTGATCAAAAAACAATAAAAATCTAACTATCTTGCGGTAGCCGTTATGAACGCTGCAGGCAAAAGGAGTGTCATTGTTTTATTTGGGTTTTACGTCTTAGAATTGATATCTGAAGAGAAAATTGCTTCAGAGATTAGCTCCGATACAAATCATCTACACTTGACGAACATGAAAAATAAAACCGATAAATGTTCTGAGATGAAATAATAAGTGAGTCAGAAACTAACATACTTTATACAAGAAGATAAAAAGAAAAGAATAAAATAATCAAGTTAAATTTTATGAACTGATAGCCTAATAAGTGTCATTAACAGAAAAGTTCAACCTAAAAGGAATTTATCCATTCTTTATCGAACAAATTCTGATATTTTTATGAAAAAAAAGCCGATAAGCTTAAAATTATTGCTTTCTCTTTCTTGTAGTAAAGATTATTTTAATAGAAATATTATCATGTTAACATGCTACGTACAAGTACAAAATAGATTTGATACAATCAGTTCCATAAGTATATTTTGCTAAGTGGGGGATTGGTTTGTTATCAAGGCTATACAAAGAAGAGACCTGACAATCATGCAACTGTAGTCTAGAAGTGGGCAAATGGTCACTTAAATTAGTCATTATCATCATCATCATGTCGTGCCGCTAGCACGGATATCCCTGACCCTCTCTCGCCATTTTTCCCTATCGTTCATCGCCTCTGGCAGGTCTTCAGGGCTACATCCCGTATCCTCACATAGCTGCTGAATGTATGTTCGTGCTGGTCGTCCTGCTTTTGCCCGGCCCTATGTGGGGGTCCATAGGAGTACATTACGTATGAGATCGTCCATGCTTCTCCAGCAGTCCCCTGCATGTCTGCTTCGTCTAACTTGTATAGTTTTTGTGATGGGAGGCAGGTGGCCGTATAGTTGGTGTCTTGTGGGGTGTTGACGACAGGAATTGTTCAATATTGCTCGCAGCATTCTTGTGTAATTGCCGTCTAGCTTCTTCTCCAGCCGTTTTGTTTGTGTCCATGTAGTGCATCCATATAGCAGTATCGATACGACCGCTGCCTAGAATAAACCACGTTTCATTTTATCGGTTAGGACGGATTTCCATATGATTGATTGCCAATTGATAGCTGTCCATGCCTTCGTTAGCCGCGTGTCGATGTCCTTTTCGGTTGATGAGACGCTGCTTCCCAGGTAGGTGAATTTGTCTACTAGTTTCAGAGAAGTTCCGTCTAGTGTGGAGATGTCACCTGTTTGATTATAGCACATATATTCCGTTTTGTGTGCATTTAGTGCTAAACTATAATTTTTGAGATAAATCTTCACAAAGTCATTTGTTTTGTGGTATATAGAAATTAGTATGTTACCAATTATTAGGAATCGAGAATTATTTCTTAAAATTTTTCAATTGAACTTTGCTCTTAAGAAATATTATTTTAATCCATGATATAATTGTTCTGAGTTTTTTAATGATCTTTAATGTTGTCAAATTAACGCTTCCAGATTTTTTAAAAACAAATATGTTTATGTTAATTTCTGAATTTCATTCGGAATCAAATTATCTGGTGAAATATATATTAAAAGTTTTCTAGTTTATTTGAATCACCTAATACAACTAAAATAATCAAATTTTGAAGTTGTCTTCAAATTTAAACATGGTATTTTTTCAAATTATATGGCAAAAAGTGAAATAATATGTGTGAAAAGATTTTAAAAATCGTAGAATAAAACTTTTTTATATTTTCGATGTGTTTTTTTCTTTCATTCTTAAGGTTTTTTTCGTTTGTTGATTTTATGTTTATTCCTGAGTATTTTTGCAAAAATTAGAATATCGTTCTAATTGATTCTTCCAAATACATGGTCTCATCTTTTTGCTCAATAAAAAAAACAATGATTGATTCTTTGGGATATATATAAGTCGGATGACCATAGTCAAGAAAGTTCGGAAGCTGATTTTTCAATAGCTACTACGCCGAAATGTAAGGGAGGGCAATACTCCTTTCGCTGGACTGCTCTGACTTACCCTCCATCCATACCTTGTAATGTTGAGAGCTAAGCATCAAGTTCCATTTTGGGGGTTTTGGTATGACTCGACCTATGAGCGAACCCTGCTCTCTTGGCAAACACTGTAACCATTATACCAATGGCCCGGTAGAGGGATATATATATATATATATATATATATATATATATGGTTACTAATTTTCAACATCGAGGTGACTTCATCCAAACTTTGTCATACAGATATAATTTTTAATTTTATAAAAATCATGTATTCAATGCTTGTTGTATTATTTGCTCATTTATACAACTTCAATTTTTATGAATAAAAATGTTAATTGATATTTGTAATATTCGATCAGATACACAACAAACATTTTATTGGTAAAAGTTTTTCCAGTGTCAGGATCGGTTTGAAATAATGTAATTAATATCCATAAGTCTGGTGAAAAAAAAACTATTTGTTTACTTGTCAGTATTTGCTTACCTTTGTAAATTGTTGAAATTCATGTTATTCTCCAGTTTGAGGTTATTGAGAATTTTAATCAACAATTTGTATTTCAGATGAATTCGATTGATATACAACTGAACATAGTTCATTGTAACCTTTTGCTAACTTTCTGTTGTTTTGAAGACGATTTTCTTCAAATTGCTATTATTTAAATAAGTATTGTTACGCGGGTGAATTGTTATGTATTACATATCTATGTCAGACATCAGTGTGGGAAACTATGGATTTGATTAATGATTTTCATGGCGGGCAAGGTCTTATCTCTTCGAAACCCTGGAGTTTCACAATATTTATTCTCTAATTTCTTAATGTGATTGCTTGGTGAGCACACAAGTTAAACATATCAATTATTTTTATGGTAAAGCCCTCTGTAATAATTAAATCTGACAGATTCAAAACATTTAAAAATAATTGTGACTTTTTGTTAAATCTACGTTATTTTGATTTAAATAACGGATCTTCCAACCTGAGGCCGCTCAGAAAGGTCAAAGTCAACATTTTCAAATTTATTGAAATGTTGCAGTCTTTTAAGCTCAGTCACATCAAAAATTTCCCTCATTTTGTTTTCTTTTTCCCTTTCTGAAATTAATATAGGGTATAATGGCATATATGATATTCATTAAAATTTTTATCTCCCACTGGGCCAAACATTACCATAAAAACTAAACGACACACATAATGATAAAATAGAGTTTATACTAAAACTCCGTCTCGTCTTACAACATTTCAATTTGATTTGGTTCGTTTCCAAATTTGAATATCATTTAGAAATTATAAATTCAATATAAGTTTCCATAAAATCAAAAACATTATTTATTCTCATCCTTTTCTCTGTGCGTCATTGCAAAGTACTTGTTGGCAAATCTGTTTTGGAGATTATTACTAATCTGTTAATTTTTATACTCACTGGGTGCCCCTGACTTGTGATTTTGAACCACGATAATATAATCTCAATAAATGTTTATTCTTATTTTCTATCTTCAGTTGGTTTCTCAATTTCTACAGACATTTTAGATGATTTCCTGGATTAAATTCTCAGTTAGCTTTTACGTATTATGTGAGAAAATTAGTTCAGACAATATTTTGATTCCTATTCTCTCATTACCCAAATATTCAGCCAAGTTTCAAGACTGAAAATAGCCAAAAATATAAGTAGAACCTTTTAAGAATTTATATATATGGAATAGTAGAAATATACTAATTCTACTTTTGTTATTTTCACTGTTAAGTCAGCAAACCCCCCCCCAAAAACGCGGTAAAGAAGAAAAACTTCGTAGGGCATGTAGATTACACCCCTAACTGGATTTTAAAATGTACAATGAACAAGATAACGGGCATAATTGTGGATATAAATTCAATTTCCAAAAGAAAGAACTATCGTCTACAATACTGTTATGATCATAATAAGAAAAAAATCATGGTTAATAATTAAAAAAAAATATTATAATTGTCTTTCATAGAAGCAATATCTTTTATAGGCGGTCTGATGCAGATGTTCATGTCATGAACATTGGTAGAAAAGAAAAAAGATAAAAAATGAGCTAAGTCATACACTTACTATATTGTGGTGGATTGCTATTTCAGTAAAATGTCGGTAATATATGAATATGATAAATAATTAACGAATAAAATATATGAATTATGTTGCCAACGTTTTTATATTTACTTCCAAATAACAATACTTACAGGAGTTGGAGATGTTCTTGTACGTATATAATGTTTACGTTAGGCTGCAAATGTCAAGTGAGGTAACTGGTTTACTGTGTTTAGGCCGTGGTACTGGTAATGGATGGATATTATTCGCGACATTTACTTGAAAAAACTTCGTCAATGTCGTCATAATAACTAAACAACTGAGAGAAAATCCAACCGAGAATGATGTGTGCTTCATGTAATCGCAACCACTGCACAACAATCGTCTTTTGATACAGTCCCACCAATGCCAGGGATAAAATGGACATCACCTTCTACAATTAGCTATTTTTCTTATACATACACATTCCCAAATACGACTTTCAAATAATCGGTGGAGACATGAATGCTCATTTAGGCAAAGACGGAAATAAATTCTGCTTACTCAGCTTACCCAAAAAAAAAAAAAAAATTGGCGAATATCTTGCAGATCTTTTTCCCCCAAGAACAGGCTAACACTAAATTAAAAAAAAAAAAAAAAAAAGACGGAAGGGGAGCATTGGACCTAAGCCTACCCAAATAATTGTAAAGTACGACAAGATTATATATTGATAATAAAGAAAAAATGGATAAATAGCGCTATGAAAAGTGTGCTACACTCTATTTTAGAGCTAGTATCTTCCGATTACAGAATCGTCTCAGCAAAAATTCGCCTAATTTAACCCCAAAATAAGAAAAAAAAACATCAAAAGCAAACTTATAACTGGTCCTCCTACGCCAATGGTTATATTAACAATCAATATCCGGTTACTCTAATAAACAAATTTGAGGAGAAATTTGAACACGATAATCCGAATGATGATTTTGAAAACATAAGAAAGTAGAAGATGAATGTATACAAATCAAACAAAAGCCAAAAATAGATTTCCTTGGGAGTCAGCAACAGTAAGAGAAAAACAAGGAAACACATAAAAAGCATTTTTACTGAATAAAAGAAACTCAACAAATGCCGAAGCACGGAAACATAAAAAAAAAGTTCAGAGAGATATAACAGATACTAAAAAGAACAGCTAGAATACATTCAAGGCTAAATCAATAAAATCATAAACTCAGCAGAATATAGACAATCATGATTAGCATGGCAGACATTGAATGAAGAGAGGGGAAAGAAGAGCACCTCGAAAGCAAAACAAAAGCTGCCCGCAAAGAAGAAAAAATACAAAAATGGAAAGAACATAAAAGATATACTCAGAAACCTCCCTGAAGTCACTGATAAACCTATCAAAAATTATTAATAGCCACCTTGACATCAAACAAGGACAGTTTTCAACAGAATAATTTGAAACAATTGTTAAAAAAAATTTATGGCGTAAAAACTGCAGGTTTTGGCGAAATACCTCCCAGAGTATCAAAGACATGACATTTGATGACATACTTCTGTGATTATCCAAAGTTTTCTTTAAACAAAATACCACAGATAAAAAAAAAAGCCTGCATCCTCCCCAAGGAAAGTGACCTTATAATCACTAAGAACAACAGAGATATAACCCTTACTGCTATAGCTGCTAAGGTTTAAAATGCCATGCTTCTCAACTATAGCCAACTAGAAATAGCGAAAATTCTCTCAGGAAAAATCGGAATGATCTTCGGAGAAATTGATCCACAAATTTACAAATTCTCCGTATCCCTCAAATTCTTGAAGGATTAAAGGCAAAAACGCTCGAGGCAACACTATTGTCCGTTGATTTTCCAAAGTATTTGATTTTATGCACAAAGAAAAGATGGAGCAAATACTACTAGCATACAATCTTTCCAAAGAAACTGTTTCAGCTAAAATGACGCCTTACAAAAACACGAAAGCAATGGTTCGCTCACCTCATGGTGACAGTAACTTCTTTAACATTGTCGCTGGATTTTAGCAGGGAGATACATTAGTGCCCTCTATGTTTATAATCTGCTTTGACTGCATACTCCGAACCTTGATAGAGCCATTCAAAGTAAATGGTTTTAAACTAAAAAATGTGCTACGTCGGCTGGGGCTATAGAATACGCGACTGCATCTCTGTAGAGGGGTAAGACCACCCACGAAACAAGTGTCCTGGATCTTACACTTAACTGGATTCGATGGTGAGACTCCAGTCCTGGAGATATTGGCAAGTGGAGTAATCCTTCATTGGCATTACTTACATTCTGACTCAGATTGGTAGTACCAGCTAGGGTCTCAATAATTAGTCAAATAGAACCTTGTTATCAATAACGATACTTGAAGCCATTTAACTGTGCGCAAAAAAATGAGCTCTATCTCATTAAAATGTTACCTACAAACTATTCTTTAGCAATTTCTCTCTCTATATATATAGTACTAAATAACATATAAGTGTTGATATGCTATAAAACCAAACTGACAAAAAACCAATAAAAAGGCAAGAAGCATATGATATCTCATAGAAACTACGACAGGCCCAGAATTTGCAGACGACCTAGTGCTTCTCGCAAATAGACCTGTCTCAGCCGAGTACTTGCTGCATAGTCTGGAGCAAGAAACAGAAGGCATTGGCCTCTACATGAACGCAAATATAATAGATTTAATGTGTTTCAAGCTCAAAGGAGCTATTTACATTTCAGGTGTCAGGATATTGAAATTGGTAGATATGTCCGAATACCTCGGCAGCAATATCCTATCTACTGAAAGTGATGTCAACATACGCCTAGAAAATGCGTGGATTGCTTTTAACAGGTTATCGATCATACGGAAGTCTGATATAAACAACAAGATAAAACGGGATTTCTTTCACACTGCATCAGTATCAGTGCTATAGTATGGATGCACCACATGGACATTAAGTAAATGCATGGAGAAAATGTGGGATGGTAACTAAACAAGAATGCTATGTGCGGTTTTGAATAAATCATGCAACTAGCAGCCTTCAAAACAGTAGCTGAATGGCAAACTACCTCCAATCTGACAAATTATCCAAGTGAGATAAACAAGACATGCTGGACACTGCCGGAGAAGCAAGGAAAAACTCATAAGCAACGTTCTCTTATGAATACCTACACATGAACCCCAGAATTTGTCAACCAGTTTTGTAGAAACACTAGATGTAGTTTGGAGGACCCACTAGCAGCTACAGATTATAGAGACAGACGGTAAGAGAGAAAGAGAGACAGGAAACTCCCCGCTGTCAGTGTGTCTTGATGATGATGATGATGATGATGATGGTGATGATGATGATGTTCTTGTATTCAATACTCTATCAGTTATCTTCTCAAGATTTTCATTAATAAGTTTATTATACTTTGATAATAGATAAGATTTATTCTCCGGAAAATTTCTATGAATAGCGAAGGTAATAGTTTATATTTTCTTAACAATCGTTTGGTCTTTTCTTGATTAATTTAAGTCAATAACTAAACTACCAGATGGACATATTTTTGTTATACATTATTATATATTTTAGTGACAGTTTTTGATATATCATTATATTCGACGACATCACTGATAGAATACAAACCAAAAGAAGCATACAGACATAAAGGGATCAGAAAAAAATTGAAAATAAAACTAACAAACCACCAAAATGAATTATCAGCTACCATAAGATGATGTTATTTATTTGTTTATTCAGTTGCCATATCCCAACAACAAATGCATCACAGATTTATATGTAATGTGAGCCACCATACCCTTACCTTTGAGTAGCAGTAAAATTTGCCTAGTCACTGTGAACTATGATAGAAACGTGTCAAGACAATACCCGATCCTCATTTGGAGTATAATGGCTCGTGGAATTGATCTGAAATGCCATTTTGGCAAAGTGTTCTCTAACCTTATATCTTAATCACAAACTATCATGGCATGGCGTGAATCAGGCTTAATTTTCAAGACACCTTACTAGGTCACATAGATTCATATCATTTTCAGTGAAACTAATGTGAAGTGAAGGAACAGTCTCAGAGTGAATTCGAACGTGGTTCGCCAAATCTATTTTCTGTACAAAGTAAAATGAAGCCATCTCTAATATTTTCATACAACTAACTTTGCATAGAAATTGAAATAAGAAAATATAGAACAAGATTCCTGAAACAGCCATAGAAAAATAACAATTTTTGTGTGGTGTTTATGAATTCTATATAAAGAGTGACTTTGAAATCGTTCTTTATTTTCCAATTCTTCGGAAGTAAAACAAGAAAAATCTGTAATATTGAGGAAAATTATATTTGCTTTCTTTGGAAAAAGATAAAAACAAAATAGAGGATTTAATGAAGGCAATAAAAAGAGAAAAAGATTAATCAGGTGTTATTAATAGAGATACTTAAAGATATAATGATTACGAATAATCTCGTGGCATCATCTCGTTCGTGCGAGAGTCTAAGTTATCTTGGGGCTCAGGGTCGTTCCAAGGCCAATGTGGGTATCTGAATAAAATTAATTTTGTCATTTGCTGTCTGTTCAGATTTTTTTTTAAATTTTGGTTCTATCTCATTTTATTTCATTTTTATTCATTTGGTTCCTGATAGTTTTAAAAATTAGGGTCATTAATTTTTTTTCGTTTATTTTCTTCATCATTTGTTCATTAAATCATCCATTCTCATCCTTTTTTTTATCTTCATTAATCTTGCCTTTCTTCATTTCTTCATTATTTCGATTTTCTGTTTTAATGGTTTATTGTTGCCTGAAGTTCGGAGATAAGTAAGTTCATTTTTACTCTGGTGATACATTTCTTCATTTAAAAAAAATTCCAATGATTTCTAGTGTTCATCCACACGCGTAAACTGTGATAGACTAAAATTAATTATATATAAAAATGTATTCTTTGAAATAATTTGAAATTAAATGGGAAAAGTAGGCTGTATTTCTATCTGACAAATTTGAACACAAATTATCATATATTTAGGCTAGCATATATACCCGAGAAATGAACAATATGATATAATGAACGATGTCTAATTTAAGCCACCAAAAGGTGTTTTTACCATAAAATGAGTGTAATGAACGAAGCTAAACTCAGATGAGTTCAATAATTTTTCTTGTTTGATTAATGACCCCTTTTTTTTAGTTGTACAATTAGTCTGAAAAGTCAATCATCACACGAGAATATAAGGTATGTTTTACATTTTTGCGATTTTAAAATTAAAGTTTTTGCCGACAAATTCATTAACCTTTATATATTATCATCTAATGGTCTAATATTAAGAACCCTATGATTAAATTTATGTTTACTGGTATATTTTTACTTAATTAATTATGCCAATATCATTAATCAGATTTTATGAATTATTTCTAGTTCCATGTTTTTCTAAAATCTAATGTTTTTCTTTCTGTTTCCTTCAACTCTCTTTTTCCATCACTTCCTTATTTTATTTAATTTAGGCCTTCAAAATCTTCTTAACATCTTCCATTTCTTTGATTTTTTTCTTTCTTTATATAATCATTCTCTTTTTTCTAATTTAAGGCGTTAAATGAACCAATCGAGGTAGATACGTTGTAAAGGACCCCTCAACAACATTTCTTTCTTTCTTTCTTTCTTTCTTACGCATTTGTCACACCCTTTCTCTCATCATATCATTATTTACTTTCAGAGAATCTTAATGAATGTTTCCATCTTTAACAAGATTCAATTCAATGATTTTCCTTTGACAATTTTTAGCACAATGAAAGGAAAAAGCCCTGCAAATAAACCTAGAAAAGTATCTATTTATCCATTTCTTGTATATCCAAAGGCTTCTTTTTTTCTAATTTCTTCTTGCACCCTTCCTTTCTTTTTTAGGCATACGATACCTTTTACTTTAACTTTTTAAAATCCTATATCTGAAATTCTTCTTCTTCTTCTTCTTCTTCTTCTTCTTCTTCTTCTTTATTTAGTTTCCTCCTCTTCCGTTTGAGAAAACAATCTTAATTCAAATATTTTTCTTCAACTTTTTATTCTTTTAATTGTCAAAATTTCTGAGACGAAGCTTGATGATCTTTATCATTCAGGGTTTTCGGACTATTGTCTTCATCTTTATTGTTATTTCCACAGCGTTTCGGCCGATATGTCCCACGGACTTCTTCAGATGTTTGTCGAACTCGGGAACCTTCACGAAACTCCGAACTACGTCCTTTATTGAATCTACGGGGGTCGTTTGATCTGATTCCATTAGCCATAACCAGGTACAAGTGTTAAGTATTCCTGTATTGTTACTTGCCTGTAGTCAGGATTGAACCTTCAAATGATTGTCTCCTTAGAAGCTTAGAGAACCAGCGCCTATAACCGTTACGCCACGTGTCCTGCTGGAAAATTTAGAACGAATTTTTGCGATGTATAAACCTAATGTTCTTATTTGACTTAAATTACAACTATTATGTATGATTTTTTACCTGGGCTCATATTCAGATTTTTTTAATTCTTTCCTAACTTTCTCTTTTCATTTCTCCTTTCCTTGTACCGTCATTCGTATATACGTGGTGCCTTCAATAATTTTCAAGACTTTTTGTTCAGGCATCTAAAATTGTCGTAGACTCTTGATAATTCACTGTTCTTGCTATACATCTCATGAGATGACTGACCGATTTTTATGATTTCAGGTTCAAATGAGCAGCTACAGCAGCAATTGGAATATACCCTACTAAAGCCTGATAGTCACTGCTAGTGAATTTCAAAAATGCAATCTGGACGTGAGGACACTTTAGAAGAACGATATGCAATAAAAGTCTATTTTAAACTTGGAAAAAATGATGCCACAGAAACGTATGGAATGCTTCAGACTGCTTTTCGATCATCTTGCATCAGTTTTTGAGTGGCAAAAGAGATTCAAGGAAGGCAGGAAATCTGTGAGGGATGATGAGAGGTGTGGGAGGAGTAAGGATGTCAAAACATCAGAGTTGATTGGCTAAAGGGTTAGGGTTAGAGTTACTATGTTGAGGTTTTAAGGGAGTTCAGGAAGAGATTCCGTTGGAAGAGGACAGTACTCTTCAAATCGGGTCAGTGGCATTTCCACCAGGACAATGCACCAGTCCACAACACCATCTTTGTCACAGACTATTTGACAAAGATGGGCATCAAGACAGTTCCCCCCTATAGTCCAGACCATGCTCTCTGTGACTTTTGGTTATTTCCTAAGCTCAGAGGTTGTTATGTGACAATTGAGGAGATGAAAGAGTCTGTGACGAAGATCATTGACACGCTCACACAAGAGGACGTCTATGCGGCTTTCCAGAAGTTGTTATAACGGTACAACTAGTGCATTGCAGCCGAAGGAGATTACTTCGAAGGGGACTAGAGTTTCATGAGTGTAATATCAATAAAAGTACCCATACGAAAAAAGTCTGGAAACCCATTTAATGATCCTCGTATGATACTTTTTAACCCATAGTTTGAGGAATATTTTTTTTTTACCTTTCCAAAGAGTATTTAGTTGGAAAGTGAACATTATAGTGCTTACTTCGAGGCTGCAGTCCTTTCATATCTTAATTTTTTTTTCCATTTGATTTTCTATCATTCAGCTTTTCTTTCATTGTCATAAAAAAAAATCTCTTCGTTTAATTGCAAAATCACATTTTGCTGGATACATATTTCTTTCAATGTGGTCAACTGGCCCACAAAATTTATTTTCAATTTCACCATTTACAAACTGTCACATATCTTTGACGTTAATACATCATCAAAGTCTCTGTCGATTACGAATAATCTGATGGGAATTGCCCAGCCGATAAGACGTATCTTTTCCAACCAACTACTACAGCTTGTTGCATTGTGCATCGACTAGAAAATGATGTGCTCAAAACATCTTCCTAACCTCCAACATCACGAGGAACAACCCTATTTCGCAACTCGTTGGTCGCGGACAGTTATACACTGTTTATATTTATTGGATTCCCCAAAACTTAGAAAGATAGGGAAAAGTTATTCTAACTTTCTATCATAAATTATTTCCATTATTACAACAATTTTTGACGACATTGTTTTTATCATTTTATTCATTTTTATCTTACTTTCAGCAAGAGTACAATGTAGTCAATAATACAGCGTGGAATAAATCGGAAGAAAAGGTAATACAAAAAGAGAATGCAATCTGATTATGACAGTGTCGGAAGAAAAAGGAATGGAGGGAAGGAGTCCTAATTGTTCATGACAATCTATGTAGACAAACGATACAGTTCACAGAAAGGAAAGGTTTCAATGGTCGGGTTGATGTTTTCAAGACTCATACAAAAGTACTTGTTTAAACTCATACTGATGGGAGAAATTTGGAGGTATTGAATTTAAGAGGAACTAAACTCGGAAAATATATAATGCATCTGAATATTTTTTAAAGAACTCATAAACTGGAACACAGTAAAAAGCCAGCCAGCCAGTCACACACACACACACACACACACACACACACACACACACACACACACACACATATATATATATATATATATATATATATATATATATATATATATATATATATACTTTCAAGAAAAACCAAAAATCTGTCACGTTAGGATTATAAATTTATATCCATAATTGTCCTCATGGAATTGTTCCCAACTCTGGAATTATTGGATTGAAGAATACCCCTCTCTCTCTCTCTCTCTCTCTCTCTATATATATATATATATATATATATATATATATATATATATATGTATATATATATATATATATATATATATATATATATGTATATATATATATATATAGAGAGAGAGAGAGAAAGGGAGAGGGAGATACAAAGAGATAAATACATACATAGATAGATAGAAAGAAAATAAACGTGTCTTAGTAAAATTAATATATATATATATATATATATATATATATATATATATATATATATATAGTCGGCCATATTCGAATGTGACCCGAAAGGTCTCTTTCCAATAGCTACTACACCGAGGTGTTGACGAGGGCGCTACTGTCTTCCCTGGTTATATATATATATATATATATATATATATATATATATATATATATATATATATATATATATATATATATCCTTGTGATGATTGTGCGTGTCGCATGAATGTTAAATCCTTTCTAGTGTCCATGATTATAGCATATTCTAGCTTTCAAACCTGCTATTCTATTATACCATCGAGCAATGTTTTATGCAAAACTCTTTCTTATTTGAATTCATAGAACTGTCTCTCTCACAGATGTATATATATATATATGTATATGTATATATATATATATATATATATATATATATATATATATATATATATATATATTAATGTATCATTAATTGAGGTTATTAATTAAAGTTTAAATCTAATTTAATATAAAATCTGTAATTTAGGTCAAAATGTAATCAAAATTTGAAGAACATTTTTTTTAAATAAATTCACTACATTTCTAACCGAAATTAAAATTTAAAACCGAAGTGGGCTAAATGAGGAGATAAATCTTCACCCCTCCTCTATCCCCTCCCACTCTTCTGTGTCTATTCTAGTTTTTTTATCAAAGAAATCTGAAGAAGTCCTGTTAATTTTTTTTCGTGTTTTTGGAAATTTCAAAAATGCGTAACAGGATGGAAATAAATTTATAATCCTATGTGACCGGTTTCGTTGTTTTTCTTCAAGTATATACATATATATATATATATATATATATATATATATATATATATATATGGAAATCAGACCTAACCGATAAAATGAAACGCAGTTTCTTCCAGGCAGCGGTCACATCGATACTGCTATATGGATGCACTACATGGACGCTAACAAAACGGCTGGAGAAGAAGCTAGACGGCAATTACACAAGAATGCTACGTGCAATCTTAAACAAGTTCTGGCGGCAACACCACACAAGACACCAACTGCACGGCCACCTGCCCCCTATCACGAAAACTATTCAAGTTAGACGAGCCAAACATGCAGGACACTGCTGGAGAAGCAGGGACGAACTCATAAGAGATGTACCCTTATGGACCCCCACACATGGCCGTGCCAAAGCAGGACGACCAGCACGAACATACATTCAGCAGCTATGTGAGGATACGGGATGTTGTTCTGAAGACCTACCTAGGGCGATGAACGATAGGGAGGAGTGGCGAGAGAGGGTCAGGGATATCCGTGCTACCAGTGCGATATGATGATGATAATGACATATATATATATATATATATATATATATATATATATATATATATATATATATATATATATATATAGTTAAAAATAGACGAAACAAATGATTATAAATAGTGTTTAACTTTGGCTGGCAGGCCTAAGTAAAACGTCAAACAAGTGAGATCCACTAACCACGTCTTTAGCGGCCACAGTCTTCTTGGGACATAGAAATTTACAATCCTTAGATGTGATCAGAGAAAGAGAAAGAAAAGAGGGGCAAATAAGTGCTAAAAATGCCTTAAAGTTGCAAAATATGTTTGTTTGTTTTTTATTTATGCTTATATTTTCTGAAGGTAGAGAAAGTATGGAAATAGAATAGTGGAGGGAGAATAGAAGGAAAAATCCTCTTTAACCCAAGCTCTCAACAAAGTCTTGATATATGCGATGGTTGTGCCATAAATCCAAAATTATGAGCGACATTTAAATCCACTAAATGGTGTAAGAGAATCTAAAACTTGACATAAAGTACAGTACTTTCAGTTATTAAGCAAAGAACAAAAACAAACAAGTCATTCTCCGCGATAAAACTGTAAAAAAACATGTAAAAAACTTATAAGGGTCTGTGAGGGAATGTTGAAACGGCGCTTTAATATTTTTGAATATTTTAAAAGAAATTATTGGATAAGGTTGTCTGCCGACCAAATGAGATGTTAATTATAAAATAGACAAAAATTTTATTTCTGAGCAGAAAAAAACAAGAGAAGAGAACAATTAATGAGGCTCAGATTTTGATGACAAGAATTATATTTTTTAAGATTTACTGTATAATTCAGCATTCCGTTTACATAGTATTCTTTAATTTTGATATATATATATATATATATATATATATATATGAAAGGGGAGAGAGAGAGAGAGAGAGAGAGAGAGGGGGGGGGGTTGAAAATTTTCTTCTCTGTTATATTGTTTTAATATTAAACTCATATATTGTGGGCTTGTTATTTGTTTGCAATCCCTAAAAATAATCACATTATTGTACAGAGCCAACTTTTAAGAAGGTTGAAGTCTTGATTTATTTAATTTTGTTCTTTTATTTTTTACTCAAGCATCAAGTTCACTTACTTCTCTATCAAGTGGATTCTCTTTAATTTTTCTCGCTATATATACTGTTCAAATATAAATATCAGAACTTATCTATCTATCTATAAATTTAGTAATCTGTAGCGCTGTAGATTTTGTTGTGTACTTCTTATTTGTGCCAGTTATCAGTTTTTGTGTTCAGGCAACAGGCAACATTTCGAATGCTGATTTTCAAGATGAGGTTTTGTAGGAATTCTAACAATATTTCCTATATCAGGCACAGAGTTACAAGCATGAGGCAGAAGATCGAATCACGAAAATATCAAATCAACTGCAAAACAAACATGGAACCCATGGCGCTACGTCAGACATCCAAAATAGATATTTTCTGATCTGATCTCATATTGGCACAAGCTTACCAAAACACGACATCCAATGGAATCAATATAACGAGTCTAACAAATTTTTGTGCAAGTATTAATCTATATGTGGCGCTCACTTTAGGCGCATATGTTAACGTTTTTCCGATACGTCATGGAGAAAAGGAGGTAGAGATGGATTCGATATGGCGTAAGGGAATGCTGGATAAAGAAGCCCATTATTCGCACCGATGGTCATTTGCTGCACTATTACAGTTTACGACACAAGCACGGACTATTTCGCCTGGCGTAACACATGAAGGCATCACCATTAAAAATGGGCTGAAATATTTCAGTTCTGAATATAGACGGTCGGTTTTGTTCATATTGATGCCACGATGAAGATACGCGCATGCGAAGTTGAAAGGTATAGCGAATGCGCAGTACTTCGGAAGAGAAATATTGATTCATGGCTGGATTTCAATGGAGAATGCAAGATGCAAGACTCTGCAAGTGTCTCTCATCTGCTCAGGCGAAATGAGAAATGAGTTAAAAAAGAAAACATTCTTAGAAAGGCAGAAGAGATAAATAATAATAATAATAATAATAATAATAATAATAATATATATATATGTGTGTGTGTGTGTGTGTGTGTGTGTGTGTGTGTGTGTGTGTGCGTGTGTGTGTGTGTGTGTGAAAAAAGCTTCTGTGTTTACATAAATTAATATTTACAGTTTTATATAAAGAATTAAAGGGTTCATGACATGTAATTCTATTGAGCGTTCTCAATTTTTTCCAGGATATAAACACATACATATCAGTTCATTATCAGTTCAACTCTCTATCTATCATCCTCTCTCTTTCTTTCTCTCTCTCTCTCTCTCTCTCTCTCTCTCTCTCTATATATATATATATATATATATATATAGAGAGAGAGAGAGAGAGAGAGAGAGAGAGAGAAAGAGAGAAAGAGAGCACCATTTATATGTATATCATGTCATACAGATTTTATATGGTTCTATTTTACTCTTTGCGAGTTTTTAGTAGCATTTTTAACCGGTAATTTTTTCTGGAGTTTGAGTAACTGGTAGCATCTTCAGGTCTTAAGGATACTCCGAAATATTTAAGCTAATCATAATATTGCTTAACCCAGAATACACCGACTGCATCTCTACAGAGGGGTAAGGCTCCCTCAACGAGTGTACTGTGTATGACCCTAAACAATCTGATGGTGTGACTTCAGTAATGCTGGAGATTTGGGGAATGCGGAGTACCCCTTCATTGCCATCTCTCAGATCCACTCTGGCGCTGAGTGGTAGCACCTGATAAGATTCCTGTCTATGAGACAAGTACAACTAAACTAAAGTGAATTGTTTGAAATTTTTACATACAGCTGTGTGTTTAAACTACGTACATATGCTAAACTGAATTGTTTGAAATAGAACTGTTTTGACATTGAACTATGTATAAACAAAACACTGTACAAATGCTAAACTGAATTGTTTGAAACTTTTATCAAAATGACTTAATTTGGCGTTAAATGACCTGGAAAGGTTTGATACGCCGTCCAACAAAACAACCAACCCTACTGCGATCCTCTTATTTGCAATTCACCCAATCACTCCCTCTGGCCTCTGGGGACCATCACAAAAGCATTGCTATAATTGTTTTCACCGTGACCTTCATTGTCACAATTTTAACTGCTTTAATTTCGTGCACGTGCTTTGTTTTTTGTAACAGGTTTTATCTGCTGTGCTGCAAAGTAGACTCAGTTGAGCGTTGTCTGTGAGAAAATCAGTAAGAAATTCACTCATCCCGAAATTCGGAAATAGCATACTGTACTCATTGCATTCACGGCGGAATCTCAAATACGAAGATTTTCAAAGTGTTCGGATATCAATCTGAGGAGAGATTGATACTTATATTCATGAAAACCGAAAATCCAGCCCATATAAAATGTTTGGTGTGGTCACTAGTGATGATAATGTTATGCCTCCATTCAACTTTCCTCATGACCTCGGACTCAATGGAGTCCCACATTAAGGGTCTGGAGAAGGTTGTGCTGGCCTGGATCGAGACAGTCTTGCAACAAGACTCTGAGCCATGATACAAAATCAAGAGAGCCCAGTGTTAGTTATCAGAAAATTTCTGCAACTACATAACTTCAATCATCTGGCCGTCTAAGTCTCTAATTTCTAATCGATTTGGTTATTATATGCTGGTCTCGGTTGAGCGAAAGACAACAAAACTATACAAAATTAGAGATAAATTGAACGTAAAGATAATGACAGCATTTACCAATTTAAAAAAAAAGTCCATTGAAAAGCCTGCAGGAGATTCTGATGTCGTTTGGAGACTGATGTTGAATACAATGGTAATTCCTTTATATGCATCTAATCTATATTATTTGAATATATTTTCATATCATTTATCATATACATATATATATATATATATATATATATATGTGTGTGTGTGTGGGGGGGGCTTTCAATAAGTTTCCAGATTTTTTGTACGGCCATTTAAAATTGTCATAGACTCTTGAAAATTCACAACGTTATTGCTATACTTCTTATGAGATGACTGACCGATTTTTGTGATTTCATATTCAAATGAGCAGCTACAGCAGAAATTGGAATACACCTTACTAAAACCAGATTGGCACGGCTGGTGAATTTCAAAAATGCAATCTGGACATGAGGACATTTTAGAAGAATGATATGCAATAAAAATCTGTTTTAAATTTGGAAAAATGCCACAGAAACGTATAGAATCCTTGAGATTGCTTTTAGACAATTTTGCATGACTCGAGCTTCAGTTTTCGAGTGGATAAGAAATTCAAGGAAGTCAAGGAGTCTGTGAGGGATGATGAGAGCTGTGGGAGGAGTAAGAAAGTCAAAACACCTGAGTTGATTGGCCAAAAGGTTAGGGTTACGGATACTATGTTGAGGTTTTAAAGGTGTTCAGGAAGAGATTCCGTTGGAAGAGGCCAGCACTCTTCAAATCGGGTCAGTGGCTTTTCCACCAGGACAATGCACCAGTCCACAACGCCATCCTTGTCACAAACTATTTGACCAAGATGGGCATCAAGACAGTTCCTCAGTCTCACTATAGTCCAGATAATGCTCCCTGTGACTTTTGGTTATTCCCTAAGCTCAGAGGCTGTCGTTATGTGACAATTGAGGAGATGAAAGAGGCTGTGACGAAGGTCATTGACACGCTCACACAAGAGGACTTCCCTGGGGTCTTCCAGAAGTTTGAACCGTACAAGTGCATTGCAGCCGGAGGTGATTACTTCGAAGGGGACTAGAGTTTCATGTGTGTACTATCAATAAAAGTGTCCATACGAAAAAAGTCTGGAAAGTTATTTAATGTTCCTCGTATATATATGTACATATATATAATAAAATGAGATATCTGCGTTATTTTGATTTTTGCGTTATTTAGACGACAGTTAACCCATCGCACCCTGCACGCTTGATTCTTATTATATCTAATATCAACATATGTTATGTTCTTAATTATAGCTAGAGACATATGTACATGTGTAATTGTTTTAGCGGGACATTTTTATTGATTAGATTCGATTAGCTTCCATCATAAAAGAATACTTATAAATTTTTTAAACACATATCTTAATTTCATGTATGTTATTATTTCCCCACCTATTATATATTAGAAATTTTTACGATGTTAAAAAGCTTTATATAATATATCTGAATATTATCAGGGAGAAAACAGAAGTGAAAAAAAAAATGCTTATGTATTTGTAGTTTTGGATTTCTCGTTTTTATTTTTTGAGATTTATGACGCGGTGAAGCACGAAATAAGTTAGGAATACATTGTTGCTCGGAGGTCAGTGTCCATCAGAACGGTCATTAATAGCGAAATCATTGTTAATCATTTTGAATTAATAAATTCATACACACAAGCATGTCTGTCTGTCTGTCTCTTTATCAATGGACCATTCCCCTACTCTTTCTGTGTGCGCATATATATATATATATATATATATATATATATATATATATATATATATATATATATATATAATATTCTGTCTAATCTAAAATCTGAATGGTGCAAGTAAATCAAATATTGTACAATTTTTCAGCAACCATATCAACCATATTTAATAAAAATCCTTTCAATAGACCGCCGTATACAAGGAAAATACATTGGAAGTAAAGTAGAAAATCTAGAAATCTACAAAATATCAATAACTACACCTTGCGAAATTATTAATTAAAAGAAGATTCCTTTCGGCAATATCATGATACTAGAGAGCAAAATCGCACCGTATCCCTGTGGCAGACTATACTTACGTCCGTAAATTCCGCCTTAACTGTTTACATCTGAATATTTTCCTGAGTGTTTTTCTGTAGATGGAATTGTATGTTTATATCGATACCGAATCAAAGATTTAGCCTTTTTCGATCTCGTTTACTGCACGTACAAACTGGCTTGGTCGCATGTTCGTTACTGAACATCAAGTGACGGGTTCATATGCACAATTGAATAGCCCCAACGCATGTGCATTTTATATTGAGTTAGGCTTCAATCAAAGGGTTCAGAGATTATCGGGAAATCACGCGAACGACTACAAAGGATTCAGTAATACATATACACAAACGCATAGATATGAATATATATATATATATATACATACATATATATATATATATATATATATATATATATATATTCGTTTGTTCATTCCTTTATGAAGCTCCATATATATATATATAAATATATATATATATATATATATATATATATAAGATTCCACATAATCACCATGTCTATTATGCATAAAAACATATGTATATATATAAACAACACCCCCCCCACACACACATACACACACATATATATGTGTGTGTGTGTGTGTGTGTGTGTGTGTGTATAAAGTGATTGTTCCATCTGTGTATTGATTTGTTCTCATGAGAGTTGTTTTCCATATGTATATATATATATATATATATATATATATATATATATATATATATATATATATATATATATATATATATAAATATATATATATATATATATATATATATATATATATATATATATATATGTATGCTAGAACACAGAGACATAGGCACTCCCACATACACATGCATCCCTCATATATATATTTATATATATATATATGTGTGACATCTTTTTATATTCATGTTAAACATATTCTTCTAAATATGTACATATACTTGGCTTTCTATAAATATGTGCAGTCACTCCACATCTATTATTTTATCGCTTACCGAAAGCATTTACGGTGTTTCTGTTTTATATCCCTAGATAAATGTATATATATATATATATATATATATATATATATATATATATATATATATATATATATATATATATATATATATATATATATATAAGTAAATAGATGTGTATGGAATTCAGTTTTAATATATTTTTCAGCTTGGAGCTCACAGTGCATAGTTATGTACAAATTTTTAGAAAATAAAACGATTCTTAGGACTGAAAAACATTTATGACTTCCATGACATCATGAAAAATGGCATTCAATGTAACTAAACGTAACTTTCTTTCGGCTGTAAAATATGAATAAATGAGCTTTATATTGAAGACATCCGCTTTTCTGAATTTTCAATCTCAATGTCAACTAAGCATTTCTTTATTAAATTAGTAATCTGTTCGTCTTTTACAACGCTTTCCTTGCACATAGGCACATCTTGAATGGATGGTCCACAAATTCTGAATATTACAGAAGTGAAAAGATTTTTTGAAAATTCCTTCGCATTAACATAGTTCCTTGCCGACCTCAGCAATATAAATATGATGCAACACAAATGTGAAATTATTTGGGCTGTCTACAAAAGATTCACTGTAAATATTTAGTCATTAAAAATTATTTTATCGAAGTTTTGCTGAATGATGCTCTACTGTCGGACAGATCTGAGGTAGATACCAAGTAAATAAAAACATATCAAAATAAACAATATATTGACGATATAGTAAAATTCGTATCATATTCAAATCCAACACAGAGAATAATGTCATTAGATATGTCATGATATCCCTACTTTTGATGCGTAGCAATATAAACTGCAATATCGTATTTATTTGGGCAGATTATTAAGGAAACTTATTAAACATATTACGCATTTGAAATAATTATGTGATTAAAAGCGAATACTTTACAGCTACATGGAATTTGAGATATCATTGAGTGAGATTAATAAACCACAGCTATCCATAACAATTTCTGGTTTTTATTCAGTAAAGACGATGCTGTTTATATTGCAAGATTGCAAGAGAGTCCTCTAAAGAAAGAAATAATTAACAACTGGCCGCAGAAATCAATGGAAAATACCCATAACTGTCAAAAAGAAATGCAAAACTATTTGACGAAAATGGGGGAAGATTTCATATTGTCTGGAGCCCACACAAGATTTTCTGCTGAATTATTGAAAAGTTTTCGCTGTTTCGCTGCATCCTTGAAATATTGCAGCATCAAATTATCCCTTAGGTTGTTTTTTTGCATAATTCTATCTATAAAAAAAGTCTCACTTCGGAAGCAGGTTTTTGTAGAAAAAATATCAAAAACTAATTTGTGAAAATGGAATAATGCAATCACCTAAGACAAGTTCAAAAGATAATTTAATCCTAGGAATCGTTTTATTTTCTAAAAACTTGTACATAACTATGCACTGTGAGCTCCAACCTGAAAAATATATTAAAACTTAATTCCATACACATCTATTTCATTATATATATATATATATATATATATATATATATATATATATATATATATAAGTAGATAAAGTTAGCGGCGAAGATGAAACATTGCCTTTCGATTTTTACATAACAAAATTAAGATTTTTCCCTGTGATCCAATACACACACACACACACACACGCAAATATACACACACACACACACACACACACACACACACACACACACACACACACACACACACACACACACACACACACACACACACACACACACATATATATATATATATATATATATCAGCTTTATCCAGTAAGTGTCCACAAGACTATGGGTATGGAATATTTGTATATAGAATATTTGATGGATTTCATATAATTTTATGAGAGTGCTTGATGTATGGTTATTATTATAGAACTTTTCAGATGTATACAAAAAAAACAACAACCTTACCTATAGAGCGAATATATCTGAAACGTAAATAGGAGAAAACTTAACCACAGTTATAGTGCCATCATGAATTTATTTATTTCGACGAGATTTTTTATTTCCCGTCTCTTCAGAGAGCAAACACGCTTTTCTGGTCGAGGGAAGGACTACACATAAGAAAATCATGATGCATGAATCGGATGAAATAAGTTAACACAGTACATCAAAGGATTTGGACTTTTAAAAATTATTTAGAAAATTTCTCGAACAATTTTTCTTAGGTATTTTCTCAGGTATTTTCCTTAGTATGATTTACTAGGTCAATACTAAATGACTTTATGGCATAAGACAAGCATAAATTTGTTAATTTAATTTCTATCTTTACATGATTTAGTGGGATATTTAAAGTAAAGGAGACAGAACGAATAATTGGCTCAAACACCACTCATAGAATCTTAAAACAAACATAGTAACTACAATTTAAGAGATAAAAAGGTCGAGTAAGATATGTAACCCATGAACTCTTCAGAAAAGACGCATAGAAATTAAAGGGACGATAAAATACCCGATTAGGAGGAAAACATAAAGTGTACTAAGATTTAAAAATCTACCGTGAAACTACACATGGTTACATTGAGGGGTGGTGGAACGGTATATCCACCTTTTTATGTCAATATTTTTACTACCTGTTTTATTAGCCTGATCGTCCCTCTTCCCCTTTTCTTTCCCTTTTCCATTTTCTCCCATTTTTAATGTATATATATATATATATATATATATATATATATATTTCCTAATCTAATATCTACCAGCATTCACGGTTACCAGAAAAAAGAAAACAGAGATTAGTAGGAGATTTCCGACTCGCGATTTAAGTTAATTATATATATATATATATATATATATATATAGATATATATATATGTGTGTGTGTGTGTGTGTGTGTGTGTGTGTGTGTGTGTGTAAAGGGAAAACTATATTTGCTGGTTTCAGTCCCGAAAAAAGCATGTTAACCAACTGAAGAGGCAGAAAATAAAAAGTCGAGTCGAAATAAATTCATAATGGCACGATAACTGTGGTTGAGTTTTCTTCTATTTACGTATGATGAATACCTATGTGTGTGTGTGTGTGTGTGTGTGTGTGTGTGTGTGTGTGTGAATGAAGTAAGGGTGGAAGGATAAATAGATAAATCAAGACATCGGTCGACTCTTCCACAAAATGCCTGGCAATTTGATCTAAAGCTCTGAAGATATATCGTCGGATCTATGTGATTAATTTCGAAGCGAATTGGTTAAGTGAAATAAATTATTTTTATAAATAGATATTTTTGTTCTGAGAATTAATTTTTATTTATTGCGGACTTTTCCCCCACATCTTGGTAGTTTTTTGTTTGTGTTTTTGTGTTGTTTTGTGTTGTTTATTGCGGAAAAGTCCGCAATAAATAAATAAAAATTAATTCTCAGATTAAAAAAGCCTCATCTCAAAAATGATTCCAATTAAGGACAATATACAGATATTTTTGTTTATGCTGAAAAATCATTTAGAGCATTTGAAGCCACAGGAGTCGTTAATATATACAAACAACAATATAGGAATATATTTGTATACAGCACCATACCGTTCATATAGCTCACTCTGTTACTTTCTTTTTTCTTATCAGTCTATTAAACTGACTACTCTTGTATCTACCACCCAAAACAGGATAAACATTGCTTTCGATGTTGTGAGGTGAGTAATGTTACGAATAGCATAAGTGTAATATAATAGCCGAGGTATTTCGGTTCATGCCTTTGGGTTTAGTTAGGCTGAGAACCTTTCAGCTCAGCACATGGGTTAGTAAGGTGCAACCTTGATGCAGGCGGTAACGCGTGAGCGCGCACAGAGCGGACATGTCACTCAGATGTCACAATAGTCCGAGACGAAACGGACTGAGAGGGTGCGGGTGACGTCACGCACCGAAAGCGCGCGGAGGTTTGTGTGAGAATTTGAAGAAAGTTAGGGAAGGATCGACTTTTGGAGCTCGCAGACGCGAGGCGAACTTGCGCCCTATGGGGACAACTCGAGATGGGGGCCAAATGAATAAGACAGCATAGAAGATTGTGTCTCTCCTCCTTGTGTCGAAACCTTTAACTCAAAGTTAATTAAAAGGTTTCGTACCTGAACAAGAAGTCGTTACGTGTTTTCGAATTTCGAGATTCCTATGTACTGTCGTAATGAACATTATATGTGAAAATGTAACATAAGCTCGTGTTTGTAAGAGTGGTGGTTGGCTATAGAACACAGAAATTAAAAAAACAAATTGCAAATGCAATCATTCACGATCAACAGGCTCTAATGATTTTTGATGAATTAAAACTTTTAAGTGAGTTCCAGAGAGATTACAGAGTATAAAAGGTGAATTGGATTTAAATTAATGAATACGATAGAAATCTATTAAAAAATAGATTTAATAAAGACATCATTACTATTTTTTTATAATTTATAAAAAAAAGTTCAGAATTCTCGAAATTTCGAAAATTCATATTTATATATATATATATATATAACTTCCCTTGATTGCATAATCAGCGTTCTAGAAACCTATTTTCAGATCCCAGTGTTATGTTTATATAAATCGAATAAGTAAATTTTGTCTTGGAATATATATTTTTGAATCACAAAATTTTAAATTGTTTCAAATCATTCAATTCTTTGGATCATAACGTAGCTAAAACTTATTTTCATGTCTACATTTGGAGATGAATTTGATCTTTTATTTAGTGATATTTTTGGTTTAGAAATGCGATGATCGGCCTTGTCTCATCTAAGCAATGGTTGCATGACTTTGGTATGCTGATATAAGCAGCTGTTTTTTCCTCTTATTTTCATGATATTGATAGGATGAATTTTTATTTGTTTTTGAGATCACGTAGTTATTAAGGAAGGGCTATGCTATGCACATATTTCTTATCGATGGTCAACAGTTTATGGAAATATATCCTTTGTTTCTATGGTTCTTCTTGGGTATTGATTTAAACTTTGTTTTCATCTTAAACTTTGACGCTGCTTTGTAGATAACGATGGGCGAGAATTACCATTCAAAGGAAATTGGAGCTTCGATTTACAATTACAGGTATGGGTTGGTGTATGTATTATGTTGGTGATTTTTTGTTTGTTATATCTTTGCGTAGTTTTCCTGTAGAATGTAATTGACTTGTTCAGTATTCCTCTTGAATATTTTGTGCAGCTTGTTTGACTATAAGAAATTCTATAGAAAAACTTCTTTAGAAAGAATTATTTACGTATATATGTGAATGAATCCTGAGAAATAGCCAGCCCAATTAAGAAAAAAAAAAAAAGAAAATACCCTTTTCATAATCTCGATCTCATATTTTTTGCAAGTTTTGAAAGAAAACCCATTCCAAGTGTCTTGAAGTAGAGGATGAATATATACATAAGCATTTCCTTGCCCTTTGTCAGTTTCATCTTGGTTGGTTTATATATAAGTTAGTTAAGTAAAATTAAACCCTCCTATTTATGATATTTTGGGTTTGAGTGTGAGTCATGATAATCTTTTGATGGCAGTGTTTTTATTCTTATCTATAGAAGCCAGCCTAATAGATGAGCAGCTGTAAGTTACTAAGTTTTTTTACTTAGATGTGGCACAAGACCGCGTGAATGGGGCACCAAATGAAAATCGAAATCACTCGTGAAGTTTTGCTAGTCTAGCTTGCTAACCATTACACCACCCGAAGCGCCCTATTTGATCCTGGCCATTGTTCTATAGGATTCGTAGGCCCAGAAACTGGTTAGGCATGGCGTTGACCAATCTTTGGGTTTGTCCGCCTTTATGTCCACCATGCTCCTTCCTATGGCCTGGAAAAAAATCCTCCCACCCTACTGCCTGTATTAAGATTTAAATTAGTAAAAGTCCAATTACCTTTTTTTTAAAATTTCATCAGAGTCCTTATTGATGGTTCATTGCATCCTTGGAGGCATTCTATTTTTACGCTAAGTTAGGTTTTCAAACTCTAATAAATTCCAAAAGAATTAATACCTTTTACCTCCTTTTACATGGTTCAAATTCTAATTGGAATTACAGTATTTGTCTTTTTGAATTAAAAGCACAGATAATATAGAGCAGTAATTCTACAAAAAAAAATCATTAATTTTAAAATGGCAATATAGTAAAAGACAAAAAAATATTTAACCGTCAGTTGACCACTGCCAAAGGTAGAAAGGATTTGCTTTCATTTTATCACAGTCCGACCATTCTACTGTAGCCCGGGGGTTCTAAATATTTCCTAGGTGGACTCCTTCACATTGATGAACAAAGGCAGGACGACCCGCTAAAACCTATATACAATAGCTCCTTGTCAATACAGGTGATGATAGAGATGGGTGGCGAGATAGGGTCAGGGAGATAAACGCTGACAGCGCGACATGATGATAATGAGGACTTATGATATATTGATTGATTTGAACGTTATTTCAACGCATCCAGAATTATTTATATTTATAGATTACCGAATCACGTTTATTGTACATTCATAGTAATATTTTTGGTGTAGTTATCTTTTAACAGATTTTAATTTGCACTGAGTCATGTTGTATACGAATAATTTTTTAATCAGATCAATTTGATACACAGATGGAATTATAAGAGAAGATTCAGTCAGTGTATTCTAAGCTTTGTCAACAGGGCTGTATAATTTCTCAGATTAATATTTCACTGAATCTATCATTAAAAAGGTATCAATAAAACAAAACAATATGTAACATTTACAGGGTCCACGATGCGGAAAAACGTTCATAGTTGTTCATAAACATAGAAATCCCGAAAATACAAAATTCACGAAATTTTTATTCACCTTTTTGAGTTTGAAGGTTTTTCGACATGAGGAGAGAGAGACACAGTCTTTCTATGCTGACTGCTTTTACATCGTCAACCAACGCGCGCCGCCCGTAGCGCACAAAGTTGTCTGGCCTCGCCCAGCTCTGAAAGTCAACCTTCTTCTTCCGAGGCGGGAACTCAACTCACTGCTTTTTCTTAACTCTCTTCCCACGCTTCCGGTGCGTGACGTCACCCAAATACTCTGGTCCCAATTACTATCTGGGATTTTTATTTTGACATCTCTGAATGATACATTCTCTCCGCGCGCGCGTGAACACCTGCGATAATGTTGCACCTAACTAACCCATGCGCTAAGCGAAAGGTTCTCAGCCTAACTAAACCGAAAGACATGATATATAAAACGAAATCCCTCGGCAATTATATTACAAATATAGAAATTTAGAAATGTGTCCGGCGTACTGACACAAACTTGCCTATATATTTATTCCAGAATTTACTCGTACTTATATCTCATATGCTAATTCTGTTAGCTATTTTACTTTCTTTAATGTCCGGCGATGAGCTACTTTTATTTAGGCGTTTCGGCCTTTACGCCGGGCCTTCATCATTCTTTTTACCACGATGTAGATTATAGTATTGAGACATTATTCAAAGACGTTGTAATTTATTAGAACAAACATGGATATAAAACTCCTATGCTATAATCAATGAGGCATCCGACTATATCTTGTTAGTAGCAGTAATCAAGCAGTATATTGAAAATTATACGAGATCTGCTCATTTAATCTATTTGGGAATTTGATTTCCATATGTAACTCCTTGAAGAAGACTGAAATACTTCTTGTATAGGATATTGTTTTACATCAGTGATTCCCAACCGAGTGTCAAGAAAAAGCTGACGATTAGTGAAAAAATTGTGTAATTAATTAGGTAAAAAGATAACTGACTTTTTCATGCATCGAAAATATTTATTAAGCAAGAAAAAACTCTTTTTGAGTTGATTGATTGATTGATTAATTGATTTTGACGGTATGTCAACCCATCTTGGGTTATTTTATGCTAAATGATTAAGGAATCATGTTCATTGAACACATATATTTATATTTTTTCCTCAACAGTTTTACCAAACAGTTATGCTATCAACCATTCTTAATGATGATACTTAGTAAAAAATAATAGTTTCAAGTAACTATTCTTAATACAAATAATTTACAATTATATGACATCATGTATTCTCATCAAATAAGAATAATTTATATTTGACTCATAGATGGAACCTGGTTTTGGTTTTCGAAATATTATTAGGCTGATACCTGCTCTATCAGACAAAAAGAAATGAACATAAGAAGGGTTCTGGTAAAAAGCCAAACTCAGCGATAAACAATTTTTTCGTGAATGTCTTGTTAGTGTTATCTTATTTCACATCGTGCCTTGTATACAATCAACTGATAAACAGTGTAGCGTTATTTTGTCCGGTCATAAAACACGCTCACAAAATACGTACATTCTTGCCAAAAAGTTATAGAATTTTTATGATAGCCGAGCAGGTTTATATTTTCAAACTTGCATCTGAATTTGTGAAGAGGTTCAGATATAAATCATTCAGGTTAAAACAAATTTCGATCGCAAACCGACGTAAAATAAAATATCCTTTTTACGCATATGTAAATATATTACCCCCCCCCCAACTAAATTCAGTTCTCGAAAAAAAAAACTGTTCTATCCTTATTTTCTGATTCCGTAGATTGAAAAGAGATTGAAATTCTCTTTATTCCGGATTTCTGTAATTTAATTTTAAAAATGAAAGTGGAAAATATGAAATATTTTCTCAAAAAGACGATATCGCCAATTAATTGTCCCTAAGTGTAAATGAAGGATGCTACACGTTTGAGATGTCCAAAGTAAAATCTGCAAACTGAGTTCGAAATTTGGCAAGGGCAGTTGATTTAGTCCCTTGGCAAAAGGCAATGGTTCTCGTTTATTGAAATATAACAAGATTGTTGGACAGATTTAGTTTTGTAAGAGACTATCTATCAGAGATATTTGATAATAATGCTTGCCAGACTTCATTTATTATTCCTAAAGTCATGTAACCGCCCCAAAACTGTCTCATCTTACTTGAAGAAGGGATATACATCGACAAATAATCAAAGTTTCGATTTAGACATTTCCTGAAAAGTTATATCTCATTATAACATCCAAGGAACAAACAAGAAGATAAGAAATATCCATCCACTCAAAAATATTTTATTATAATGATAATAATAATTATTTTAGTTAGCAAACACGGTTGTAAAGCAAAGATATAAATACCTAAGTAGTTTTTTTTTAATTCTTTACTCCGGTCCATTATTAAACTGGATAAGAGAGAAAGTCAGAATCTACAGAACGACTGACGATTTCACCAGAGAGATATCATTAAAAGACAAAAGAATCAAATAATTAAAAGGAGAATGGCATTGTGTCGTTACTGAAATTTGCGGACAATAAAAATATACCAAAGCTATGAGAGATTTAAACACTAAGTAAAAAAGAACACCAAACAAACAGGAAAACCGAAATTATAAAAACGAGTAAACAAAAATGGGATGACAATAAACGATCCGGATATTTTAGAAGACACATCAAGGGAATTGCTGATTTGAAAATGGTTACCTCGATGAAACCCTAAAGAGAGAAACTGAATCGCCTTGTAGAGTAAACCAAAATAACTTCATGCGAACAAATTATGTTAAATCTAAAATAGATAAGACCAGGAATAAGAAATGTTGGCTCTGAGGAAATAGGGATGAAAGAATCAACTACATATTCAGTGTATACAGTAAAATGAAACAGAAAGAATACAAAAACAGGTACAACTCAGTGGGAAAAGGTTATGCAAGTAACTTAAATCTGACCATACCGACACACATTGTGTATGCATAAACAAGTATATTTCTTCGGAAATAATAAAATCTCTGAAACATCACGTGATTCCGGAGGAAGAGAAAAGAGTGAGTATTGATTTAAAAGAAGAAAATGATTTGTCAATTTGTGGCTTTTGCCGTATCGATGGGTCATAAAATAAAAATAAAAGTAAACGAAAAGTTGGACAAATATTTGCATCTTCCCGGGGAGCTGAAAATTTGGAGATCATGAAGGTAATAATATCAATTATAGTTGGACGGTCCCCGAAAGTATTGGAAAGAGTCAAGGGGTCGTAAAGATCAGATAAAGAATCGAGAATATCCAGGCCATTGCATAGTTAAAATCAGCAATAATACGTAGCAGTACCCTGGAGACCTAAGGAAAATTGCAGTCACTCAGTAAAAAACTACCAGTTATATATTGTCAAAAACTACTACTACAACTACTAGCACTAATATTGCAACTACTACAACTACAACTATAACTACTACTACTACTACTACTACTACTACTACTACTAATAATAATAATAATAATAATAATAATAATAAAAGCGAATGCAGCAAATTAGCACAGAAGGAGTATAAGACGGGACACAACTGGGTCGACAAGGTGATCCATTGGGAAATGTGCAGGAAATTTCAATTCGACCATACAAACAGATGGTATATGCACAACCCGGCACCTGTCCTAGAAAATGACTCGCATAAACTCCTATGGGACTTTAACATACAAACGGATCACCTAATTTCGGCTAGAAAACCAGACCTCATAATAATCAACAAAAAAAAAAAAAGAGAATCTGCAAAATCGTAGACTTGGCTGTCCCGGCGAACCACAGAATAAATCTGAAGGAAAGTGAAAAGAAGGATAAGTACCTCGACCTTGCTAGAGAATAGAAAAAGCTGTGGAACATGAAAGTAACGATTGTGCCAATTGTGATTGGTGCATTAAGCACAATAGCTAAAGGATTATTAAAAGGCCTGGTGGACTTGGAAGTTGGCGGACGGGTAGAGACTATCCAAACGATAGTATTGCTAAGAACGGCCAGAATACTGAGACGAGTCCTGGAGACTTGAGGAGACTTGCTGTCACTCAAACTCCAGTGAAAAACCATCAGCTAACACTGATGTGAAAAACTATAAAGGAGTAAATAATAATAATAATAATAATAATAATAATAATAATAATAATAAGAAGAAGAAGAAGAAGAAGAAGAAGAAGAAGAAGAAGAAGAAGAAGAAGAAGAAGAAGAAGAAGGATTGTAAATCAATAGAAAGCAATGTTCGAAAAAAATATTTTTTTCAACATACTACAGGGTAAAACTGAAAGCGAATGAAAAGCTTAATAGATTTTTAAAACATTAACAGGGAATTAAGCAAAATTCTTAAATATAGATAGACGTTATTAGAGTATTTATAAGAGTCTAGAATAATCTTGTAAAAATTTTGGAAAAATTGTAAATCCGCAAAATCGTGTAAATCATCTAGACTACAGCATTACGATGTCAGCACAGAAATGATGTATGTAAGTCTTTGCTTGTCGGTCTGGAAATGGTATGTGTTTGTGTATGTTTCCTTAAGACAACATCGTCTATGAATTTGTTCTTACTTCGCCAGCCGTGCTTATTATATCTTGTTTGTTTTACTTGGATGTGAGGTGGAAGACAGATAGCCGTACAGTTGTTGTTTCTGGGGTGCTGATAACAGGATTTATGCGGACACTGAATGCAGTCTAGAGGACATGCCAGGAGCGATGAGTGATAGAGGCGTAGGGAGAGAGAGAGAGAGAGAGGGAGAGGGGGAGTAAGAAAGAGTCAAGTGTCTGTGTTTTATTAACACGACTTGATGAATATGGTATTAATAAAATTGGCTTGGATACTTAAGGAATTTCTGGATTGATAAAAGGCTTGCAATCACTCGATATCAAATAGGAGCCATCAGATAAACTGCTGTTACACCACGAGCACCTTTATGTAATAGTAATCGTCGTAGGAAATGGACACGGTGACACGAGTTCAAATACTGGATGAGGCTGATCGTATTTCACATATCACTAATACCCTTGGAAAAGGTATGAATCCAATTAATCTCCCTCCAGCTATGGCTAAATAGTTGGAAAGACTGGGTTCATTAACTTTGGCTAGGCAACAAGTCTAGGAGAAGGAAAACTCTGATTTCAAACCTCTTAAACTACATTTAAAAATTGAACTTGTTTCACACCCTGCCCATATATACGATGATCAGATTACAAGCAAATATAATGAAAGGAAAATAATTGCCAAGACGCTAAAATAGATCGTGTTTTATTAGTATTATATTAATTAATTAATGCTTGTCCATCTTATTTGATGGTGACCATTCACAAAGCCGAACTTTAGTAAATAAACCACATCGGTGATTTAGGGGGTGTCCTCGTGGTGTAATGGTTAAAGCGATGAACTGCGGAATCGTAGTATGCGAGTTCGTACTCCAGTCGCGCAATTACGTTCACTTTCGGGCAAATACCCTTGGGGAAGGTATGAACCCCCTTATTCTCCCTCCAGCTATGGGTAAATAGTAGGACGGACTAGGTTCTTCAGCCTTGGTGAGGCAACTAATCTAGGAGAAGGAAAACTCTGAATTCAAAACCTGTTAAACTCCGCTTAAAAATTGACCTTGTGTCATATCCTGCCCGAGCGGAGGGGTTGGTAAATAGTACCACATCGGTGATTTGCTTCTCGTGCCGTAGGATTTTCTAAAATCATCAACTCGTTTTGAATGAAATGACAACGGCAGAATGATGCACCGGTCAGCTACTGATTCACCGAACAACACGTCAGCATTTTTCCTTCTTCTAAATAGTTTGTACAACCAAATTTAGAGAATCCAGTCTACTTTATTATTTACTCATAGATCAGGGAAGAGAAGGATTAATACTTTTTTCAAGGTCATTAGCGTCGAGCGAAAACAAACAGCCTCGTTCTGGTTTTGACTCGGCTCGTCGATTCCATTTCTTACGTCAATAAACGATATGCTATCTGCTCTTCCATATCAATTACTCACACACACACACACACACAAAGACTCACACACATATATAGTTAAATCCACACACACACACACACACACTCATATATACATGCACATACATGTACACATTCACACACACAACCATGTACAAGCACGCACATATATACACACGCACACTCACACACAACATTTTATTTTGTATCTTTGTTCTTGTTTGTTTACGCATCTATAAATCTGTTATAAGAACCGTCTCTTTGATTTCTTCCTTAAAGGAATTTAATATTCTAATTGTTAAACTATGATAAGCTTTAAATATTACAACTTTTAGAATTGTATAGTTGATTGATAAGTTCCTTGCCTGAGGTATGAAGATACTAATCACACGTTTCCGACCCAATTTATATACAATATACTGATCAATTGGATGTCATAACTGTTACGGTGATAAAAAATGGGCCAGTTAGCCCGATTATTTACGCATATTTGGTGTGGGGACCGTTTCTTAACTGTATTAGTATCTTGTGAAATTGGAACTGCCTTGCCCAAAATTTTAACTCGGGTCATCGAGACCCGAGTTAAAATTTTGGGCAAGGCAGTTCCAATTTCACAAGATACTAATACAGTTAAGAAACGGTCCCCACACCAAATATGCGTAAATAATCGGGCTAACTGGGCTCTTTGTCCTTGGAATGTCATCCTTTTTAGCTGAAGGAAACCTGTTCTACTACGTTGACCTTTTGTCACATCCTACCCGTAGCGGAAGGGCTGGGTGCATACATAGATTGTAATTTTTTGAAAATGTTTATTAATGATTTATTTTTTAGAATAGTGAATTTCGAGAGACAGAAACAGCGGAATAAACGTTCAATGTCACTTATCATTCTTTTACTTGTTATATTTCTGGCATTCTGTACTTAAATTTTCGCCACGATATCCACATGAATCTTCTTATTTCATTAGCCAGTGGCATCAAGATAACAAATTGACGATTTTGCATCTTTTCTTAAAAATTGCCATCAATTTTCAGTTTTCTGAAATGGAAAAAATAAGTCAGTAATTTCAACTTCTTCTGTTATAATCCAAATCGTTGAACTTTGTATGAATTTAGTTGAACTATATGATTAAAAGTCTTGTAACTTAAGCCACAACCATATCAATCAGATTCTGTATAATAATGAGATCGACAGCTAAAAGTTATTGCCTCTCACAGATTCTTATTTCAAATATTTCATTTGGCATGACACTTCAGACTGCATCATTGAAAATCAATCTGCTTCTCTTTGTTCTGTCTTGTGCAATATGACGTCACAGACTGAACTGACATGTCCAACGTATTTGATAAAGGATGGTACGAGGTATGAAGACTGGTTACTGTTTTTCTTTTTATAAACTGTTCGTGACTGTCTCATGAATTGTTTTGTGAAGGAATATAATTGTTTTGATGGAAATGCGTCAGTCCTCTTAAAAAGGTGAAAGAAATCGGTAGATGTTAGCTTATGTACGTATAATTTCACGCTTGATACAAAACAAAAAGACAGATACTGAAATGTGAATTTTGGACTTGATTTTGATCCTATTTTATGATTGTGGTGAATGCATTTTTAAAACGAATGCCAATGGTCGACCTTCAAACCACAGTTAAAGCTAAGATTTTCAGCTTTGACTTTTAAGGTTATCTTTTAGAACTCCGATAATTGACACTGAAAATTCTTTCTACCATCACTACTCCCATTGGATCTCTTTCTGTACAAAGTTTCGTAAATATCATGAAAGAAGATTTTATTCTATCGATACAAGTAGTATATTTTCCATTCTATGTAAAAGATTTAGAACCCTATGTAAGTTTGACATTCGATATATTGTTATTGTCATCAAAAATTTTCGTTTTATTTCTTATCCATTTATACTATTATATTTCGTGGGGACATTCACTATGTTATTGATCGTGTAAATTCTAGAGCCTTTCAAAACTACATCGGAGACCGTGGATGGTACATTTGCTCTTCATGTACGTATTGTCGTCGCACTGCATAAAAGAGCTTGCAAAACATCCAATAGGTTTAATTAATCTGGGATTTTTCTCCGGTTAAAACTTCCATGGTGTTAACCGTTTTGTAGCAAAAACCAAAAATCCTTAGAAGAATTGAAATATCAGCCATTATTATCATGTGCTGGTTATGATTTCACGAAGGAAACATATAAATTAATAAATGTGATAGTTTATAAGACCAATGATACAGTTTAAATTTGAAATATGAATTATTCTGCTCTCAATTGATGATATAAAGTTTAATTATTTTACACACACATACACACACACACACACACACACATATATATATATATATATGTGTGTGTGTGTGTGTGTGTGTGTGTGTGTGTGTGTGTGTGTTGTGTGTAATATTTCCAGAATTTTCTTGTATATGTTATCTCTTGGAACACTCATTTATAATCAACACACACACACACACACACACACACACACACACACACACACACACACACACACACACACACACACATATATATATATATATATAAATGAAAATGTACTAATATGAAAAACAAAAGGTCTTCAGAGGATGATTTTATTTATGGTTTGAATTATTTGCCTACGTTAAACGTTTAAGTTTTTAAATTTGAAAAAACTAAATTTTCTTCAGGACGTGTGGATTGTTAAATGAAGCAAAAAGATGAGAAAATTTATACATACTATTTCCGTTGGTGGAGTTCTATTTGAAATCTATGTAATTTAATTAGTGTTCGAAAATATATTTTAGAAAATGTAACGTATTTACTTAAAAAGAAAAAAAATCATATCTATCTATCTATCTGTTCATATTTATCCTATTTACCTTTTTGAAACATTTCATAATATTTTTCTCTATTAATTTCTCTCTGTTTCTACCTATCTCTCTCTTTTTGATGTATCTGTCTGTTTAATCTGTTAATCTGTTGTTATATTTTTAAGGAAGTACGTTCGGATTTTTTTTTCTATATTTATATTAGGATACATTAAAACAATGTAGTTTGCTTCAATTAAGAATGGCGAAAATTACTCAATATGAGTTACAGAGCAAATGTAGATCTAAGACAGGATAATGTAGACATCGAGTAAATCAAGATTCGTGACTATTTCAGCTGCAATATCTCATCTACTGAAAATGATATCAACTTATGCAAAGAGAAAGTGTGGACTGATCCTGACAGCTTCTCGACCATGTGAAAATCTGATCTCAGTGATCGGATAACGGAAAATAAAGTCGGATTTCTTGCAAGTTTAGGCTGTGTAGGTATTTACACGGTATTGATGAAAGAAAAAGGATAAAGCTAAATGGAATCTATACAAGAATGCTACGTGTTGTTTTGAATAAATCTTCGATGCGGCACCCACAAAGCAGCAGCTGTACGGCCACTCACAAACTCTCCCAGTAAGACATACAAGAGATGCTGGGAACTACCCCAGACATACAGACGAACTCAAAAGCAACGTTCTTGAAAGGATTCCTACACATTGAGGTATCAGTTTTGGTCGATCAGCAAGGACTAAACACATCTCTGTGGGGACACAGGATTCAGTCTAGAGGACCTACCGGGGGCAATGACCGATAGCACCATATTGAGAGAAAAAGAGAGAGAGACTGTGTGGGTAAGTGAGAGAGATTCAGGAATGTCTGTGCAATCAGCATGACTGGTTGATATATATATATATATATATATATATATATATGGGTGGGTGTATATATATATATCATCAACAAGTCAGAGAATATATATATTCTCTTGTAAATTCATATAAGTTGAAATCACTCAACAAGAAAAGAACAATGCCTCGAACGAAGATTGGAATAGATGGCTCGCTTTCTTTAAAAAAAAAAATTATCTACGATATGACATTTGTTGCTCCTAATGCATTTGTATATATAGGCTTAAGAATGATATTCCAGATAAATATTACAGATAAGAATTGATAACATTCTCTCTGGATATCTTTACGTGATGTTCCGCAGTATAAGCGAGGTGGTCTTGCGTAAGTTTGTGATTTTTATGCATGTTCCAGTATATAAACTGTTATTTATATAATATAATGTAAAGTGCCAACCACCAAGTGAACCGTATATTTATCTTGTATACGTTTTTCAGTATGAATTATGAAGTGAAGAAAATGCAGTACGAATCCACTCAACACTGTCATGTAAATTATTGATAGATTCACGCCTTGCTCCAAGATTCTTTTATCCGAAATGGCTGTCAGTCTAGCTTCCTATCTGTAAGACTGTTAGTCCAGACACAGAAAGAAATCTCATGCTCATTTATAATGTATGTATCAACTTCAGTCGGAAACCTCAAAGCGAACAGTCATTCATTTGACCACTCCGTTAGCTTTTTTTTACTACAGAGAACGTTTTATAGAGACATTGTCTGTCTTCTTTTTTATTTTGCTCCAATGTCCATTGTTGCTTCAATAGCCAGCAAAAAATATGAGATTTGAAAAGAAAGTATTTGATATGAAGTCACAAAGGAATCTCATTCGTATTCAATCTATATATCTTAGTCTGATAATTGCTCTCACACATCTATCTATCTATCTATCTATGAGTGTTTTCCTGTTTATGTGTGTCTCTATAGGGTGAGACAGAAGTAATGATGCAATCAATAATATTACACAATAAAGAATATCTTTACGAATAGTCATTGGATCTTTTTCTTTATTGCAGGTAACCCGTACGTATTGAAGTGTGCTATTCTTTGAAAGAGCTGTCTTTAAGTGTATTGAAGCAAACGGTCATCGTTTTATTGCTAATGCTGTAACTGAAGTTTTTCTGCTTTAATATCATATTCATTTTTTATTTTCCTGTGTGGGTTGATAGTTATTTGTTAGGTGGATAAATATATACATCTGTTAACTTTGACAATATTTTTTAAATTAGATATATACTTCCTCAAACAAACACATGCAACCTCTCTCTCTCTCTCTCTCTCTCTCTCACACACACACACATACACACATACACACACACACATATATATATATATTGATAACCTAGTTTGGTGGTTTGCTATATTTAAAAGAAACAGTGAATCGGTGAAAGAGCATATGTTGATTTAATAGGAAGTCGATTGTAGATGTCAGTTGGTTTATCACCTTAGGCATCATCACATCATCATTTGTAAGATGATTGCATGGGCGATCAGTTGACAGTCACCAAACGCCGTAAGGGATATCCTCGTGGTTAAATGGTTAAAGCGCTGGACAGAGGAATCATAGTAAGCGAGTTCAAACTCGCGCTATTATGTTCACTTTCGGACAAATACTCTTGAGAAAGGTATGAACCCCCTTATCCTTCCAGCTATGGATTGAATAATACCACTACTGTTCTTTTTAGAAGGATGGCTTTGACACTAAATAACCTAAAAAGATTGATATGCCATTAAACAAAAAAAAAAACGAAACAAAACGGCGTTGACTCTGTGTCTACGTTATTTAAACTTAGATCAATCCCCAACCAACACACTCACATTCATATATATATACATGCATGAATACGATATAAGTTTAGTGGACTGTCTTATCAATTGGAGACTTGTACGGACAAAAACGAACCCTGTTTCCTGTCTTATATCCAAATATCTGTTACTTTCAATCGATTTATAGTCTCGGTGTAATGTTTATGTTGTCATCCAAATAGGGGACGAAATTTAATGCGATGGATCTGCATTTTTCTGGCATGATATTATACTAGTAAATGATTTTTCAGGCGATTTTGCCGCAATAAACTGAATACCGGGTTTTTTAATATTTATCGCAAGACTTTCGGCAGATAATGAGCCCCATGAGGAACAGTTTTTTCCTTACTGTAGAAAGCTGTAAAAATGTTTAGCAACAGAAAGGAATCTGGACTTTACTTCGGATCTAGATATGCTGTTTGCTCCGGAAAATAGATGTCATGTGGTGTTCTATCTTGCCCCTCTTCCTGATTTCTATTGTCTATTGGCCTTAATTGCTTTGATAAGATTTTATGTATCTTGGGCGAATTATTTTTGCTATTCAATGATTCTTGTTGATTGACATTCTAAGTTTTTTTTTCTTCGTAATGTTTTAGCTGATTGACTCTTCGGTCTTCTTCAAGAAGACTTGAATGTGTTATTTCTTTCTGTCTCTCTGAATGTTTCGTTTCGTTTCTTTCTCTCTCTCTTTCTCTCTCTCTCTCTTTCTCTCTCACGTCTTGTATCTGTCTTAGGAAGTTTTACACCTGTAACATTTATATTTCCTTCTGGCACCATTCTGATGGAATCCAGTACTACCTGGCCCATAGAATGAACTCATAACTTCCGGAGAAAGATAGGAACACTGATTGTAGCACTTCTGTAATATTCTTCAAACACATGGGATAAACTCAACCAATGTAATTAAAGGAAGTTCCAGCACAAACCAGATGCCAATCTGAAATCGATTTAACATTTTTCCCTCTCTTCTTTTCCATTTTTCCTTCCAGTCATGTGAACTCTCGCTGAGAAACAAGTTTTACGCGAGATTTCATAGCAACTTCTTCGTAAACAAGAACTGGTCGATGGTTTACGCCATAGCCCCAAGACAAGTCAAGTCAAAATACCAAGGAGGCATCTTGTATCAATCATTACGTTTTGAGAGGAGTGCACCAATTACCTGGACTATGTACAACAGTTCATTGTCCAAATTTGATTGTATCAAATGAAAAAATATAAAAAAAATCAAAAGTACAAAAAACAAAATAAAACAGTGATACGCAAGAACAAAACCACTGCGATTAGAATCATGATAGTTACTGGAACGACATAACATGATATCATCATCATCATATCGTGCTGGCAGCACGGATATCCCTGACCCTCTTTCGCCACTCCTCCCTATCGTTCATCGCCCTAGGCAGGTCTTCAGGACAACAACCTGTATCCTCACATAGCTGCTGAATGTACGTTCGTGCTGGTCGTCCTGCTTTTGCGCGGCCGTGTGTGGGGATCCATAAGAGTACATCTCTTATGAGTTCATCTCTGCTTCGCCAGCAATGTCCTGCATGTCTGGTTCGTCTAACTTGAATAGTTTTCGTGATAGGGGGCAGGTGGCCGTACAGTTGGTGTCTTGTTGGGTGTTGCCGCCAGGACTTGTTGAGGATTGCACGCAGCATTCTTGTGTAATTGCCATCTAGTTTCTTCTCCAGCCGTTTTGTTAGCGTCCATGTAGTGCATCCATATAGCAGTATCGATGTGACCGCTGCCTGGAAGAAACTGCGTTTCATTTTATCGGTTAAGTCTGATTTCCATATAGTCGATAGCCTATTGATAGCTGTCCATGCTTTCGTTAACCTCGTTTCGATGGAATATATTTGATATAAGGTTCTTTGAGATTAGATATGGGTAGTCACTTCTCTTTCTTTCCGTTATATATTCTCTTTCGACTATCGTGATTGATACATTGGAAGTCAAAAATATCTACCTGTCTATGGGAAATGTGAGAGAATTCCGTAAATAAACATTTGCTGCTTATCATATATATATATATATATATATATATATATGTGTGTGTGTGTGTGTGTGTGTGTCCGTCTGTGTGATTATCATTTAATAGATTACGGGAATTTTGCTTAAGGAATTGGCAATAGGAAGCACTATTTACTGCTGCATCTGTTTCAAGGAAATCAAATGTCATGGGCCCGGAAGACTCTCAATTTGACCTTCATTACTAACCACTGCACTCACAAATTATTCTTTGCCTGGTGGTCAAAACAATCCAATAATCCATGGAATGTCTTTTGACTCAAGCCTGAAGTGGCAAACATCTGTCTAGTTCATTTGTAAACATATTTTAAAATAAAACATCTTTCTTCTCCCTACTCTTAACTTATTCTTCTTTAAATTTCACATGGTTTGCAATTCTCCACCACCTAATTTGATAACAGACCTCGGCTCAAGCCTGAAGCATTATTTAATTTGCTACCATTATGAATAGCCTCAAAACAAATATTTTCATGCGTTAAGACAATTTTTGCTAAAAATCAATTCCAAAGAACGCAAAGTTTACATTTAAAGAAAAAAAATTTTTTTTTTTTTTTGGTTTTTAGAAAAAAGTCACCTTTATTTATTGAATAACTCTCGTGTGATATATATATATATATATATATATATATATGTGTGTGTGTGTGTGTGTGTGTGTGTGTGTATAAGTTATACAAATATACACGCTTTCTCTTTCCTTTGCCCTCTCTATACACTATGTTTCCCTCCTTCTAATACACACACACACACACACACACACACATATATATATATATATATATATATATATATATATATATATATATATATATATCACACGAGAGCCGTTCAATAAATAAAGGTAACTTTTTCTAAAATGCAAAATTTGATATATATATATATATATATATATATATATATATATATATATATATATATATATATATATATATAATCTACTATACAATCATTTGTTATTACAATAAGATTTTATAAATCATATACAATGCTCATTTCGAATAAAATCAAAAATATTAGATTGATAACAACTTTAACTTCAACAAACGATAATCTTTTCAAACAAAAAACAAAACACTCTATACTTATTATTGAAGCTCCTTCATTCACTATAATTTATATAAGAAAATGTGGGAACACTTACATATACTCAGAAATTGAGAATGACTTTCTTTTTTATGCGATATGTATATATATATATATATATATATAGCATAAAAAAGAAATATATATATATATATATATATATATATATATATATATATATATATATATATATATATATATATATTGGTACCGTATATTTTATATCAACTAGCGGAGATACAAAACTTAATAGACTTTTTTTAATATCATACAGAACCCTATCAAAACTAAACATGATAAAAGAAAAATATCATATCTCAGCATACCTTAACACATACCGATAAGAATATACAACAACAAAAATAGTATATGCTGCAGTCCCTATTTTAAATATTACTCTTATCATATATAAAAAAAATATACTTCTTACTAAATAGTGGAAAGACAAAGAATCTGCACAGATAAGAATTGGAAAGATCCATAAAATAAAATCAGACAAAAAAGACTTGGCCTTCTAAAACTAAAACCAAAAGAATCACATCCCCCACTAAATATTATTTAACAACACTCTCACGATCAGCTCAGTAATCTACAGATGTCGAGACATTTTGAAATTAAAACAAAACTTCAAAGATATCTCTCAATAACCAGCTATACGGTTCGATTTTCAACCATTAGAGAAATAACAAGAAACATCACACAAAATATTAAAGTAATCCATTAGAAGCGCACAATAAAATCCAACAAATTTTGCTAACCATTTAATTTTGAAACATTTAATGTCATAACGTTAAATTACGTTCTAATGTATGAATATCAAGATTTCCTCTGTGTACATAAAATCATGTACAGTATTTAAACAATTACGAGGATCTTTAAATAAGTTTCCAGACTTTTTCGTATTGGCACTTTTATTGCTAGTACAAGCATGAAACTCTTGTCCCCTTCGAAGTAATCTCCTCCAGCTGCAATGCACTTGTTGTACCGTTCCAACAACTTCTGGAACGCCCCATGGCGGTCCTCTTGTGGGAGCGTGTCAATGACCTTCGTCGCAGCCTCTTTCATCTCTTCAATAGTCTCATAACGACAGCCTCTGAGCTTAGAGAATAACCAAAAGTCACTTGATGCCCATCTTGGTCAAATAGTCTGCGACAAGGATGGAGTTGTGGATTGGTGTATTGTCCTGGTGGAAATGCCACTGATCCGATTTCAAGAGTGCTGGCCTCTTCCCAAGGAATCTCTTCCTGAACTCCCTTAAAACCTCATCACAATAACCCTAACCCTAAGCCTTTGGCCAATCGACTCTGGTTTATCGAATTTCTTACTCCTGCCACACCTCTCATCATCCCTCATAGACTCCCTTCCTTCCTTGAATCTCTTATGCCACTCAAAAACTGATGCTCGATTCCTGCAAGATGGTCGAAAAGAAGTCTGAAGCATTCCATACATTTCTGTGGCATTTTTCCAAGTTTAAAACAGAATTTTATTGCATATCATTCTTCTAAAGTGTCCTTACGTCCAGAGTGCAATTTTGAAATTCACCAGCAGTAACAACCAGGCTTTAGTAGGGGGTGTTCCAATTCCTGCTGTAGCTGATCATTTGAACGTGAAATCATAAAAATTGGTCAGTCATCTCATAAGATGTATAGCAAAAACGTTGTGAATTTTCAAGCGTCTCGGACAATTTTAAATGCCTGTACAAAAAAGTCTGGAAACTTATTGAAGGCATCACGTACTTTTATCCGATAATTTCACTGTATAATACTTGATTAATATAATGAATGAAGAAGCATCTTGTCGACTGATTTACCCTGGATTCCCCAAATGTTGAATAGAAAGTTGTTGAGTAAGATAAAGACATTCATTATTAGTCTACAAAACTTATCACTGTAACTGCACTTGAATATATGCGTCAACGCCCATGCGCGCGTGCATGTTTCCTTCTATGTCCTCAAAGCAAAAATGAAGAAAATATTATTTAGAGGTGTTCAGAGAAGAAATGCTCGGCGTAGTTATTTATAGCAAGATTAATTTCCCATTTACTGTTTACAGGATGTCGATAAGGTTTGCGAAACTTATTTACATTGCTTCACAACACATATATTCCTGATATTTGACGTCAATAATATATATATATATATATATATATATATATATATATATATATATATACATATATATATATATATACTCAGAATATAAACAAATATATAGAAAACAGATAATCACACATAAACAAAGGAATAGGCAATGACACATCGATCAAACTATATAGTTTGAAGGAGGGAGAAAGAGAAAACTGCATCTCTGTCTCAGTCACTGTATCTCTCTGAATATATATATATATATATATATATATATATATATATATATATATATATATAAGAATTTAGATTTCACTGTTCCCTCTGCCCCCCTCACTCTCTGTGTATATATATATATATATATGTATATATATACAGAGAGAGTGAGGGGGGAGGAAACAGTGAAATCTAAATTCTTGTATTTTTTACTTAACATTTCCCTTCTGTAAGATATAATTCCAAAGTACATGTGCTCGGGAGAGATAGAGAATTTATATATATATATACTTGTGTCTCCGTGTGTGTGTAATTAGGCAGCTACCTTTCATCTAAGCATGTTCGATTAAAAAATAGAGACACATTTTGTCTTCATAATTTTATTAAGATCCTTTCAAGTTTCTGGATAAGTGTTTAAGTTTCAGGTTGGAATTAATGGATGAAAATTTTTCCGAGCACTTTCAGAATGTTTATAGGCCATATTCAGGGATTATTTGCGTGTGTATAGAGTATTTTTAAAGAGGTTTTTTTTTTTTTTAAGTTTTTTATAACATTTCAAAAAGACGTAAACGCAAAATTTAATAAAACTGAGATGCTGATGACATCGAACGAATTTAAAAACAGAACGCGATCAACGGAAAGAGAATATTATCAAGAAAAACGGAAAAATTTGTCTCTTTTTTCGAAATCACTTCTATTTATTATAGTTTTTTTTGTTGTTTTTATACGTAGGGCTTCTAGGATTCGTAGTCGTTACTTATAAAATTCGTATGCTATTATACGGGTGTATTCAACAAGAATTTTTTGAAATTTGGATTTGTGAATAGAGTGGGTTTTACGATGTAAGGCTACGGTGCTAGAATCATTAAGGTGCATAGTAAGACGTCTTGAAAGAGTCGTAGTGGTAAGACTAACGTACGTATTATTTTCGTTGGACCACAAAATCGCCCAAGGGACGTTTGAACGTATATACGTAAAAAATAGTAAAAACGGAAGAACGATATATATTTGATGCATTGTATATCTATCTATAAATATATATGTATTGTCATCCACAGACAGACTGTTTCGTTCTGTCCGAACTCATCATTGTGGCTAGATAGGCTAGATTCCCGAAGCTGGGATCGAAACCTGGCTGACTGTTACGCCAATCCAAGATTCTATCACGACGAAACCAGCACAAGCGAAGGAAACTTAAATGCTTATGTATCACATTTGTTTTTGTTTACATATATCCGCTTAACGGCTACCAAGAGCTCAATTCATTTGAAGAGCCTTGCTTTACGCTTGTGGCAACCATTACTTCCTTCGCTAGAGAGCTCAACCCCACAGGGGTACGGGAGCAAACCATAAAAAATATAACATTTTTTCCGATTTTTACCTTTTTCTACAAACATGTTGGATTCAATTCCTTTCTTCCTTCTTTCTATCTCTCTCTCACTCTCTCTCTCTCTCTCTCTCTCTCTCTCTCTCTCTCTCACACACACACAATATATATATATATATATATATATATATGTATGTATATATATAAAGCTTTTTATATTGCAGATATAAATGATGATACATATTCTCAGACATAAGTGGGTATATTTATATTTATCGAGCTTATGTGCCTTGGTTAGGATACTTTTCATGATAACTTTTTAAGCGGAGTATAGCAGATTTGAATTTGATGATTTCCTTTTATGGTAGTCATGAAACCAAAGTTAACTAGTCTGCTATTTTTTTTTTTTTTTTTTTTTTTTGACTGGAGTATTGATGGATTCATGCTTTTCCCAGGAGCATTAGAGCGAAGTAAAAAGCAACTAACCTCGTCCGGCATTTCAATCTGAGTTGCTGATCCTATTTCTTCCTACGATAACCGTTACACTTAGTACACATCACAAATATGTATGTATTTATTTTAATTGAATTCAGTTGATAGTGTTCATGCAGAGTCTTAATCCGAGATTTTAAATGTTGTATCTCACTAGGAAGAGTGGATCAAAATTATCTTTAACAAAAACAGTACTTGAACTGTTCTCTCGTCAGTACTATTATTAAAAAAAACCTGCTTTCCATAATTTTGCCAAGCTTAACATACTTACATAACTGTGTAAATGTCAGATTGTAATATAATGTTTTATGATTAACTAAACTCGTACGACTTCGCACCGGCACGAGCCACTTTTTTCTGATTATGTCAGTAAATATTGTTATATCATGTATGATTTAACATTGTAACAATGACTTATTACCTGTCCATTTTCTATAAAGATGAGAGTAAATCAATATATAGATCGTTGAATGGTTTTATATATATATATATATATATGGAGAGAGAGAGAGAACAAGAACGTGTGAAAGAGAGAGTGATACAGACAAATATGTATTATATACTCTTGAACAAAGTAAATATTTTATTCAATCTGAGTAATCGGTTAATGTTGAGATTGATATATTGTGAACTTTACCCGTAATATCATGACAGACACAAAAAGAAATCAAGTAATTAATTCAGGAATAAATACCTATAGTTACACACACACACACACACACACACACACATATATATATATATATATATATATATATATATATGTGTGTGTGTGTGTGTGTAAACAAAAAAAAATTGTGATACATAACCGTTTAGATTTTCTTCGCTTGCGCTGGTTTCCACGTGGCTGAGTGGTAGAATCTTGGATTGGCGTTTGAGTCAACCGGGTTTACGTCCCAGTTTCGGGAATCTAGCCTGTCGAGCCACACTGAAGAGTTCTGAGAGAACGAAACAGATCTGTCTGTGGATGACTATATATATATACGTCTAAGAGTGGGCAAGGGTATATGTGCATGAGGAAGAGAGAGCTGGGTGGCAGAAAGAGAAAGAAAGGAGAGAGTGTGTGTGTGAGCTAACAAAAAAACACCGGCTGAGAGGACGGAAATGATGCGACAATCCACAAATATAAATAGATTTTTGGGGGTTGGCAATAAGAACACAAAATCAATTTTAATATTTGATGCCCAAAGATAAGAAGAATCATCAAATCCTAGCAACTGGCCTTATTATGATCATTTAGCACCAACTCACCTGTGAAAAAAAAGAAGTAATTTAAGGAATTCGATCAATACGTGGTGCCTTCAATAAGTTTCCAGACTTTTTTTGTATAGGCATTTAGAATTGTCGTAGACTCTTGAAAATGCAGTATGTTATTGCTATAAATCTTATGAGATGTCTGACCGATTTTTATGATTTCACGTTCAAATGAGCAGCTATGGCAGGAATTGGAACACACCCTATTAAGCCTGGTTGTCACAGCCGGTGAATTTCAAAAATGCAATCTGGACGTAAGGACATTTTAGAAGAATGATATGCAATAAAATTCTGTTTTAAACTTGATAAAAAATGCTACAAATACGTATGGAATGCTTCAGATTGCTTTTCGACCATCTTGCATGGATCGAGCATCAGTTTTCGAGTGGCATAAGAGATTCAAGGAAGGAAGGAAGGGAGTCTATGAGGGATGATGAGTGGTGTGGGAGGAGTAGGAAAGTCAATAAACCAGAGTTGATTGGCCAAAGGGTTAAGGTTAGGGTTGCTATGTTGAGGTTTTAAGGGAGTTCAGGAAGAGATTCCTTGGGAAGAGGCCAACACTCTTCAAATCGGGTCAGTGGAATTTCCAGCTGGACAATACACCAGTCCACAAGTCCATCCTTGTCACAGACTATTTTACCAAGATGGGCATCAAGACAGTTCCTCAGCCTCCCTATAGTCCTGACCTTGCTCCCTGTAACTTTTGGTTATTTCCTAAGCTCAGAGGCTGTCGTTATGAGACATTTGAGGAGATGAAAGAGGATGTGACGAAGGTCATTGACCCGCTCACACAAGAGGACTTCCATGGGGCTTTCCAGAAGTTATTGCAACGGTACAACAAGTGCATTGCAGCCGAAGGAGATTACTTCGAAGGGAACTAGAGTTTCATGCTTGTACTATCAATAAAAGTGGCCATATAAAAGAAGTCTGAAAACTTATTTAATGACCCTCGTAAATCATTCGAAATGGTTTGAAGAGTTTCTTAATATTTGTTATGTTACTGGACTTTCAAAATACATTCCCATATATATATATATATATATTGTTTTCCACAGAGAGATTGTATATATATATATATATATATTTATATATATAATGCTTAACGAGTTTTCCATTTTGTCACCAAAATACTAGTTTTCACAAAATGATGGCAACAGTTCTATGTGTGTGCATAAAAAAAACTGTAATGTTCTCCGCAACTGTAAACAGACTGCCCCCATTTGCATGAATATCACGATACTTCAATATTCCATATCTTTAACGAGTGACTTCATATTCCCGCAATTAGGGGTAGCAAATGTGACTTGGCCGTTTTTGAGAAGTCTCTTTGAACATCTGATCTTGCAAAAGGTAAAATATCCGAAATAATTGCGGCTCGTACAAACGTAAGTAAGAAGTGCATAGGAGGATCTCTCAAGGGTTATTTCTAAATTTCATGAATTAAACGTGAAGCTGTGAGTAACCCATGTCTGACCAGCAGAGAACTTTTCAGGTATATTGGAGAAACACCTATGTCCAGAAATAAATGATATCATCTTCTGGAAAAAGTCGGAACATCTGTGAGACCAGTAACAACACTCCAGTTGACAAACACAGAAGCACAAAAGCATTTATAATGGGCAGAAGATAACCCAAAGATCATCTTCTGTAAGATTTTGTTCTCGGATGAATCACGAGCCCTTTTTGATTGCTCGGATGGTTGAAGCAAAAAAAAATAGGTTGTTAACAGTCGAGATCATCATTAACGCTTAAGACGCCGACAACTAGGAGGAGTTATGTTTTTTGTTGATATTATTAGACTTATCATAGGTGCTCCGTAGAAAGTATTAAAATGACTGTAGATGCTTATATAGCCTTCCAGAGAGAGCTAATTGAATTTGGTTGAAAACAAAGGATCGGATTCAGGAAAAAACATCATATTTATGCAAGATAATACTCCCCCTCATGAAGCGCATGGCACTACAACTAGGCTACTGCGAACCTCAGAAAATGATCTAGCTGTTCAATTTTCCAGACTTCAACCCATTCGAAACCTTGTGGGACATTCTGAAGCTACGAGTTTACAAGAATCGACGCCAATTCAGAAGCAAGGACTTGTGGCAGGCAATTGTGTATGTACCACATGGAATTATATCAGAGAAGAGTCAGAAATTGACATGTTCCATGGACCATCGCTTTTTCCAAATCATTTCAATAAAAGGATTAAGTATATCTTATTAACCGCTGCCACTATCATTTTTGAACTCTGTTTACTTGTTGATTTCCTTATCTTTCATGTTGCTTACTGTACTTTTAAGAAACTCTATTTGTAAGGAAACGAAACTCACGAGGTCGACTATGGAGTAAGAGGGAAGGAAAATAAATAAAATATATATTTGGACTTTAACTACCTTAAAACTTAACGAATATATAATGACATTTTTAAACTTACAACTTACGGAAGCTATTGAAAGCAGCATGGTGGATGTGAAGTAAGGTGGATGAATCCAACGTCGAGTCTACGGCACGTTTCACCTGACTCTGGGCGTAAGAACCCCCACAGATCAACGGCTTGGATCAAATGGCTCCGTCAAGAAACTACAGTAACTCATCTATAAGAGTGGCGTCTATTGATGAAATAAAATTACAGCCATCGAAAGATTACCATACCTCTGATTCAAACCATATGTCCAGACCGCATCTCCCTTCGTGTGAGTTAACATGGGGTGCGATCTGCAGTGGTTGAAACTCTGGCTTCAGTGTTCGAAAAATAATCTTACGAACTCAAACCCTAACCCAAATGAAAATTTCTTAGATGCAAAAGCACAGTACATATAGCAACGTTAGAAGTTTAGATAGGCCAACTGCCGGAGCTGGCAGCGTCTGCGACAGAGCATAATATAGTCATACCATCCATACAAGAACGCTGATACTATCATAGTGCAGTAAGGATAAAACACCACGAAAATGATAATGGATGGACGTTTATCTTAACATCTGTATGGAAAACTGTCAATGCCATCATAGTGGGGTGTAGGAATCCTTCTCTATCCTCGTGCCCTAAAATCACTCATTGCATCGAGAAAATACAGACAAGAATGATGGTAGCTATATTTAACGGCAACCCCAGCACAACAATCATATCCTGCCGCAGTCCTAACAATGCTTGTGATGAAGAAAACTTCATCAAGTTATACAAAGTATAAGGTGACTTCGGAATTGCCAAGAATTACCAAAGCATAACCCTGACAACCATAGCGGCTAAGTTTAATAACGCTCTGCTACATAACCATATCGAGCCATAAATTGAGAAAATTCTTAAAAAGATTCAACGTGGATTTCGAATAAAGTGATCCGCAACACCAGAGAGTCGGACAGTCCGTCGAATCATTGATGTAGTTCGTGCAAAAACCTCGAGACGACACTCTAGTTTGTAGATTTCTCTATCGTATTTGACTCCATACACAGAGGGAAGATGGAGCAAATACTACTAGCATATGTTCTCTGCAAAGAAACCATTGCAGCCATGACGAGGCGCTATAAAAACACGAAAGTAAAGGTTTGCAACCAAATGGTAACACAGAATTCTTTGACATTATTGCCAGTGTTCTGCAAGGGGAGACATATCTGTTCATAATCTGCCTAGACTACGTACTCCGAACGTGGATAGATCTAATGAAAGATAAAACTTTGCACTAAAAATGGCAAGAAACACTCGATGCCTTACAGAATCGATTACGGACGCAGATGATAGCGCGCTTCTTGCAAATGCAACACTCTAAGCCGAATCGTTGCTGCATAGTCTGGAGCGGGTATCAGGTGGCATTGGCCTCTAATCGAAAGCAAACGGAGTACATGTGTTTTATCAAGAAAGAGACTTCTTCACGCTAAATGGTGGTTCTCTGATGTTAGTGGACAAGTTCACATCTATCGTTTCATAACTGCAAACGTTTGGAAAGCGTCATTAAATATAAATGGGTGCATTTTTCCGTATGACGGGATTCAATGAATCAACTCTGCTTTCATATGTGACCGCATTTTAACAGATCAATGCTCAAATGCTATGTGGAACATGGTAAATATGGTAACTGATGGCAATGTTTAACCTCTACTGCCATACCTCTAACATTCGCTTCCGTTATTGGAAGACATCATTATGAAATACAAGGAATTCCTTTTAAAAGGACCCACTAGATTTTAATCTTTCACTGTTGAAAAGGCATCACCAAATGTGGTAACTACTTGAAAGAATATTTTCTAGCTGAAAACTCATTCTATCGAGCGATGTTATAACATACTTAGTATATTTCAGCTTTTTTGGAAACATAGCTTTTAACAATGTGTAAATGTACATTTATATATATTTTTTTATATATATGCGTGTTCTATGTGTGTATATATGAATCTGAAGAAATAAAAGAACGAAAACCAGCTTATTAAACACACACACACACACACACATACACACACATATATATATATATATATATATATATATTTGGAGAGAGAGAGAGAGAGAGAGAGAGAGAGAGAGAGAGAGCGATCCAAACGAAGAAGAAATTAGTACTGTTTGTTTATGTCGAAGCTAAAATGTTCTTAATATTGTTTAATAAATTGTACCCATTTTCCACTGTATAATACGCAGCTTATAAAACGCTTCAATAATTTTGGAACTAATATAAAAAAAAAATTTCTTTAAGGTTCGTTGCGCTCTCATTAATTATTATTTAGTTCAAGCTGTTCGTCTAGTGAATATTTTACCCCTGAAGTATTTAAGCAGAACTTACGACTAAACTGATGAAATCGATTTTTCCGCTTCTTTTTTTGAGTCAGTTATGTTTTACGCGCAAAAATGTTCCTACAAACAATTCATACGGTGTAAATAATTCTTTAATAAAATATCTTCGATTCTGTACTGTTTCTTCAAAAAATTCATATAAGAATTTTCACGAAACTCTCTTCTTCCTAATAACATAAATAGTTTGTCGTGATGATCAAATTAAGAAAGTTTGAAGTTGTTTTTTTCTGGTGGGAAGAAATTTAAAAATCTTTTGTACTTACATTGTTTGTCGAAAGCTATAATTTTAATACGAACTCGATTAAGTCATAAAAGTGTAATTAAAACTAAAGTTAAAACTATTTTATGTAATTTCATAGCTTTAAAGAAGAAATTTTAAATGTATGATTTTAAAATTAGATGAGAGATGAAGTTTCTGAGATTAAATAAATAATATATTGATCATATATAAAATATAATTAGGTATATTGAAAAAGAAAATAATCTTAATTCCGAAAGAATTCTCTTATTACCTTCGATTTATAAAGTTTCATTCGATGAAAATTCAAAATAAAATACATTACAAACTAAAACAATCTAAACATTTTGATAGCTTTTACATCACCTAAATCTCTGGAGTTCAATAATATTCTGAAAGAAAAAAGATCAGTAAAGCTTATAGCAGTTGTAGATTTTACTCCGAATCTCCGTCAGTGTATTTAGAGTATTACCTTGAAATGATTGAAACAAATTAGAACCGTCAATTAATGCTCAGAGGTTACGAAATACTACTTCATATAGCCGGTCTGTTAAGTGGATGTCAGGTGAGTCTTCATTCCAAACATTATGACAATACAACAGATATTTAAAAATTTACGTTTCACAAAAAATCAAAAGTAATCGTCACATATTAATATATATATACAGCGTTTGTTTTCATATGGTTTATTTTTAATGAGCATCTTTAAAAGTTTTTGTCAGTGTGTCGACAAACGTAATAAATATTCGATATTGCTTTTTCAATAAGGCGATGATTCATCGCTTCTTATCGGTAATATTGGATTTTTAATATTGTTTCCATTTATAATCATAATTTAACCTTTTATAAAGATGAGTTTTATTCCGGTGTTAGCAAGGGATTAGTACCTCAAACAAAGGTGTCGATAAACTCCATCACTAAGGTTAATTCAAGTCAAACAGAGATGCAGAGAGATTTTTGAAAATGATTTTAGAAAAAGAAATCTTATAATCGTCTAAATAAAAATACGAAATGTTCATTTCACTTACTTGTGTCTCTGGTGGCTTAGGCTTTTGAATATCTCAGCATTTAAAGATAAATTTCCAAGAAAATAAAGATGAAAGTACTTACCTACAAAAAAAAAAAGAAAAAGTTGCCATAAAATATGCAAGCATTGAAAAATATAGAAAAGAGAGCAGATAAATGGTTCATCAATAAGGAATTATCGCGCATTCGCATTATCTAATTTAATTTATTAATGGATTAAAAACTTATCATCTTATATTAAATGAAATAAACAGTATATAATGAGTATCAATTACACACACACACACACACACACACACACACACACACACACACACACACACACACACACACACACACATATACACACACATATATTTATAACAGCAGTATTAAACAAGTCCTGGCGACAACACCCCACGAGACTCCAACTATACGGACACTTGCCCCCCATCACAAAAACTATACAAGTTCGACGAACCAGACACGCAGGACACTGCTGGAGAAGCAAGGACGAGCTCATAAGCGATGTACTCCTGTGGACCCCCACTCATGGTTGTGCAAGAGTGGGACGACCAGCACGAACTTACATACAGCAGCTATGTGAGGACACGGGTTGTAATCCTGAAGACCTGCCGGAGGCGATGAATGATAGGGAGAAATGGCGAGAGACGGTCAGGGATATCCGCGCAGGCGGCGCGACATGATGATGATGATGATATATATAAATTGTTATAAAACTGCTTTCTTTTAAATAAGAGAAGTTCTCAAACACTGTGCAGAAAAGCAGGATGAACTCTAAAATAAACCTGTTTTTTCAAAAAGTATGATAAACTAATAAAACAATTATTTGGAACTGTTAATTATGAAGTTAACATTTTTATAAACACATTTTTTCTCATATCAGAATGTGTGTGTTTGTGTGTGTATATGTGTCAGGGGGATGCAACAGTCACAACGCCAAATTTTACATCATGGTAGGAAAATATCAGTCTTTGAAAATGAGGTACAGTTACAGAGAACAATTAGATCATTTGAATAACACACTGGCAATGGAAAGTTATTTTGATGGTTAAAACATTTTGCCGGCACATTTGTTGCATGACACCCAGAACAGTGGGCTGGGATGTGATATTCTTCAGGCAATGACCTATTTCCTGAATCGGTTCCTTCAGACATCAACTAATTTTTCTCTATGTAAGGAAAATGTCACGGAATCAAATTATCCAATAAATGAAAGCCAGAATATTTGATGATGAAACAAGCAATTTAAAGATGGTGTCCGCTCATACAATGCTAGGGAAAATATAATGATGAGGAAATTATCAGGGATATAATTATTTTAATGACTATTTTCAATCCATCTGACGGTTATACGGTCATATATTTGTCTGATGACCGCGACTTCTCAGACGTAAAACTTGAAATAAGGGTGTTGGAATAGGTGAAAGTTTTAAAATGCTAGTTATTATACCATTATTGCTTTGATTTCGTTACAAGAAAAAAGCCAAAATTGATTGATCTATTTCCATAACGCTATTTTACGTACGATGTATAAACTCGCAGGTAAAAAAAAAACTTTATTTAGTAAAAGACAAATAAGGCTGTTTTTAATTAAGGATTATTGAGATACCTTTATACGACACTACTAAATATTACCGCTTTTATATGCTTTGCTTGAGCTTTGTTGATATTTGTCTGTACAACCAAAAAAGCGAAAATATTTGAAATAGATTTGCTTCCTCTTTTGTTTCAAAACTGTAGAAACATTAAGATAAGGAGAGAAACTGATGAAAAATTTTGACGCTAATATTAATATTAATCGAAGAGATTAAAAAATTTAGAAAAATCTTATTTTGCTAATGTTAAATATTCAGTGGTTCTTTTTTTTTTTTTTTTTTTTTTGAAGTGATTACGATGATTCTTATTTCATAGAACATTGGGGTGGCTCAATTCAGTTCCGCCTCCACCCATCCAATTTTTTGTCATTCACTGCAAGACCCAGTTTTTTGGCAAGAAATATGAGTTTGCCTTCTCCGAGATTAGTTGTTCCAACAATAACAAAGAAACCAGAATACTATAACTTTTATCATTATTGAAAAGATAAATATTTTCCTGACACTTCCATGAAGTGAAATGTAAACAGATTTTCCCCAAATTGGAACGATCTTTACCGATCTCAGGTTATATATATATGCAGTGGTATTTTACTGTAAAGTAAAAATAATACTAGCCTAGGATGTTTTCAAGGTCGAAATATATAATAGCTAATTCAAAGCAGTTTTGACGCTGAATCCAAAATCCATTCTCATTTTTTTCTTATCAGATAAAATTTTAAGATACAAGCTCGTAATTAAAATGTATTGAATAGTATTATAACCCTATTTTCTTATTGAATTAAGCAAAAAATATTGTCCCTGTTGGTTGGGGCTGCAAAATACACCGATTGCAGAGTGGTAAAATTCATCCAATGAGGGTCCTGCATATGAGACTAAACAATCTTATGGTGAGGCTACAGTAATGTTAGAGCTTTGGGAAATGCAGAGTACCTCTTCACTGCCATCACTCCCAGGTCCCTTCTTATCTGGAGTGGTAGCACCTCATAGGGTCCTAACTTTAGGTCAAAAAGAACTAAACTGTGTTCTTAAGCTTAAATGAATCGTTTGAAATAGAATTGCTTTTATTTTTAACAGTGCTTTAAATAAAACTGTACTTAAGCAAAACTGAATTGTCTAAAATAGGACTGTTATCATGTAAAAATGGATTTGGCATTAAATAACCAACAATAGTTGATATACCATAAAACCAAACCAAACATGACACAAGCACAGGCATAAACAAATAATGTTAAATTTTGGGCTGATATGTTCACAGAAAGCTTACATTATGCGATAGTAAACATTAAAAATACACAAAAGAAGTAGAACATGCAATTTGGCTGACATTCGTAGCCTGAGTTAGCGGAAACTCTCCAGTAGCTCTTCAATTTCCGCACTCCAGTGGTTTCCCAGGGAAGTTTGTAACTACTGACTTTATTGACCGCCAGGCGGATAGTTCAGTTTCACTCAGTGCTTTGTTAAACATTGGCTCCTTCATGAGTTTTTTTATTTGAGGGCCGTCAAATATACCAGCCTTGAGGAAATCTCCTGGGGGAAAGGAAACTCGCTATCCTCTCAGTCCATAACCGTCTCTAATTTCTTCATTATTCTTAACTTGATATGTAAGGATGAAAGCAGTATTTTGTTCAGTTCAACGAAAAGGTGAGACTGAACTTTATGGGAGCTAAGTTATGACCCTTTTCTTAACGGCTATTTTTGTATGACGTCATGTTGGTCGGCCCAGAGACACAAAAAACAAGGATACTTTGTCTACCGACCTTGGAGCCCTAGGACCAGTCAAACCACCTTAAAATTTCCACAGATCAATCATTTGTCCTCCCGTTAGTTAAAGGTAGACAGCAAATGACCAATTCTGTTGTGAGTTTCTTTCATTTGTACTGAATACCCAATAGGGAAAGGTAAAAAAACTATTCCCATTATGTAGAAGAGCTACTTTGAGATTGCTGCAAGATGAGTCAATAAAAAGTCTTCACTTTCATTGCATCATACTTTGAGCCCAATGATTTGATCATCCAGTGATGTTATTGAAATAAACAAATGATGACCCATCGTGGAATGTGAAGAACTGTCTTAATTCTCTCTTACGGTCTCGATACATGTAGAACGTTTTTCCTGGCGCCAACAGATGTTTCTAGTTGAGACGTGAACCCAGCAGCTAAGCAAAGTCCTTCAAAAAGTTCAGGTTGTTGATTTCTACTTGTGTCAAGAGTACTATCTAGTCGTCCACTCCTGACTTGTATGCTAAAACAGTCATGTCACTAAGTTCGGAATAAGAGGTATATTCCATGTTAGCATCTAGCTCAGGAACAGGACGGTCTGAATCAAGAGAAATTGGTCTTATGGTAGAAGGAATATCGGGACATTGGACATAGTGCTTATTCTTGCGATTCTTCTTTTTAGATTTATCATGGTGAAATGAGATCTTTTCCTTCACTCCAAACCTTAGGAATGGCGAATGGCATTCTCTTCCTTTTACCATTCTTCCAATCTCTAAGTTCTCGCCACATGTTTTAAAGCAAACATGGGGAGCGAATTGCTCATCTTGATCCTTTAGTTTGATTCCAAACTAATAGCGATATGTCTTCTTCACAAAGTCAGTGATTTTGCTTGACAGTCAGGAAGAAGCAGATTACTGCAGATATAACAGAACATGCCTAGATTATTCTTACACTTGGGAGCCATCCCTACAGGAATTTAAATATCAAGTTGAAAAGAGAAAAATAAATCAGCACTAACCACAGCGTTAAAACTTAACACAGTACTTTAAAATCATTTTAAGCAGAGGGATAAGCTCTGCCCTCTCAAGACATGTGGGTGTTAGTGAGTAGGTTGGGACACTGTAGTTAGGTACACAGGCAATTATACTAAACATCAGGCATCTACGATTAGTTGTGACAAGTAGAGTTCATGGGATTTTGAATAAAAGTTATTATTATGTAAAACGTGTGGTGAACTATTCAGGCACATCGTAAAAACAATACCTGACCAAATACAATGAATGTTATTTTTGAATTCAGCATAAAATGGTGATCATTTATAATTTGATAAACCTTTGATCTTTGGTAAAAATGTGAATGCTGGCCAGAATAATCGAAGATTAAATCAAAATAAAAGTACCCGTTCTAATCAGGTCAGTGAAGTTAAGGAGTTATGAAGCTAATCACAACTTAAATAGATGACCACTTATTCATAGTAGTAAGTTCAAGTGAGTCGAGAAATGAGGGGTCAAACTTGATGAAGCTTGGTAAATAACAACTCAACGCATTTACTGTAGAATGATATTTAACAAATTTAATCAAACACATTTCTGTTTTTGAGTGAGTTTTATGCTCACTGACTGCTTATAGAATGCTAGACGCAATAAGGTTAGAGTTGTTATAAAGTTTGGATGCCAAAATATTGAGCTTAAGATGGTCCTAAGAAATCTCGAAGTCATGTGATCTTATTTATAACGGTTCATACTTTAACTTTGACCGGTTTTCCTATAATAAAATTCTTTCTCTTGGTTCAGTTGGATTCAGTAAATTATTAGGACGCATAACGTAAAGCCAGACTTTCAAATTTCAATGTTAAGAACGAGATCTTTTTATGTGCTCCAAATTTAAGGCCTTGTTCAATGCTAAGCAAAACTTATTATCAATCTACAGCTAAACACTTACCTATTTATTTAGATGCTGAAAACTGATTGCCTACTAAATGCATAGTTGTCTGAGAAGAAGAAGAAGAAGAAGAAGAAGAAGAAGAAGAAGAAGAAGAAGAAGAAGAAGAAGAAGAAGAAGAAGAAGAAGAAGAAGATTTATTAGGGGCATGGCTATTCAAGGAAAAGCAAAGAAAAATGTCTGTGGTTCGAATAATCAAAAGAAATTAAGAGTTTTGATAAAATGCAGAGCCTGTTAATATTGGCACTGTTATTTATACCAAGATAAATAAAGCAGATAGAGATTTATTTAATCATAAACTTACACAGTGCAATGAAAGAGCTACTAAATATAGATATACATTCTAGAATGGGACCTTATATTTTCATACACGCTCTCACATCTATCGCAGCGGAAGTTTATATATATATATATATATATACATATGTTTATATAAACTGCCCAGAAGTATTTATTTAAACAAACAATTTACTTCTTGTTGCGTGATTTTGTGTGTTATATACAGGTAAATTACACAAGAGGAATCACTTCCCATGGTAACCAATCTATTTCCAATTTTGTTGGTATGAACCTATGTATTCATGAAAAGGGATTTTTTTATAGAATCAAATGATTTAAATGAAACGATAAAATTTCATTTTAATAATAAATATGTACGATTGTTATTTGATTTCCCTTGCTCCAAATCTTTGATGACTCAAATAACCTTTAGCAATTGGAACATGTTTTGCCTTGTTAAATACTTATGACGCTTACTTTGCAGATAAGCTCTTTCAGTCAATGAGAAATCTTGGTAGCTCTGACACCCTAGCTTCATTGTTTAAAAAGAAATCAACACACACACACACACACACACACACACACACACACACACACACACACACACACACACACACACACACACACACAAATAAAATAAAATGAAAATATAACAAAGAACAAGAAAAATCTAAAAAAACCTTCCTTAACTTTGTGTCTGGTGTTTTAAAGAAATTTAAAAAAGAATTGCCATTGATGTAAGGCAAAAGGTAAATTAGAAGAAATTCTTTACAAGATGATATCAAGTGAATTAATTTGGTTTACTTATGCGAATATTATTAGAAAAAAATCGCTGTTTTTGAGCAAAAAAGCTGACTATATGACAGAGAAGGCTATCACTACCACACCTAACCGATAACCATTGACACCTAAACACACACGTCCCACCCAAAAAAAGACACCAGAATATTTTGAATAGGGTAGATAAAGAAATAACAAAAATATTTTCGCATGGATAGTATACCCGGTTTTTAGTCATTTAACTCAATATGTACAAAGGTGTCAGACAAAATCCAAATTTCAACTGTGTATTCAGTCTCAACAAATACCTAGTATTTAATTGTTTAAAATAGGTTATAATCTTATGACATTAAGGATATCCTGCATCCAATGCATTTGGTATCACTGTGAAAGTGAGAGGAATCCTAGTGCCAAACTGAGCTGCATCTCAGTGTCAAATTGACAGGTATACCGAGGTCAAATTATGACACTTTCTTCCGTCAACTTCTGACACGTCCATGCGTTTAAGTCTATTTTATTTCTATATCTCATTTCAGTTTCAAGATCTAATGCATTTCTGCTTCAAAGTTTCCGATGTCCGTCTCTCAAAGTATCACGCAACACTCTTTCAGAGTCATATGCATCTCTGTATCATTCTTATACATCAACATATCGAAGTTTCATGCCTTCCCGTGTGAAAGTATGAAGTATCCTGTGCCAAAATCTGAGACATCTTTGACTCAAAGTCTAAAATTTTCCTGTATGAAAGTGTCACACCACCAACGAATATATATGGACAACCCTAGCATAAAAGAAAGAAAGAAAGAAAGAAACAAATACAAAAAAGAAAACTGTCAGAAGTGGCCTAATTTCGTTTATGATAAGTGAACACCTAACAGCTAAACTATTTCATCTGAGAGTTCTATCTAACATGGTGTCAAAGTCTACCCGCAGTTTCCTTGTATATTATTTTCTTCCTTCCGTTTTTATAAACACGTAAATGTTTCTTTATCTTACTGATCTTCCAGCAGGATTTGTTATGTATCATTTTGAACTCGTTATTTTGACCTTTCCTTTTAGGCATAATAAGATCGTGTGAAAATGTCGTATATAGTATCAAACTTCGTAGCATATAAAATCAATATACGAATATTTGCTTACAGAATAGTTATCTTCTACCTTTCTAAACCTTCACATTTGTTTCTGAGCCTAACTCATTGCAGTTAGATTTATCGAAAGTTTCCAAGCTGCATTGATAAATACTGGATATTATCCAATATAATGGAATTTCGGTATCCGTGTTTGCCTTGCCTGTAACACAATTGAATTAACGAGAGCAAGAAACAGTGCGTCCCTTTCAGCAATGATGTTACCACAGTTGCACCATGCTGCATCACCATTCAATAAATCTAAGAAATCTTTGATGTATGTATCATATTTTTCTTACACATATCTATCCATCTTAGACCAAATATTTATATTCTATATATATATTCTATATTCTCTATATATATATTCTATATATGTAATTCTCTTAGTTTGGTATGATCTATTTTTGTCTAGGTATATAAAAAGCAGTCTTCTCTCTCTCTCTCTATATATATATATATATATATATATATATAACTATTACAAAGTTTTTTGATGCTACACGCTAATCTGATATTTAAATAACTCCCCACGTGGGTAGACTGAGACATTAATAGTTTAACATGGACTCTAAGTTAACAGTCCAGTTTCTGTGGCCAGTGAATAGAAGGTTTTATAATACGTCGAACTTCCTTATAGTTTTTTCTTTTTAAATGAAGAAGTGCCATTGTATAAACATTCAGGACGTACTTCCTTTCCTTTTTTGTAGAAAACTGCACTGCATTCAACAAGCAGACAAGTTTAAGGAGGAACTGATCTTTCACCTTAATCCCAATACGGAGAAGAGAGCTTTAATCCTTGGCAGAAATGCTTGAGAACGACATTTTTATAAATAAGGGCCTGAGTGAGCCATGTGAACCATGGGCAAAAGAGGGCTGAATGGATTGTGTTATCCACTTATATGTTATGTATATAAAAGTAATTCGGCTTTCTGCGCTATTTATTTTTTACATGTTTTGTTTATTCTTCTTTTCAAGTAGTTCAACTCTGGGCACTGAGAAACAAATAAAATTTTGGGTCTGGTCGTCACAAGCACTTGAAATGCTTCAGCAATTATACGGAGATAATACCATGTCGCACAAAAGTGTTTTTGGGTGGTACGAGAAGTTCACAGAGGGTCGTGAGGCTATGAAAGTTTACAGCAGAAGCAAGTCATGTGGACATGAAAAATAACAGTGTTTGGAAGCTTTCACGGATGATTTGGTCATTAAGAGAGTCTACATAAAAGGGTGCCAAAACAGCTGAAGGAGCGTGGCATACAGACGTGTCAGGACTTCATCGAACGTCTTCATTTTGAACCGGACTTGCTTCGTAGTCATTACAGGTGATGAAACATGGATTTTGGGGTAAGTAATCAGTGGAAGTGTCCTCAACGTCACCTTGGCGAAAGAAAGCAAGGCAGTCAAAAACAAAAGTCAGATTCATATAGATCTGTAGAATGCAATCAGAATCGTCCACAGTGAGTTCTTGTTACCGGGCCAAACAATTAATCCTCAAGTCGACAAGGAGATCTTGCGTCGCTTTCTGTACAAGAAGAGACGAGAGTTTTGGGAGGATAGTGCACCTTCTCACAACGCCCGGATGGCTTTTATGCTGAGTGGCATACTGAAAGAATCCAGTCCTACCAGCATTACATAGAAGCACGTAAGAAAAGAATGGTAGAATTCCTTAAACTCGAGAGATATAACTTTGAAGGGGAATCTATGTGGTTTGTTGATGGGAATCGAAATAAATTGTTTGTGACAGTAGTCCCGATACTTTTCAGACACACTTCTTACGTATCATAGATTGGTCATATCGATCTTCTTCTGAACTCAGTCAAAAAAGTTCAATCTCTAATTAATTCAGATCAAATTTGTTCAGTCTGGCTTCCACAGTTTAAACCCAAATTGAATTGATTGATTTATGAATCATTATCATTTGATTAATGCCGTATATTCAACAGTGTGGCATCACCAAAAATTGTCATAGCAGGCATAATCAAAGAAATTGTCTCACATATTCAATAAACTAGCATTATTTTAAACAAAGAGCACAATATGTCGTGAAATATCCTAGGTAAAAACAAATATCCAAGTGTTCATATGAAATGATATATGAAAAGATTATTATTTTCTCTCTTGTCCCAATGTATAATATGTGTTATTGTTATTAACATGATCCACATTTTTGTAATTATTCAATCTGATTCACGATGATAGACTTAAAATACATTGGTTGATGGAAACAGTTTTAACATAAAGGAAAACCGTTTGTCATATTTTGAAGTAAAAACAGACAAGACTTTTCATTGAATGAAAAAATTGCACACTTAGATATCTACTATCGTTTACTTCGACACAAAATCAATCAGGTTATTTATGACATTGGTAGGAAAAATGAGTTAACAATTACAATTGTCTCATGCATCACTTTTATTAATTTATATTTTTATAAAACAAAAGCCAAACTGGTTATAACATTGAAAAAAAAATGAAAATCAAATAAGAATGATTGAACATTGAAATGATACATTTTCTCTGAATGTGTGTGTGTGTGTGTGTGTGTGTGTGTGTTTGTGTGTGTGTGTGTGTTTGTGTGTGTGTGTGTGTGTATGTGTGTGTGTTTGTGTGTGTGTGTGTGTGTGTTTGTGTTTGTGCGTGTGTGTGTGTGTGTGCTAAGGAAAGAAAGGATTATATAATTAAGGAATTTTTATTTTATTTTAATCATCTTTCATTAATTATATTTCATCATTCAGTTTGGTCGGGCTTTGAACTATTCGGCTCTTAGTTTAGGTGCACAGACATTGGGTACAGTTTTGTGCTCGCGCGCAAAGGATATGACAATCACAATTGTCGTAATAAACCCCAGATAGGAAATGGGCTGGAGTGTGAATGAAGTCATGCCGGAAAGAAAGCGATGGTCCTGAAAATTTGAGGATTTTGAAAAACACGGCACTTGGGAGTTGACTGTGAACCATGCAGGCAGACAATTGAGAATCTGCCATTGGGGCAGCGAATGGATTTTTCTGCCATAGAGTTGAGTTCCGACAATGGTGTTGAGAAGTTGAGATTGGACTACGAGATGTGCCGATCGGTTAGGGGTGTTATTAGCATAGTATAATACGAAAGACTTTTAAGAATTGTCTCTCTCCTCGTGTCGAAAAACTGAAGTCAAGAAGTTAATAACAAAACGTTCGTACCTGAACAACGGAGTCGCTTGTGTATTTGTGTATTTGAGTCCACCTGTTTCCGCCTATTGTATTTTGTATTTCCTTGTATTTGCATTTATATATGTACTGTTATTATTGATATAAATATGGTTGTGAGTATACAACAGAAAGTAAATATTATAGTAAAACGTATCCGAGAAATAAAAATGCACAATAATAATAAGAGTTGCCTGTCCTTATACGTTATGACTATAATTCTTATTTTAATCTCAGTAAAATATCTGTTGAACATGAAAGTAATATTTGTATTTAAATCACGTTAAACTATTCCAGAAAGTATGAATATATCTTAAGCGTCACATGAAATAGATTATTTTAAATGAACATTTAACCAAATGAGATTCCTCTTCTTTAAGGTTTGATACATCAGTTTTTTTTCCGCTACTGCAATGCATTCTTGAAGTTGACTTTATGTTTGATATTCAAGTTTCGTAAGAGTAAATCGGTTTCCATTTGAAGCCAACGACTTTTCAAGAAAGCGTTCAGCTTTGTGAAAAAAGTAAAATACATATCCCCAATTGGGAAGTATCTACGTATACAGTTACCCAACCCCTCCATGATCGGCAGCATGTGACACAAGCTCAATTTTTAAGCAACACCCAGTTAATTTCCAACTTAGAATTTCCATTTTTAGACTGGTTGCTTAACCAAGGCTAAACAACTCAGTCTCCCCTTCTGTTTCTCTCTTACTGAAAGGGGGCGAACATATAGATTCATGCCTTTCACAAAAGCAGTAGTGCAAATCAAAATGCCAACAGTTTCTACCAGGATTTGAACTCCAATTTCTTCTATAGGCAGTTGGGTTTCTTATGGGTGAATGAAAAATTATTTCATACTTTGTTTTGTAACGCTCTCATGTCCATACAAAGAAGAGAAAACAATTGACAAACAACTTGACAAAAACATAAATATTTCATTCAACCGAAATAGGATATTAACAGAAAAATAAGACAGACAAAAGATAGTTACTATCCGTACACTGTCGGCCAAGATATAACTGAAAGTCTTCTCACTGGAGTCCGTCCGACTACTTTACACCGACTACTGTCCACCATCTCACGTCTTATGCTAATTCTCCTTTCGACTAGCATCGTATGCTAATCAGCACAGGCCCTCTATTTAAATTATCTTGAGGCACACCACTTCGATCTCTAGCGATCTGTGTCTCACTTTATTCCTACATGACAATTTGCCGAAAAAGTTCAATATATCCGTCACCAGCAAGTAGCTTAAACTATTCATTCTTGTGCCATTTCTAACACTAAGAAATATGTAAAAGTTTACCGAATTTAAACAGATTTTCACAGAAATAACCTCTATTGAATAATTAAAAAAAGTACAAAAGCAAAAGCTCATTGCACATAGGTTCACTCTGGAACATGAAACTGAAATACTAACGAACGTACAGTGATGCAATTTATTTAAATAAAAAGATAAAGATCGCTGTTAGACAACATGTGAATGGACAGCGCTCTTAATCATTTGACTATTGAGCTGTTTAAATGTTGTACTTCTTTTTGGACACACTTCATATGGAATTTGAATAAAATATAAATGAGACAATTATACTCTTTCTTCAAGAAATGATTTTCAAGATGATTTCATCATATCTCACACAATCTTTCATTTTCGGTTAAACACCTTCTTTTACCAACAACATTATGTTTTATCATGTTAAAATCGCATAAGATATATCTCCCGAGCACGACGATTTATTTGAATCGCCATAAAAAAAAAGAGAAGAAAAAAATTCATTTTGACGAAAAACATATTTTTAATAATTTATGTAGAAATATTTCAATGTGTTTACTTAATTTATTTTTCCCCATCTATCAGTAAATATATGCAAAATATATAAATGAATAAGATGGAAACACATGCAATTATGCTAACGTATTTACAATCAATTCTGAATGACAGAACAAGGTTGGTAATTCTTTGAAATAAATTTTTAAAAATTACAAATAAAGTGGAAGCGAATAATTTGTATTTAGTTATGCTAAACAGTTTAGGATGGAATTGTCTTGCATTTTATCAGCTGTAATGATTTTTTTTTTAATTCTAGAAGTGATATCACAACTAGATCGGAAAAGAATTATTGAAGAAATCGGCAATTTTGATGAGAACCTATGGATTTAATTAAGAAATAGAAATTCAAAGAAGTGCAGCTGGTAGCATATCGGAAAATCAAATATGCGAATTGAACTTAAAATCAGCAGATATCTTCGCATTAAAATCAGAAACGCAATCTTTGTTACGCCGTAGAAGAAAGAAAAACTCAGTATGAAGTAGGAAAGAAAACAAAGAAAAAAGAAGAATAAAATGAGAAAGAAAGAAAGAGATAATAAAAAATGGGATAAAGACAGGAAGGAAAAATTAGAAATAAGAAAATAAGAAAATGAGAGAAAGGTGTAAAGAAAGGACAGTGAAAAAGAGTCTGGGAAGAGAAGAAACAAACAGGAGAGAGAAGAAAATAAAAGAAAGAAATGAAGAAGCAAATGAATGCATGAAAACTGATTTTAAGAACCAGAAAAAAGAGGAAACTAACAAAGCGAAAAAGAAAGAAAGAAAGAAAGAAAGAAAGAAAGAAAGGGATAATGAAGACTGAGCTAAAGCGAAAGGAAAGAAGAACAAACAGAAATGAAAATAAAACAAAATTAACAAAAGAAAAAAAGAAAAGAAAGTGTCAATAAAACAAGTATAGATATGAAGGAATAAGAAGATTTTACTTTGATGGAAAGAACAAATTAATGAAAACTATGATATAAGGCGGGGAAGAAAAGAAATTACCAAGCAGAAACATGCAAATAAAACAATAGAAAAAGACATGGAAACAACTGCAGATTTGGAGAAAATTGAAAGAACGATTTAGATTGAAAAAATTACAAACGAAAGAAATAAAGAAAGGAAGAAAGAAAGAAGGATTGACTCTGATAGTCTGAGATACGTGAAATTTTTGCACGTATTATTATCATTAGTATCTTGATAATCTGAGTTAGATCATATATTATTTTCTCTTACATTTTAGACTAACAGTCTCATATTTTTTCCTGATATTTATCACCTCGTTTAATGACTCATTCATTATTTGTGGCTTTAAATCAAATTGATAGTTTGAAATATTTTTTCTCCAAAGAATGTATATATTACAAGTTATAGAAATAAAAGAAATATCAAAATACTTGCCAAAACTATCTGATTAAAAATATTTTATCTCACGAATTAACAATATTTGAAATATATGACATTTAATCAAAATAGTATCGAGATAATGGATGAGAGGGCGGCTGATGTAAGGAAAATACTGAAATGTGGATTTTAAAAAATTTTCGCGATTTTCGCGATTTATTTGACTAACTTTATAACAGTTTTCCCTGGTCTTAGAGAATTCGACGACATACTGCTCCGACACTGTAATGCCGTATATAATCAAAACACAAAAGCGATGCATCTTCCCCTTCCCTAAGAATAGTGACTTTAGAATAGCCAAGAACTACCGAGATGTAACCGTTACATCTATTGCGGCCAAGATATACAATGCTCTACTATATAAACATATAGAACCCAAAATTGTGAAGATTCTTTGGAAGAACCAAAATTGCTTTCGGAGAAATCGATCCACATTGCAAATTTTGACTATCCGTCGAATTCTAGAAGTTGTACGTGCAAAAACCTAGAGGCAACAATATTATTCGTCGATTTCTCTGTTATATAATTACGGAATGATTTTTTTATATTAATCATTTTTCGTTAATTATATTTTATCATTCGGTTTGGTTAAGCTATGAACAATTCGGCTCTTAGTGCAGGTGCACACATATTGAGTACAGTTCACGCTCGCGCGCAGAGGATATGACAATCACGAATGTCATAATAAAAACCCCAGATAGGAAATAAGACTGGGGTGTGAATGTCGTTATCCCCGGAGGCGATGGGCAGAGAATTTGGTGATTTTGAAAAAGACTTTAGTTGAGATTCGACTCTGGGCCAGGCCAGTCCAGCTGGGGGTTGACTGTGGACGATGTAGGAGACAGTTGGTTTGTCTGCCTCAATGGCAAACAGTTGAAGTTGAAGTCTGACCATGGTGTTCTGCAGATCTCTACCGATACAGATATTGGGGGCTACGGGATGCGCAGAAAAATACGAAAGTAAAAGTTCGTTCCCCGGATGGAGACACATGCTACTTCGACATTGTAGCAGCTGTGCTGCAAAGAGACACATTAGCCCTATACCTCTTTATCATCTGCCTAGACTACGTGTTTAGAACGTCTATTGATAAAATGAAAGATAACATTTTCAAAATGGTAAAAGAAAGAATCAGTAGATACCATGCACAAACAATTACAAACGAAGACTACGCCGATGACATAGCACTTCAGGCAAACACATCCGCCCAAGCCAAAACCCAGCTAAATATTTTGGAACGAGCAACAAGTTGCATAGGCCTAAATGTCGAAGCAGACAAAACGGAATACGTGTGCTTTAATCAAAGAGGCGACATTTCCTCACTAAATGGTAGTTCTCTGAAACTAGAGGACAAGTTCCCCTACCTAGGAAACAGTGTCCCATCAACTGAGACAGACATCAACACATGACAAGCAAAGGCATAGAAAGCTATCGATAGGCTATCGGTCATATGAAAGTCAGACATGACTAATAAAATAAAATGCATTTTTTTCCAAGCAGCGGTCGTGTCGATACTGCTATATGGATGCAATTCATGGACGCTAACTAAAAGTATTGAGAAAAAGCTTGACGCCAATTATATAAGAATACTGCAAGCAATATTGAACAAGTCCTTGAGGCAACACCCCACAAAGCAGAAGCTGTACGGTCACCTACCACCCATCACCAAAAATACTAAAGTTAGACGAACCAGACATGAGGGACCCTGCTGTAAAAGTGGGGACGAGCGACATACTCCAGTGGACCCCTTCCCATAGACGGGCAAAGGCAGGACGACCAGCTAGAACCTATATACAACAGCTCTGTGCCGATGCAGGATGTAGCCTTGAAGACCTACCGAGAGTGATGGACAATAGAGACGGGTGGCTAGAGAGGGTCAGGGGTATTCGTGCTGGTGGCGCGACATGATGATGGTTATAACAGTTCATCGAGGGTTGCTGACGTAGACATTTCTCCGAATGTTCTCGCAATGAAATTATTTGTACAGCAATTACAGTAATAGTTTAAAGGACTGAAAGAAAAATCTGTTATGACACAAAATAGAAAAAAAAAATTGACTGACAAAAAAACTCAATCTGACGTTCCACTACTTTAGGTGAAAATGGCGATTTATAAATGCTATATTTTTATTAAATGTTATAGGTTAATGTATATTTTTTTTTTTTTAAAAAGGGAGAATATTTGGTAAAATTCTCTGATATCTGTATCGTGCTGATACGAATAAAATCCCAAATCAAATGCGTATTCGGATTTTTATTTTTACTTGTCTTTCACAAATTTTCTTCAGATGGAAATATAATTATTCTATCACAAATTTCATTTGTATAATTCTTAGAATCTGAATTTAAAAAAAAAATGTTAATACTTTTGTGCTGATGACATGAATCCTCCTTTCCCTGACTCAGAAAAATGAGGAAAACATCCAAAAATGTTCACGAAAACAATGATTTATGATTGGGAGGTTAAACAGTGAAAGAAACATACGGAATGAGAGTATAAAATGAAGCAAAAACAAAGAATTAGCAGTCGATCTGGAATTTGGTAATTAATTTATTAGATAAGATATTTATCGTCCAGGATTAAACCAAATATTTCAATACAAGTATTTATATTTAGGTAATGTATTATAGAGAAATGATAAATTGTTCCAATGGTTAAGTCACTCATGTACCCTGTTGATTCTTGAAAAATTGTAATTTTTTTTATGATTTTAGGGATACGATCTGTAAAAATCGTCTCATGATTTTTAGAGATCGATCCAAATTAACAATTGTTGTCAATTTCTTCACTTAATGTAACGGACAGTGAATTGATTTCAATGTAATAACACTGAGTAAATAAACACGAGGACTGATAGCATGTTTATGTCAAATATATATATATTTTCATCCACAGACAGACTGTTTCGTTCTATCAGAACTCTTCAGTGTGGTTAGATACGCAGGACGCTCGAAGCCGGGATCGAAACCCGTCCAACTTTACGTTAGACTAAGTTCCAGACCTCTCAGCCACCAAGAGGACCACGTTGGCTAAGGGAATTTTTAGGTATTTATTTTAGCAACAGCAGCAGCAGCCTTTGTTCACATTTTTTATACCCTATCGGCTACTGGATTGCTCAATTCTTTCGAAGAGCTTTGCATTACGCTAGCGGCGGCCGACAATTCCTTCGCCAGAAAGTGCATGTGAGTTTTTATTTGACGATATTTTTTGAAACGAGACATGCAGGGTTTGTAAATGCATCATTGAGATTTCTATTCCATAAACACTGTAAGTCGCAAAAATAATTATTACCTTTTTGATCTCCATATTTATGAAATGGGATATTTAGTGTCTGTCTCTTATAAATGACCATTAAAATATATTGAATAATTTTTTTGCTTTTCTTCCTTTGGACATTCGAATGACAATTTCATATAAGCTGAAGTCTGGTGAGTCTTCCGGCCAATGATAAGATCAAAACGTTTTGGCATGAACACAAACAAAACAGTCATTATATATATATATATATATATATATATATATATATATATATATATATATACACAAATTTGAACTAGAAATAAATCAAATCCAACTCAATTTATTTTCTATTATGATCAGTCTCTAACCTTTACAAAGTGGAATGCAGCCGATGGATGAAATCGCTTATTAAAAACTTAGATAAAAAACTTTAAAATATTTTAAATCGAAAAGTCGACATAAGTCTTGTGATATAACTACTAAATCGATTGAACATACACACACATATACACGCACACGCATATATATATATGTGTGTATGTGTGTGTGTGTGTGTGTGTGTGTGTGAGCTCGCTAAATCTCCTGGATCCATTAAAAGGACCATTTATTTGATTTACGTATTTGTTTCGAGTTTTTATTTTATAACCGAAAGTCTGTACACATGGGAGTTATAAAAGGTAAATAATCAATAGCAAAGTGGAAGAACTGAATCCAGTAATGGACAGAAATCATAAACTAGATGATCGCACTTCTTCGTAGCAACCCGCAACGCGTCACCGTGACAAGCAGACAGATGCTTCTCTTGTTGGCCATTTGTTTTCGCAATTCAACTGGGTTTGTGGGAGATGTGACATCATCTTGTGGAACATTAACGTCAAACGAATCCCTGTTAAAAGCGAAGTTCGAGAAATAAAATAATCGGCATAGTTTGAGATGGAGATTCGAATTTCAAATTAACATAGAAATCCATTGTAACTGAATAATTGTCGTACCGATGTGTTTGCCGTTATTCCGAATATGACTGGGTACTTAACTCTTTTGCACTAACTCAATGGACTATATTATTTTTTAACGTCACGTTATCTACCATATATTAAAGTTATGAAGAAATTATCAAGCGACGAGGAATGCTATTAGAGCCATAACCAGTTCAAAATGCCATTTTTGTTAAGTGTTGTTCGATGGATATTGAAAAAAGTGAAAGTTTCCCGGGGATAATTAGTAAAATTAATTAAAATAAAGGTTTCATTTAGTCAAAACCATTATTTGAACTGAGTCTGCTTTAAAAGAGAATAGTTAACTGTGTATTTTAAATCAGTGATTAGTATTGACTGGTATGATTTTCGAACAGATAATGTATATATATATATATATATATATATATATATATATATAACCTTACATTTTGTAGCTATTTTGCCCAGCAGTGCACCAAAACTGATTCTTAAAATATATGCTCAATTTAAACTTGTTCCCATATAAATTGAACTCACATCATATTATTACTGTTATTGATTCAAATATTTTCATTATTACTCAAGTCTATAATTCAACAGCATTGTCGATATGGCTTAGAATACGTTGAATGAAGACTGTGTAAAGGTATAAGACTCTCTAAAAAATGGCGTCCTTGCTATGACACAACTCTTCATCTAATCATGAGTGTTCAGTTCATGAGATCTAGGGAGTATTGAGTACCCATACATTGTACTCACTGAACCAAAGTATTAGGAGGCATTATAGTTCCATATGTTGGTGAAAAAGATCCGTTCAAAATTATTCGTATTCGATGGCAATATCTGATGTCAAATAACTATAAAATATTTGTATTACTAGATGCTTTAATTATTTATAAAAGATTATCATTAGTTTTTTGAAACCATTTAACTGTTTGCAAACAAATGGTTATTAATAAATGGAAGTCATCATCACCAAGTTGTGCCGCCAGCACGGATATCACTGACCCTCTCTCGCCACTTCTCCCTATCATTCATCGCTTTTGGCAGGTCTTCAGGGTTACATCCCGTATCCTCACATAGCTGCTGTATGTATGTTCGAGCAGGTCGTCCTGCTTTTGCTTGGCCATATGCGGGGGTCCATAGTAGTACATCTCTGATGAGTTCGTCCTTGCTTCTCCAGCAGTGTCCTGCGTGTCTGGTTCATCTAACTTGTATAGTTTTCGTGATGGGAGGTAAGTGGCCGTATAGTTGGTGTCTTGTGGGGTGTTGACGCCCACACTTGTTCAATATTGTTCTCAACATTCTTGTGTAATTGCCGTCTAGTTTATTCTTCAGAAATGGAAGTAATTACTTGAAACGTCATAATTATAGTATTAGATCAAATAACTGAAACCATCCAAATATGAGCAAATTATTTGTACCACAAAGGAATACTTTATTTATCATATTTACCCAACCCCTCCGCTCGGGCAGGATATGACACAAGGTCATTTTTTAAGCGGAGTTTAACAGGTTTGAATTCAGAGTTTTCCTTCTCCTAGACTAGTTGCCTCACCAAGGCTGAAGAACCTAGTCTGCCCTACTATTTACCCATAGTTGGGGGGAGAATAATTGGATTCTTACCTTTCCCAAGGGTATTAGTGCTATGTGAAATGCAATCAGTCCAGGATTTGAACTCTTGTCGCCGTGTCCAGTTCCTGCGACGATAACCATTACACCACGGGCACTTTATTTATCCGTAAATTGTTTTTATCAAGAATCGTTGCATGGAGTAACTGTTGCTTACTAGTTATTATTCTTTGTTACTGTAAATTACAATATCATTATAAGCGTTAGAAAGGAATACTAGAAACCATATAAGTGCCTGATAATTGTATTAAATAGAAGTAGTTGACGTCATATAATTGCGTGCAAAACCATTTTAAAAAAATTTCTACACATATAATATGAATATAAATTCCCTAACCTTTATGGATTAAATAAACCTTGGATGGTTATGCCGGTAAAATCAATCAACCAATGTATAAAGATTCATTGCAGGTTTTGTTTCCTAATCAAAGATTCCTAAATAATATGAATGATTACGGAATTTATAATTCAATATGTAACTTCGACTTATTCAGGAATATACACGCCAGACTAGAGACAAAAAGAAAGAAAGAAAGAAAGAAAGAAAGAAAATAAAAAGTCCCCAAAAAAAGAAGAAAAATAGATGAAGATATAGATAAATAAATCAAAATCACTGATAATGTAAATAGCGAATGAGAAAAAAAAGATGATTATTTGCTAAAATATCCTTTGATAAATGTAAAATGATCGATTATCGATCATTAACATCTTCATTAGAAAAAAACAACTCGTCTCTAGCGATTTCCTGTGTGATGGTTCAAAGTTGAAATATATCAATTACCAATAAGAATTGAATTACAACTATTTCTGTGACGTAAAAATATTTTGCTTCTTTTTTTTTTTTTTTTTTATACAATTCTCAATATTTGGCGATAAACAGAAAAGCAAGAAAGACGTAAACAGTAATAAGTCCACAAAAACTTTATGGTATAGTATAGTTTTATCACATATACATTTAATAGACCCCTCTAGAAGTCAAGTATGGCACAAGGTTGGGTAAATGCCGTGCCTTTCCAACGAACAAGATGGTGGTGCCAAAAATAGTTCAGCTTTGTGCGTATTCCGACTTTGTTAGGTCCCAAGAATCAAGGAAATGAAATATTGAATTATGTTACCTAAGAACGATATATATATATATATATATATATATGTGTGTGTGTGTGTGTGTGTGTGTGTGTGTGTGTGTGTCTGTCTGTGTGTCTGTCTGTGTGTATGTATGAAAATTTCAGAGACGTGCCGATGATTTAAATATAAAAAAGCTGTCGTGCAGACAACAAAGTCTTCTTCAGGTTATAACCCTAAGGTCAGGCACGAGAGAGAGAGAGAGAGAGAGAGAGAGAGAGAGAGAGGTGGGAGCAAATTTCTACACTCTGATAATGAAACAACTGTGAATAGACACAGAAGAAAAATGCATTTCCTCACGAATATGAACTAATTATAAATACCAGTGTAAAGAATTCACTTTACATCAGATGTAACTCTTAATGAATAAACGGGCGAAAACAGTTAGTAGTAGGTATAATAAATTCATCAAAGAAAGAAAATAGCATAATTATAATGTTCCATTTCTGAAGAAATATTACAAGATATTATCCTCCATGCATAGAAAAGAGGACTTGAATATGATTTTTCATAAAAATACTGATCAATTCAAAAGCAATGTATTTTTCTTTTGTCTGAAATCAGCAGAATTTAAACTTTTGAACCAAAAGCAAGAGCAGGTCACAAATCCAATTGAGAAGGTGGATTATGTATCAATGTTTTCTTATCAACTCAACTTGTTAATTGTTATTTCTGCTTTGATTTAGTTTAAGGAGCATCACGATGGTCTTACAAATTCTATCTCACACTCTCGCTTTCATTTATATATATATATATATATATATATATATATATGCGTATGTGCGTGTGTGTGTGTGTGTGTGTGTGTGTGTGTGTGTGTGTGTGTGTGTGTGTGTGTGTGTGTGCATTGTGCAAGTAATTTTGGAATATTAAACCAGCCGAAGTACATCTTAACACGTTCCACTACTTGTTATATTGAAATACATGTTCTTAATAAAGATGACGGACATTGTAAGAGAGCTCAGTAGGAGATTCATTGATGCTTTTTAAAAATGCATTAATGTAGAAATAGTATCAGTCGTCTCAATCGAAAATCGAATACTACAAACCGATTTTATTTTTCGAGCAGATATAAATTACATCACTTTCCACTTTCTTGGAAATAACGTGCATTTTCCATGTTGTTGCTTACCGGAGCATTCACCAGATTTTAGTGTTTATCTTCCAAAAATGTCTTTCAATTCCAAATTCAACTACCCAGCAGATGTTGAACAAGTATTTTGTTTCGTTTTTGTTGCTTCTGTTTATCGCAAGTACGCGTAAAGTAACTCATCTCTGGTTTATTTTCTTCCATCTTTGATGTTCATTTCAGTGTCTCGAGACTGGCGCTTATCAATAACGGGGTTTGGAATTGTCCATTGATTTTTCTAACCATTCTGCTTATTACAGCCACCTGATAATCAAATTCTCACAGCAATTCTCGGTCACTCCAAACTTAACTCGTCTCTTTCAAAGAAAGAATTTTTTTTTCTGTTTATATTTCAGATTATCTTTGAAAAGTTATACTTTCTTTTCGGTTATTCAGTTCATTTATAAGTAAGAGTATTTTGTCAGTTCGCCTATTTTTCTCATTCTTCACTGTATTCACTTGTGGGTTTTTTTTTACGCTTATCTTTCTTTTTTTTTTGTATCATTGTGTCCTCTGCTTCTTTTTTTTATGATTCTAAGCTGAATTTCATGTTTCAAATAACAATGTGGTTTTTAAGCTCCTAATCGATGAGGTTTTCGTTCTTCCTCTTTTTTTTCGCTTTCTCTTTCCCTCGTGTATTTCTTTGTCAGTCTGTGTCATGCATCTTATATTTTGAAGACATTACTTAAAAGCTCCTGGTCCAATATATGTGCAACCATGCTGTTCTTTTTTCACACAAAAATACCTATCTCCATACATACATATGTTCATACATACATACATACATACATATTACGCAGACACATACGTACGAATGTGGGTGCGCATAGAAATTAGCGCGTACCTACCTACCCACCTACCTTCATAAGTATATGTGTGTATACGAGCATTAAGCATGCCCGTTTGGAAGTTGATTGTTTATGCTTTATCGCTGGAGCCTAATTATAATAATTTCTTTTCAAAAGAACTAATATCACTCTCATATATGAATACGCATAATTCTCCCATCCACATCTCTGTCTCTCTCTCTCTCTCTCTCTCTCTCTCTATATATATATATATATATATATATATATATATATATAGAGAGAGAGAGAGAGAGAGAGACCATGGAGAATAAGCGAACAGTCGTCACAAGCATTTTGTATTCGTGTCAGAAACACAAAAAAGCAAGCGATTACCCTTGAGTTTTCGACGTTTTTAAAATAAAACAAGAAAAATTTATGTCATCAATTCACCTTTGTTATAGCTCTATGCTATATATCGATGAATGCCCTCGTGGTGTAATGGTTAACGCGTTCGATTGCAAAATCGTAGTAAGCGAGTTCGAACTTCGTCGCGCTATTACGTTCACTTTCGAGCAAATATCCTTGAGAAATGTATGATTCTCCTTCCAGCTATGGATTATATAGTACCACTGCTCTTCTTCTAGGAGAATGGCTTTGGCATTAAATAACCTACAAAAATTGTTATGCCATTAAAAAAAGAAACCAAACCGAAAACTATATAGAAAACAACGGAAGTTGCATTTATTTTTTAGCGTTTTATATTGCAAAAATCTCTCTCTCTCTCTCTCTCTCTCTCTATATATATATATATATATATATATATATATATATATATATATATATATATATATTATGCATGCGTGTGTGCATGAGTGTGAAGAAAGATTAACACAGATTTATTCAAAAAGCGCTTAACAAGAAATGTTTGAAAATTCCTTGTCTATCGTCTTTAATCAAATCTGCATTAATGAGATATTTCTGTCTAAATTCAGACTATTTGGAGATATGAGAAGAGACAAAGTAAAAGAGAAGGAAATTTTGTCGCACACAATTTTGGCGATAGTTGTTTAAATTTAATAGTTTCTATAAATATGTCAGCTGATTTATAATCTCTTGAAGACTAATCCTATTGATCACTGATTATCAATCGCTTTCAATATTGGAAAAGTAATTATAATTTGGCTAATTATAATCATGACCTATTCAGTAGACATCTTTGTAAATTGTAAATGAGAACCTTAATGATCCTTCATTATTCGCTAATTACACTTTTACTGTTTTCCAGCCGTTATAGATACATAAATTTGCTAGTTTGGTTCAACTCAAGCGAACATATACAGCTAGCAACGACTCAACACACAGATCTCCTTCATTATACTCACGTGATCATAGTCATTACGGAGACAAAAAAAGAAAAACAAAAAGAAATTATCCCCCTCTATTAAAAAAACGCAAGTATTTACACTAATAATCAAAATTAGGAATCTACAGTATTTATTTCCTGATTATATTAATTTAGTTTAGAATAAGGTCATAGTATTGAGAAACCACTGTGGTCTGCTAAATATGCAAGTATTATGTAATGTTGAATATTCCAATATGGGGATATATTAACTTGCCTTACTGTGTGAGTTCCTTGTTAAGAGGGAAATAACGATTCAAATCATTGTTTGAGGAAAGATATTCTAAAATGAGTAATATCCAAACACATATGACCCCAGTCGGCTGCGGCTGTAGAATATACGAACTGCATCTCTACAGAGGGATACCCCCCAAACGAGTGTCCTGTATATGACATTAAACAACCTAATAGTGAGGCTCCAGGGATGCTGGAGCTTTGGGGAATGCGATGTATCCCTCCATTGCCATAGTTCCCAGGTCCACTCAGACCCAGATTGGTAGCACCTGATATGGGACGAATAGAACTGTTTGACATTTAAACTGCGTGCAAATAAATTATTTATGCTAAAGTGAATTGTTGGAAATAGAACTGTATGATCATTTAACTGAGTGTAAACAAGAAACTGATGTCCCCTGAATTGTTAGTGATACATATCAATACTTGGAACCATTTAATTTTGCTGACTTATGCTAAATTCAATTGTTAGAAATAGAACTGTTTGATCACGTATCTGTTTGCATCAACAAAAGTGTTGACAAATCATATATTTAATATATATGTAAAAACAAGATTTGACATTGAATAACCAACAATAGTTGATATGCCATAAACCCAAACCAAACCAAACCAAACTCATTGGAAGAATCAAACTCTGCCTGGAAGGCTGGCTCATTTAGATATAAAAGTATAGCTTAGATAAAGGATCTGCAAAATATAGAGATCCAAGGAGAACTTAATTTCTTACACTGTTCATAGAGGATCCCATAGTTTAACGGTTATCGTCGAAAGAAATGGAATCGGAAATTCGAATTAAAATTCTGAATGAGTCTGTTTGCATTCACTTCGCGCTAATGCCCTTCAAGAGAGAGAGGCATATATATCCTTCTGTTCTTTTCTTTTCTAGCTATAGATAAATAGTCGGATAGACAGGACTCTTTAACCTTGTTATGGTCATCAGTCTATGAGAAAAAAAAACTGAATTCAAACCAGCTGTACTTTGCTTAAAATTAACTTTATGCTATATCTTGCTCGTTGTAGAGTGTCCAGGTAATTACACATATTACTGACTGAAGATTTCTTGCAAAACATCCTTAATATTGTTATCTGGTTGATATTATTTGTTGTTAGAATTCTCTTGCTCAGGATAGCATAATTCTGGAAGCTGCTGGTTGGTTGAAGTTATTGTATCAATAACTTTTGTTCTAACTCAAAGATTATGTCATCCTTATTTGGAAGACAAGCAAAGCACAATCTTCCTAAACCCGTAGAAGTATTCAGTATAAACTGAGTTTAATTACCATGAAGAAATTACTGTTAAATCACACAACTACTTGGATGAAATCAATCGAAGATATCAAAGCATATTGCATACATACGAAAAAAAAAAACGGTTTTGAAAAATGAATGATTAAAAATAATAAGACACACTCAATTTCGAAAGTTGTTCATCAATATTTAACCACAATGTGAGAATCATTCATGTATAAACGAGATTGATCGATTAGTTCATTTCCTGATTGTCAACTTTCTTGAACTGAGAAGCCATCGCTGATATACCGTAAATGATGATGTTTGTCATACATAAATCTATCATTTGAAATCGAAAGAGAAAACTGAATGTCTTTTTTAAAGATCTTATTTTCCTTCTCTAAACACCATTTCGTGAAAATCTCGGAGTCAATATTCTTCGTGCAGTATTTTTAGCAACATAGCATATTTTCTCATGTATTTAGACATTAATTTCCGTTTTCTATAGTCTCCGCGATAGATCTTTTTAATCACGCTATAAGCAATGGCACCACGAAATGCATTTTTATCTCCTTTAGTAACGTCTATTTCGATATATTTCCCGATGTTTTTTTTTAACTAAAACCTAATAACATGTACCTCTTCCCTTTGACTGAATAATGGAGGCTTCGTGTTGAGAAATGGCATCTACAAGTTGCTGAAATCATTGGTTAAGTGTATTTATGAAGGCATGGTTTGAGAATGTCCATAACTAATTTGTTTTTGCATAGTATAACTGCAGGTAATTCAATGAGGTCTGCAATATGTCCCATAAATGCCTAGAATGTATAAATCTGACGAAATAGGGACAGTGGATTACCTGGACTTCGACTGAAAGATCCGTGCATAGCTTATGTTATCCAGCTTAAATAAACCATCACTATCGGCAATCATGGGGATTGTTAAGTGGCGCAAATAATCTTGCACAGCATGCGTATGCCACACCAGTCAAGACAAATTTGACTTTCATTAATTGTCCATACAAATTCCAACGGAATATACGCTGCATTTCCGTAAAGCAACGAATAACTCGCTGACAGGTTGCATTCATAGCCTCATGCGTTCTCCTTCAAAAGTAAACTTAACCTTTGCCCAATCTAGAAACATGACTTGACTGACCAAGCAACACAGCGCCCAGTCTTTTAAGGTCAAATGGAAATGTTCTCTAGCCCAGGTGCTTACTTATGCTGAAGTGTCAATAATATTACCCACCTTGTTTGATGGCAAGAAAACTCCAGAATACAGCGCTAGCGGTACATTTCGTCGGGATTTCACTAGCAGCAACGTTATATTGGGATATGGTTTAATGTAATATTCTTCTCTGTTAAAGGTGGTTATTAGTCAGTCGCTGAAGGTTTCATTTTCTTCCCTTTTTTTCCTTGTGGTCACTCAATATTTTCATACTCCACTTATGTGTGTTCCGAATTCCCATATTTTGATATATCCTATAAATCAAGAAACAACAAACGCAGTTGCCATCTTAGAAACAAAGTACTTTATAATAATAACCCGAAAAGAAAAATGTTGTAAATTCTCTTTGCTTCTCCTATCTGTCGCAGAGAAACTGCCTCAGATGACATCTCATTAACTATTACGTTTAAGAGATTATCCGAATCCAGTTATCCAAGTTGTGTTGAGCAAAACTCACTTTGTATACGAGACTTTCAATTGATATATCTATCTATCTACATTTGAATACATGCACATATACCCTAACACACACACACACACACACACATATATATATATATATTGATAGATAGATAGATAAACATACATCTCGATCTACATACACAAATCTACAAATACATATGTATACATATGCATATATATACTTATACATAAATATGTATACACATACATACATATATCATCATCATCATCATATCGCGCTGGTAGCACAAATATCCCTGACCCTCTCTCGCCACTCCTCCCTATCGTTCATCGCCCTAGGTAGGTCTTCAGGACAACATCCCGTATCCTCACATAGCTGCTGGATGTATGTTCGTGCTGGTCGTCCTGCTTTTGCACGGCCATGTGTGGGGGTCCATAAGAGTACATCACTTATGAGTTCGTCCCTGCTTCTGCAGCAGTGTCCTGCATGTCTGGTTCGTCTAACAACATATATATATATATATATATATATATATATATATATATATATATATATATATATATACGCACACATGGATATACATATTTTTACACGCCTATAAATATATAAGATATATAAAAATACACAAACGTTAATATATATAGTCTTCTTAGGTCTACAGAATTCTTCTCATTATTCTCAGCTAATCTCAAGAATGCTTTAGTCTGGATAATCTCGTTTCCTCCTCTGATTTACATTTCCTCCAGTATTTCCCCGCCTTTGGAGACCATATCAAATCCATCAGCTAAAATTCGTAGCACCATCACTCTCTTGTTCCACAGCTTTAATAGGTCTCTAGCAAGGTCCAAGTATTTGTTTTCATTTTCGATTCTTTTTATTTTCACTCATACAAAATCTTTGAGGAGGCTACAGTTTCTTTCTTTCTTGTTGATTAACACAGAGCGGGATTAGGTGATTCCAGAGAATTTTATTTGACTCGTTTTACAGGATAGATTCTGGTATGTGTATATACCATAGTCAAATTTTGATTTTTAAATGATTGCCAAAAGATCATCTTTCTTAAACAGTTGTGGTTAGACTTGTACCTTTTTGTGCTAGTTTGTAGCATTCACTTATAAGGTCTCTAACGTTTTCACCTCTTTCTCCAAATAACCTACACTTGCTGTCCTGTTGCTTATAATCAATTTTCACTTTAAACTAATAGGACCTTATGACGGTGTTTCTTCTGCTTTTAGATGAGATTTTATTTGGCTTCCTTTTTTTAGCCATGTGCAGGTCTTTTTGCGTGAATTCGCGCTAGATTGTTGATTGAAATATCCATGTGGTTGTTTTTCTTCCCATTTCTGTTTCCTAGTTTTTATTGTTTTTCTGTTTATTATATCATACTCTTATGAAAATTTTTCATACCAACGTTAGCCGGTGGTTTCTCACAGGAGTTTGTGTGACAGCGAGTCTCCTCAAGTCTCCAGGACTCTTCTCAGTATTCTGGCCGATCTTAATACTGTAGTTGGATGGTCTTAACCCATCCTCATTTCCAAGTCCTCCAGTCTCTGTATCAATCCTTTGGTGACTGTGCCGAGTGCACTTATATTCAGTTCTCAGGCAACGTTCTGGTACTTATCCTTCTTTCCGCTTTCTTTTGATTTTACTCTGTGATCTGCTGGCAAGTTGACTTTTTTTTGTTGACTATCACTAGGTCTTCTCGTCAGGCCAAAATTAGGCGATCCGTTTGTATCTCAATACCTCAGGGCAGTTTGAGAGTCTCATTCTCCATGACAGATTCTTGGTTGTGCTTATACCATTTGTTCGCAAAGATAAATTTTAATTTTTGCACAATTTTCAGTAGATCACCTTCCCCTCCAAGTTGTGTCTAGTCTTATACTCTTTCTGGGCTAGTTTGCGTTATTTACTTATGTGATTGATGGTTTCGTCTCGATCACCTCATAACCCACATTTACTTTTTCGTTGCGTCTTATCTATTTTTGCTTTGATATAATTGGTCCTTATGGCGTTGTTCTGTGAAGAGATTCAGTTTATCGCTAATGTTTCACTTTCTTTGCAACGTCCAAAATTTTTCTTTTGAGATGTCCTTCGTGTGTCACTTAAAATGTTCATACCGTTGTTTTTCTTCTCATTTTGTTTTCTAGTTATATTCATTCTGTTGATCTTCGTGCATTGTTTCTGGTCACTGTAATCAGTCGTCTTCCGCGCTTTTTTATGTAGTGATCAGTCGTTGTATCGATGCATCAACGGTCTCCTCAATGCTGGCAAGTCCTCTTCCTCCTTCTTTTCTTGTCACATACAACGTCATCTCTGGGATGTAAGGCATATGATGCATCGTTGTTAGTTTTCTTTTTCACTTGTCCGTTTCTTTAAGTTCCTTCGTCCGCTTCAAGAAAGGTTCCGAGTATCTTTTATAAGGTTCCAGCAATATAGTTTAGTATCGAGTCTTTGTCTCGTTCTCCTGAGATATTCTTTTAATATTATTTTCTATCATATCCGCTTTGATATTGTAAGTTTTCTTTTCTTCGTGTATTCTGATGTTTTCCTTGTTTGGTAATTCCATTCCGTCCGTCATGTTGCGTTTCCTGCTTTTCGTTATTGGCATGTCCCATTTTTCTATGCCAAATTCCATCCTTAAGTCCTGACCATATGTTTTTACAGCCTGTATAAGCGTTTACAATTTTTTTCTGTTTTGGTAAACAATTTTATGTCAACCTTTTACATTTGGTGATTGATCTTTTTGTTTTGCGATTTAATAAGTTTGAATCAGCTTGTGCATTTTCTGCGTATGAGGTTGAGTGTTATCATCACTATTACAAATACTAATGGTGATAGCATATCTCCTTGGAATATACCTTTCTGGATCTTTACCTCAGCTAAACTTTTTCCTCCTACTGTCAATTCCACTCTCCATGTTTTTATGGTTTTCTCGATATATTTTATGACTTCGACTGATATCTTGTACATTTTTGACAGTCTATTATTCAAATTTGGGGAAACATGTTGTAAGCATTTTTGTTGTAAATTCAGGCCATAGCATTTTTTGTCTCATTTTACTCTCGTTAAGGATCGATACATAGTAGTTAATCTTTTCTGACTATAATCTGCGATTTAAATGAAAAGGCAACGCTACTAATATAAAATCCTATCATTCAACTTTACTATTCAAAAAACATGTGTAAGATTTGAAGGTTCTTATCTATTTATTTATTTTTGTGCTTACGCCTTGGGAGTGATTTTACATAAGAGTTAGTTGATGGTCTTTCATTAAATTCTGAGTGACAGTAAGTCTCCTCAAATCTCCATGACTCTTCTTAGTAGGCAAGCCGATCTCCAGAATGATGTAGTCTGGATAGTCTCAAGTCGTCCTATGATTCCCCACTTATTCACTCCATTTTCCAAGCATCTGAAGACTGTTCAAAGCGCACCAAATTCAACTGGTATAACCGCCAACTTCATGTTCCACAACTTAATTAATTCTTAAGTAAGGTCCAAGTACTTGTTCTTCTTTTCATTTTTTTATTTATCTATTTATTCTTTTATTTTCACTGTGCGATCTGCCAAATCCTCGAGACGGCAAATTCTCTCTCTCTTTTTTTTTTCTGCTAAATATCAGTAGATTTGGTTTTATGATTGGGATTCGGAGATCTGCTTCTATTTCGAATTCTCAAAGAATTTTATGCGTCTCATTCTCATGAAAAGAAACTTTCACTTTGCACAATTCACAGAGGATCACCTTTCTCACGCAGTCGTGCCTAGTCTTATACTCTTTTTTTTTTGCTAGTTTGATACATTTACTGATGTGAATAATTGTTTTTATCGCAATAAAACTTACATTGGCTATTCCGTAGCGTATTATCGATTTTCAGTTTGATATAATTATTGCTGCTATAAAAAGCGATTCAGTTTCTTTCATAAGGTTTTCCTATCTTAGTTATGTCCATTTCTTCTCCTGTCAAATTTCGCCAGTTTATCGCTTGAAATATCCATCCAGTTGTTTTCCGTTCCCTTTTTGTTTTCTAGTTTTTGTTGTTGTTCTGTTTATCCGTATGTTGTCAATGTTGTTACTGACCGTGGTAAAAAAAAAAAAATGTTTCTTTGCTCCTATCTATGTAGTTCTAGAATCCTCAGATTTTTGCACACAAATTTTCTATTTAGTTTATGCTGAATTATTTATCTTTAACACTGATGACTTTAAGAATTTGCTGTTGTTTTTATAAGACATCACAATTAAAAATAAACACCAAGACAAGATACTTAACACCAGCACTAACATACTAAACATATTCAACAACTAACACGCGAAACAAATCATCCCACCCAATAATAAATCATTCCAACAAAATACAATTCGCAGCCGAACAAAAGAAGGAGTTATTTAAAAAGATAAATTCCTCTGTAGAAAATGAATCGTTTGGGAACAAAACCTATGGCAATTTCTCTCTCAACTGGACCATCATCCAAAGAAACTAGCAAGAAAACGGGAGACAAAAAAGATTTTGAAAAGGATAATTCCTTAGTCTTTAACTTAACTAGTCTAAACAATAAATTGGTGAAAAATATGCACTATAACAGAGTTAAATGATTGTAGATAGATAAGTTAGAACAAACAGCGGATATATATATATATATATATATATATATATATATATATATATATATATATGCAAGGGTTTATGTATGTATAACACATTCCGTCATCACACACTCTCTCTTTCTTTCTTTCTTTCTTTCTTTCTCTCTCTCTCTCTCTATATATATATATATATATATACGTATGGGGGGTTATAAATCCCTTTGTACTCATAAGTCTGTCTCTTTCTCTAAATATATATATATATCTGTGCGTGGATGTATTTACGTGTGGATGTGTGTGTATTATTCACTTCATCTTTCTCTCTCTCTCTCTCTCTCTCTCTCTCTATATATATATATATATATATATATATATATATAAGTGTGTGAGTATGTGTATGTGTGTGTGTGCATCACTACGTTCCTATCTTATAATTTTACAAAGATTTTTTTTTGGTATTTCTCTTTGATTATAATTTGTCTATTTTCCTTTTATAACTTATAAAAACGTTACAGAAATGCATTCTTATCTGTTAAAATACAGATGCTTAATAAAGCCTTAATTAAGGAAATTGATAAATAATATTCGAATAATAATAATGTATTTTCTTTTCATGAACAAGCCCACTGAGAAACCAAAGCAATAGTACATACGAAGATCATTAAATACGTTTCCAGACTTTTTTCGTATTGGCACTTTTATTGATAGAACACACATGAAACTCTAGTCCCCTTCGAAGTAATCTACTCCGGCTGCAATGCACTTGTTCTACCGTTCCAATAACTTCTGGGAGGCCCCGTAGAAGTCCTCTTGTGGGAGCGTGTCAATGACCTTCGTCACAGCCTCTTTCATCTCCTCAATTGTCTCATAACGACAGCCTCTGAGCTTAGGGAATATGCAAAAGTCACAGGGTGCGAAGTCTGAACTATAGGGAGGGTAAGGAACTGTCTTGATGCCCATCTTGGTCAAATAGTCTGTGACAAGGATGGAGTTGTGGACTGGTGTATTGTCCTGGTGGAAATGCCACTGACCCGATTTGAAGAGTGCTAGCATCTTCCCAAGGAATCTCTTCCTGAACTCCCTAAAACCTCAACATAGTAACCCTAACCCTAAACCTAACTCTCTGGCCCATCAACTCTGGTGTATTGACTTCCTTACACTCCCCACACCTCTCATCATCCCTCACAGACTCCCTGCCTTCCTTGAATCTCTTATGTCACTCAAAAACTGATGCTCAATTCATGCAAGATGGTAGAAAAGCAGTCTGAAGCATTCCATTCGTTTCTGTGGCATTTTTTGTAAGTTTAAAACAGAATTTTATTGCATATCGTTCTTCTAAAGTGTCCTCACGTCCAGATTTGCCTGTACAAGAAAAAGTCTGGAAACTTATTGAATGTACCACGTATATATATATATATATATATATATATATATATATATATATATATATATATATATATATACATATGTATGTATGTATGTATGTATGTATCCTTGTATTTTCTGTTGAATATTCTTAAGGTGTCGTTTAAAAATCAACATTGGATCATTTTCATTCGTAACTGGTTGGTGATATTTATTTTTTCTTAAGAAACTCTTTGCTTAAATTTCAGTGAATAAAGGAAGTGGAATAGACAGAATACGAAATAAAAAAAATGCTGAATTTGTCGGAGAAAGAAAGACACGATGAAAGAACTTTTTTGAAGAACAATCAACTTCTAGAGACAAATCGAAACTATGCTATGGAAATACACACAATACACATAAAGAACAAAGAGGTGATGTTATAACAGACATACACACACAGGCACCCCCCCACACACGCGCATATATATATATATAATTTTTCTTTTGCTTGTCTGATTTGATGATGTTCCAAGAAAAATCGACAAATGATAATTTCTGATATCTGCAAGCTGTTTCATTAACTCTGGGACCAAGTTTAAAATAAATCTTCTAATTTCAGATTTCGAATGCGTCTATTTGCTGTCTGAAAAAAAATGAGCTGAATATATATATATATATATATATATATATATATATATATATATATATATATATATATATATTATTCAGTTCATTTATATATATATATATATATATATATATATATATATATATATATATATATATATATATAGAGAGAGAGAGAGAGAGAGAGAGAGAGAGCGCTCTAGCGCTAACTAGTGGTTTTCAATAAAAATGAATTCAAGCAAATCTCAGATTTTTAAAACTGTTTTAAGTCTGTAAACGGATTTTAGCAGTGTTATCATTTGGATAATCTTGATTTTCTTTTGCATTTCACCCAGTCTTTTTCCCCCGGGTAGTTGGGCTCTGTTCCAAGTGCTCAAATTATGATTAATATCACCGTTATCTTCATGTTCATAAAGTTTTTCAACTCTCAGGCAATCTCCTGGTACATGTACCGTTTTTCTATTTTTTTATTTGTTGTTCTCAAGTAAAATTATATAGTGAAATCCAATTATTGAACATGTCTTTTCTTTTTCTTCATTTAAATTAAGGGTGGTCTTTGGGCTTGAATCGAGTGATATCTTTGAATCTCAAAATCCTACATAATTGTATTTCACATTTTGTAGGAACTTTTCTGATTTCAGATTATTATTATTATTATTATTATTATTATTATTAGTAGTAGTAGTAGTAGTAGTAGTAGTAGTAGTTGTATTTGATTCCTTTTTCTTAAAAGATCAACCGAGTCTCACCCAGACATATAGGCCAGCAACTAGCTAATGCACATTCTAACAGCTTGATTATTACATATATTATTCATTTACAAATGGACTTCAAACAATTATATATCTAAATGACCAACAAGTTGGGCGGAGGGGTTCCTTAACCTTCTCTGTTATCCGTCCCTACTACACATCGCTCTTGGTCATTCCTGTCCATACAGAGCTGATATATATAAGTCCATACTAGTCAGCCAACACTTGTGTTAGCATATGTGGAATTCCGTTAGAAAACATCACTTATGAGTTCGTCTTTACTTTCCCGGAAGTACCCAGCATGTCCTGTTTGTTTGGTTTGGTTTTATGGCATATCAACCGTTGTAGGCTATTTAATGCCAAATCAATTTTTATGCATACAGAATGTTCTATTTCAAACAATTCAGCTTAGAATAAGTACACAGTTTAAATATCAAAAATAGTTCTATTCCAAGCTATTCCATTTAGTCAACTGAATGGTTCCAAGTATTCTTATTTACCAAGTCCTCCGCTCGGGCAGGATATGACACAAGGTCAATTTTTAAGTGGAGTTTAACAGGTTTGAATTCAGAGTTTTCCTTCTAGACTAGATGCCTCACCAAGGCTGAAGAACCTAGTCTGCCCTACTATTTACCCATAGCTGTAATGAGAATAATTGGATTCATACCTTTCCCAAGGTTATTAGTACTATGTGAAATGCAATTAGCTTGGTCCAGGATTTGAACTCGTATCACCGTGTCCATTTCCTACGACGATAACCATTACACCACGGGCACCTCCAATGGTTCCAAGTATTGCTATGTATCACTAACAATTCAATTAAGCATCAGTCATTTATTTACACTCAGTTAAATGTAAAAAATAGATCTATTTCGTACAATTCAGTCTAGCATAAGTACACAGTTCATTTCAATTTGACCCATAGATATGATCCAATCAGGTACTGCCACTCCGGGAACGATGGCGATTAAGGGTTACTCCGCATTCCCCAACGCTCCAGCATTTCTGGAACCTCACCATCAGATTTTTTAGTGTCATATCAAGACACTCTTTGGGGGAGTCTCACTCCTCTGCTGAATTGCAGTCGTTATATTCTGCAGCCTCAGCTGACTGGGCCAAGTTCAGTTTAGCATAAGTACACAGTTAAATGTTAAAACAGTTCCATTTCAAGCAATTTAGTTGAGCATAAGTACACAGTTTAGTTCTAGTTGACCCATAGATTCATAGATCAGGTACTATCACTCCGAGCCAGAGTGGACCTGGGAGCGATGGCAATGTTGGGGTACTCTTTCCCAAAGCTCCAGCATTACTGGAACCTCACCATCATATTGTTTAGCGTCATATCCAGAACACTCGTTGCGGGTGTCTTACCCTAGTTCAAAGATGCAGTCGGTGTATTCTGCTGCCTCAGCTGACAGGGCCATATCTTCTTTGTCTTACCGTAATAGTTTTTGAGATTGGAAGCAAGTGGCCGTACAACTACTCTTTCGTACTTCACTGCTTCCAGGGTTTGTTCAAAACGCACTTAGGTTCTTATGTAGTTCCAATTTTCGAGTTAAGCTGTAGAACTGCCACGGCTGTAACTTGAAAGAAATCCCACTTTATTTAAGAAAGATCAGATTTCCATATAATCGATAATCGGTCAATTACAATTCACGCCTTCCCTATAAGTATATTGACATCGTTTTCAGAATATAAATAAACTGTTGTTTTTTAGGGATGGGAAGCTTGAAAGGAGATCCCATACCATTATTAAGTTACAGATTGGATTGGAAATTGATGTCATTTTTCATTTTAAGGGTTTAAATATTATTGTATTCACAAAACTATTACTACCAGAGGCCGTTTTACAGTTGTATAAATAGAATTATAACAAATTATTTATTCTATTCTTTTTCTTCTATAGCAGAGAGAGAAAACGATACAAGAACGAGAGCCCCTTTCTTTATGGAAGCAAAATACCTGAAGAAATTTGGAGAATACACAAGTGAAAATATTAAATGAACAACAAAAACGAGAAGGAATGCAATAATCTAAAGAATTCTTTGACTGTTAATGACCCCTTCCCTCTGACACTGACGACCTGTCCTTGTTGGAAGTATTTAACTGAGTCAGCTAAAATACGCAAGTGAATTTGCAGCAATTTCAAATTTTGGCTTTCGTTACTTGTCACCTTTTGTTTTAGACGAACTAAAACTCAAAGCTGCCTATAGTTTAAAACTGCAATAGACTATTTTTTGCATTTTACACCAAGCATACATTTTGGGTTTCCTTGGTTATTAAGTAATAGGGCATATACTTAAAATTAGATTATCATTCAATATTTGTACTCAAGTAGAATTTTGTCTTTCATTTCTATTATGCCATATTCATTGGCAAATGATTTCTATATTAGACAGGAATATGTCAAGGAAGAGTTTGTTGCACCAATTACTAACGTTTTATTGTCATTTTATTTACCTTTGTTTCCTTTCCTTCCGATTCTTTTTTTTTCTTTTTTTGGTTTATTCGTTCACTCTTATTCTTTCATTTTAACGATGGACTTAGTCAGCTGACTATGATGGTCACCGACAGCAAAATTCTCTTTATTAAATAAAAGGTTGTTTTACTGCCCAATTTGTAGAGTCGATAACAGCACAAACCATCTCCAGTCACACTACTGTATCGAGACAACCGTTCTTTATTCCCTTTTAATCAAATTGAGAAATAAAGAGAAAAAATAAAACAGGTGCGTGGTGAGAGGGAGAGAAAGGAATTGAACGGGAAGTGACAAAGATAAGAAACATTGAAAGTTATGGTTATTTTCTCTTATTTAAGTCTCCTATCTGTCTGTCCAATTAGTATTTTAGCTTGTCGCACACATGAGATTTTCCTCGCCAGCCCTTTTCCAAGGAGAAAATTATCTTTTGGTCAACGTTTTTATTCCCAGTGATCGATCGATTTATACATTAACAGTCAGATGAGTGTGTATATTGTTTCTCAGTAAACACACATACGGATGAGAGCGCATACACATACCCACACATTAACCATAAGTATTGTACATAGATACAAGCACAGACATCTACACGTAATTAAGTTGAGGGACTTATTTGCGTGGCTATATGTAAAGAATATTACTTAAGTTAATTCACTTGAAGCAAAATATTTGGTCATGTAATAAGACCAAAGAGATACATATTGCGCATTACGTCACTTTCAAAAATAAACAATAAAGAGTCACACTAACAACAAACCTAAAATAACTGCCCCCTTTATTCCGCCCTTTGAGTTCCCAGGACACTAAAATATACATAATTAAAAAAGCAGTCGGTCAAATCGTGATAAGAAGGCATTATTTCTTATCCTCTATTTTAGTCTTGCTCCATCTAATGGTTTAAAAAAACTGCTACTTTGATCGACAAGAAATTACTATTTTATTACATTAGGCGTCATGACATAAACATACGCGATTATTAATATTCGATCTGATGTAGACATTTATACAAATATTTTTGATTAAGTGGGACAGACATTTCGTGTCTACTACTTCTGTATTTTATCCGTTCAAGTCTCTGTGTGAGTAGTTTGAATTTCGGGTGAAATTAATTTAAGAAGGCACCGTATGTTTACCAAATACCAGAACCATCTTCTGAGGAGAAAATAATCAAATGATAAACAAAATAATGAGTCATATACATTTATAAAAGAAGTTGAAGGAAGAGAAAATGCTGCCTAGATATAAATACTTATACTTACTTGAATTTAAAATTGGTTCTCATATGCTTAGGAGCAGACATTTAACGGTAAAATTTTTCATCATCGAATGATGGGAAAATAAATAGGTATTGAAATATACGGAGAGAGTTCAAGTGCCCAAAAGCAGACACTTGATGACAGATTGGATATGTTAAAGGGGATACATTCAGCTAAATGGTTTTACTCTATCGAGGATTAAGGTGCACAAAAATTGGTCATACAGTTCACAATAATACTCCAGGTGCCTTGATGTGTGATAGGATAACATTACACATAAGATGAAGTCGAACAAATATCTTTTTCGACTCGGAACAATGAAAGGTATTTATGCTCAATATCAGTTTTTATTAGAATTGTGGTTTATTATATGGATTAGAAAAATTCTTTTTTCGGATGTAATCAATGATAACGTGAGCATATTTTTCCGGATTGAGGCAGTTGTATATTCAGTCAGGCTTATCGACTTGATTGTTGGTAATTCAAGTAGGTATTTACCAAAATATTTCCCCAAAAGATTGATGTGACACAAGGTCAGTTTTCAAGTTGAGTACAACTGTTTTAAATCCAAAGATTTTACTCTCCTTGACCAGTTGACATAAAACGTCCAATCTATCCAACTATTTACAGTGTAAAGAAATAAAAATAGCCGTAGAGAAAATAAATCATACGATTCCTAAGGACATTAGTGCTTTATGAGATGCAAACAGCCTCGTCTAGTATTTGAACTCGGGGTCACCGATTCAGTATCTTTTGACGATAACTGTCACGCAATGAATGCATATTAAATAGAGTGAAGATACATGAAGTTGAAAAGAGCACTCAATCAGAGGATGTGGTGCAGTCCGTCGTTCGTTGGACTAAGTTACTACTTGTGCATCTATAGTCAGTAAGCAGTGAAGATGAAATGAATCCAAGCATGAAAATCTTCCAGGAAATTATTAGCAATTAGATCCGACCCAGCTTTAATAAAAGCATCTTGTATATTTTGATTTCTTTTTTGTTGCTGCTGTGATTCAAGTCCCTTTCCTTTTCTAACTTGAAACTACCCAGTGCCTTTACAGTTTCCATCAACTCCGAATTTTCGTCTTCTTGTTTAGAAATTCAAGCACTATGTGGAAAATGTCATTGAATCGGAAGGAAAATGTGTAGGCAGGTACGTCTGAAGGCCTAACCATAAACATCCGGAAACTACCAGCCAATCAATTTTAACGAAAGATTTGACTAAATATGTTAATGACTCATTGATAATCAAAGTGAGCTGGGACCTTACACTCTTAACATAATGTGCTTTTTGCTTTTCAAAATACTCGACAAAATCCACTTTCGTGATCGCTATCAGGATCCTCGACGCATTCTCCTTAATCTTGGCTGCAACATTTGACACAACGACCCGAGATCAAACCTATGACAAAACTTTTCAGGTTTCGCTCTGATGCCCTTAAGAATGGTATCAATTTATCTGAACAGGTTCTGGAGGCAGCATCCTACAAAGCAGCAGCTGTACGGCCACCTACCACCCATCACGAAAACTATCCAAATTAGACGAACTAGACATGCAGGACACTGCAGGAGAAGTAGGGACGAGCTCATATGTGTAGTACTCCAATGGACCCCTTCACATGGACGAGCAAAGGTAGGACATCCAGCTCGTACCTACATACAGCAGCTCTGTGAGGATACGGGGTGTAGCCCTGAAGACCTGCCGAAAGCGATGAACCATAGGGAGAGGTGACGAGAGAGGGTCAGGAATATCCGTGCTAATGGCACGACAAGATGAGATGATGATGATCCCCTCACACGATTTAATTCAATAGTAGGACATTCTGGGTTCTTTAGCTTTGCTACGGCAACTGATCCAGAAAGAAAATTAGCTATACTTCACATAAAAATAAATTGTCTCGTATCTTGGCAGAAGAGTAAAGTAAATAAATACTAAAGTAAATAAATACTATTAAATAAGTAACCATATGGGAAAATGGCAATTCACGCACGTTCAATAAGATTCCTTCTAACCGGTTGCAAAATAAGAAACATTTATCATAAAAACCTTTGACTACATTACCGTAATACGGCTTTGTTATATTTGTTCGTCTTCATGTGTGTACGTGCATAATTACTTTGCGCTATTCATCTAATTCATCTCAGCAAATAATATCTCCTAATCTTGAAAGTTGATATTTGAAATGTTATCATCTAAAAAGAATTGTGTAACGGCCATTGCTGTACTGAAATGTGAGCAACTGTTTCGTCCACTAAGAAGAATATTCATTCACATCTATAAAAGCACATTTTATAGCTTTGGAAAACAAGCATCATTGCAAATGTCAAACACAAACACAGTATTACAGATATACACTTGGTGTTTAAAAATAACAAAACTATAACGGGATATACCGAAAAAGAAATCAACAATAAATGAAACATTTTCTTCCACGACATTTAACACATTTATTTCCGTGGGATTTCGATTGGGTGAATAACCTCTCAAATTCCTATTTTTAATGTGATCATATTTCTTTCAAAGTTCTCCTTCACCTAAATTCTCAGTAAAGAAAACAAGAAAATGTGTCCAATCCTGTCAAGTAAGTATGAAGTTTGTACAAATACTTTCTTTCACCAAAACCCATCATGAAAAGAAACAATTACTGACACCCACTCGTCTAGACAGCCATCTCGACATTAGCGCTAAAAAATATTGTTTCATATGCATCTGTGTTAACACGTCTTCATATGATTTGGTTTGGTTGTGTTTTATGGCATTTCAACATTGTTAGTTATTTGATGTCAAATCCTACTCTCTCTCTCTCTCTTGCTCTCTCTCTCTCTCTCTCTCTCTCTCTCTCACACACACACACACACACACACAGAGGGGTTAAAGCGCTGGACAGCGGAATCGTAGTAAGCGAGTTCGTACTGCAGTCGCGCTATTACATTTACTTTGGGGGAAATACCCTTGCAAAAGATATGAACCCCCTTATCCTCCCAGCAATGGGTTAAACAGTACCACTACTGTTCTTCTAGCAGAATGGTTTTGGCATTAAATAACCTACAAAGGTTGATATGCGATTAAACAAAGAAACCAACCAACCAACCAACACACACACACACACACACACACATGATTTGGAAGCAAGTAATTTGTTAGTGACATCATTTTTAAACGAGCCAAACACGTTAATTTGTACACAGTGAATTTGTTTCAAGTATTTTTATCCAACACAAATAATTTTATTCAACATTGTTTATTTGCTTGCACTGAGTTAAATGGTGGTAAATAATGCTGTATGATGCTAATGATTCTGTTCAATATTAATCAGTTGTCTGCATAGTTAATGATTTCAAATATGGGATCCTAACAGGTATTACCACTTCGGTTCAGAGTGGACTTGGGAGTAATTGTAATGAAGAGGTACTCTACATTCCTTTAAATTCCCAGACTAGAGCAGAGTTGCAGTCAGTGTATTCTTCAGTCTCTGTAGAATTTTCTTCCGTTAAATTCCTCTCCCACTTGTTCTAATTCCAACTCTCTTAATAAATGTATACGGCTTGACATTGTGTTTGTAATTTCATTATTCGTCCTCCCAAAGATGGCTACTGCTGAGGCTGGAAGTACTTGGGAAAAATACGGTGCCTTCATCCTATCCAGAAGTCATATGACTCATACAAAGACTTGAACGTATCGACAATAGATTTGACAGCAGCGAAATGTCTGTTTTATTTAATTAAACACGAAGACACACACACGCACACACACACACACACACACACACACACACATATATATATATATATATATATATATATATATATATATATATATATATATATATTAATAAGGAAAGGAGAAAGAGTGTGTGATATTCAGCATAGACCATGTAACCTTACTTCCATTTTCATTCGCACCATTTTTATAAATAATTAAATTTTTTACAGCCGTTTACCATCATTTTCCCTAATTTCTAGAAGGCATACAATCTCATTCCTTTTAATTTATCGTATTTCTATAGAAAAATCAGTCTCTGCGTGTACCGAACATAATTTAATTTAGTCCCTATTCATATTCTTCCCGCCATAGCCAACTTTTATATCATCTTCCAAAAAATTCCACTTAAAGGAAGATAAAACTCATCTAAGAGGATCCCATTTTTACGCTGAGAGAGCTTCTATCTTGTTTACGTTATTAGTAAATTATTATACTTCCTTTTGGTTAACTTTTTTCAATTCAATTCTACTTTTTGGTGGGGTAAGATAATATAATAGGCTCTATTTTTTCTACCAAGCTCTTCACATGAACTTACGACTTTTTTTACGATGTAATGGAATGTGTCTGCCGGCGCTGTTTTTGATCTCAGAGAGTCAAACAGAAACTTTAACATATCTATTGTCATACTCAGAGAACGTCGTTATATAAACAAAAATATCAAGGTCTATAATGTTATAACTCTAAATAATTAATAATGTGATATTTTTTCCTGTTTGTTTGTTTGTTTCATATATAATCATGTCTGTTATATAGCCATTTCTTGGTATTTTCTTTCTGACTTGTTCAGCCATAGGATTTTCAGCACTTCCGTTTTTATTTACTTTCGTTTATGGTTCATGTGAATAATAATGATTTTTTTACGTAATGTGTACAGTACTATGCAAAACTCTTCCACTATTTCAACTATCGATTTACAATAGTTTAAATAGCCAAAAACCTTTACACTAATTGCCAACTTAAAGGATTTTGTGTATTAGGTTTTTTTTACCAATGAAATATTCTCCCTTTTGGATTGCTTTCCATACCTTATCTTTATATTTTCTAGTAGGCGTTCTTGCCCACTCATTATAACAGTCTATTAGAAAATATAATTTCTTTTTGCCTGCTATGCGATTGAGAAAGCCATTATATCCCACATGACATCCGTAGACAGTATTCAAACTCATGTAAAAATACGGCCAAAATTTAGATAGCCGATTTTTCTCAATTAAAAAGATCGTGCCGCTTGCCTTGAACAGAACCTTATCTAAACATACAAACACGTTATAATATATGCTGTCAAGGAAAGGCATCGATATAAAATAATGAAAAAAGATCTGCAGATTAGTAATAAGTTAGATAGTCATCAATTTTCCGATTATGTTTTTTATTCAACCCAACTTTGACGAAATGTAGATTATTATCTTGACACTCTGAATATCCTCTTAGTTCTTTTTAAAATCAACATATAACAAAAATTCTCATGAAATTTATACATTCACATATGGCTTTATATAACCCAATACTGCCTGCTATACAGTCGAGTGTTCAACTAAACGGATTGTCATACGAAATTTGATGTAGAAGGTAGGTTAGTCAGCCGACAGGATGAAAAAATAAAACCCATAAAAAAGCGTATGGACCTTCGTGTAGAGTTAGCAGCTTATTAGAACACCCAGGCTGTAATTAATAATAAGACGAATCATACATATTTTTCTTGGAGAAGGACATTAGGATATAAAACCTGCCGTTTCAGTAACACATATTTTAAGCGAGTTCTTTTTTTCTTTGTATATGCTGTTGAAGCTTCATTGAGTTGGATTGAATTAGTGTAGTTTCCTCACAATAGAAATCTTCAGCTACAGGTCTTGTGAGATATCACAAGATGTCAGTAAAGTATAACATGTGCTAGCAATATTTGAATTCGAATATCAATCATCATGTATTTATGTATTTATATATGTAACCGGAACCCAGCAAAAACGACACATTGTGACGTGGTTTTTCATAAGGAAATAGGCTTAAAATGCTCTTAGATAAAGAAATTTCCATTTCAATATGAAACTAAATGATAATTTCGCGCAGAGTGTCATGCTTAATCCTTCAAATTTCCGATACGTGTTAAATTCTTTAATTCCTTCCTTGATAGAAACATCAATATCACCATAACCTGCTGTTACAAGAGGAAGACAAAGGATTTACAAGTTATACTCTATTTATTAAAATCATTATATTCTGTTTGCATTTATTAATTACCTATTGTAGAGCACGCAACTCTCAAAAGTCATCGCTTGCGAGATTCTTTTATATTGAGTACTTTATGAATTACAACATGCTTCAAATTTCATTATTTCCTCCAGCAAATGAAAATTTCCAACTCAGAGTGTTAAATTGTCAGTAGTCAAAGGAAACAATTTATACTGGTTTCATTCTTACATCTGTACTCTGTTAAGGTGACTCTATCGCCAAAAATGAATTAATTAACCATCTTTAAAGAATTCCTCATTCAGACTAACGTGCAAGCTTAATAGCGTGACATACAGTGACAAGGTGTTCTTCATTGGGCGCCCAATAAAGAGAGCCTTATGTCAAAGTTGCTGAACTTCAACAACTGTCTATTAGCACAGATTACGTTAAAATCTTGCAAGTGTAATCCTGCTGACGTCACTTTACAGACAGTATAACTTCTTAAGTAGCCAAGTCTCACCCTACTTGACTGCTTAAACTGATCTCAGCTTTGGTACGTGTCCGGACTGAGTAAATCATTCCGGCTTCTCTTGTCCACTCTGTGGCGCAGTGAAGATTGACCATGCTTGACGTTTGCTAAAACGGACAACGGTGAGTCAAAGCTTAAAAGGATAACTGTCAGATGAGCCGGCTACATAGAGGAACACGTGTTTAATTCCATTTCAGTGCGACAGTTTGACTCGACGAACGTGATTCAGGCAAACGTAGAATTAAGGCTGTATCCAGTTAGGACGTTCGTATCATTAGCAAATTATTGTCGGAGATGATGGTGCGTCGAAAAATAATGCCTGCATGCCCCACATATCAAAGAGAGACAGATATTTAGAAAAGTATTGAGGAGAAAATTTTTTATTTAAATAAATGTAACGATTATTAATGTAGAAAAACATATTTGGTGGAGGACAAAACAAAAGAAAGAAAGAAAGAAAGAAAGAAAGAAAGAAAGAAAGAAAGAAAGAAAGAAAGAAAGAAGTTATAAATGTAAAGAAACTACAGAAAGAAATACAAAAGGTGATGAAAGAAAATAAAATAAAAAGAGAAATGCGATAAAAAGAAGGAAGGAAGGAGAAAACAGATAAATTAGATTAAATGACTCAGAGAAAAATAGAAATAAAGAGAGGTGGAAGAAAGAAAGAAGGAAAGAAAGAAAGAAAGAAAAATCCAACAAATTGAAAACAAGAAAACAAACCCAAGAAAAAACAAAATATAATCTGAGATGTTGTAGTAGTTATTATTATTATTATCATTAATATTATTGTTTGCTTGCTTGTTTGTTTAACCTTCTTGGTCATCTTCACTTTTTACTATCTACTCACATAACCTTCAAAAACGAAAAAAGACAAAAAACAAAAAAACAAACTAAAAACAAAAACAAAAACAAACAAACAAACTAACAAACAAACAAAAAACAATTAGTCTTTGCACAGAAGATATATACACTTAATACAGTATCTTTAAACAGAACAAATTCTGATGACTAATTCATACAATAACATCCGAAAATGCCCTCTAAAATTCTTTTGTCCTTTTTTCCCGATATCAATCAATTTCATCTTAAAATTTACTTCACTAATATTGTTTTGATCTCGTTAAGCAATTAGTTACAAAAATTCACTTGTCTATTTATAAAAAAATCCAGTCGACTTAGTTTTGAAATTCGTCTTGACAGTAAATTTCCAGTTCGAGGAGAAATATTAAAAATCCTTTTGAAATTTTCAATTCGATCTTCTCTTATCTTGCTTTCTTGAAAAATAGTTTATTTTATTTTTTCTCATCTCTTCATATAACTGAAATCGTTTTGTCATTTTATTATTTTTGTCGACCTTCTTTGCATATTCTCTAATGTCAATTTTATACTCCTATTTCTATGTATCGACACTGGATCCCTGACCTGATTTAGATAAACGAAGTGAAAACAAAGAAATAAAGAAATAAAAAACAAGGAAAAAAACAAAAGAGAGAAATACACGAAGAAAGTAACTAAGAAAATAAAAGAGTCAAAATAAAAACAATATCGTCACTGAGTTCCATAACGATGAAAACAAAGGAGAACATTGTAAATATTGATATCACTTATCATTTGCTCAGTTTTCTATACTTTAATTTGATAGAACGCACGTACACACGTACACACACACACACACGTGAGTGTGTGTGTGTGTGTGTGTGTGTGTGTACGTGTAAATCTAAAACGATGTCCGACACGTTTTTATTTTTATGAAATAAGCTATTGGTGTTAGTCTCTTTAGTTTATAGCCAATAAATTTAAAGTTATTTTCGCACTTAAGTTTTATTGCTGGTGAAAACAGTTGTAAGTGTTAAACCGATGAATTCACGAAAGTAGCATTTTTGAATAAATATTCAACAGCAAATAAAAAGTGAAAATGTAACGCCAAAATAAATGCTACGAAAAAGTTGAAAACACAAAACTATAATTTTCCATGAATAAATGATATATATTTAACAATACAATTAATATTCGTTTATTTACAAATAAATTCAGTATCGTGGTGTCAACAGTGTTGTATTTTACAACATGGCTACATTGTATTCTTTTGGCTGCTCTGCATGTTTGGATATGTCAGAAAAAATCTGAATATTATAACTTAGATTATTCATGCCATTAAATTAGGCTGTAGATATGATGGCATTTTTAAATGAATTACGCAACAGTGTTCTAGAAAGAAGACTGTCTTGGATTACGATGTTTACCACACACACACACACACACGCATATATATATATATATATATATATGAAGGGTTGTATGTGGGTGTGCGCACGTGTGTGTTTCCGTGCGTTTGTATTCTCATATATATATATATATGTGTGTGTGTGTGTGTGTGTGTAAAAGTCTCTTTCTATATATATGCATTTGAGTATATATATATATATATATACCCAACTTGACGTTAGGACTTTAAACATGATAGCTTAAAGTATCTTCAGCCAAGCATATTACAGACTTTATATGCAGGCAAGAACATAGAAATGACCACCCTGAAGTAGACTTAAAATACCATGATAGCAGTTGTGGGAGGATATATTTCTCGGCATCTGCACGGAAAACTCCATTAATACCGTCATAGGAGGCGTAGAAATGATTCTCAGTTTCTGTGTATAAAAATTACTTAATAGCATTGAGAAAACACAATCGAGATTGATGTATGTTCTATTTAAGGGCAATCCCTGCTCAACGATCATCTCTTGCTGCATTCCCAATAATGCCAAAGATGAAATGGATATCATTAACTTCTACGAAGGGTTATCTCCCCTTGATCGTAATATTCTCAACAATAACCAATGTGAATGCACAAATTGGAAGAGATAAAATTAATAAATTTTAGTTTACACGACCTGCCAACTAGAAATGGCGAATATCTGGAGGATTATTCAATCAAGAACAGACTTGAATGCCTAAAAGTAAATACCAAAAAAAGAGAGAGAAAACTATTCGCCTAAAACAACCCAAATAATTTGAAAGTGCAGGTAGATTATATACTCATAAGCAAAAAGTTGATATATAACTCTCTGAACTGCGAGGCATATTTCTCTCTTGAAAGAGTATCTTTCTATCACAGAATTGTCACGGCAAAGATATACCTGAGTTTACGCAGAAATACAAAAAGCAAACTGTCAACAACCACACATTACGAATGGTCTTCATATACCAATCGAGATATAAGCAATAGATATACGGTATTTGTAAGAAATAAATTCGATTCTCTTCAAGAGATAGCTGAAAGAAACCTTTAACGCAGCCAACATACAAATAGCAGTAGAGTGCATACTAACAAAACCAAAAACTAAATGTAGCCTACAATGAAAGTCATTTGTTGTTTGGTAAAAAAATAACTTGAAAAAGCATCCTTACTCAATAAATGAGACCCAACAAAAAACAACGAGCAAAAATTTAAGAAAGCCCGGGAAAAAAGTAATAAACATATTTTAAAAGCAATTATAATAAATTCAATACCAGATTTATAAAATTAGAAATTCAGTAGAAGGTAGATAATCACGATTAGCATGGTAAACAGTAAATGAAGTGAATGGAAGGAAGGAAGATATCCTTGTATGTAAAACGTAAAACTGCCTACCAAGAAGAAAGACATCTGAAGTGGAAAGAACATTTCAAGAATACACATGGATAACCTTATGAAATCACAAAGAAACCTATTTGAACAATTAGAAATGGCCAACTAGATGGTCACCCTACGACAATTTATAGAGGAAAAACCTCACACAGTATTAAAAGCAGCGAGCCATGACTAAATACCTTCTGCAGTTTGGAAACCAAGAAAATTTGATGACATACTTCTACTATGCAACACATTTTATGAACAAAACACAATAAAGAAGTAGTCGAAAGGTTGCATCCCTCCCTTCGACGAGAAATGTGACCATGGAATCCCTAAGAATTACAGGCATAATTCTAACTGAATAGCTGCCAAGGTTTATAATGTCCTGCTTCTCATATGTGTACCACCCGAAATCGAGAAAACTATTTGAAAATAACAGAATTGCTATCAAAGAAATGTACAACCTCAGAGATTCTGACAATCCCTCGAATCATTGAAGGAGTAGAGCAACATATCTCGAGGCAACACAATTGTTCACAGATTTCTCCGTAGCCCTTGATTATAGACACAAACGAGAGGGAAATTACAACTTGCATATGTTCTCCTCAATAAACCTCTACCGCTTCAATGATGCTTTATGAAAACATGAAAGCAATTTTTCTCATCTGATAAAAATACCGACTTCTACGGTACAGTCCCTAGAGTCTTAGGAGGAAATATATTAACAACACATTCGTATATACTCAGCCTTGACTATGTACTCTGAACATCAATATATCATATAAATGAAAACAGTTTCGTATTAAAAAAGCAAGGAGCAGATGATATTCGCGAGAAACTATGTCAAAAGCAGACGACGGAGACAATCTAGCGCTTCTCGCAAATAGACCTGCCAAAGCAGAATTCTTACCAGAAACTGGGAGAGGCGTTGTCTTCCTCGTGACATTAAGTGTTAGTGTTGACCAACTGGTAACGGCTTACTTCATCAGTTATAGGCACACACATTATGAAGCCGAGAAGATCTACCAGGAGTGATGGATGATAAGGAGGGATAGCAAGTAAGTCAAGCTAGCTACAATTGATGATGATGATGATGATATATATATATATATATATACAGAGAGAGAAAAAGAGAGAGAGAGAGAGAGAGAAAGAGAGATGGAAAAAAGAGAACAAGAGAGGAAGAGAGCGTGGATGCATGTAAGCGTGTGTATGTATAATGGGAGAAATAAACAATAGAATATTAATTTGGGGAAGTTTATAGACACCCACGCGTATAACTAATTTATGATTTTAATACATATCAATGAATAGAAAAAAAGAAACAGAATAATCATCGTTTCTCACATTTTGGTTAAATTTTAGTTAAAAATTAAGTTAAATAAATAAATTTCCAAGTACAACAAAATAAAAAAAGAAATCGGTGAAAAAATGAAAATTCAACCGCCAATTTTTTTCTCTGTCAAAAATTGAAGACATTTTGTAAATAACAAAATGAACTTTCAATTTTGTTTGGTACACCCACACAAAACATACTTCTTTTCCCGCAGGTGCCCGTTATTTTTTATCATGAACATCACCACTTGCATTGGATAAGAGTTAAAAAAAAAAAGAATAATTCGTTCATTTACTGTCACGTTAGCTGGTGGTATTTTATATTATTATCTGAATTGTGCTTGATATCTCTCCTACGTGTTTTGATATACATGATGAGCACAAATTCCATGTCTGATTGTGAATACTGTGAATAACATAGACCGATATTAGAATTGCTTTCTTTACTGGTAGCGCTAAAATGATAACTATCAAAACATAATCTATGAGTTTAAAATTTGAATTTGTTTGAAATCAGGGAAAGTTTTCATATTAAAACTGTATACCCAGCTCGTAACCGACAAAAGAGCACATAGTTATTTGAAATTGATCATTGAGATGTACAAGTTTTTAAGATTGAGTCAGAACTTGATTATTGCTTAACTTAAGAATTAACAATCGTTATTTTGTCTCTTATGTAGGTGAAAACAAAGTTCAAGCACTCGTGTAAAAAAAAAAATGTCTGTACATTAGTCACAAGAATAGGAGCCTGCCTTTTTTCTATCATACAATTCTGAAAGTCTGTAAAGCTCGCAAATTAGAACTTGAGTTCCTGACATTGATCTTTGCAGGAAATATAAAAAGGTTACCTATCTATTCTTCTGACTCATGAATAAACATCACGATTTAGTAGACAGATTCACACAGTCGAAAAAGTAAATGCAGAAGCACGGGTTCACTAAACTAAAAGATTTTTATCGTATGCGATATGCTTATACGAATTAATTAGAAAAAATTAAAAAAATAATAGTTTCCTGAGCCATTTAGCCCAAATCTGTTGCCTAGTGTTGAAAAGCTAATATTTTTAACAGCAATGACACATTAGTTCTGTAAGAAATATCAGCCATCGACCGAAGATCACTTTAGCCATTAAGTTGTGTGAAGGCACTCATTACTTCCATAATTACTTCGACTGAAATAGACTTGACTCCCGTCCCTCGGTAGACTCGTTTAATCCTATATACTTTACCTAATCACGTTCACCATCAAGGAGCCATGCTAACATCTGAAACCAAAAAAGAAAGCAATCTCAATATTTTAACTGTGTTTTATCAAGACACGTAATTGTGCAAATGCAAATGCTCCATATTCACCAAACTTCCGTGTGACATTTTCTTATATCCCAAATCGAAAGCTTTTGCAAGACTTGTGGATTCAGAGGACATTAAAATAAAGTAGCTTAACACCCTATCAAAAGAGAATTTTTCAAAGGAGCTTTGCCCAATGGAAAAAAAACGTGGGAACAAATGTGTTCAATACCAAAGGGACTATTTTGTAGAAACTTAGTTGGTAAATAGAACTATTGTTTCGATATCTTTGACACGTGTCTTATATATCTCCTAGCACCCCAAATAAAACTTGGTACATCATTTATCTCTCTTAAGTTCTCCACAGTAGGTTTTCTTCCTCAGATCCCCAGAACATTTAGTCTAAAACTGTGTAGTCTTTCAGTTTTTTTTTATGACAAAGGTGACCAACTCATCCAAAATTCTGAAAACTCCTCCTCCTGGGGCTCAAATATTGTGACACTGTGCCAATCTAGAATTAGGTTAACGCTTACAGATGTAAAAAATCAAGATTTTCGTACTATGTTTGGATTCTTGCTGAGTGTGTGTTCATGCCGAACAAATATCCTTAAGAAATATAAACGTATACAACTTCCGGTAATCTATTTCATTATCAGCTGTCTTAAAAGTTTTATCACTGGTATGCTCCAAACTTCGTAGTAAATAAAATAGCGATTTTATCGTGGAATCTTCTACAACTTGTCTCTAAATACTTGAATAGGAAATTCATTAGAAAATTAGGTGTCATTGATAATATCTTTTCCTAGTCAAGAATTCTTTCCTGGTAGCAGATAAGCTATCCTCCCTGTCTCGTTAATCAAGTGGAGATTTGCATCTCCAAAACAATCCCTTTGCTCCAAAAACACTATCACGTCACCAACTTATCCACAAACGTCTAAAAACTCTGAGAAATAAGCGAGCGCAGGAAATTACCTGTCAACTTTATATATAAAGAAAAGTATATTAAACATTTTATACTAATAAATATCCCGAGTAGGTAACCTAAAAACAATGATTTTTTTACAAATACTTTAAATTATTCAAGACTATATACATTTGTTTAGCATAATTCATTCGTGAGGAAAGTGACACTTATCAATTCGCAATTTAATATAACGAATCGTTTTACACTTATTTTAAACTATTGCTATCCAAGAGTGAATTGTCAAAATATAACATACATGAAGGAGGCCATGGATTACAATAGATGAAACGTTGTAATCAAAATTAGTAAGGAGAAATCTATTCCATTAATCATAGCGTTTGACGCAATAGGTTCATTGCAATTAATCTCTGTCTATCTCTCTTGGTTAATGAAATATTTATTGATACACTTCTCATCTGCTTATTTAATGTGTGCTAATTTAGTTTTATCTTTTTATCTACTTAATCAAATCTCCTTAAACTGATGATTGAGATTGATTCTTAATGGTCTCAAGCTAAAAAGATAAAATTTAGGATTTTGAGCTTCAATTTTTAAGACAGGCAGTTACTAACAATTCGAAAGATTATAACATCTCAATCTTTAACAGTTCCTTGTAAGTTTGTTAATCCTGTTACAGCACAGGGTGAGGGATATTCAGTTCGACCTGGAATCAAGAAGATAAGAAATCCGATATATAAGTATTAGAAATAAAAAGGTGTCTGAATTTTGGCTCGTTTCTCCATTTCACAAAGGTTCACAAAGGCATTTTAAGGTTTAGCGGGAAAACTTTCAATACATGAACGCGCGTTACAGAAAGCGAAAGGATTTAGACAAAAAACGAGGTTCAGAATATAATGCCGTTTAATATATACAAAAAGAGAAACAAAACAAAAACTACCTGTTTGTAATGTGCGCGCGTATGTACTTATGAAAGATACAAAAACAGAGTTTTTTGTTCTTGGACGACGTAGAGAATATTAATCTAAGATTGTACTTAACTTTGTTTTTTTCTTTCTTTCGCCAGTATGGCTATGGGTTATATCGGCCATTTTAATCAGGGTTATTCTTCCAGCGGAATAATGGTTTCCTCGTTCCAAACGGTTTTTCAGAAGAAATTTGTTTCCTCTGTCTGGTATAAACAGGACAAACTTCATTTCACCATTTTATCTAAATACTACTGACGAAAATGTAGATGATTTTCTGTCTATCCAAATGTGTCCGTCTCTTTTACCTTTCAACTCATCCGAACCTGAAGGCCAATTTTCCGGAAGTGTCACTGCTTCTCCCCTGCGGTATAGTTTTCAAGTTCACTTAACGATACACCTTCTCCTTCTCCCTCCTACTAAGAGAGAAAGGGAGACTGAAGTATGACTGTGGATATGAGGGAATGACCTGACTTCGTGCTAAGGGTTTAGTAGTAATTCACTTTCTCGTACTGACCGCCGTAATTCTACTACCCCTCGCGCCTGGGTTGAGCACCATGTTTTTGTAAAATCAATATCATGTAAATGATATAAATATCTCTATCCAGGTCCATTCGTACAAAATCGTGGCACGTATTCTGGGGATAATAATCTTTTGGTAATTGGTGATCACCTTCAGAGGATGAAAGAAACAAGTGACACCGAGTCTTTTCAACTTTGATTACGTTTAGAGGCGATTCAGGAGGAAGGATCCAATGGTTTTCGGACAATTTCCCTTGTTATATAACGGGTACGGCGAGAGGTGCTCGGAGCGGAAAGCCTGAAGCCAAAATTGGACGAGGGGCACCCGTGACACTGAACCGATATGTCCGCTGACTTTGAGTTCGGGTGAAGAGTGCTAATTTAAAGCATGCAGACAGAAACAACGTTGCTGCAAAAATTCGAAGCACGTAGTCAAGAATGATTGTTCGCCGTTATACGTATATATGGTGTACAAGGTAAAATTGGGATGACGTAATAAGCGAAGGAAAAAAGATTCACTCTTCATTTTCGGTATTGCTGAAGAACAGACGCTTTTTCTTTTCTCTCTTGGTTTTCAACCAAAACTCTTGTCACAGATAATCTACGTAAAATAAAACATTAAAGATGATTTTCCTAATACTGCGTAGAAATTTTTGTTTTTTGACCAAAAGTCGAGTATACAAGGTGGGAGGAAATTTCCGTTAACTCCTTATTATAAGCTCGAGTAGAACTTATTTTCATCCCGTAATTTTGACCCTCTTCTTTCCTGAAGATACCAATAAATGTATGCTCTATCTGCTTGTCCTTGCGTTAGTGACCCTTCTTAGCAGGTAGCTGCTTTATTTATATCATTAACTTTCCAGATGCTGGTCATTTTGATTTATCAGCAACTGCTTTGTGGTTGCCTGGTAAGGACAACTACATTTCTATTTTCTACACCCGGAGTCATTTCCAAGTCATTACAACACACTTTTGCTATATATATATATATATGTGTGTGTGTGTGTGTGTGTGTGTGGTGTGTGGTTTCTGGACATATTTTATAGATAACATTTTTAAACGAACCTGGGGCTCATTATTTTGGCACACAGTTAAATAAGTTAACTTATTTCTGTCAAACATAAATAATCCTATTTACTTTTAATTAATTGTTTGCACACACTTAAATTTTTTCAAATATTAATATGTATCGCTTATTATTCAATAACAGATCAGGCATTTGTTTACACACAGTTAAATGTAAAAAACAGTTCTAGTTCTCATAATTGACACAAAAAAATCACACTTTTGCTGAAGATGTTGACACCCCATTTCGGCGAAATTGAACTGCCATGTTAAACAGTTTTTTTTATTTATTTCGTCGGTAAAGGAAAACAAATGAATGTTCACTTTCATCGGGTCATCCCAGTAGGCTGTATCTCCCCACAGCATTCAAAACGGATGGAATCAGATTCTATGTCTGATACTTGATGAGTTTCAAATGGATGTGCTGAGGGAACTAAGTACATTGTATTTTAGAGGTTCCCACAATATAAACTTCATCTTTCGTCATATTTGTTTATGGTAGAGATATTCACGTCTCTTCCATATCGTTTATCTATTCCGTCTCTTAATACCGACCCACTCTTCTGCCCTACTCCGTTTGTTTGTTGTTGCATGTTTTTATCAAGTACTGTAATTAATTTTCAAATCTAATAAAAAGAGAAGTTAGCTATGCACATAAAATTTGGAGATTCCAGATGCAAACATTTTCTTTAGAATCTTACAAGACGGTACATTCCTGCAAGTCAAGAATCTGAGATACATACCGACCATGAGCATCTCGATCTCACTATATATATATATATATATATATATATATATATATATATATATATATATATCACCAGACATATCATGAAATAAACAGATAAATAGTATGACAGCCAATATCTGCGCGCTTGCAGATTCCCAAGACGTTACACTTGAGTAAATCTTTTTATGACTATGAAACACGCATTCGAGATACAATTGGTTTTAATATTGCTGCCATCAAACTGTTAAGCCAACGAAATCGTTGGAGGGAATCACTCTCAATAACATTTTATAGATACATTATAGGAAGCTGGAATCGCTTATCAGGATAAAAACAATTCCACTCAGCATGGGGTAAAAACTGTTTTGCTACACAAATAAATTTATTAACGAATGCAGGAAATGGACACGGCAACACGAGTTCAAATGCTGGACGAGACTGATTGCATTTCATATGGCACTAATACCCTTGGGAAAGGTATGAATCCAATTATTCACCCACCAGCTATGGGTAAATAGTAGGACAGACTAAGTTCTTCAGCCTTGGTGAGGCAACTAGTCTAGGAGATGGGCCACTCTGAATTCAAGCCTGTTAAACTCCACTTACAAAAGTTGACCTTGTGTCATATCCCGCCCGAGCGGAGGGGTTGGTTAATATGATAAATTTATTAATGAATCATATATATACATATATATAAATAGAGAGAGAGAGAGAAAGAGAGAGAGAGGGAGAAATATATATATATATATATATATGTGTGTGTGTGGTGTGTGTGTGTGGTGTGTGTGTCTGTGTGTGTGGTGTGTGGTTTCTGGACATATTTTATAGATAACAATTTTAAACGAACCTGAGCTCATTATTTTGGCACACAGTTAAATAAGTTAACTTATTTCTGTCAAACATAAATAATTCTATTTACTTTTAATTAATTGTTTGCACACACTTAAATTTTTTCAAATATTACTATGTATCGCTTACTATTCAATAACACATCAGACATTTGTTTAAACACAGTTAAATGTAAAAAACAGTTCTAGTTCACATAATTCAGTTTATCATAAGTACACAGTTTAAATCTCAAACTGTTCTATTTGACCTTAGATATAACCCTTTCAGGTATTACCACTCCAGGTCAGAGTGAACCTGGGAGCGATGGAAATGAAGGGTTACTCAATATTTCCCAAAGCTTCAATATTACTGAAGCATCACCATCTAATTTTTTTTTGTCGAATCTAGGACACTCATTAGGAAGACATACTCCTCTTCTGATATGCAGCCGGTGTATTCTGCAGCCCCAACGTAATAACCAACGATATTATATATATATATATATATATATATATATATAATCATTAATTACATATATATATATATAATTAATGAAAATATATTTACATATATAATCATTAATGATAATAAAATATACCCACCTTTAACACAATCCCCCACACAAATATATATAATTAATGATAATATATATGCTTCTATAATTAATAATGATTATAACATATACCCACACTCTAACACACACACACACACACACACACACACACACACACACACATATATATATATATATATATATATATATATATATATATATATATATTAAATCTCTACCCAAATACACAAATATTTACTAAAAGTACCTTCCTTCGACGAAAGAATTACTGAAATGAAATAGAAAAGAGGAATGTTCTCCTGATCCAATCTTCTAAGTAAGCAAAACCTACCTGCCTAGAAAATTAATCTTTGAAATACGCTATCATGAACATAGGTCACTGGCAGGGATGATGAATACATGACTACCTCAATCTAAATAATACGTGACAAAATTACTTACAAGACAAAGTCTGCTACAAGATCATCATAGTGTGGTAGCTAATAAGTTCTTCAAATTTCTCACTGTCCTCTTACTTTAGCTTCACATATTTACATAACTTTATTTATTATGGCCCAAGGCCAGTCCTTTTGGTAACACAGCGTTTACAAGAGAGGATTGCTAAACATTGCTCTAAATAGACAATCGCCCAGGTCCATCTTTTCTGTTTTGCTAAAGGCATTTAAACTTAGTCTGGCAACCCACATGCAGCAATATGACATTTGCAGAAAATTCTGTCTTATTTATTTACTTTTATTTGATTCTACTTGTAGTGTTTGTAAGTATCATGAAAATATGTTGTTCTAGATTTATAAGACTATAAAATTTTACTATTTTCATTCACTGCTTCTAAGTGTTTTGATTAATGTTTGAACTTGCTATACCACAATTAAAATATCAGTACATCAAATGACTCTAAATTTTGTTTGTTTCATTTTTTTCTTTCATTATTACAAATTTCTGTTTTTTTCTACAATGCTGGGAAGGTTTTTTTATGTAATTCATATTAATCATATAATATTAATCATATCATTCATATACTAAAAAAACAACATCAGTGATTTTTTTTTTTTTTGCTTTTTTGGCTTTATAATGCAGAAAACATTTTACGCTCGATTTGATAAAATAGATTACCCAGATAATTGTTTACATTAGAAAGAAAGTAGCTCTTATTACGCAAGACACATAAGCGCTTAAGAGTTCAGTCCAAGATGCAAAACACTTGGCTAATATCGGAAGATTTACTTATAATGGTGAAAGTATGTTGGGGCAGCTACACTTTCGACTAGTTGTTAACAGAAAAATGCTATAACAGTAAGCTTCATTAGCTGGAAAACACTCTTCAGATTATAAATTCAGTGATTCTTTTCTCTTAAGCTGGCTGTCTTTTCAAAGATAAAGAACGCAATCTGTCCTAATATCTACACCAAACTTGTAGGAGGGAAGAGAAGGATTCATGTCTTTCTTTAAGTTATTAATATGAAATGAAATGCAAACAATCTCGTCCAGCATTTGAAGTTTTGCCCCTCAATTTCATTTCACCAAACGATTAAAAGTTAAGTCACTTACACCTCCAAATGTTTGAAGGCGCGATGAATTAAATTGTCAGGCATTTCAAGAAAATGAATTTCAGCAGATTGGAAAAATAAACAGGTTTTTTTTTCAGTTTTATGATTCATTTCACTTTTCATTAAAATATCTCACTGATGAGAAAGTTAAAGATTATCGTGATTAGCAAGTTTGGTAAGAAGTCAGGTAAGTTGCCCATAAGATTTACAAGAATTTATGAATGACCATAACGATTGGTTTGGTCTAGTTTATTTGTTTAATGGCACCATTCATACTGTATGCCAAAGCAATCCTTGTTAAAGAAGAGAAGAATACAATTTGATAAAAGGCATGTCAACATTCGAATGGTATGTGAAAGCCATCCTAATTTAAAAAAAAGAGTAGATTACAAATTGATTAAAGGCATGTCAAAATTCGAATGGTATGTGAAAGCCATCCTAGTTAAAAAAAGAGTAGAGAACAAAGGCATATCAACATTCGTATGTTATGCAAAAGCAATCCATGTTGAAGAAGAGTAGTAATATTATTTAACCAATAATGTGGAGATAAGTTTCCTCATACCATTTCTAATGGTATTAGCTGAAAGTGAACGAAATAACGTGACTAGAATTCGAACTCGCTTATTACGATGTCATACAGCAGAACGTTAACCACTACCGCCGCTGAGACATCCCTGACATGGACGATATAGACAACATTAAATTATATTATCAAACTTTTTCCCTCTTTTATTGATGCACAAATATTTGACTTAATTGAACATAACAATTAGGTATTCAGAGTAAAAGGTCTATTTCATTAAAATATTAGAACACCTTTATATAAATTTATCGTCCTCTCCGCACAAACAGAATGTGACACAAGGTCAGTTTTGAAGAGGATTTAAGCAGGTTTAAGTTCAGAATGTTCCTTCTCCTAAACTGGTTGCCTTACTAAGATTAAAGAGCCCAATATTCCCTACTATTTACCCATAGCTGAAGGAAGAATAAATGGGTGTTTTACTTTTCCTAAGAGTATTAGCCTTATGTGAAATGCAACTAGTTTCGTCCAAGATTCAAAACTCCTTTATATGATGGCAAAGTATTCCAAAAATGGTAAGATGAGTTAAAAATTTTGCAAAATGTTGGATGTTAATTTGGTGAATTCTTCAAAATAAAACAAAAGCTGTCAAGCAATCAATGTAGAGATCTTCGTGTTGACTCTTCGGAACCCACCTTTCTTCCCATTTCTTTTATCCCAGATTGAATCTTGCCCCTTTCCTGAAGCGTTAGTCTCTTCTTGGTTGTCGAATCGTCACCAACGCAGGAACTTGTCTATGTTTTAAAACAAGTAATTATACAAGTTCGTGGACTATATGGTTGGTTTGCTCTGTTCGATTACCTAAATATATATGCATCTACATATATATGCATTTTTAACTTCAAGAAGGTGCTGTTTCACTCTAACTATAGGCACGTTCATGAGAATATATATATATATATATATATATATATATATATATATATATATATATATATATATATATATCGTAAAAAAAACTTTTATCTTCTTTTACTTTTGACTTACCTTTTTCATTTGTTCTTTCTTTATTTCTCGTTACCTTTGTTTTTTTTTTTCCACAAAATCTTTATTTATCTGTTTCTTTCTCCTTTTCTTTTCCATTTTCTGTTTTATTTCTTTCTACTACAAGCGCTGATTTACGTATTTTAACAATTTTTTAAGACTTTATTTACTTTGTCTTCGATTTGTCATCTTCCAAGTCACTTGTGTTGTCGTCTTTCTTTTAACCATTCAGCGTTTTTATTGTGATAAAAAAAGAAGTTAGGAATGGATCAGAAAATAAATCCACCAATCTGATTATTCCAGTGATGGCACGATGCCACTCGCACCAGTCACTGTTGATATCGATGAGTCAAGGAAGAAAATATCGATATCCTATCACCACTTTTCTGTTGTATTCAATGTCGTCTAAATTGATTGATGTTTCTTTATGCGTCATTATTTAGTAATTAATATTATTTAGTAATTGTAGTCATCAAATATGGCTAAATAAATTTCTTTGTAAGAAAAATAATTAGCAATTTAATCCTTATTCCTCTATCTGAAAATTTTCAGATAATTTTTTTTCATTTTTTATATAGACTTATTATTTAATGTTCATCTTAGACGCAGTCACAAATCGTATACTTGCTGGAAAAGAGGATTCTGTTTACATATAATCCAAATGTATTTTGTGAATAGCTTAAACATAGCTTTTTACGTCTCTCTCTCTCTCTCTTTCTCTCATCTTCTCTCTCTCTCTATATATATATATATATAAATATAGGTGTGTATATATGTTAGTTTATAACTATTCGTCGAATCATTGATGGAATACGTGCAAAAATATCGAGGATATACTCTGGTTTATAAATTTCTTCAAAGCAGTTGTTTATATTCATAGAAGAAAGAGTGAATACATTCTTCTGTCACATGGTTTTCACAAAGATACTTTTACCGCTAAAATGATGCTCGAAAAATCTCGAAAGCAATGAGTCGCTCAACCGATTGTAAAAATATTTTTTGACATTGTCGATGGAGTCTTGCAAAGATATATATTGGTACCATTTCTATTCATAAACCGCTAACATTACGTATTACAAATATCAATAGATCTAATAAAAATAAATCTTTTCACACTAAAATGCAAGAAGCAGACGATATCATGCAGAAACTATTACTAACGCAGATTACGCAGGTGATCTAGCGCTTCTAGCAAATACAACTGATGAAGCAGAATGTATGATGTATAGCATGAAACAGGCTGCAAGAAGCATCTTTGTGCATGTGAATTCAGTTCATATGTTTTAATCAAGACTGTGCCATTTATATGTTAATTCGCAAGCCTCCGAAATTTATAGACCAGTGAAAAAACGTGGATAGCAATATCTCATCGACTGAAAGTGAGGTCAACGTATACATGGGTTAATCATGGACTACTATTGACAGGTAAATGACTACATAGAAATCTGAGCTCTCCGATAAAATAAAACGAATTCTTCTATGCTGTATCTGTACTATAGTATAGTTGCACCACTTAGAGTTAGACGAATGCCTTGAGTAAAAGTTCGATTAAAACTACACAAGCTGGCCATCTTGAATAAATCATCGAAGCTTCACCCAAGAAATCAGCAGCTATACAGCCATTTATTCTCATCCCCAAACGATGTGCAAGACGTAATGAGTACTGCTAATGAAGTAAGGACGAACTCCAAAGTGACATTCTCCAGTGGACTCTCATTGATGGACGCACCTGTGTTGGCTGACCTGCCAAAACTTACATTCATTGGTTCAGTGCCGATATTGGATACCATCTAGAGGACTTATCAAAAGCGACGTCCGATAAGGACATATGGCACACGAGCGCGCGCGCGAGAGAGAGAGAGAGAGAGAGAGAAAGAGAGAGAGAGAGAGCATATGTGATATGTACATCCCTTGTTGATGTGTTGATGATAATTATGATATACACACATAAAATTGGCTCAATATCGATAAAAGAGCATGCATATCTATGTTAGGACTCTGTGTGTGTGTGTGTGTGTGTGTGTGTGTGTGTGTGTGTGTGTGAATGCAATATATATATATATATATATATATATAATTTGATATTACGATTGGCAGTTATTCTGACGCTGTAAATTGTGAGCTAATCGGTCACTATATGCTTTTCAAAATGGCATGCATTTTGAAAAGGACAACTTCGACCATTATTGTTATTAATACTAACAAATTCACATAACGTCAAAATATTTAGCAAGGCAAAAGAAAAAAAAGAGGGAAGAAAAAGAATTGGAATACGCCCAAAGAAACAGCGGTTTTAATTGCCGATTAACATATAATGATGTCCCAACTGCAAGAAAACGTAAGAGGAACTGAAAAATTATATAGTTTAACCCACAGTGTAATATGAGTGTTACCACAAAAAGAGAAGATTATTTTTAATTTGATCGACAAGAATTTCACTAGACCTGAAATGTTGCATAATTTATTTAGAATGAATAATATAAAAATAAACTATTGGCGTTTATATAATATTCAGAAAATCATTTACAAACACAAATGAAAAATCTTAAACGAGGTAACTGCAATCCGAGTGGGCACGTTGAAAGGTTTCCATTAAAGGATAGTTGTCAAGTAAAAAATGTAATATAAAAGGTTAGGGTGAAAATGAGGAAAATGATGGTGAAAGAATCTACAGTGGAGCCTCAGCACTGGAATGAAAAAAAAAAAGATAGCATGATCATAAAAGGAGATTCGTAAACAGAAAATATTGCTATCGATCCATGCTGGGGTTCCATATACATAGTTAAGAAACCTCTCCGTACAAGCAAGATGCGACACATAGTCAGTTCTTACGTAGAAGGTTTGAGTTGAGAGATTTCCTTCATAAAAAACCTGTTTCTTTACCAAGATTGAAGAGCCCAGAGAACAGTTTTATTCATAACTTGCCAAAGAGTATTAATGCTATATGAAAAGCAAATAGCCGCATTCACACTCACTTACATTGTGAGAGAGAGAGAGAGAGAGAGAGAAAGAGAGAGAGAGAGAGAGAGAGAAACACATATATGTATGTGTATTCATATAAGTACATATATACACGTATATGTACGCATATACATATATGTGTATATTTATATACATATATTTTTCTAGATATGTATGATAGAAATATGTGGAAAGTTGAATAAATCAAACACGTAACTTAGATTTAGATGTGTGATATTTCGTTTGGGCTTTATTTCATCTTCAAGAACTTCTTCAAGACAGACTGTTTTCTGAGATTTTCTATTCAAAAGCATGCGAGGAGAGTGGATTGGGTATAGTTGTTGCAGGAAAAGTTTGGAGGGATTTAAAGTAAAACAGGAACACACAATCATATATATAAGCGTACATATATAGGCTTACATATATATATATATATATATATATAAACACACATATATACGCATATAGACATGTGTTAGCATGAATACGTATATTTACATATATATATATTTAAATATATGCACACATGTTTGTTGGTTTGTTGGTTGGTATTTAATGCCTATCAACACTTGGAGGACATTTAATGCCAAATCTTCTTTATATATATATATATATATATATATATATATATATATGTGTGTGTGTGTGTGTGTGTGTGTGTGTGATTTGTAAATGAATATTTTTAGGTAACACTTTAAATAAGTCAGAGTAGATTTTTTTTCACACTGTTAATCATTCGGCTCTAACGTTAATAATTTTATTTCTACATAATGAGTTGCAATTTTTATCGTTAAGGGTTTTCGGAAAATTGTCTTCATCTTTATTGTTATTTCCGCAACGTTTCGGAAGATATGTCCTCCGGCCTTTTTCAGGTGTTTGTCGAACTCGGGAACTTTCACGGAACTTCGAACTACGTCCTTTATTGAATCCAAGGGTGTTGCCCGTTCTGATTCCGTTAGCCATAACCGGGTACAAGTGTTAAGTATTCCTGTATTGTTACTCTCCTGTAGTGAGGATTGAACCTGCAACCTCCTGCTGATTGTCTCCTTAAAAGCTTAGGGAACCAACGCCTATAAACGTTATTCAGATTGAATTTTGGGGGCCTTATAAACTTAATGTTATTTGATTAGAATTGCAACTATTACGCATGATTTTTTTTACCTGTGCTCATAATCATTTTTTTTGTGGAAATGACAATAAAGATGAAGACAATAGTCCGAAAACCCTTAATGATAAAAATCAACAAGCTTCGTCTCAGAAATTTAGACAACTAAGCAATTGCAAGTATAATTAGGCAAGGCACACAATTCAATTAAACATTAGTCATTTATTTGAATAGAGGTAAGTGGTTAGTTGAGCAGTTCTATTTGACCCATATACAAGACCCTAACACCTACTAGTGCTCCAGGTCAGAGTGAATCTGGAAGTAATGGCAATGATGGAGTACCCCGCATTCCCCAAAATTCCAGCAATAAATTTTCAGCTGGTTAAGTACGTATCCAGGGCACTCAATTGTGAATAGGATTATCCCTCTTCAGAGATGAATTTGGCGTATTCAGCAGCCAGAGCCGAATGGTCTATATTCATATATATATATATATGTATAAAATTAACTTAAATCGCGAGTCTAACCCCGGGGTTAGATTTCCTGATGGTCCGATAAGGTGAAACTTTAGTAGAAGATTTCCGACTCGCGATTTAAGTTAATTTTATAATTGGCTCCACTCGTGTTGAGCACACTTGTAATTGTAGCATTGCAGTATTCGCGGAAGGTTTTAGTTTTCTTTTGACCAACTAACTGCATATCCCTTGATTTTTTTCAAGGGGTCTGACAAGGTTGGCTTTTCTTTCTTTTTGACCTATAATATTTTTTCTTTTTCCCCCGGGCAGTGATTCGAGATACTCTTATCTCTTGTTCCTGGAGGTTTTTTTTTCTGGTACCGTGAATGCTGGTAGATATTAGATTAGTAAATATATGTATATATATATATATATACACACATGAACATACCTGTACATACAAAAATATGTGCATATATACATGCTCCCTCTCCTCGGGGGTTGAGCACACTCGCAAAGAAATTAACGGTTGCCACTCCGGTAAAGCAGAGCTCTTCTAACAAATTCACTACTCCGGTGTCCGTTAGTGTAAAAAATAAAGAAATGGAAAGATTTTATACGTTAAATTCTCTCGCTTACTTTGGGATTGCTGATTGTTGTAAAGTTATGTAAACAGGCTGACGTAAAGTTGGCTGGGTCTCGATTCCAGCTTGAGACATCTTGCGTGTCGAGCCACACTGATACAACGAAACTGTCTACCGGTGGCTGACAATATGTACGTATATATATCCATATACATACACATTTATGTATGCATATAGACACACACACACACACTTATATATATATACGTATGTATACATACACATACATTCTTATATATATATATATATATATATATATATACTGTATATGTAGGTATACATTCTGATATATGTTTTTTTAAAAAAATAAACATAAATATGCATGTATATACTTGTATATGTATATATGTGCATATATATAAACAAATATATACATGCTTATATGTTTGTAAGAATACACACATATATATATATATATATGTGTGTGTGTGTGTGTGTGTGTGTGTATTTTATGAAAATGTACACGGATGAAAGCGCAAGGTCTTCGAAAGATGATTTCATTTATTGAATTTTTTCCGGTGTTAAATCTTTCGGTTTTTAGATCTTCATCGGAGCGTATAAGTTATTAAATGGAACGAAAAATGTGCCGAAGATTTCGAACATCTTATTTCCATTGGTAGCCTTCTATTTCAAATTTGTTTGAGGTAATTAGCGTACGAAAAAAAAATCCACATTACAAGTTGCTTTCCCAGTCTGTCTGTCTGTCTGTCTTAATCTATCAATTTTTCAATCTATCTTGGCATGTACGTGGTGTCTTTCCAGACTCCTTTTGTACAGGCATTTAAAATTGTCGTAGACTCTTGAAAATTCACTATGTTATTGTTATACATTTATGAGATGACAGACCAATTTTTATGATTTCAGGTTCACATGAACAGCTTCAGCAGCAATTCGAATACACCCAACTAAAGCCTGATTGTCACAGCTGGTGAATTTCAAAAATACAATCTGGACGTGAGGACACTTTAGAAGAACGATATGCAACAAAATTCTGTTTTAAACTTCGAAAAAATGCCAGGGAAACGTATGGAATGCTTTAGAATGCTTTTCGACCATCTGCACTGAATCGAGCATCAGTTTTTGAGTGGCGTAAGAGATTCAAGGAAGGTAGGGAGTCTGTGAGGGATGATGAGAGATGTGGATTAGCCAAAAGGTTAGGGTTAGGGTTACTATGTTGAGGTTTTGAGGGAGTTCAGGAAGAAATTTGGTCGGAAGAGGCTAGCACTCTTCAAATCGGGTCAGTGACATTTCCACTTTGACAATGCACCAGTCCACAACTCCATCGTTGTCATAGACTATTTGACGAAATGGGCATCAAGACAGTTCCTCAGCCTCCATACTGTTGAGACCTTGCTCCCTGTGACTTTTGGTTATTCTTTAAGCTCAGAGGCAGTCGTTATGAGACAATTGAGGAGATGAAAGAGGCTGTGATGATGTTCATTTACACGGTCACACAGAGGACTTCCATGGGGTATTCCAGAAGTTGTTTGAACGGTACAGCAAGAGCATTGCAGCCGGAGGAGATTACTTCGAAGGGGACTAGAGTTTCATGTGTGTACTATCAATAAAAGTGCTCATACGAAAAACATCTGGAAACTAATTTAATGATCCTCGTGTATATATATATATATATATACAACTTCAGATTCTTAATTGATATACCTGGGTTCATCCTGAACGAGGTTATTCACATTTCCCGTCTGGAAACTTATTCAATGATCCTCGTATATGCATATATATATATATATAGACATGTATGGGTGTGTGTGTGTGTGGGTGTGTGTGTGTGTGTGAGTGTAGTTAGTGTGGCTTTAACACAAACAGTCTGATCTCAGAAACTATTTCTTTCAATTCCAAACCAGAAACTACCTGTTTTTTTTTTTTTTGAAAGTAATTCCCCATCGTGCCCGATGCTTTTTACTATCTTTCTCTGCCATGTTTCTATATAATGTTGAAAAATTCCTTCCGTGATGTTCTTCAGATTAGTCGTAACGGCCGTTTTGATTGCCTCTCTGTCTTAAAAGCGTTTCTCAGTGATGATTGCTTTGAGTTTGGAGTAAAAGAAAAAAGTCACCAGGTGCAAGATCAGGTGAATATCTTTGTTGTTCCTGTGCGGCGATATTTCCTTCAGACAGGAACTGCCGGATGCTCAGCACACACAGTCTCATTACTTTTCAAACATGAGCAAATATTCGGTGATAATCTAACAAACTTTGTCATTTTTCACGTCTCGATGACTTACGATCATCGAAACAGTCAACTGACGTTTGCAACACATCATTTGGCTTACATGATAGATGCTGGCGTTAGTCAGGCTTATTGAAGACCTCCTGCTTTTGGAATCATTTGTCACCTTCTCATACTCCTCACTGAACCTTTTGTGCCACACAAAAGCATATGTGCTCCACATAGTGTTGTTCCATATATTTGCTGAACAATTTCAAGAGTTTGTGATGGACCTTTTCTCAACCGGATTGTAAACAATTTCAGGTTTATTCGTTCCTACGTGTTCATAGTTGAACGATTTGACAAAGAAATGGTGTAAAGAAAACAACGTGAAAAATAAAATGATTGTCATCTATACACTTCACAGCATGCAAACTGTTGATTAAATTGAATTATTAACGTTCGATAGCAGTACTTGAAACTATTTAACTGGGTGAAAACAATCGCAATACTTAATTGCAAGCAAAAAAATTATCTTTAACTGTTTAAAAATGGAATTACCAACAACCTATTTACTTACAAATCACATCTATAACCATTTAACTGTGTACAAACAAATGACTGATGTTGAATTGAATTGCTCATATGAAATAGCTATCCTTGAAACAAATTAACTGTGAGGCAGAAAATGAGCTCTGGCTTTTAAAAAAATGTTATCTACAAGCTAAGAATTTACAAATCATATGTACAAACAGAATTCGGCATTAGATAATCCATAAGAATTGATATGACACAATATACAATAAAAAAAAACTCTTACTCTCTAAAGTCTTTCAAGAGTGGGATAATTGTGAATTCTGGTATTGTATACACATGTTTCTGAGTGTATGTACACACTTACTGCAAACAATAACCAGTCCAAACAACTTCATCACGGTGTCCTCGTAACCGGGGTGTTTTTTCCTGGGTTGAAACATTATCCTACGCAGTAATATTTGTATTTCAGAGTTTTTAATTTGCAGTTTACGGAGTTTTTTTTTTCAAAAGGGTTACCGGTGTGCATTTTAACTTAGTTAAATTCAGGAGTTAAAATGCTGATTTTCATGGCTGGCAAATACCTACTTCAAATAAATGAAGAACTCACTATTTTTACAATCATCTTCTCTCATTTGGCCTTGTACCAGACTAAAGTAAGTTGAGTTAATGTCTCTACTTAGTTTCATACATAACGCTTCAGAACATTCCTGGATTTAAACAGGAAGATATATATCCCGATGAATTATTTATTAAACATTTTATTTAATATTCACCTCATATACCGGTCTGAATTCGGCGTTCAGCCAACCCTTGTTCGCTGTATTCATGATAGAACACACATGCAGGGAAAACTGTATACCAATAAATGGCAACTCAGACATTTATCGTCTACACCAGATACCTGACGTACTGCAGCTGTCAGTATGTTGGTCCCGTAGATCAATACACAAGAGAAGCAAGTTCGATCTTCATTGAATACCATCTGTACACTTTTCTTAAGTTAAGTTAATTATATGAAATAACCTTTAAAATATATTTGAGCAATGTTGGGCTCCGAACAGACAAATAGGATTCCGTAGTGTGTTTAATCGCCATTGGGATTAATTTAATATCGGCAGAAAGTGATCATGACCACGAATATCGAGAGGGCCATGTCAGAAGACTCTCTCTCATGACAATGTTCTGAGTAGTGCCTATCACCCATCCAAATAACGTATAATAGGTTGTAGAGTGTTACATAAAACCAGGATCTAGTACCTTGACCTGATATATTACTGAACGTTTGAAATTGATTGCTTTTACAAAACTAATAGATGCACACGAAGCTTAACGACTATCATTGCAGGAAATGGAATCTGTGATTTGAGTTCAAAGTCTGGAAAAGTTCACGCTAAAATCCCTTTAGAAATAATTGAATCTATCTCTTCTAACTCAGCTATGGGTAAATAATAGCAGAAACGGTGGTTTTTAGTAAAAATCTGAATTCAAACTTTCTGTATTATACTTGAACATTGACCTAGTGTCACATCCTGCCTTTGGCAGAAATGTTGGGCAAATACATACAAATCTAAACGACTGACTTTTTATTTAATCCTACCTTTGTAGAGATCGAACCCATGCCCATCCAAAGTGCATTACAGCAAAATGAGTGTATTCTGTCCCGATCAGAGTGTATTATGTCCCGATCAGTTCCTTGATTTCATTATTTGTCATGCTAACATGAGACTACCCGCATCTCATCAGTTAGATAAATTTCTATATCAAATAATTATTCTTTTGTATAGTTTATGTGATTTTGGATGAATTGGGTAGTCATATGTATTGTCAAATTTTTTCTCTACTGGGATGCGGGCTTGGTCTCCTGTGTGAGAAGATCTGATATTGGCAGAAAGGAAAACCTTGATGTACGTGGAAAAATCACTGATGATGCAGTCGATGATATAAAGTCAACGGTGATATTTTATTGAAAATTTTGTTATTGTTACTAACACATCATTCAGTAAGTCCCAAGCCAAACTCATAAAACAACTTTTTGGCAAAATTCGACTTTATTGCTTAACATAGTCTCCTTCTAGAGTGAAATGCAGATTTCAACGCTTCTCTAACCATTCAATACTTTTTTGTAGAACGATTTGTCTTTGGCTTAAAAAAAAACGCCTCAGTTTCCGATATCACTTCTTCATTGGAGCTAAATCTCTTTCCCTGGAGCATTTTTTGAGGTCCGCAAATAACCAGTAGTCACCGGGACTATATATGGAGAATAGAGTGGGTGCAGAAGTAATTCGCAGTGCAGTTCATGTAGTTTTGCTATCGTTATGATCGACTTTTGACACGGTGCCTTGTCTTAATGAAAGAATACTTTTTTCTTCTTCATTTGAAGCCGTTTCTTGGCGGTTTCTTCCTTCAAATGCACCAATAATGCTATATGATATTTGCAATTGATGGTTCTTCCTTTCTCAAAGTAATCAATGAACAAAATTCTTAGCACATCCCAAAATATGGACGCTAAAAGTTTTCCTGTTGATGTTGGTGTCTGGATATCATGTGACAGCAGATCTCGTCAATATTCCTACATTTCCAATAAATTGTATAAAACTGATTTTGCCGTTGCACTCGTCCAAAATATACATTATTCTCAGTTCTTCAACCGTTACATTTAAAAACAAACAAACAAACCATTAAAACTGTTCTAACTATGTCAATGATGAAGAGTCAATTTGTCCGCAAATGTATTTGTTTATTTTCTTTCAAAGAACAGATAGGCTTATATTTTCGAATTCTCTTTCTGGTTACATTGAACGGCACTTTTTTTCGTTGAAATGAATAGATAATTTTCATGGTAAAAATGTCCTATCTGTTTAACTTTCTATGTCACTCTGATCCTTGTGTCTGAACGAAAAATATGACCATAAAATGAAAATTATATTAACGTTAGCATTTTATTCTTTTAACTTGATTCTTCTATACAGCTGCATCAGATATAAAAGAACTGTCAATGTGCTAATGTTAACGAGGTTTATTGATGTAAATCGTCTGGGAAACAGACGCTAAACTTTTGCTTTTAAGGTTTTCTTTACATTGTTTCATTATTTGAAAACCTTTTTTGTGAAGACAATAAGATCTAACAAAGAATTATTTGAAGAGAAATATAACTTGAGCTCTATTACTAATACTATAAAATTTAACTGCTTATTATTGAAGAAGAAAAAATATTGTAGTCGATCAGTCTATTCTAATCAAATATATTGCATATCTTTTTATTTATAAATATTCGTTTTTTTTAATGTAGAAAAAAGGCATTTTAAAGACGTTGGGTCGTTTATTGATTGGCATCGTAAAATAGTTGAAAATTAAACACTGGAGTTTTGATTGGTTTGGATAAAAAATTCCAGGCTTTTATTAGATGAAAATTCTGATTCTTCATGCGTCGGTGATTTACGAGACAGTTCCGATTATCACTAATTTTAATGCCCTGCAGTGTTCATAAATGCTCTTATTAATAGATATTTATGATTCTCCAGTGTATTTTTGGGGCAAACGTTTCAGGGTATTTTTATGCACTTTCTCTTTGCTCGTTTCATTATTTGATTTTAATCACACATTTGGACATCGTAGAGGTACTTGTCATTTGAATACCAGATCTTGTATCTTTTGTTCAATCTTATTTGATGTCGTTCAGTATTTTTTTCCATGAAGATCTTTGTCTTGAAATTCCACATTTACAGAAATCTGTACACAGTGTCTGATAAAGTTGTAGAGACGAAAAATATTATACAAATATTTTTACAGTGAATTGATATAGGTTTTTCATAAGTGTCGTATACCATTTTCAAGATATCATCATTATCATCATCATCATGTCGTGCCGCCAGCACGGATATGCCTGACCCTCTCTCGCCTCTTCTCCATATCATTCATACCCTCCGGCAGGTCTTCAGGGTTACATCCTGTGTCCTCACATAGTTGCTGTTTGTAAGTTCGAGCTGGTCGTCCTGCTTTTGCACGGCCATAAGTGGGGGTCCATGTTTTTCTATATATCTAATAGCATGGAAGCTTGTCTGCAACCATCGGTTTCATGCCGTCTTATAAATGACAATCATCTGGCAGTGAAGGAAAGATAGTGGAGAAATCGAAAAAATAAAAAAAATACTGTCAAAAGATTGTAAGGATTGTGTACAACTCTTTATGTGTGCGTGTGTGTGTTTTTGTGAGTTTTTATGTTGGATATATTTGCGTATGTGGCCGCATAAGTGATATCTAGTATGTGTGTGTATGAAGATACATGTGCCGCAATTTTGAGGTTGTCTTCTTGATATGTCAAAGCAATGTGTAGCCAAAGTCGCAACGGATTGACCGAGTAGATATTTTTTATATTGGTGTTTGTTTGTTTGTTTGTGTGTGTGTGTGTGTGTGTGTGTGTGTGTGTGTGTGTGTGTGTGTGTGTGTGTGTGTGTGTGTGTGTGTGTGTTTGTGTGTGTGTGTGTGTGATCATTTTAACTAAGGAACAAAATATCATCATCATTGCATTACGAAGAAAAAGTTTTGATTTGGAAACATAATAGACGAAGGAGTATGGTGGGTCAGAAAGACAATAAATATCGTGGTGCTGAGGCACATTATATTATGATATACTTTGGATTATTATGCAGTATTATTATTTTATGCTGGAATATGATTTGTGTTAGATTGCAATAATAATTACTTATGATGGGTTAATGATATATTGCGAAAGCTTAATTGTAATCCATGATTGTATGTACGAAAGGAATATATTGAATATATTGTGTTGCAATAATTGTTTATATTAGCGATGTGTTTTTTTTTTTAGCTTTGTGTGTGTGTGAGAGTGTATGGTGATAATTTTAACTAAGGAGCATATTATGATCATTTTATAATTAAAAAAATTAACTTTTGATTTGACGTGTAAGCATGATAGATCTGGGAGATTAGGATAATAAGTGGGGAGTTTTGTTGGATTACAATAAAACTTTTTATTAGCTGTCTATATTGTGTTAATGTTATATTATTTATATGCTTTTATATTTATATGATGGCGTGTGTACAGGGGATATGTTAAATATACTGTGTGGAGACGTCTTTCTAACCCTCATTAAAACATAGCTAACATAATGTCAACAGGTTGCGGAAGTACATGAAGATGAATATGAAAATTTAATGGAGTAAGATGGTACTTACAGTCCATCGGGTGTGTTGTTTAATGGAAGAAGGTGGTACTTATGGTGCATCGGTGTGGTGTGTGGTTAATTTGCGGGATGTATAGTAGTGGAGGTTATATAGGTAAGATGGTTGAGTTATGTGTGTTGGTGGAAATATGAGAGAAGATATTTGTTCTCATATCTGCATTTGGATAGAATTTCTAATTTTTTGTTTTGCTGGGTGTTTTCTGATGGGTGGGTGATAATTGTTAGCTTCTCGTAGAGGCAAAGAAGTCATGTCTTGCTGAAGGCGGGTGCAAGTTTTAGCATTTTCCAGGTGTTGATAGGTGAGATGTTCATGTCTTTTAGGTGCCAGATGTATGTGGATAAAGAAGTGTTAGTTAAGTAATTTCTGTTGGTGAAGGAAAGTTTGTGGTTATATATTATTTGTTTTATGGTGCCCTCCGTTGTACTTATGTACTTCTTGACTGAGTCGTTTTTTTCAGTGATTCTGTACGCTGCGTTTTTCCGTAGATAATTTCCTAGTTGGGGGCATGTTTCTTTATCTCTACAGTTGCATTATTTGTTGTGGTGTGTGATGCTGTGGATGGTTTCAATCTTTTTGGTGTGGTCTTTTATGATTTGATATGTGTTACTTGTATAACAGTAGGTGAACTTTATATTTTTGGTAGTGGGCTATGAATGGGGAAGCGATTTTGGAAGTATCTACCGATGTTTGATGATACGCTTTTGTTTTAAGGCTGGTAGAACCAACTTATATTTCTATTTCTGTGTTTTGGTTTGCTTTTTGGGGTTGTGTATTATAGTGTTTATTTATAACAGCCGTTTTGCAGTGCGTTTTCGTATATGTGATTGTATTTGTTGAAAATGTTGATTTTGGACGAATTATCGGATAGTCTGCGGCTAATTCATTTTGGCATTTGTTTGATGTTTGAGGTGGGTGGTTTGAAGACGTGTCTATGTAGATGGGTGTGTCGTTCTCTTTTTTTAAATAAGTTTCGAATATGCCTTTCTTTTAAGTTTAAGTTTAATGTTACATCCAAGAAATTTACTATTTTTAGATTTGTGTATATGGTAATTTCAAATCCCAGAAATTCTAGAGCGTTGGGTATCCTTTTCCAGTAGCTATTTACTTTTCGTCCGTTTGGATTCCTAATGAGGATTAGACCGTCGTCTCTGTATGGTCCCATATCGGTGTTTTTGTTTATGTTTGATAGTCGGGAATGTATCAGGACACCGACCAGTTCGCACATCTTCGTGCCATCAAAACTTATCATGGTTACGTCGAACAGTTATTTGTTAATCTTTTTTAATCCATGGTTTGTAGTCAAGGAAGAGGAGTGATTTACGCCAGTGGCTAGATGATCCTGATATTATCTAGTGAGATGGGTACGTCCTGGGCTACTACTTCAACTTCTCTGTCAAGTATGTATTCAGTGATGGATGGGTAATAGTCTGTGATGTCGAACTGGATGAAGGCTGTATTGTTTATGTTAGTTATAGCATTGAACCATTTAATGACGGCCTAAGTGTTCTTCCACTGGTTGAGCTGAGTTTATCATTGAGCTGCGTGTTTATATGATCCAATATATGTTTACTAATTCCTCCGTTTTCAGATTTTGTGGGGTTAATTTATGGATATGATGGATTGGTTTTGAAATTCGGTTTGTGATATTTGATTATTATAAAGGCTGGCTGCTCAGCGATAGAGTTTATTTTGTGGTCTATGTTTAATTTTGTGGCTATTTCTTTGGCTTCCTTATTTATTTTTTTGTTCATTGTGATTTCAGGTGTTTTTTGTATATATGCGTTATGTTGTTTGCTGTCAGCTTTTTGTAATTTGCGAAACTTGTAGAATATAAATTGGTTGTTTTATATATATCTACATTCATATATATGTCTGTGTGTATGTGTGTTTGTATGTCTGTGTGCGTGTGGTTAGGTGAGATATTTTAATGATTATAAGGATCGATAACAGAATCAAAATAGAGTTTAAATTTCGGATGAGGCTGTTTTCTCTTCATTCTCGATAATGCTCTGGGAAAAAGCACGTAGCCAAATTGCTGCGCTCTCGCCCACCTCCGGATATATTTATATAAATCTCTTTGACGGATGAGAGGAGAATTATTGTAAACTTTTTCATAATCCTCATATCTATACAAAATGACCCCCCACTTTTTAATCATATTAAAAACTGTTACATTCATTGGCAAAGAACCAGTGGGTCTATATTAGAAAGTAGGAATTTATAAATGTGTTTAAGTGCACAAATCTATTGAGAAATCTCTTGTTTGTTATACATATCAATCTCTGTTTGATAATATCGATTTATCACTGTATATATTATTCTAAAGGAACGTGTAATTTACTTAAACGATTTACGTTAAATGAGAGAATCAATTAATTTCTTTTTTTATATTTCGAGCGTGATATCTTTTAATCTGAGCAAAAATCGTCAAAAAGTTGAAATATGTTTTCTCTTAACAAATTTAGTTTCTTGCAATCTATCATGAAAAGTGTCAAATAAATGACAAACACTATTCCATTTTGGTGATAATCTTGATGAAGCCGATTGAGTGTTGTACAATATACTTCATTCTTATTAATACACAGCTTTTCATAAACGAACTAATGCTAAAAAATAAAAGAATAGAATGTGCTTACACGTCAATTTTATACTGATATTAATTAGGTAGCAGTTCTGTACACAGAGTCAACAGTATGTAGCTGTTGAAATTGCATCTTCCACTTGTTTCATATGGCCATCAATTCCTTTATAAAATATCAACTATGTAGTTTTCTAAGGTTTTTGTGAATAAATCTTCTAAACGAGTCAGATACGAATATATTGTGAATGTTTTCCAATCTCTACTTCCTCGAAAGTCTACAGTATTTTTTATTGTTACATTTCATAAGAATCTACAGGTCTAAAGACGTTTGTTACTTCCCAAAGGTAAAGATGACGTGACCGATGGTTTAAACTTTTCACTGCGAAACTATCTTAAAAAGATATCGCAGACTGTAGAAATATCTGTTTATTTCTAAATATAATTTTCCAAAAAGACGTTTGCATCCTTTTAAAAATTCCTCGTATACTTTACAGAATTGTTCTAGTAGATTTAAACTGTATATTTCATGGATAATAAGTTGAAAAGTATTTAGTTATTACCCAAAAAAGGAATAAACATAAAAAAAGACTTTGTAGGGGTTCAGGGTTAATATTTATACCTGTGTCATGAACTGAATTCTATTCTCTGACTTTAAGAGAAAACATTGTAACCGGAATAAAATATGACTAAGATTCTGTATTTGAATTTACCCCACTCGAGAAATTAGCTTTTTCATTGTATAGAAAGAATGTCAAGGAATATTCGTTTAAAATTACGACTCACTTGGATAAGTGTAAAGCACATGATAACTAATCAAAATTTAAAGGAAGAATAAATGTTATCATGGAATTAAAAAGAAAAAAACTCCAAAAGAAATACACGTTTTATCACGAAAACTATTTAGAAATTCATATTTTACAACGAAAACTGAAAAAAAAAAAAAGAAAAAAAAAACACCGACAAAATAAAATGCATGTTTAATACCTGATATGTGTTTCGGTTATAAATACAGAAGACCACAAAATTTTCCTTTTTTCTCACTTAGGCGGTTATTTTTAACTTATTACATGTATAGGATTTACACTCCTATATTTTAAATATGGCCGTGATACCACTTGTTCCCGAAGCAAAGATGGTGGACGTCGGTAAACTAATCAGTCACGGGAATTTATTGGTCAGGAAAATCTCGTGATTTGTGCTCACAACTACGTCCGCAACACTGATTTTGTCCAGCGCATTTAGAGCCAACCACATTTACAAGGATTGCCTATAGATACTCTTGTCTTTCAATAACTCATTCTCTGACATTTTGACTTCCTGAGGCAGCACTCTCTCTCTCTCTCTCTCTCTACTTAGTAACACAACTCAATACGCGTAACATAAGGTGCGTATACATTCTGCAACCTTTTTCTTTCCTCTTCTGCGTTTTCGGTTAGACTTGTTCTAGCCTCGAATACAACCTCAGAAAAACAACCAACATTGAAGAAGACACGTTCCTCCTAGGACACGTTGCTATATTTCTATATATCGATACCTTACATGAAATACTTTGTCCACATACATTTTATTGTCAACAGGACACTTTCAATATTTAGTCTTTTTTCCTTAATATCTACATTAGTAGCTCACATACACACACGCACACCCACAGAGGAATATTCAACAGACGCGTATTAGTTACATACACACACGCACACCCACAGAGGAATATTCAACAGACGCGTATTAGTTACATACACACACGCACACCCACAGAGGAATATTCAACAGACGCGTATTAGTTACATACACACACGCACACCCACATAGAAGAATATTCAACAGACGCGTATTAGTTACATACACACACGCACACCCACATAGAAGAATATTCAACAGACGCGTATTAGTTACATACACACACGCACACCCACATAGAAGAATATTCAACAGACGCGTATTAGTTACATACACACACGCACACCCACATAGAAGAATATTCAACAGACTATATTAGAATATTTGTAATGTTTCCTTTTTCATGTATTTTTTTATATATAAATTTAATTTTGTTTGTACTGCTTTGTTATGAAAGTTCTTTTCTCCCCGTCTTTCACGTCGTTTGCTTCATTTGATTTTCAATAATGAGCTAACGATAAATTGTAGGGGGGAACGAACTATCAACCAAACATACCAACACAAAATATGGGGGGGGGGCAAAAATATTCTCCAAATAACAGTTCCCCCACACACGCATACATCAAATCAAGATGTGGCAAATATACACCTTTTTAGTATACTTAGATAATTATTGGCAAAGAGATTTTTTTTTCTGAGAAAACGCATTTATTTGCTACACGAGCATAAATGTTTTTTGATCTTTTCGCTTTACGGTTTTCTTTTTAGTTTTTTTTTTTAAATTGATAGAATGCTATTTTCCTCACAAATATTTCATTGTAAAATCAGATTAAAATAAAATTAACTCTTTTAATATTTCTTATGAAAAACATATTTCTGATTAAAATTTAATTACATTTTTTCTTTGACTGGAATGTAAGTAAATTAAAATGTATCGGTAATTTTTTTTGTTTATTTTTGCTATATGAAAAACTATTATTTCTAAATGAATAAAGTTCTTAACTCAGTCTTCTAATGTTTACCGTATAGTTTCCCAGACCATTTTAATTGATTTATTCAGTTTGTGATAACACTTCTCGAAAAATACTCGGTTTTGAAACATCTCTATAATTATTGTAGATTCAAAAACATTATCAGAAAATATTAATAGCGGTGTACTCAATCGAAAACAACTAAATTCAGCTGTCGAGGGAAAAAAAGCCAATCCATTCCAACAATAATATTTACAAACTGGATATCATGATATCTGAGTATTGTTTTCGTTATGCTGCCTTCTTTGGATATCTTCTTTTTTTTTTTTTTTTACAATTCTGATCTTAATTACTGAAGAGATACGGTGCATTGTATTTAGAAACATTTTTGGAGAACTAATTCCCACATACGTCTATTCAGTCCTCATTTGGTTTTGTTCACGTGTGGCTTTCTATCGTTCATAATCATTTTTTACTGAAAATCAGGATGTATGATGCCTTATTTGTATTAGTATTGTAGTAAGAAGCTGTGTTGAATGGGACGATGGTATTTGAGATATTTTGATTTATTGGTGTGCTAAACCGCTAATAAATTCCTAAAAAGCAAAGATGCATTTTAATGAGACTAGCTTGATTTGAAAGTTATATATATCAGAATTAAAATCATTATGTGAGGAATGGAATTTCAGTGCATACCTTGTTGGAGACATTATGTTTATGTTAAGATTTATGCAATTGGCCCGGCAGTAAGAACTTACAATGAAATTTCTTATGATTAAAGATAAAAAATAAATTAAATGAAAAAAACTAATCGTAAATTATTTCTTCCAAGAAATCCAGTTAAATAATTACAATAACAATGACGTTTCATACTTGTGTAAATGATTTTAAACATCATTTTGATTGAATAGATTCGATGTTCTTCTTATTATTTTACTCCAATCAGTGTTTTTCATACCGGCATTATCTGATAGTTTTTCACTGGTGTCTAAGTGACAGCAAGTCTTCTCAAGTCTCCTGATCTCTTCTCACAATTCGGGCCGATCTTATTTCCAAGACTTCTAGTCCCTTTACCAATCCTTTAGAATTTGTTCCGACCGCACCAATAACAATTTCTATCACCAGCACCTTCAAGCTCCAAATTTTTTTTTAGTTCTTTTACCAAGTCTTGATATTAATATCTCGTTTCACTTTCTTTAATTTTTATGCTCTAGTCTTCCGATAAGGAAAGTCTACTATTAGGTAGGTTCCCTGTTTTTGTTGACATTCCCAAGTTCTGATCGTCTGGCCAGGATTAGTTAATTTGTTTGTATATCAAAATCCGCGAGAACTCTATGCACTTGATTCTGCAGAAACGGATTCTGGTTTGTTAATATACCACTGTTTCTTGCCCAATTCCCAGGAGATAACCCCCCACCACCACCAAGTCACGTATAGTCGTATACTCTTTTTACGGAAATTTACTTAATTCATTAATTATGTGATAAGTCGTTTCGTCTCTATCATCACATAACCATCATTTGCTAGTTTGTTGCGTCTTATCTATTTTTGCTTTAGCGAAATTGGTCCTTATAACATTGTTTTTTTGCTGCTATTAAAAGAGATTCAGTTTCTCTCTTAGCCATGTCTATGTCTTCTCATGGGATTTTACTACTTTGGAGGTGCGCGTGGTGTAATGGTTATCGTTGTAGGAAATGGACACGGCGACACGAGTTCAAATCCTGGAAGAGGCTGATTGCATTTCACATTGCACTAATACCCTTGGGAAAGGTATGAATTCAATTATTTTCCCTCCAGCTATGGGCAAGAACCTAGGGAAGACTATGTTCTTCAGCCTTGGTGAGGCAACTAGTCTAGTAGAAGGAATACTCTGAATTCGAACCTGTTAAACTCCGCTTAAAAATTGACCTTGTGTCATATTCTACCCAAGCGGAGGGGTTGGTAAATAGGGTTACTACTTTGTCGCTTAAAATATCCGTACAGAGGTTTTTGAATCCCATTGTTTTTTTTCTAGTTATTATTGTTCTGTTGATACTTGTGTTGTTTCTGATTGTTTTAATTAATCTTTCTAAGCTATTTTTCATATATTCTTCGAATCGTCGTATCGATGTTTCGACGCTATCGTCAATGCTGGTGTGTCCTCGTCTTCCTTCTTTTCTTTACTCGTATAGTCTATCAATGCCATGTCTCGGATGTAAAACCTTTTGCATCTTCATAATTTTTCTTGTTCTCAAGTCCATTTGTTAAAGTTCCTCCTTCGTCCATTTCAAGAATGGTCCTGAGTATCTTACAAGAAGGATAGGCCAGGTATTTATCCCTTTGTTGAGATTCCTACTGTTGAGCTTGATTTCGCGTATGTTTTTCGCTTTCCCAGAATATTCTTTTAAAATTTTCTTTCACCTTTGCTTCGTCGTCCAATATTTCCAAGAAATTGTAAGTTTCCTTTTTTCCGAGCGTTATGATTTTTTTCTTGATTTGAAAGTTCTATTCTTTCCTTTATTTGTCATTTTTTGCTTCTCATGATTCGGAAGGCACATTTTTTATGCCAAATCCCATTCCTGTATACTGAATGTATATTCTTATTTTTTGTATCAGAGTTTCCAATCTTTTCATTTTTTTTAAACAGGTTGATATAATCCATAAAAATTAGGTGGTTAATCTTTTCTAGCTATTTAGTTAATTTGTAACTCCTTATACGCTTTAATAATAATAATAATAATAATAATAATAACAATAATAATAATATTATTATTATCATTATTTTTTTTTCCATCAGCATTAGCTGATGGTATTCCACTGGAGTTTGAGTCACAGCAAGTCCCCTCAAGTCTCCAGGACTCTTCTCAGTATTCTTGCAGTTCTCAATAATTCTGTCGTTTGGATGGTCTCTACTCTTCCCCCAACTTCCAAGTCCTACAGGCCCTTTTATAATCCTTTAGTTACTGTGCCAAAAGCACCAATCACATTTAGTACAATCATCACCTGCATATTCCACAGCTTTTTCAATTCCATAGCAAGGTCGAGGTATTTATTCCTCTTTTCACATTCGATCAGTTTTATTCTGTGGGACAGCAAAGTCGACAATTTTGCAAGTTCTTTTTTTTTTTTTTGATTATTATAAGGTCTGGTATTCTGGCTGAGATTCAGTGATCTACTTTTATGTCAACGTCCCATACGAGTTTATTTGTGTTATTTTCTAGGGCAGGTGCTGGGTTGTGCATATGCCATTTGTTGATATGGTCAAATTTAAATTTCTTGCACATCTCCCATTGGATCACCTTGCCTACCCAGTCATGACTAGTCTTATATTCCTTCTGCGCTAATTTGCTGCATTCGCTTATTATGTGATTGGTGGTTTCCTCTCTGCCACCACATAGCCTACATTTGCTATTTTGTTGCGTCTTATTTATTCTCGCCTAGGGGCGAATGGTTCTTACGGCGTTATTTTGTGCTGCTATAAGGGGGTATTCTGTTTCTCTATTAAAGTTTGCTTTTCATAGCCATGTCCAGGTTTTGTCATGTGAGATGTTTTTATTAGTCGTTTAAAACGCGCATAGAGTTGTTTTTCTTCCCATATTATTATTATTATTATTATTATTATTATTATTATTATTATTTTACTCTTTATTATTATCTTTATTATTATTATTGTTATGTTTATTTTCTATCTTCGGATGATATTTTTGTTGTTGCCTGTCGACTTAATTTATTTATCAGCTGTCAACATAAAGCAAATTGTGTCGCTTTTACTCGGGAAGTGTATTTTTTTCCGTTTGCTTATCCAACTTGATTAATGTTCCTTGTTTGACAAAAAAGCCATTATCGATTTCCTTAAGTCTAACTTCATTTACACGGTGGCTTTATCAATTGAATAATTAGCGTGAATAATCATCAAATGGTAAAAATAAATCATCCTTTAATTCCGTTCTATAAATTTCGAAGACTGATGCTAGAGAAATAAGGACTATAAATAAGGCTTTACAAACACTAAGGCTTTTGCCTTAGTCCCTGCCAAATTTTAACGCCTGTAGGTTCAAAAGAAAAAATATCATTAAGTTCTTTTTTCTTATTGCTGATGAAAAACTGAACTAATTATTAAATGTAAATTATTACTCGCAACCAAATAATTATTGATACTAGATAGGAAAACTTAAAACTCTACAATTGTAAGCAAATCATATGTATCAGATGAGAATATTTGATATTATACAACACACAACTCTGTGCCAAAAACAAAAAATTAAACAATTACACAAAGTTGTAAATATAAGCTTACAACGAACGTGATTTCCTATTCTCCAGGCATAAAATAACCCTAGAAGAGTTGATATGTAGTTAAAATCAAACAATAATTACGCTGTTGACAGCTCTAGATTCATCACTTGAATAAATTAAAATTAAAAAAAAAATAAGTTACTTAAAAACTTACGATAAAAGAAACGATAGTAAGAAAAAAAAACACAGATAAAAACCTCGTTATGATAGCAACTATCTTAAAAAAGAAACAATCAAACCAAAATTGATATACTCTGATAATTATGTCAAATGGATCATCTCCCCAAATTAGCATTCAAATTCTTAGCAATTTTTTGTATCTGTAAAGTAAAGATGTGAGATTTCTCGAAGCACATACGGGAGGACATAAGTTACCTCCCCTGTTGTTATTAAAATATTTGAATGGTCAGAACCCGAAGGTATATTTGGTATTCACGTCTCCCGTTTCATACCGGAATAAAGTAATTCAGGATTACAAATATCGTCGTTGTGTTTATTTTACAGGATCGAACAACAGTCAAAAGATACAGGTGGAGTATACGCAACTCACCCAAACAATAAGATGGATGTATATAGGATAATACACGTATATAACTTTAACACATATATTCACACACATTGTCGGCATTAGAAACCACTGTGCTGGTTTATTGGTTAAATATTTAAAATATACAATAATAATTAAGTATTAGAATCAGTATGACATGAATAATTTTTTCGCGGCCAAATTTTATGTTGCATCTTAAATACCTGCAGACGCCTCAGGTAAAATAACTATTGGACTCATCCATGCTGGACTTTCCTATACACTTTCTGTGGTCGGGTTGTAAGTAATTCTTGATGCCTGAAACATCGGAAAAGAAAGTGCAGAAGGAGCTGAACATTTTTCGCACTATACAAATGTATGTTTCGGATCCTTTAATGAATAGTGAACTAAGCTACAAGACAATTACAAGTAAATTCGATTCACAATAATTGATTTATATCTGTTATCTCGTCTCAAACTAGGTTCAATTTCTTTTGTTCAATGGCACACAAACCTTTGTAGGTCATTTAATGCCAAGCTATTCTTCTAGAAGAACAGTAGTGGTACTATTCAACCCATAGCTGGGAGGATTAGGGGGTTCATACCTTTCCTAAGAGTATTTGTCCAAAAGTGAACGTAATAGGGCGACTGGAGGCCGAACTCGCTTACTACAATTCTGCAGTCCATCAATTTAGCCATTATACCAAAAGGACACCTCCTTCAAATTAGGCTAACCTTAAAAAACAATAACTAACACGCATGAGGCTACACATATTAAGAAATATTTTACCGTCGTGAGGAAGAGGATACATAACTGTTTTTCTCTCTTTAAAATTCAATGTATACGCGTACTGTTCTAAATAAAGTTAAATATCAACAAACTTAATTTTCCCAATTGAACGTATCATAGACTGTGTTTGTGTTATCTATGAAATTATCAGGCTTACAAATTCTACTTAAATCTGAGCTTATTACAAGCGTTAAGCTTAAAATAATTCGTATAATGCGATAATTTATTCCTTGGTCTATTTGTATGTATCGTTTATACTTATGTATACGTCAACATTTATTTTCCTAATTTTTAGGCAAATATCAGACTAGCTCTATTATTAACAATGATGATGATCTATAATTTTGTGAGATTAAAATTCCAACATACTGGGAAGGATTACAAGTAACTGTCGGCTTCAAACTTTAATTCTATAAATTATTTCTGGACGATAAATTTATAGTCAACCTATGAAGAGAGCAACCGAGACAAAAGTATATACGGTAAGTAAAAAAGTTTAGTTATTTGAAATAATTAACAGCTACACAAAATATTTGTATATTTAACAATTTTAGAAATTTCGATAAAAATCCAAGAAAAAAATTCTCAAACAGTGTGTCTTGAACAATAAGACATTTTGTTTTGATTCACCTGAAATAAAATTTACATGAATGGTAGAGTAGAAAAAACACGATTAATATTAACCTGGAAATACATTCATGTGTCGAAACGAAATGATTGCCTCCAGGCGTTAAACACGACTTTGCATAAAACGTTGGTGTGATTCCATTTAATTTCAACACGAAGTGAAGGATTTTTGAAAGTGGACAACTGTCCACACATCGTTTTACACTTTTGAGCCTAGAAAATGACTACCATTCAAATTTATAGTGAGATGGAAAGATTATCATCATGGGCAGTCACGCCTGAATTGTAACATAATCATTTGGGGGAAAACATAAATCCTACCAAAGTCGTTGTTGAAGGTGCAAATATAGCAAGTGATTTTTATTTCTTTTATCTCTATTGGACATACATTGCAGCCGTTCAACGGGAATCCAAAGATTAAAAGTACATAGAAAAAACGAAAAGCACTCTGGTTTTTCTGTATATTTGTCTGCAGCTATAGCACGGTAAAGCAAACAGAAAAGGATGGGAGATACTCCTGTCAACCTAAATCAAATAGAAATAATGGAGGGGTTATTATAAAATCACATACAAGAAATGGGCTTCTGTATTTATGCTATATATATATATATATATATATATATATATATATATATATATATATATATATATATATATATATATATATATATATATATATATATATATATATATATATATATCATAAACACAGAGATGGACCAATCCAGGTGCCCGTAGTAATGGAGGTGCCCGCAGTGTAATGGTTATCGTCGTAGGAAATGGACACGGCGACACGAGTTCAAATCCTGGACGAGACGGATTGCATTTCACATAGCACTAATACCCTTGGGAAAGGTATGAATCCAATTATTCTCCCTCCAGCTATCGGCAAATAGTCGGACAGAATAAGTTCTTCAGCCTTGCTGAAGTAACTAGTCTAGGAGATGGAAAACTCTGAAGTCAAACCTGTTAACCTCCGCTTAAAAGTTGACCTTGTATCATATCCTGCCCGAGCAGAGGGGTTGGTAAATATATATATATATATATATATGTGTGTGTGTGTGTGTGTGTGTGTGTGTGTGTGTTTGTGTGCGTGTGTACGTTTGGTACTTGTGTTATTGTTATCACGGAAGGAAATGGACCCAGCGAAGTAAGTTCAAATCCTGGAAGAGGGAGTTTGCATTTCACATAAAGTCAATACTCATGGAAAAAGTATTATTATTACTATTTCCGCTCCAGCTTGGATAAATAGAAGGACAGACTAGGCTATTCAACATTGATATATTTTCATCGATTTAGTAAAAGAAAGAAAACTCTGAATTCAAACCCCTTGAACTCTGCTTGAAAATTGACCTTGTGTCGCGTCCGGGGCTCGTACGGAAAGCTTGATAAAAACGCTTTCACGTGTGCGTGTGTGTGTGTGCAAAAATGTGTGTAGAGTAATTAGGTTTTTACTTTTAATTTTAGATATTTTTATGTGTGCATTAAAAAACAAAACTATTTTTGAAAATGGAACATTCAGGATTTATCAATTGATTGTTGTATTGGCGTGTTACTCGTAATGAGTTATTTTATGCTTACAGCTTTATCAATCACTCTCATTAAACATTTATATTTACATTTTTGTCTTGATTAAATGTGGTTTTCACCGAAATTGTATAATCTCCGGTGTTCCTATTCAATACTAGTGACAAAATCAAACAAATCTCCTTTACCCATCGATAAGGCTCTAACAAGTACTTACACTCTAGTTCTGCGTAGAACTGAGAGTAATGGCATTAAGTGAATATACACTTCTCAGATCTATAGAATTGCAGCCTCTCCATCTGATAGAGTAATGTTAAACTATTTAACTGCGTTCAAGCAAATAATCTCTGACACGTGTAAGAAATTGTTACCTACAAAATATTAATTAACAAATCATTTATATCTAGCATATAAATATGATTCGTCATTAAATGTGCAAATGTTGATATGACGTAAAACACAAATAACCAACCAATTAAATGCAGTTTAGTGTCTTACAAGGACATTCCTTTTCTATGGGGTTGTGGATCTTAATTCTTTCTAGAGGATATGATCAGTGTATTCTAAACCTCACCAACAAGAAGTGGGGAGTGATTAAATGTTCAGTCACTAAAGAAAAAGGGGGGTTGGATTGTAAAGTCAATATCGTTGATAGAGAAGACTATATTTGGTCACTGAGCAAATTTCTTTGCGGAAATATTTATTCTTGTCGAATTACTCTCGTGTGTTCCTGAATTAAAACTTTTCGTTTTCCATTTGATCGCAAACCATTCATTCTCTCCAATATTTTTAGTGCCAAGATTTCCTTGGACTGGACTGCAAAAGAAAGAATTGATGACAACCAAAGAACTCGAGTCAAGCAGCTTCGACCCAACAGACAACGTATTTATTGCTTTGGTTCCAACTGCGGGAATGTTCGCCAACTCAATAGAAAAATCAACAAAGATTCTGAACCTCTTCTCCATTAATATATATATATATATATATATATATATATATATATATATATATATATAACATTAGAAAAAGTAATGCAAACAGATCTGAAGGTACATATGCATTAATATGCTTCCGCGTTTAGACATGAAATAAGATTGAAATACATGCACACATGTCTGCATGTCTTATATGCACTTATATACTTATCGGTTTACCAACGTACATCTTGCATTAGTGGGGTAAATGTGAATTCGAGGGTGCAAATGTTTGTTTCTACGTGTGTGTGATAAGATGTGATGTGAGGATTCGATTTTTTGTGTGCATATGGACTATTAGGTTAAACTGTTCGTATGCGAGCACATATTATTGCTATAATTGATCTTCTAACATAAGGAAACAAAGTTTGTGAAAACTTTTTACTGATGTTATCTATCTATGTCTGAATTCTTTAGATTTATGCCTGTTAAACATAAGCTATTTTAGTCTGCCTAGTTTTCTCTATAGTTAAGTACACGGTAGTACGATTTCAGATTTGACAAAAAGTCTAACATATTTTCTACTATGTTAGTTCGGTGAGGTTTACTTAGATGCAATCTTTTTTGTTTTTTTCGTTTCTCATCCATCTACCATAGTATCATTAAGATTTTGTTTAGATATCTGTGCTAAGCTTGAGTAAGAAACTCTTTATGAAGTTGTCCAAATCTAAACGATAGAAAGTTATTGTGTGATATTTATTATCAGTCTACTTAAATCTTTCTTTTCGAAAACCCTCTTCACACAACCTTCACGCACAAATAAACTTCATTACACACGAATATCTATACACACATACACACAAATATATATATATATATATATGTGTGTGTGTGTGTGTGCGTGTGTGTTTCTGGTGTTTTAAAAACTACATATGTATATATATATTAAGAGAGAGAGAGAGAGAGAGAGAGAGAGAGAAAGAGAGAATTGTAGATCCAACGAAAGAAAAGTAAATATTTCACGAAGAAAAATTCTGAAGTGTTTTCAATTTTGGAATTTTTTTGTCTATTTTTACCATTGTTGTTGTTGGCGACCGCACTCGAGCGTCACCTGAAGGCTCCCTTTTCGATAGCTACTACACCAAGATGTAGGAGATGGCGCTACTCCTTTCCCTTAATTGCTCCACTTTACCCTTCATCCGCACCTTATAATGCAGAGTGTTAAGCAAGGTAGCATCAAGTACCATTTTTTTAGTCTTTGGTATGACTCGACCTGGGATTGAACCCAGGTCTCCCGGGCCATTGGCATACACTCTATCTATTATGCCAACGTATGTGTACCATAACGGTACTAAATAGGAGGTTATAATGTTACTGCATCAAATAGGACGGTGCACTGATATACACCAAATGTACAGTTGTACCTCTACATGCTCCAACGTGTTAATGGCTATATCGTTATGTTTTAAGCAGTAGTTGTAACCTCGTTGTGGGAAAAGCTGACGAACACAGGAAACTGTCCTAGTCCACTAACACAACGGTTTATTTGATTTTACACTTATTAAGATATCATCGGGAGAAGGAACAGTGTATGAAAGCTGAGTTAACCTTTTTAGCTGGAAAAATAGAAAGCACATATCATGAGGAGATTAAGAGAGAGCAGACACAGATCTTGAATTTTCTTCCTGGTTTTCTGTTGTACTTCTACCTGCTTGTTCGCTTGCTTCGTCTTCACAGTTTCGAGTCTGATGTGAGACCAGTGTTCGGAGCTCACCCCAAAACAGGGGCCGCAACTTTAGCTTATCTTCACATTGACCAGGCTAGTGTTGACCCGCGTCTTTACCTCATTGCGTCCGGCTGCTAACTCACTTTCAAATCCGAGTCGTCCCCTTACTTCTGCCTGGAGGAGCATATATGAACATATCAGTTTACACTGGTGCTACACCTGTGCAGAAGATTTGGGACGACCGATTTTTTCTAGTCATTTTTAATTATCGTTGTCCTTCACTCGTGACTGGTTGGCATATGCTTAAGCCTAAGTCTTTCAGACAAGCTGTTCCTGTAGACTCTGTTTCTTATTGTTATTTCTTTCTTCCCTCTCTCTCTCTCTCTCTCTCTCTCTCTCTTTCCTCAGAATTAGCCTCTCGTTCTCTTTATAACTTGGACCTACCATATCACGTAACATTTTTCGTATATTCCTATATTTACTAAATGTGTTTCGGTCATCCTAGGGGCCTTGCCAAGAAATTAAATGGTTGGTTATGTGTTAGAGTCTTATCAGAATATTATATTTTTTATAGAATTGTTGTTAAGTTGAGGTAATAAATTATTTTAGTTAATTCTAGATCAATTGCTTGAGGTGGTCCCATTGGAGTTGTATTGTCTGTAACGGTCTCATTGGTGTCTGTTAATGACCCTTGTCTTTTTTCTTCTTATCACCTCATATTTAGTATGTGCAAGTATGTTTGTATTTTTGTTATATATATATATATATATATATATATTGTGTGTGTTTGTGTTTATCCAATGGATGTGTGTGTATCTACTTGGATTTGTGTGTGATTTGGTTACATTGTATGCATGCACACACACACACATTCATGTATATGCACACTGACACGTGTATACATATTTGCTTGTGTATGAAGTGTATCTTGTGTGTATTTATTCCAAAACATGAATTTTTTTGCTAATCGGTGTGTACACACACACACATATATATATATATGTGTGTGTGTGTGTGTGTGTGTGTGCAGTCATGTTGTTCTCCTTACGTTTGCATCTTCTTTGCGATTGGGATTAGGATTTGTTTTGTAATGGTTTATATTTTCCTGCAAAGTCTTTTTCTTTGCTTTAAAGCAATGAGTAATGATCGCTCTTGAAGATTAGCATTATTTTATAATTTCCGCTGCAACATTTGAAAAGAGGTTTCAATACAGAAAGTTTTCTGTTATCCGATAATGTAATATTACTTTTATTAAGTGATTAGGTGAATCGTATGTAGGCGAATATTATGTTATATTATATTATATTTGTGAATCTTATATAGGTGAATATTATGTTATATTATATTATATTGATGAATATTATATTATATTATGGGAATCTTATATAGGTGAATATTATATTATATTATATTATATTATATTTGGTGAATCTTATTTAACTTTGTAGTTTGTACACCTGGTTATGTAAACTATATTTTGGGAATTGAAGCTTAAATTTCTATTCATCGTAAATGTTGTGGTGGGGTTTTTAAAAGATTGGATTTTCTTTGAATAATTATATTACATTCATCGAGGTGCACGTAGTGTAATGGTTATTGTTGTCGAACATAGACCTGGTGACAGGAGTTCACATCCTGGACGAGGTTATTTGCATTTCACATTGCGCTACTACTTTTGGGATTGGCCTTAAGGATAGAGTGTTCGCCAACGGCTCCAGAGACTGGGGTTCAATCCCAGGTCGAGTCATACCAAAGACTCAAAAATGGTAGTTTGACTCTCAGCACTTGATTGTACGTATCGAGGGTAAAGTGGAACAATCCAGGGAAAGGAGCAGTGTCCTGCTCTACACCTCTGTGTGTTAGGTATTAAAAAGGGAGCCTTTGAGTCGCCTTCGAGAACGGTCCCCAACTTTTCTTTCTTATATATCCAACTATTCTCCTTCAGTTTATGAGCGAATAGTTGGTCAGGCTGGACTTTTTAACCATAATGTGGCCACCGGTGTATGAGATGGAAAACTGTGAATTCAAATCTATTAAACTCAGCTAAAAATTGACAATGTGTTGCATCCTGATTGTGCACAGGGGAAGGTTCAATATAAATGCATATGTGAATAAATAATCGAGTGTAATCCGACAATATGTAAAGAAAAATTGATAACAAAGGAATCTAAGTAGAAGGAGAGATTTATTGAGAAGCAAAGTCGACACTATAACGTTTCAGTTCTAATGAACCCTCATCAGGCTATGAGGAATGATATTAGTGATGTTAAATCAATGTTGGATGTTTAAAAATGCACAATACGAAAACCTAGGGAAAATTTGTATAACAAAAAAAAAAAAAAATTGGCCATTTAATTTGTGAATCTGCGTTTGTTTGTTTAAATTACGTCATTTTACATATTAGAAATATTGTATAGAATTTATGTTCCGTTTATTTATCGAGAAAGATTTCGAATCAAAAGGAGGAAGAAAAAGAAAGATAAAAAGAAAAAGAGAAAGTATAAGACTATATATGTGGAATATATTAACTAAAGATGGAATATATTGTTGCTATTTAAAATGGATTTGCTCAAGTAAGGAGAATTATCATAAAAGCCCGGACGGGTATTTAGGAATTTACAGAGTGTCATAGCAGTGGCTTCGAAAATTCGTCTTAATCTTTTATTATGAATGAAAATGAGCGTCTTTGCAGAACTGAAATCGAATTCGTGAATAGCTTGAGAAATGTGTTGAAATATATATATATATATATATATATATATATATATATATATATAGCTTTTTGCATACACGACATCTCTTATTTTCATATTTTGTGATCCCATTTTTTGTATGTTCTCCAAAATAAAATGAGGTTAGATATGATTTTAATTATTTGGCTGTCGCTTTTTTCTAATTATTTTGGTTGAGTCTGATATATCTTTTATTCGTCCATTGTTTTTTTTTTAAGTTAATCTAGGTTTCTTGATATTTTGTGAATAGTTCTAGATTGTTTATTTTTGCATGTTAAAGCTTATATTCAGGTTTGTTCATCGCTGTGTTATTTTTCGGGTTGTTTCGTAGTTGTTCTAGAGGTATTTTTCTACTCATTCGAATCTCTTATTGATTAATCTTGTGTTATATACGCTCCGATGGAGAGTTCTCCTTAGTTTTTTTTTCTCGGCGGACATGTCGAAGGTTTTTGTTGTTGACTATGGTGCAGATCCTACATACCTGAGAATAAGGGAAAGATTTTATGCAGATTTTGGGTTGATGGCTTTTAAAATGGGAGTATTTTTGAGTGTCTGTAAATTTAAGGAAAATATCTGTGATAATTTGACCATTTTGATTTATAATAAGAATATGTACAAATTGTAGTTCTTTCAATTCATTTTTTATGGTGTATTATATCTTAGGGTGTCGGTTTTGAAGAAAGTTGTATATTTCGTTGATATTACTCTATGAATATTTCCAAACTATAAAGAAATCATTTAAGTATCTTTTTCATGATCTAATAAAATTCATTTTCATACTGTTACCGTATTTTTGTCTTCTGTTTTCATAAAAATGTTCTAAATATACTTAGATTAGAGTCATTTATTTTGGTGCTATTTTAGTTCCCGCGGCGGTTTCAAGAGTTTAAACGTAGTTTTCATCATTGTATTTAAAATAATCATTGTTCATGATCAATTCTCTGCCATCAGTGAAAAATATTTTCTTTAATCTCGTTTGTAATGTTCCTGGATACTTTTCTATCGAAATGAGATTTCTTGTTTTCCTAAGTCATGGGGGATATTATTATATAAGCTGGTAATATCAAATGTCACCATGAGTCTATCAGGATAATCTTATGTGATATGGAACCCAGAAAGTGAATGATATCTCATATGTAACTTTTTATCTTATATAGGAATGATTGTAATATTACCGATTGGTTCATCTTTTATATTGGGCTGGGGCAGCCACATTTGCTTCAATAGTTCTAAATTTGAGGTCACTCGAATTTGGATTTTCTATGTATTTTGATTTGTGTGTTTAAACTGCTATTTTAATTGTTTCCTTAAAACATTGTTTGTGCTTGGCCTTTTCTTTTCTTTTTTTTTTGTTGACCTCACATTGTGCGTTGTGCAGTATTTTGTATCTTTGTATATGATATTCTTATCTATGTTTGTAAGAGGTTCATTGAAAATGTTCTAAACTTTACCAAGAAAGAAATAGCAGAGCTGAGAATTTTTGATATGGCAGCACACTTCCACGTCTTATAAAATTAGATCAACTAATAAAGATTTCTATTTGAATTTCTTTGCAGGTGTGACCCATTCTTCAGTGAGAGGTGTGACACAAATTAAAAATCTGGGTAAGGTTTAGAACTTTTTGATCGATCCTCGTATTAATTGCGTTATCATAAGTTTCGTCTCTTTGTAACTATTGGATTTTTCTGTAATATGTTTTATTTGAATTAACAATTGGACTTCCTTTGTCGGCTTCTTTTATAATTATGTTTTTCTTTAGTAGATTTTTCAAGGCTTTTTTTTTTTTCGTGAATGAGATGGTTTTATGTGTATGATTTCTCAGAGTTTTTCGAAAAAATATTCATATAACATTTACTAATTTTATTCGGGAAAAATTTAAATTTATTTTTCACTTCAGAATCATCTGTATTGTTATTGCTCTGGAATTTTTCTATTTGTCTAAATTTGGGTTTAAATTCTTAGATGTCTATTTTTAATTCTCTTAAATTGATTTTTGGTTTATGGCCCAATATCAATAGTTCAATCTGATTTCTGTTCAGTTTATATATCGATGGATTGATAAATTTGTATATTATGTTATTGGTCTTGTTCGGCATGAACTGGTCTTCTTGTTCAGCCCGTATAACCTAGTTTCTTACTGAGTTGTTTTTATCTTTGGGATGATTTGTGTTGTGTTTTCTTTTGGTGTAGCGTGTATTATCATAAATGTTATTTTTGTATGGGTTTGTGTCCCTTTTGTATTTTATTATATTCTTTTTTATTGCTATGGCTTTTGCTCAGATGAGTCAGTATTTGTTGGAAATCTATCTCAAATTTATAGATGTATGATAATTGAGCCTAATGTCCTCTTTGCAGAAAGTTGTTAGGGTGTGTCGGCTTGTGTATCGTGGTTAAATATTAAGGTTGTATACGTTTGTCCGTAAGTGGTGGTTGAGCCTTTTTGTATGGGTATATTCCGGTGTACTGGTGTGCATTTTAGTGATTTTATCTATTATATTGTTCCCTTTGTGGGTTATAATGGTGAGTGTGGTTGTTGTTCTGTGGGGCGTGGGGATTTGTTTTGAAATGTGTTTGTAGATTTTTTTGTGAACGTTTCTAGTTTCCTTTCTCTTCATTTTTCTTCCTTTTCTTTGTAATTCTCTTTTTTTTTTTGAGTAAATGTTGTAGCTATGTTTTTTTCCTGATTTTCTTCCTCTCTTTTGCACTCTCGTTCCAACAATTCCGATAGGAATTATTGTGTTGCTTTTGGGCAAAGTTCCTTAATTTCAGTTAATAGTTCTTGGTCTATCTCCAGGTATTAGTTGCATAGTTTATTGCTGTCTTTTTGTAGTTCGACTTGGGATTTTAATTTTTTAAGGTTTACTTTTGCTTTTATAATTTTCTGCTCCTTTTTGTCTTATGATTTTTCCCAAAATTTAGGGGTATGAAGTTTTCATCCATTTCTAGGAAATGCTTGTAAATTCTGTATATTTACTTGTTTTTAATAGCACTGAAGATTGCTATCTTATTTGATTTTAGAGGTTTCCCCATAGATATGTTTTGTTTTTTCGCCTTGTAGAGTTCATCTTGTATGTGTATTTTCCCTATCTTTAGCTTGTTTCAAAATAGTCCACTAGGGATTCGGCATTGCTCTGGCTGGTTTAAAAAGACACAAATACACAGGAAGATGAAATAACTGCATGCATGCACACACACACACACACACTGACTACCTTATGTAATGGAATTAGTTCATTCTTAGACACAAATCGACTTTATACCCTTGGAAATATATGTGTGTCCTGAAATGTACGTAAGTGTACATGAAATATATTTGCTCATACATACCAGTTTCAAAAACACACAAATTGAAGTAAATATTCATGCATTCATTGAATTCAGAGAGAGAGAGAGAGAGAGAGAGAGAGAGAGAGAGAGAGAGAGAGAGAGAGAGAGAGAGAGAGAGTATATACATATATGCAAAGTAACACATTTGTAACAAATACATTTTCATGCATCTACGTCCTCGACATAAAGAGTGGAGAGGAAAAAGAAGATAGTAAAAAGACACCAATGAGACCGTCACAAACAATTAACACCAACTGCCGTCAGTTTTCTTGGAATTAACCAGAATAATTCATGATCCCTCCATTAACTATTCCAGAAAGAATCGTAAAATATTCCGATAAAATTCCCAACACAACCACAAATTTAATTGATGTTAGGTGGTCTTAGATATCCGAAATATACGTAAAAAGTATATAAATATGCGAAATAAACAGAAAAACCAAATACCAAAATTGAGACCAGTAGCAGTCTTTTCCTTTATAACATATATAAGTAGTGACTCTAGGAATCAATGTTAGTTAGTCCTGTATTTTTAATACAGTTTACTATATGTCATATTAGATATAAGCGGCAGATATTGTAAGTTCAAAGTTCTTTTGTTAAAAATGAAAACACACGTGGAATGAATGTTCAAAACGAAGGATTTATTATGTTTTCCAAAATTTGTATGTGTGTATTTGTGTGTGTTTGTGTACATATTTATGGATGTTGTTTGTGGTCACCATTGACTTTGACTCAGGTTAAATGCCTGTTTCAGTCGCCACTAGACTCTTTGATGTTAACCTTTCAATGTCTGAGATTCAACGAAATAGATCATAGACTAACATACGAGATTATAGGCACAAATTCACACAAGCACTCACATGACTTCAAATCTTTTGGGCATCATATTGTAATACATTTCTCTCATATAATCAACGGAAAAAAATCATTTGCCGTCAAAATTTAGCTTTTAAGTGGAAACAAAAATATTTACTTTGAAAAAGAGGAGTCAAACAGATTTGAGATTTTTAAAGATTATTTTTTTAAATTTTAGCCATCCGTCTGAATTATATTATTAGAAATATTTCATTTGTTTTAGGACTGATTTCTTGGGCTTTAATCAACTTGCCACTTTATTTTTATTTTTCGTGTAACATTATTATTAACACTCTCATCAAAATTAATCTACATCAATATTTTGAGGCATAAAAACAAAATAAACCTTTAAAAGTTATTAAATTAAAATAATTTTATATATCAGGTTAAAAAAAAAATTACGGTTCAAGAAATTGTGAAGAATTGGAAGACACGAGAAAAGACGTAATCAAGTCGATTCTGCAATAAAACTTGCAAGATCAATTCATTATTATTGAAATATAAATGGATGACCAGTTATGAAATTCTTCTGCAAATATTGCTAATCGACCAAAATAACTTGTGTGTCATGAATGTTTCGATCAAAACAATCAAACATTCTTTGAAGAAGTTAAGATGACCAGACTGATTACCGTGTATAAACCTGTTAATGGATTTGAAACATAAACATGACCGTTTTAAGTTTGCAAAAGAGAATAAATGCAGAAAGGTTTCGAAAAGCATTATGGATTAGATGAAAAGAAAATAACCTCAAAGTTTTTCATGTCATCTGACGGATTAGCCGGTGTTATGGTAAGGTGTATAATGTCTCGAGAGTTAAGTCGTCCAAATGACATAGTATACGGTTGTGTGAAAGCTAATAATAACAGTGAACAACATTTCAGGAAAAGAATAAAGAATACTGAAGATTACTTTAAAAAAAGAGTGGAATTACATTTCCGTTACTTAACCACTCGGGAAGAAAATCTATGTCCCAGAATGATAATGATCCAAAATATTTTGTTAGAAAGACTACAGAGTTTCTGAAAATACAAATTATAAATGTATTCGATTGTATTAGCTTGACACAAAATTTAAATTCTAACGTAAACGTATAGAAACTATTAAATCAACAGTCATTCAACAAGACAAATATGTTAGAGTAGAATAAAATCCTCGGATTTTTTTTCTAGTGAGGTCAATATTATTAAATTTCAGATTAGCAGTTAAATAAAAAGAAAAATTAAGATGTCACTCTAAATATTGATTTGAAATAACTTTTTTACTAAGCGAATTTATTTTTGAACAGCTGCATAGACATTAGGCCGAAGCGTTTCAATGTTGTCATCATCATCATATCGCGCTGGTAGCACGGATATCCCTGACCCTCTCTCGCCACTCCTCCCTATCATTCATCGCCCTAGGTAGGTCTTCAGGACAACATCCCGTATCCTCACATAGCTGCTGAATGTATGTTCGTGCTGGTCGTCCTGCTTTTGCACGGCCATGTGTGGGGGTCCATAAGAGTACATCTCTTATGAGTTTTGTAATCACTTTGATTTTAAGAGTTTCACTACAAATGAGAAAATCTCAGGAACGTGGTTTGAAAAGAAAATTAAATTCATATAAAAATTGGTAAGATATACTTTTTGATGACTGGTGCTATATATATATATATATATATATATATATATATATACACGCTCCCCCACACGGGTTGAGCACTCTGGCGAAGGAATTTATGGGTGCCACTCGCATAATGCAAAGGTCTTCGAATGAATTGAGCACTCTGTTATCTAGTTAGGCAAAAATGTAAACAAACGAAAGTTACTACATAATGCCTTATAATTCCCGAGCTGATGTGGTTCGCTTGTTAGCTGAGTGGTATGATACTACGTCTAATGTAAGGTTGAGCGGGTTTCGATCCCAACTTTAAGCATCCTATGTGTCTAACCACACAGAAAAGTTGAGAGACAACGAAACAGTCTGTTATATATATATATATATATATATATATATATATATATATATAAGTTTAGCACTCCATGTCGAACCATCTTCATGAATTCATCTGAGAATTAATTTTAATTCTGAAGATGATTTAAATGTAGAAGTACTGATGCAGTTTTTGTATTCGTCTCTCACTTCTTTGTTACACCACCAAAAAAAGTAAATCAAAAGCAATCACAAATAAATATAAGTTTATCCAGTTTCAATCGATTTACAACTTCTGGCAAAATATATGGAATAAGTACGTTTAGAATATGATCACCTTAGATTTTTTTTAATTAGCAGTAAATGCAATGTAAATAGGAAAGATGCAAAATATCTTTTCATTTACTCAAAGAACATTATGGCTTTATAGAATACCTTAAAAAAATTAGATTAAATTATCCGCTATTACTTTATTTACAACAAAACAAACAAACAAAAACGATTTGATCATCCATAATCTTTGTCTGGGGTTGTATCAATTCTTGCCTTGCCACTTTCCAACTACACACACACACACACACACACACACACACACACACACACATATATGTATATTGGCAAACTGGGTAGAGTGTTCGCAAAATACCCAGGAAACTGGGGGTCAATCCGTGATCGAGTCATACCAAAGACTACTTGATGCCTTGCCTAATACTCAGGATTATAAGGTACGGATCAAGAGTAAAGAGGAGCAATTCAGGGAAGGGAGTAGTACTCACCCCTACACCTCGTTTTGGTAGCTCTTGAAAAGGGAACCTTCGGGTCGCCCTCAACTATGGTCGCCAACTTATATATATATATATATATATATATATATATATATAACCAATTTTGTGATTATTTTGAAATGCCTTTGAGATTAGCGAAATCATATTGGTATTGAATAACTTTTTAATTTATACCTATATTAATATCTAACTGAGGCAACGTATGTTGATAAGCGAAACACTTGCAGATTTGCCTCTTGTGTGTGAAGCGAGTATCAGAATACAGGAAAAACACAAGGTTACGAATGATGATTGATAATAAGTAAAGTTAGCGACAGTAGTCGAGGGCGACCCGAAAGCTTCCTTTTTCAATAGCTACAACAACTTCTGGGATTGCTCAACTTTACCCTTGATCCGTAACTTAATGCTGATTTTAAGCAAGGCGACATCAAGTACCATTTTTTGAGTCTTTGTTATGACTCGACCTGGGATTGAACCTCGTTCTCCCGGGCCATGGGTGAACTCTTTACTCATTAGGCCAATGGGAACGGATGATAAGACAAGTATATTTATATTTACCTAACCCCTCCGCTCGGGCAAGATATAACACAAGGTCAATATTTTAAGCGAAGTTTAACAGATTTAAATTCAGAGTTTTCCTTCTCCTTGACTAGTTGCCTCAGCAAGGCTGAAAAACCAAGTCTGTCCTACTATTTACCAATACCTGGAGGGAGAATAATTGGATTCATACCTTTCCCAAGGGTATTAGTGCTACGTGAAATGCAATCAGTCTCGGCCATGATTTGAACTCGTGTCGCCGTGTCCATTTCCTACACCACGGGCACCTCCACGGATGATAAGACAAGTATATTGTCATGATGGCAAAAATCTTTTCAAGATATAGGTTAAACCTTCGATTATGTATTTGTAAAATCCTTTATATTTATCAATCAGGAATTTTTACATGAACTATTTGATAGGCAAGATATAATGTTTGGTCTTTTATCGAATATCTTGGAATAATAAAACTACTTAGCGTTTTCGAAAATCCTTTGAAAGTAACATGCAACGTATGATGTTATACGGTACCAGTAACAAGGACTTGTCTGTAATCTAACCTTAGTTGACAGAAGTGAATTCCTGCTTCTGCAAAAGGCATTAGGGAGAAAGCGTGTTTATATTTATCGATTGATATATAAAATGATTTAAGAACTTTTAACTAAAACTCAACGCACAATTCCCTCCAAACTATTTACGTACATGGATTTAACAAAAGGTTATGTATCATCATAATCATCTTCGTCGTCACCATAAGCAGCAACAGAAGCAGCAGCAGCAAATTGCACCGACAGCATGGATTTCCCGGACTCTCCCTCTCTTGCTATCGCTCCCGGCAGGTTCTCCAAATTATATCCAGTATTCACACAAAGTTGATGACAGTAATTTTTTTCCTGGTCAGCAAACACTGGGGCCTCCATGTGTAGGGGTCCATAGAAGAACGCCACAAATGAATTCATCCGTGCTTTTCAAGCACTATCATGCATATCTTGTTCGTCCTACAAGGATTTTAAGATGAGAGATAAGTGGCCGAACAGCTGTTGCCTCGTAGAGATGTTTCTTCCAGGATTTGTTTAAAACAGTACATATCATTCTTCAGTCGTTCACATCAAACTTTTCTTCATGCGTTCCATAATTGTCTATGAGGTGTATCTATTCGGAAGTCGTGAGATAGCCATAACTTCTCAAGAATTCTTCCTTTATTTTATCGAAAAGATCAGACTCCCGTATAATCGATAACCAGACGATAGCAGTCCATGCTTTAGCGAGGATTATGCTGAAATTACTTTCAGTAGATGAGATACTGTTGTCGAGGCATGTGATTTTGTCTACTAATTTCAATGGTCCACCTCTTAAAGTGGAGAAGGCTTCCTTTCGTTTAAAACAAATGTATTCTGTTTTATTTGCCTCTCGCTGCTTGCTTTAGGTTATGCTCTAAGGAATTGGCTGGAGCTGGTATATTATATATTTGTTCACAAACACAGAACGCACTAAACCCAAAATATGCACTGCAAACTCCATGATTAACAGACATGAAAGAAATCCATATCATCTTAATATGAATCTAGTAAAAAAGCCTCCAAAATAACTAAAATCTATTCAACAATGAATTCATTTTAGAAGCATGTATCAACATTGTAGAGACCTCAAACTAAACAACACTTAATATTCAGCGCCTAACTTTAATATATTAAAACATAATCATCACACACACACACACACACATATATATATATATATATATAAACTACGATTTTTTTTTTTTTTTTTTTTTTTTTTTTTTTTCTTCTTTTCTTTTTCCCTTTCTGAGGGGGGGGGCTGTAGTAGCATTCTAGGCTTTTTCTTCTAAACTACTGTTAGGGCTTTCTTTACGAATTTTTAAATTATTCGATAGAAGATATTTAAAAACATTCTGCCTTGTTCGCTGACATGTGGATAGGCTTAATATCAATTGGCTTTACAGTAGAGTAAGCGTGCCTTTACATTTAAAACGCATAGTTTAAGCATTATTTTACAAACAAAATACAGCATAACATTTTGTAAAATTCAGCATTTTAAATTGGAATTAAAGACATACTGACCAATATTGACATATTTCTTCCACTTGGCTCCTGAGTTCAAATGCTCTTCTTCGTCTGGACTTTTATTTACTACTGATATTTTAGGTAGCTTTGGGGGCGGTCTAGTGGGGTGAAGGGGACAATTCGTTTTTGTTGGTTTTTTTTTTTTTTTTTTTTTTCTTCTTTTCTTTTTCCCTTTCTGAGGGGGGGGGCTGTAGTAGCATTCTAGGCTTTTTCTTCTAAACTACTGTTAGGGCTTTCTTTACGAATTTTTAAATTATTCGATAGAAGATATTTAAAAACATTCTGCCTTGTTCGCTGACATGTGGATAGGCTTAATATCAATTGGCTTTACAGTAGAGTAAGCGTGCCTTTACATTTAAAACGCATAGTTTAAGCATTATTTTACAAACAAAATACAGCATAACATTTTGTAAAATTCAGCATTTTAAATTGGAATTAAAGACATACTGACCAATATTGACATATTTCTTCCACTTGGCTCCTGAGTTCAAATGCTCTTCTTCGTCTGGACTTTTATTTACTACTGATATTTTAGGTAGCTTTGGGGGCGGTCTAGTGGGGTGAAGGGGACAATTCGTTTTTGTTGGTTTTTTTTTTTTTTTTTTTCTTTTCTTTTTCCCTTTCTGAGGGGGGGGGCTGTAGTAGCATTCTAGGCTTTTTCTTCTAAACTACTGTTAGGGCTTTCTTTACGAATTTTTAAATTATTCGATAGAAGATATTTAAAAACATTCTGCCTTGTTCGCTGACATGTGGATAGGCTTAATATCAATTGGCTTTACAGTAGAGTAAGCGTGCCTTTACATTTAAAACGCATAGTTTAAGCATTATTTTACAAACAAAATACAGCATAACATTTTGTAAAATTCAGCATTTTAAAAAAAAAAAAAAAAAAAAAAAAAAAAACAACAAAAACGAATTGTCCCCTTCACCCCACTAGACCGCCCCCAAAGCTACCTAAAATATCAGTAGTAAATAAAAGTCCAGACGAAGAAGAGCATTTGAACTCAGGAGCCAAGTGGAAGAAATATGTCAATATTGGTCAGTATGTCTTTAATTCCAATTTAAAATGCTGAATTTTACAAAATGTTATGCTGTATTTTGTTTGTAAAATAATGCTTAAACTATGCGTTTTAAATGTAAAGGCACGCTTACTCTACTGTAAAGCCAATTGATATTAAGCCTATCCACATGTCAGCGAACAAGGCAGAATGTTTTTAAATATCTTCTATCGAATAATTTAAAAATTCGTAAAGAAAGCCCTAACAGTAGTTTAGAAGAAAAAGCCTAGAATGCTACTACAGCCCCCCCCCCCTCAGAAAGGGAAAAAGAAAAGAAGAAAAAAAAAAAAAAAAAAAAACCAACAAAAACGAATTGTCCCCTTCACCCCACTAGACCGCCCCCAAAGCTACCTAAAATATCAGTAGTAAATAAAAGTCCAGACGAAGAAGAGCATTTGAACTCAGGAGCCAAGTGGAAGAAATATGTCAATATTGGTCAGTATGTCTTTAATTCCAATTTAAAATGCTGAATTTTACAAAATGTTATGCTGTATTTTGTTTGTAAAATAATGCTTAAACTATGCGTTTTAAATGTAAAGGCACGCTTACTCTACTGTAAAGCCAATTGATATTAAGCCTATCCACATGTCAGCGAACAAGGCAGAATGTTTTTAAATATCTTCTATCGAATAATTTAAAAATTCGTAAAGAAAGCCCTAACAGTAGTTTAGAAGAAAAAGCCTAGAACGCCAAATTCTACCACAGAGCTCTAATTCCTGAAGCCTGCTAGGTCCCCAACTGTAGGATGGAGAAAAAAAAAAAAAAAAAAAAAAAAAAAAATGAAAAGCCCTTGGAAAAGTCCCAATACAGCAAAAAAGTATAAGTCAGTATTAGTGAAAGTCATAAGAAAGTACCTTAATGTTGGACTTTAACTAAGTTAAAACTTAAAACAAATTCCCCCCCCCTTTTATTTTTTTTTATATTTTTATTTTTATTTTTATTTTTTTTTATTTTTTATTTTTTTTTTTTAATTTTTTTTTTATTTATTTATTTTTTTTTTTTAAATTTTTATTTATTTTATTATGTACACATGGGAAGCAGCATGATGTACGTTAAGGTATTTGAATAAACCAATGGACGACCAATGTCAATACCCAAATGGGTCCTGGACGTTAGTTTGACGACTTTTCGCTCAGGATCGACAGTTCGATCGGGGAACTACTGCTGCTCCTCTATAAGAGGGGCTTCTATAGAAGAGAACAAAACAGCCATCGAAAGATAACCATGACCCACACTCAAACCACTTACACAAACCGCATCGCTCTTCGCGCGGGTAAAAAAGGGGCGCGTCCTGCTGAGGTTGGAGCCCTGGCCTCGGTGTTCGAAAAATCAGCTACAGAGCTCAAACAATCAAAACTACTAAAATGCAAGCAAACACTACAAATAGCCACATTTAACGTAAGAACCTTAAATAGAATAGGACAACTCCCAGAGCTAATCGCATCGGCCGAAGAACATAAAATAGACATAATATGCATACAAGAACACAGATACACACACACAGAAGATATCAAATATCACGAAACTAGCAATGGATGGTCGCTCGCCACTGTATCCGCATGGAAAAACTCTGTCAACGCCGCAGTGGGAGGGGTAGGATTGCTTATAGGACCTAGAGCACTAAAAACGCTTAATAGCATAGAGAAAATACAACCTAGAATGATGGTAGCTACATTTAACGGAAACCCCAGAGCAACAATCATCTCATGCTACAGCCCCACCAATGTTAGTGAAGAAAATGAAATAGTCACCTTCTACGATGAGTTATCCTCATTAGTGCGTAGCATCCCGAAACACAACATGTTAGTCATTGGCGGAGACATGAATGCACAAATCGGGAAAAACGGAAACAACAAATACAGCCTCCACAACACGTCAAATAGAAATGGACAACATCTAACAGATTTCATGATAGAAAATAGATTAGCATGCCTCAATACAAACTACCAAAAAAGAGAGGGCAAACTATGGACATACACGTACGCAAACAATACTAAAGCTCAGATAGACTACGTCCTTATAAACAAGAAATGGAAGAATAGCGCATTGAATTGCGAGGCATACTCCTCTTTTGAGGGTGTGTCCACCGATCACCGAATAGTCACAGCGAAAATACGGTTAAGCCTACGAAAAAACGACAAACGAACAGCGACCACCAAACACTATGACTGGGCCCTATTAAACAACAAAGATGTCAGAGATAAATACGTATTAGAATTGAGAAACAGATTCGAAACACTACAAGAAAAGACGGAAAAAAGTACACCAAACGACGAATACGAAAATTTTGTCAATGCACACCTTGAGGCAGCAGCAAAATACATTCCAACAAAAATTAAAACTAAATATAGAGTCCCATGGGAAACCTTAGCGGTGAGAGAAAAACGTGCACTAGTGAAAACAGCCTCCAAAAACTATCGAAAAAACCCAACAAACACAAATGCCTTAAAACTAAAAACGGCACAATATCAATTAGCAGGCATATATATAAAGGAACAGACAGAATACATTCAAAATCAGATAGATAAGATCAGAGACTCGGTAGAAGATAGACAATCTAGAATTGCCTGGCAAACAATAAACGAAGTGAGCAGAAGAAAGAACACAACCAAAGCAAAACTTAAAGCAGCAAACCAACAAGAAAGAATAAAACTGTGGAAACAGCACTTCGAAAACTTACTTGGAAACCCACCAAAAATAACGCATGAACCAATCACCAGAATAATTAGCAAACAATTAGACATTAAACTTGGACCGTTCACACAAGGAGAACTCGACTCGGTTCTCAGAAAAATTAAAAATAGGAAAGCTGCAGGACTGGACGAAATTCCCCCGGAAGTATGGAAGACCAGACAATTCGACGACATACTGCTCCGACACTGCAACGCAGTATACAATCAAAATCCGATAGATAGATGGACGAAGGGATGCATACTCCCCTTCCCTAAAAAGGGAGACCTCGGATTAGCCAAAAACTACCGAGGCATAACACTTACATCCATAGCTGCCAAAATCTACAATGCCCTACTACGAAACCGCATAGAACCCAAAATCGACAACATACTTAGAAAAAACCAAAATGGCTTCCGAAGAAATAGATCTACGACCTCACAAATACTAACCATCCGCAGAATCCTTGAGGGTGTACGGGCAAAGAACCTACAAGCGACATTAATATTTGTCGACTTTACCAAGGCTTTCGACTCCATTCACAGAGGAAAGATGGAACAAATCCTACTAGCGTACGGCATACCTAAAGAAACCGTAGCGGCAATAACGATTCTCTATAGAAACACTAAAGTAAAAGTACGATCACCAGATGGAGACACACAATACTTCGACATTGTAGCAGGAGTACTACAAGGGGACACGCTGGCTCCGTATCTCTTTATCATTTGTCTAGACTACGTACTTAGAACATCGATTGACAAAATCAAAGAGAATGGCTTCGAACTGACGAAGAAAAGAAGCAGAAGATATCCCGCAACAACAATTACCGACGCCGACTACGCCGATGACATAGCGATACTGGCAAATACACCTGACCAAGCCGAAACACTTCTGCATAGCCTGGAACGAGCAGCAGCAAGCATAGGCCTCCATGTTAATGCACACAAAACGGAATATATGTGCTATAACCAAACAGGGGACATCTCCACTCTAGAAGGAACCCCTCTTAAACTAGTAGACAAATTCACGTACCTAGGAAGCAGCGTCGAATCAACCGAAAAGGACATCGAAACGAGGTTAACGAAAGCATGGACAGCTATCAATAGGCTATCGACTATATGGAAATCAGACCTAACCGATAAAATGAAACGCAGTTTCTTCCAGGCAGCGGTCACATCGATACTGCTATATGGATGCACTACATGGACGCTAACAAAACGGCTGGAGAAGAAGCTGGATGGCAATTACACAAGAATGCTGCGTGCAATCCTCAACAAGTCCTGGCAGCAACACCCCACAAGACACCAACTGTACGGCCACCTGCCCCCTATCACGAAATCTATTCAAGTTAGGCGAACCAGGCATGCAGGACATTGCTGGAGAAGCAGAGATGAACTCATAAGAGATGTACTCTTATGGATCCCCACACACGGCCGCGCAAAAGCAGGACGACCAGCACGAACGTACATTCAGCAGCTATGTGAGGATACAGGTTGTTGTCCTGAAGACCTACCTAGGGCGATGAACGATAGGGAGGAGTGGCGAGAGAGGGTCAGGGATATCCGTGCTGCCAGCACGATATGATGATGATGATGAAACTACGATTACTTCGAAGCACATTAATCAACGAATATGCCGCAGTCAACTAACGCATTGACTTGTAACATAACTTCCTTAATTCAGCAAATTAATACTGGTAGATCATGTGATATCAAAATATATTTTCTCAATTCAGGAGAAACTGCGTACATTAAAAAGTTACATTTAAATCCTTGTTTTGCATTTGCTCAAAACTTGATCCTTGGATATGAATGAAGCATTGGATTCAGTTAGAAAGCAGACCAATTAAATGAATTTCCCAAGACTGGCATAAGATAACAATTCAAAAAGATTATAATCAAATTTTCATTTTAGATGGCCATAAAATACAAGTCGAAAAAGCACTGTACATCCTGAAAGATCGTAAATTAATTTGGATGAAAGTAATCAGTTTATATAACCCATCAAGCTTTTATGTAACACAAAAAACCAAGGTTCCTGAGATTATCTTGTTATCTATTAATCTAAGACAAACCTTAAACGCTAAGATTTTATTTATGAGAATACATTTACATATGAGAGATAGCTGGTTAAGGTTATAGAAGTAATCATCTCTGAGAGAAGCTTGCTAGACTTTCAACTAACGGGGCGCCCTATATTTTGAATTGCCTTGTATTATTCCGTTGAATACTCATGAATAAATTCACGTCTATATTGATGTCTAATAAGCTTGGCATAGTATCCAACAAATGTGCAAGACTGGTGCAACTGGTAAGAATCAAGTTCATTATAGAAGTAATCATCTGTGAGAGGAGCTTGGTAGCCTTTGAACTCTGGTGGGGCGCCCTATATATTAACTTGCCTTATATTATTCTATTTGGTATCCATGAATAAATTTTCGTTTATATTGATGCCAAATACGCTTAGCATAGTATGCAACAAAGGTGCAAACTGATGCAACTGGTAAAGATCGAATTCATTACAGCAGTAGTAATATTCGAGAGTAATCTGCTTGTATGTGTATGTGAATGTATGTATTCAAAACTGCATTTATAAATATGTCTAGATAGATAGTGTATTTCCTGACATGTAAGCAAATACTTGTACGCAATTTTATCTACAAACGCTGGAGACATCTACAGAATTTAGATTTGCTTAGCCGGAGTGTACTGCCAAACAAATGCTTTTCTTGACATCCAGTATAAAATATTGGCAAGTATTCGTTGATCGCGGAAAATGCCGTTCGCCCCGCTAGACATCTTCGACGACGGCAACCACGTCCGAGACGCAGGCGCATTTCTCTATTGCTCTTGGTTTAGGGTCTTTGCCAAGAATGGCGACACGGAGATTCAAAGTGCTAGGCACATTGTCGTGGCACTATATAATGAAAGAGACGGCAAGGCAGTGGCCTGCAAGATGAAAACTGATGAGGCAACGAGGGTAGCATGAGTAATAGCTAGAGAAATATACACTTAGACGCGTTCAATGGCTTCGGGGATTTAGATAAGGTAGCCAAGAAAGCCATATTGTTCATATTTTATATCATTAGCACATCGTTTCAGCCGGAATTTTCTTAAATATTTCTTAATTTATTTCTATTATTTTCATCTTTGTGTTCATTAGTTGAATAATTGGGCCAATACATTTTCCTAAGAACAAATAAAATATCACCACACACACTCGCGTATATATATATATATATATATATGCAGATTGTCCCCCATTTTAAATTATTGATTTCGTACATGCGCTTTCTTTGTTTCAGGCTTATTTTACTATTTAGCAAACTTGAATTAGTTGGTTGCTCTCAGTTAGGAAAGCAGCATCATGGCGCAATTTACTCCTCCAGCAATTCGGAAAAGTCATGCTGTACTGGTTCCCATCCAAGAGAGAAGAAGCTTCAAAACAAATATTTCAGAGTGTTTCGGTGTCAATCTGAGTACATTGCAAACGATTAAAAAAGAGTAAGATGTATTCATAGTGATTAGGAAAGTACTGCAACTTGGAAGCCTAACACTGGCCGTTCTCATAAGAAAGCAATTCCCAAGTTTCGTGATGAGATCATGGCTATGATTGACAAAGATACAAGCAGGTCAATCAGGTCAGTAGCCAGGGACATGGAAGTGTCTGAGTTTCCAATCAGGATAATAATGCCTGATGACTTAAAAAGGACCAGTATTTATCTCAGGCCATGAAGAATAAGAGGAAACACCACGTGGCAAAGATTTTGTACAACCTCGTGTCCCCTCCAAAAGAACATGCTTTGTTTAAGTTAGATGAGTAGAATTTCTGCCATGATCAGATGGTGAACCCACAGAACAACATGCCCAGTTCCCTCAAGATATACAGTGATGACAATCAAACACTCAGTCTTCATCATGATGCTTGGAGTAGTCACTTGTGATGGTGACGTTATGCTTCCATTATTTTTCCCACGTGGCCTCAGACTCTATATGGTGGCCTACATCGTGTCTGAAGAAAGTATTGTTGCCCTGCACTGAGAGGGTAGCGGATGGAATACCCTACTTTTGACAAGAGGACTTTGCGCTATGCCACACGAGCAGGAGAACCTGTAAGAGCTGTAAAAAATTTCTGCGAGTAGATCAACCCTAATATCTGTCGGCTTAACTCTCCAAATTTCAGTATCCTTGATTATTTTGTGCAGCGGGCAGTTGAGCAAGCAACAAAAAAAAAAAAACCTGCGTGCTACACCAAAGTTGAACTGAAGGCAAGCATAACGGCAGCATTTACCAGTTTAAACTATGAGAGCCTCGGAAAGGCTTGCAGGAGATTCTGAAATCGTCAGGAAGCTGCCTGTGAAGCCAAGAGTAATTTCTTTAAATAAATTTAATCTATAGTATTTGAAGATATTTTTATGTAATTTTGGTAAATAAATCTACTAAAGTGAGATGTGGGTATTATTTTGATTTTTGCGTAATGAAGACGACAGTTTATTGATCGCATCATATGTAGTTGCAGAAGTTTACTTCCTAGATTTTACCTAAAAATATTTAGAAAATTACGTTGAAAGTGACTGTTATAGGTTCATATGGAGGTTACTCCTCTGTTTTTCTTAGAGTGTGCTTACCTTAGTCTGCATTATCCCTTCATTTGCTTTTGATATTTGATACATTTTTCCGTTGTGTGTGTCGGTGCACACTCTAAGAAAAAGAGAGAAGTGACCGCCATATAAACTGAAAATCCTTCAAACTACAAACACGAGTGTGTTCAAGTCTCATTGAGTACCCCATTAACAAGGCCTTGTACTATACATGTTCTCTGACGAAAGCATCCAGCTGGAAACATACAAGAATGTAAGAACAAAATAAATAAATAAATCCTAAAATATACAAAATCTCTTCGTGAACCTACTCATTTTAAAGTATGTATATATTGAATTCTCCTCATTCTAACAATATTTGCTGAAATTTAGTGTGATATTTAGGTATAAAATATACCATCTACGCGAATAATATTTACCAGGTAATTAAGTGGTTATATTAAATATCTATCTATCTACGCATTTAATAAGTTTCCAGAGGTTTTTATACTGGCATTTAAAACTGTCGTAGACTCTTTATAATTCATTAAGTTATTGCTATACATCTTATGAGATGACGGAGCAATTTTTATGATTTCAGGTTCAAATGAACAGCTACAGCAGGAATTGGAATACACCCTACTAAAGCCTGATTGTCACAGCTGGTGAATTTCAAAAATGCAATCTGGACTTTAGATGAACAATATGCAATAAAATTGTGTTTTAAACTTGGAAAAATGCGATGAAAGCTGGATCTACTGCTAAAAGAAAGAGTTCACAGACCCAAGAAGGCCAGACAGAGCAAATCCCTTTTTTTGTTAGCACTGGCATGATCTATATGTTCTGGGTTCCCACTGGACAGACAGTCAACAAGGAATACTATTTGTCTAAATTTCTGTTGATTTTTATCATTAAGGCTTTTCGGACTAACATCTTTATTGTTATTTCCACATATTTTCCTCCGGCCTTCTTCAGGTGTGTGTCACGGAACTTCGAACTACGTCTTTTATTGAAACCACGTTTCTGATTCCGTTAGCCATAACCGGGTACAAGTGTTAAGTATGCCTGTATAGTGAGGATTGAACCTGCGACCTTCAGATGATTGTCTCCTTTGAAGCTCAGGGAACCAACGCCTATAACCGTTACGCCACGTGTCCTGCTGGACAATTCAGACTGAATCTTTGGGTATTATAAACTTAATGTTCTTACTTAAGCTAGAATTACTACTATTATGTATGATTTTTTACCTGTGCTCATATTCAGATTTTTTTTTATTTTTTATTTTTTTTATCTAGCCTTCTTGATTATCGGTTCCCACTTAAGTTGTTGGAACGGTACAACAAGTGCATTGCAGCCGGAGGAGATTACTTCGAAGGGGACTAGAGTTTCATGCGTGTACTATCAATAAAAGTGCCCATACGAAAAAAGTCTGGAAACTTATTTAATGATCCTCATATATATATATATATATATATATATATTTGTTGTGTAAAGATACACGCTATTTTATTAAATGTATATATATATATATATATATATATATATATATATATATATATATATATATATATCAGAAAATATATATATATCAGAAAATATATTTTATTAAATATATCTGAAAGCTATGATTTTCCACCTTCAATCAACGGTTACAACGTTCTTGCATCACCCCTTATATATACAAATACAGACGCACACACACACACACACACACACACACACACACACACACACACACACACACACACACACACACACACACATACATTGACACACACACACATACATTGACACACACACACACACACACACACATATATATATATATATTTGTGTGTGTGTGTGTGTGTGTGTGTGTGTGTGTGTGTGTGTGTGTGTGTGTGTGACACGATTAACTGAGTTACTGTTACTCTATTTACAAGCAGCCTGTCTTGAAGAGAAGAAGATAAAACCAAAAGCAATTTCAAATAATGTATAAAATTAAACTAAAAAAGAAAAACAGTAAAAAGAAGAGAAAAGTAAGGACATTTATATATTTAGCTGTTTTATTATATGATTTTAACGACTTTAATTAAATCACTGAGTATATTTTACAGTAAACCAGATAAAAAAAAAGAAATAGAATAAATGAAATGTATGAATGAGTAAGTAAATATGATAAAAATTATAAATCAATTTTAAAAAGTAAAAACCTCAAGAAAACTCATTCAAAAATGTCGAATCCAATGAATCAAAATAACTTGGTCTACGCGAAAATTTAAAGAATAAGCTGAACCAACATTTGCTGGTTGAAACAAAATAACATAACTGGACTTTAACTCAGTTTAAACTTAAGGAAAAAAAGGAAGATCTCTTTTTTTTTAACTCTGAGTAGGAAAACTCCTAATATCAAATCCCTACAAACATATCACTCGAGGTATTTAGCTCTGTAACAATAAGATATCAATCAAACCCCTGCAATACTCAAACATGCTGTCTTCATAATCACTTTGTTATCCTGCCCAAACTTGTCTCTGAACAACAATATCTGAAAGAAGAGAATATTTTACGAGCTGTACAGTGTATAGCAATAGAAACAATGGAATGCAGCATGGTGTATGTAAAGTGTGGAGGATGAATCCAACGGTGTCTCAACAGTGCGCTTCAACAGATGCTGGGCGCAGGAACTTCATAGTTCAACGGCCAGGATCAAATTGTCCAGTTACAAAACCATTGCTGCTCACCTATAAAGGTGGCGTCTATGGAGGAGTAAAAAGATTACCATGATTAATTCAAGCCACACGTCGAAACTGCATTGCCATTCACGCGGGTTAACATAGAGCGCATTCTGCTGAGTTTGGAACACTGGATCCAGTGTCGAAAAAATCATCTCCAAAGCTGAAACCAAACCTACGTAGATGCTTAAACACTGTCATCATTGCAACATTTAAGTCAGGAACAAAAATATTAGTACACAATACTAGAAAGAAAATATCTCGATTCCGGTAATGGATGAATATTTGTGTCGGCATCTGCAGAAAAAAAAACCCGTCAATGGCATCATAGGAATACTTGGATTGCTTCTCAGTCCTTGAGTCTTAAAATTACAAAAATACCTTAAGAACATTCAATCGAGAATAAAGTATTCTAGACTTAATGGCAACCCTTACAAAATAATCACCTCTTGCTACGCCCCCCCCAATTCAACAGATGCATTTCTATAACGAGCTACCTTCCCTAACTACACCCCACTCTTTTATAAAATTAAAAGGGATTTTTACCAAACTGTGTATGAGTCAGTAATATTTTGGGGATGCATCATCTGAACTCTAAAGAAATGCATAAAGAAAAAATTACATGATAACGATGTAAAATGCTGCGTGGTGTTTTGAAATAATCCTTTAAGTAACATCCCCAGAACAGCATCTGTACGGATACTTACCTCCCATCTCACAAACCATATATGTAAGATCAACAAGACATGCTAGGCAATGTTCTGGAAGTAAGGACGAACACTTGTACCATGTTTTCCTATGGACATCTACATATGGATGCATCCAGAAAGGACTTAGCTTCATCAGCTCTGTGCACTGGATCCAACATAGAGGACGTGTTAGGAGCGATGTGCTATAGGAGCGTATTGATAGACAGTCAGAAAAATCCGTACTATTTTTACGAATTCATTATCTGTCTATCTATCTATCTATGTGCTTATATGTACGTACACTGTGCGTATACATACATACATACACACACACACACACACACATATATATATATATATATATATATAAGAAAGAGGTTTATGGTTCTTACTTGCTCAATTGGAGGTAATTATTATTATTATTATTATTATTATTATTATATGTATATATATATATATATATATATACAAATTTTATTATCACGAAAGATACCTTAAACATATAATTTTTTTACCTAATCATAAATACCATACCACATCAAAAAATTTGAATCATGATGATGATTTTAATGTTAATCATCATCATCACGCAACAAAATCACCCTTGAAACTGACATTTCACATTCAAAGCAAAATAAACCTTTAGCTACCATAAAGTTAAAAAAAAAAAAGAAATTCTAATTCCAACAATCCATTTCTTCCTCCCACACCCACTCTTCCGTTCTCACATTCTCTTTCTTTATCCCACTCTTTCTCACCAAGAGACAGCGAAGATGTATGTAAACATGTAAGATATACGGCAGTACATACACCAACATACGTACATATGTACACTTGAGCAAAAGCTCATAAACAAACATTAACATACAATAAAACACACAAACTTTGGCACACACAGAAATTGCCCTTACTTTTTGAAGTAAAATTAACCATATTAATCGTTTTTGTTCCCTCTGTCCGACGATTGCTGATTGCATGAAACCCAGGGGCACAGACTTTACCATGTTATATGTATATATATATATATATATATGCCCACACATACATACATACATACATACATATATATATATATGTGTGTGTGTGTGTGCTCACACATACATACATATATATATATATATATATATATATATATATAAAGCACGAAAGAAGTCTTTGTCATTGGTTAGTTTTATAGGAGGTCATAAGAACTAGGCAGCAGGTAAAGATAAAAAAACAAAAGCTCTTGAGAACTACTGAAAATTGGCGAATGTGTAGGAAATGTCACAAGTTTGCAAAAAAATACAGAGATAAATAAATTAGATTAAATTTTCATATTTGAAAAGAAAAGTACTTTTATAACGAAGGAAAAAGTAAGGGAAAAATCTAAAAAGTTCTCATAAAAGGACATTTTGATAAGACATGGAAAATTTGATAGAAATTATAACAAATCTTACGACCTGCCATCGAATGTAAAAAATATCTATTGAAATACTTCACTAGAAAATGACTGTAACGTCATTGTAAATTTGAGAGAAATCTTTTAGTTGATAAAATCGAAAATTAAAAATTAAAAACGAGATAAAATGGATTGATAACGAATGGGGATAAACTGATGAGGGTTTCGAAGTAATAAACGGAGCCGAGGACTATTGATGAGTAAATAGCAATTAGAACGATTCTTTTTATTTCTACCAGTAAAATCATTTTCCAAAGACCCTATATTTTTCTTATATATATATATATATATATATATATATATATATATGTGTGTGTGTGTGTGTGTGTGTGTAAGCAAAATTTGTTGGTAGCATTTTTAAACAAGTCAGAACTCATTTCTTTGCACACGATTGAATGGTTTCAAGTATTTTTATCGAACACAAATAATTCCATTCGAACTTTTAAATGGTTTCACCTATTGCTATTTATTTTTTACTCCCAGTTAAATAGTTGCAAGTATTGCAGTCTAACATTGACAGTTGTATTCGTGCACATTTAAATATTTTCAAGTACTGCCTCTTTTTATTTTAGTAACATGGTTTCAAGTATTGTTATTTATCACTAATAATTCTATTCACTTGTTTACATACAGTTAAATAATTCCATGTATTGCTGTTTAACATTAACAATTCAATTTAACATCAATCATTTTTTTTCATGTAGCTAAATAGTTTCAAGTATCATAAGTGATAGATGGGATCCTCAAAAGTACTCCCACTCCGGGTTAGAGAGTATCAGAGATTATCCAAACTACTGAGATGCAGCAGAAGCGATTCTACACCCTCGAAAACCTTTTGTTTACGCTCTGTTCAAAAATGGCCTGACATTTATATTTTACCCTTTTAGTCATTGTCGTTTGTTTCGTCCGTTGTCAGTCACACATAATTTAGAAATGTTTGCGTCATCGACGTCCTTACCAGCTCACCCGAAACAGGAGCACTTGCACCTCTGCTGAAATGCAGTCAGTGTATTCTGGACCCACCGCCGACTGGAGTCTCTCTAAAGGATATTTCTAGATTGAATACCTTCATATCAAAGAAAATTATGGAGGTAAAAACATGAAAGGGAGATTTTAAAAAATGAAGAAAACGATACAAAGATTGGGTAGAAAAATTTACTACCAAGACAAAGAAGTGAAAAATGGGTTAAAACTAATTAAATTTGTATAAAGAGAAAAAGAGGAAAAAAGCAAAAGGGAAGAAAGAACAACAACGGAAAAAATAACAAAAGGAAGAAGCAATATTAAAGAAAAAGAGAGCTGCAACAGAAGAAAATTTATTAGAAGAAATTAATTCCAATCCCTAAGAAATGAGGTGGTGTGTCCGTTAACAACGGAATTCTTGAATCAAGGTCTGGCGTCGGTTAGTCTGACGTTGGTCAATTTTTAGAATTTTTTTTTCTGCTTAGACATTTTTCGAAAAAGATTTTAAAAATCTATTTTTGGTTAAAACTATATTACTTTGAATCATTAAAATAGTACGAATTAAAAAAGAAGTGAAAAAGAAATAGATTGAGATAAAAAAAAAAAAAGAACATGACAAGAAAAATCTGTGTTGAAGGAAAGATAAGTTGTTAGAAAGGGAACGGTGGAGATAATAGAAAATGAAGTAAAACAAAAATGTTATATTCTATGAGGGTGATGGTGATGAAACGTCATATGGAAAAAAAGCCGAGACAATGAAAAAAAAAAGAAAGTGAGACAAAAGAGTTTAATTAAGAGGAAAATATTTAAATGCAAAACAATCAAGGACGAAAGACAAATGTAGAGATAAAAACCATACATAATAATTCATTATTTATTTGGCTTTGCTTTGTCTTATTTCCCATGTCTTATTTCGTATATAGTAGCGAGTGTTTCTTAGGGGTTAGGGGTTAGGGTTTCTTAGGTGTCACATGATATAAAATAAGTAAATCCCAGTGAAAACAGAAATGATTTAACGAAATAGATAAGCAAGAAAAGATTAAAAAATAAAGTATTCACTTAAGAAGAAGTAAAAAAAGGAAAAGAGAAAGAACATAAAAAGGCAAATGAAGTGATGTGCATAGACGGCGATAATTTGGGCAAGAATCAAAAGAACAACAACAACGGTGGCGACATACAAGTAAGAAATTAAAGAAAAAAATCTTCACAATAACCAAAAAATTAAAGATGGGAAAATTGTAACAAAAGTTAGAAAAAAAAAAACACATTTTTCAATAATATAAAGGCTTTTAAGATGTGTTAATCCACCATCCGTAAGTCAGGATTTTTGCTCTTGATGCTAAATATGAAGATAATCACACACACACACACACACATTATTTTTCAGCTTCCTACTTAGCCAGAATAAACATGGAAATATTAAATCGTAAAAAGCCGCCACACATTAATCGAAACACATGCGTGACTGTTATCAAAGA
>OY757915.1:117073271-117079819 GCA_963585895.1 Sepioteuthis lessoniana
AACGCGGGAGACTTACTAATCGGCTGTTTCTTGACGACGTCTTGTCATATACGTGGAGTGGGTTAGGGTTTGTTGATGGAGACTGGAAAACTAGGGGAAAACGTTGGTATAACGGCGAAATTTTGAATAAGCAATGACAACGAAGGTTTCGTAAAATAGAAATAAGTCGCAAATGAATAAGAAGCTTTCAACCACGACAAAGCAAAAGTGATGAATACAAAAAAAAAAAAAAGAAAAAAGAAAAAGAAAAAAGGGAAAAGGAAAAATAAGAAAAGGAATTCATTGTTTTTTTTTTTGTTGTTGTTGTTGTTGTTCTTTTTTCTATTTTACGATTCCTTTAAAAACAGAGACAAATAACAACTTGGCCCTAACATTGTCTGACTTTTAAGTACACATTTGGAAGGCATCCATAAAAAATGGAATCACCTACTCGAAACCGGAATATCGAATGGAAAAGTGTACTATATACCCACACAACATCTAGCTGAGACCTCATGGTATAGTGGGTAACGTACAGGACTGTCAAATCATAATGACCGAGTTCATTTTCGGAAAAATACCTTTGAGGAACGATATAAACTACCTTATTGAATGGGTTAAATTGTATCGCTATTGCCATTCTACAAGGATTGTAAATAGTGGGTTCTTTAGCCCTGGCAAGGCAAACAAAATCTAGGAGAAGAAAAATCAATTCAAACTAACTTTACTCCGCTTAAAATTGGCCTTGTGTCACGTTCTTCTTGTAGAGGAAAGGTTGGGTAAATACATCCTTTGACGTAACATTAATAGTGTATTCATTTTCGGTGTTTGAATTGTAACGTAAAACACCGTTGTAAATGTAAAGAAAGAAAAGATTATAATCTTGTCTTATTGGCGCTATACATTCTCTATGCTTCCTTTACGATGTATATTTTTTACAGAGGTACTCTTTCAGTTTTTAATCGTCTTCTTGATTACAAAATTGATTATTTTCATTTTTGTTTTCATTTTTTCAATTTTTCATGATTTTTTAAATTCAAAGTTCAACAAGTGCAATCGTTATTCAACCTTTTAATTTTTCATTCAAATTAATTCCGACTCTTTGACGGATTTAATTTCATAAATCAGAAAACTACAACGTCTGATTAATTAAAAGAGACCCAGTTACCCAATAGAGAATTATCGGCTGGGATGGGTTTCGTGATACACACAATTAATTGGTCAGGTTCCTTCTTTGATTTTTATCTTTCTATTTCATAAAAAAAATCGCTGAAATGATTGAAAGATTTTGGCAGCCATATAAAACTAAAACCATAAAAAATGCGACAAATTATCAGATTATGAAATGACGTTTTCTTTATTGTTCGTTATATTCGTGTATTTTCTTTTTCGTTTTCTTTTTTAATTTGCCGACGTTTGGCAAAGAGAAACAAGTCGGACAAATTCAAGAAGAAACTTTTTGATGTGTAACTTTTACGATAAGAATAATTAGAAGCAATCATATCGGATTTGGCTAAAGAGTAAAGAGACTTGGTTTGTTTGAAGGTCTTCGATAAGCAATTATCATTATTTCACGATCTATCACTCTGAGATCTCCATCTTTATTGTTTATATCAAGACATTTCTTATCTGTTTTTCCAAAACTTTTCCTTGGCAGAAGTTAAATCTCGAAACTTTAGTATTCGTTTATCTAGCGTAGGCAGAATGATTGAAGAATTGTGATCGCAATTTACTGAAGAGAAAATTCCGTTGTAAATAGAAAAGACTTCAAAAGAGAAAAAAAGTTGATTGATTTTAACGGCATGTCAATGCGTCTGGGGTTATCTTGTGTTTAGAGGTTAGGGAATTGCATTAATTGTATGTTTATATATTTTTTCTATCGTTTCTTAAGATCATTTTGAGGAGTTTTACCTCTCGCAAAGGCATACAGTCAACGTGCTCAAAGCTCTGTTGACAGCGTAGAAAGAGAAAAGAAGGATACTCACAAATCAAATTTTAGTGTGAGTTTATAATGTGAGTCTATGCTAGTCACTCTACTTGATTGTAGCCTTAGTTCCGTAACTACCACATAAGTTTCCGGTTAGTTTGTTAATCAACTCACTCTGTGGCCACATGTTGGAAAGATCCATAGATGAGGGATAACACAATCTATTTGGAACTATTGACGTCCGGGGTCGTTTGTTGGAACAAGTTACGTGGGTGTTGGCAACTCAAAGACAAAAACACCATCTCTGTTAACTATTAACAACTATTTATAGGAACACAATGGTTTGACAATATATATATATATATATATATATATATATGTCTTACCAACACCAGTCAAACTTCATGCTTGGGGGTTAACTGCATCCGATCGATGCTGAGCATGTGGGAAAACTGCGAGCCTCAAACATATTCTCACTGGATGGGAGTACGCGCTAAGAAGCTATACTTGGAGACATAACGAAATCCTGGAGATTTCTTTTAGAGGTTTCAAAAACATGTTGTGAAACTGCCAATAAAGCTCTAAATATTATCAACAACAGAGCAATTCAATTCGTTAAAGAAGGAAATATTTCAAAAACTGCACGTGAAAATATGCGTTAACCATCATTGCTTGAGGGCTGCACGGACTGGCACGTCGCAACTGATTTAAAACATAGCTTCATATTTCCAACTGAAATGGCGTTAATGACAAAGCGTCCAGGTATTGTCATTTGGTCCATGAAAGCAAAAAAAGTTTTCGTTATTGAGTTAACGGTTCCCTTTGAAGAAAATTTCGACCGGGCTCATCAGCGTAAGTTGGAAAATATGAAGATCTGCGATAGCAATGTGTCAGAAATGACTGGATAACAAATGTCAGATGCAAAGGTTTTATTGCCAACTCTACCTCCGTTTTCTTGACTAATCTTGGACTTCTTCCATCAGACAAGAGGAAATACATTGAAAAGATCCAAGATTAGGCTCACTGCATCAGCGTGGATCTGGCAATCCTATAGAGCGACAACAATCTGACAAAGTCTGGTGGTGTCGTGAGATAATGCTGGGGCGCTCTGGGCTAGTGGTAATGATGCTTCGGCCCCGAAACCATGCCTGAACCCCGAGTCATCATCTGATTAAGGCTTTGTTAGAAGCAATGCAATTGTATAAACATCAGTTATTGTATGATACCTACTATATATATATATATATATATATAAATTGTCGCTTTTTTTGTGTTTGAGAGTCAGACAATTGTGGTATTTGGCTGGTGCAATCTTTCTATGTTATTCAGAGAGTATGGCTTTTGCTGGAGTGGCCTTAGTTCTTGGAGAGATTTATTTTGTTATTCTCCTATCTTTGGTATGGGCATCGGATATCTTCTCTCATCTAGCCCTAAAACTATCTCCTTTTTTAGAGGATTCACCAGGGAACAAACATTCCTGATTAGCTAACCAGTCACAGATCATTTCGTATTCTTCTACTCCTGGTCAGCTAATCAAATGGGCTGATCCATGTCTGTGGGAAGAGTATCCCTTCCACGTATCAGATTAAAGTGGTCACCTAATCAAACTCCAATATAGGAGCTTGTTTAATTAAAGGTCCAAGCCCACGCCGTGTGAGAGAGTATCTCTTTTCACACTAAACGAACCAATAATCAACAGTCTGGTTAATCTATCCAAAGTTTTTACCTTTTAGCCCAATAGGTGGGCAAAAGATGTAATGATTTAAAATAGATGAATGAACCGACAAAACCCCAAGGCTGCTTACTTTTTGTTTTGAAAATTTGAAAGTTCAGTGAGTACTGACCTTTTAAATTAAGTTTTGAATTCCTTTTAAAGACAATAAGTATTTTATATGTTGTTATAAAAGGAAAATTACATTTTCCTAAATAAAAAAATCATCATACGTTTCATAAGTTTTTAGCACAAGTGAATACTTCATATTGTCATAATAACGAAGGAACTTTGCTGAATTTCTTTATAGCTGGGGTAATTCTGTATTTCTTACTGGCGTTAAGTGTCGGTATTTAGAACCTGGTAAACCCCAAGATTTGATAATCGGGTTCTCAAAGCAGACATGAGCGTCTTATTTAGAGAATTGGCACGGACAACAGAAGAGTCTTATTTGGAGGATTGGCAAGGAAGAAAAGAGTTTATCATTTGGAAGATTGGCACGGTAGACAGGAGCTTCTTATTTGTTGGATTGACGTGTCAGACAGGAGCTTCTTATTTGTTGGATTGACGTGTCAGACAGGAGCTTCTTATTTGGAGGATTGGCACGGCAGACAGGGGCATCTTATTTGGAGGAATGCCACGGCGGACAGAAACTTCTTATTTGGAGGATTGGTATATCACACAGGTGCTCCTTATTTTGATGATTGGCACGGCAGAGAGCTGCTTCTTATTTGGAGGATTGGCACGGCAGATAGAAGCATGTCATTAGGAGGAATGACACGACAGACGGGAACTTCCTATTTGGAGGATTGGCAAAGCAGACTGGAGCTTCTGGTTTAGAGGATTTACACGGCAAAGAGGAGCATGTCATTTTGGAGAAACGGCCGGGCAGACAGAAGCGTATCATTTACAGGATTTGCACGGCAGACAGGAGCTTCATATTTGGAGGACTGGCACGGCAGAGAGTTGTTTCTTATATGGAGCATAGTCACGAAAGTCACGAGCTTTCATTTTGGAGGATTGGCACAGCAGACCGGAGGTTCTTATTTGTATGATTGGTTGGGCAGACAGTATTTTCTTTTTTTGAGAATTGACCCGTCACACCGGAGATTCTTATTTGGAGGATTGACACGGCAGACAGGAGCATGTTATTTGGAGGATTGTCACGATAGACAGGAGCATTTTATTTGGAGGATTGGCACCGCAGACAGGTGCTTCTTATCTGGAGGATTGGCACAACAGATAGGAGCCTGGTATTTAGAAATATTTGATAGGAAGACAGAAGCTTCTTTTTTGGAGGATTGGCACGGCAGACAAGAATATGTTATTTGGTAGAGTGGCAAGACAGAGAGGATCTTCTTATTTGGAGGTTTGTTGCCGTAGACAGGTGTTTCTTTTTTGCAAGATTGGCGCGGCAGATAGGAGCTTCTTTGCAGGAGGATTGGCACGCCAGACAGTAGCGTGTCATATGGAGGAGAGACACGGCAGACAAGAACTTCTCATATGGATGATTGGCACGGCAGACAGGAGCTTCTTTTTTGAAGGATTGGAACGGTAGACAGCAGCTTTTTATTAAGAGGATTGGCACTTTTGACCGGAGCATTTTTTGTCGGATTGTCACTGCAGACAAGACCTTCCTAGTTGTATGATTGTCACAGCAGAATGGATCTTCTTATTTGAAGGATTGGTTCGGCAGACAAGAGCTTCTAATTTGGAGTATTGGCAAGACAGTCAAGAGCTTTTTATTTGGAGGATTGGAAAGATGGGAGATTTTTATTTGGTAGTTTGGCACGGCCGACCAGAGCTGGCTTGTCAGACAGGAATTTCTTTGTTGGAGGATTGACACGCTAGACAGGAGTGTTTCATTTTGAGGATCGGCAGGGCAGACAGAAACTTCTCACTTGGATGATTGGCACGGGAGACAGGTGTTTCTTATTTGGAGAATTGGCACGGCAGAAGGAGCTTCCTTTTTGGAGGGTTAGTTCGGCTGAGAGGAGTTTCTTTTTTGGGGAATTGGCACGGCAGTCAGGAACTTTTTTGAGGATTGGCACGACAGACAGAGCTCCTTATTTGGAGGAATGGCATGGCAGAGAACAGCTTCTTATTTGGAGGATTGTCATGAACTGGAGCTTTAATTTGAAGGTTTAGTTCGCCAGATAGGATCATATTTGGAGAATTGGCATGGCAGACGGGAGTTTCTTATTTTGAGGATTGTCACAGCAGACAGCATTTTCTTATTTTGAGCTTTGCCAAGGTAGATAGGAGCTTCTTGTTTGGAGGATTGGCACGACTGACAGGAGCTTCTTTTTTGGAGGATTGGCAAAATCTCATACAGCCTTATATTCTTCCACTTTGCTTTGTGCTGTATAAAAGCCAAGGTGAATAGATTTTTTCTCTTTACTCATAAATTGTTTTTGTGACAGAAATTATTCACTTTAATTCGTATTTTGACCAGACAAAACTTTCTCATTACAAATGACCTTTCTATCATAACTTTCTTTATAAATGCATAATTTTTGTTTATTACTTTTTAGTACAACGTTTTGGGCAGATATATTCTGCGGGCTTCGTCATTAAAAATATAAACTTTTTCTTGGTTTTAATTGTTAGAAAAAAACTCCAAATATATGATTTCGCCCAAATTTAATTTTTTAACTTTTTCAAATATTGCTTTCATTCATATTGCTATATCAGTTTCTTTTTTAAATCAACATCAAAATTAATTTTTCCAAATGCTTATCGTTAAAAATTCGTAATTTTTTCTACTTAAAAATCAATGGAGGGGCCTCTATTTAAAAAAATATTCGAAATTGTAGTCTCTATAGACCCTTGGGATGAATAAAATTTTGATCGGATGAATAGAAGCTTAAAAATCCAGCAGGGGCCTTTTCTACTTACTAGAGGTCGCTAGTATCGGTGTGAAACATTTTT
>OY757915.1:117080019-117085019 GCA_963585895.1 Sepioteuthis lessoniana
AGATGATTCGTTATTCATCTATGTTTTATATATATATATATATATATATATATATATATATATATATATATATATATATATATATATATATATATATAATTATTTCAAGAAAAAACAATATTCAGTCACATTAGGATTATAAATTTATTTCCATCCTATTAAGAGCATTGATAAGAAAAAAAAACTCAAATTTTTTTTTTAAAAGGACTTCATCAGATCCAACATGAAAATAGATTGAATATAGCCAGATCATGGGGTTTGACACAGGAAGGAGCCTCCTTCCAGTAAAGATTAATTCCGGTTTCCTCTCGTTTCTGATTGAGACAATAACAAAATAAAAAAAAAAAAAACATAAAACATAAAAACAAAGAAAACTTACAATAAAGTTTTAACTTACAAGCCTATGCTGTAAATGGTGAGACTTTTTTAGCTATGTTACGTTATCTATCCAAACTCAGTAATATTTTTATTGTTAATTAATTATTAACTTAGACTATATTTTAAATTTTCGAGTATAGTTTAAATTTATTTCTATGCTACATCCAGCCTATTGATTAAATCTCTGATTTAATAATTTATCTCAATCAGGATATAACATAATTTGTATCTTTTTTCTAGACACAAATAACATCTACTATCAAAGCAGTTTAGTGTATTAGACCCTTTCAATATAATCCATTAAATTCCAAGGGCTAAACCCTTATTTTTCTATGTATATATATATATATATATATGCATAAGTATATACATAGGATTTTATATGCACACACCACACCACACTCACACATATATATATATATGCATATAAATATTTGAGAATATATATATATATATATATTGTATACATGTAATATTTGTATATGTATATCTATGTGTGTGCATATATTTGTATATTTATTTATATATATATATATATATATATGAGTATATATTTATATATAAGCGTGCGAGGTATAACACTTACATCCATAGCAGCCCAAAATATAAAATGCACAACTACGAAACCGCAGAGAACCCAAAATTGACAACATTCTTAGGAAAAACCAAAATGGCTTCCGAAGAAATAGATCCACGAACTCACAAATATTAACTATCCAGTGAATCCTTGAAGGCGTACGGGCAAAAAACCTACAGGCGACAAGACTATTTGTCGACTTTACCGAGGCCTTTGATTCCATTCGCAGAGGGAAGATGGAACAAATTCTACTAGTATACGGCACACCAAAAGTGACAGTCGGCAGCAATAAGGATTCTCTATAGAAACACCAAAGTGAAAGTACGTTCTCCCGGATGGAGACACATACTACTTCGACATAGTAACAGGAGTACTACAAGGAGACACACTAGCCCCATGCCTCTTATCATCCATCAAGACAACGTGCTTAAAACATCGATTGATAAAATCAAAGAAAACGGCTTCGAGCTGACAAAGAAAAGCAAAAGGTACCCTGGAAAAACATACCGACACCGACTACGCCGATGACATAGGGATTCTGCAAATACATCCGCCCAAGCCGAAACACTAATGCATAGTCTGGAACGAGCTGCCGCTGGAATTGGCCTCCATGTCAATGCACACAAAACGGAATACATATGCATTAATCAAACAGGTGACATTTCCATACTCGGCAGCAGCTCTCTGAAACTTGTAGACAAGTTCAACTACCTAGGAAGCAGTGTCTCTTCGACACACGCAAACAAAGCAGAATATAGCTATTAATAAACTATCGGTCATATGGAAATCAGACCTTACCGATAAAATGAAATGCAGCTTCTTCCCAGCACTACTATATGGATGCACTACATGGACGCTAACAAAACGAATGGAGAAAAAGCTTCATGGCAACTACACAAGAATGCTGCGAGCAATTTTGAATAAGTCCTGGACGCAATACCCAACAAAGCCCCAACTGTACGGCCACCTACCTTCCTTTGCGAAAACTATCAGAGTTAGACGAACCAGATATGCAGGGCATTGCTGGAAAAAGCAGGGACGAGCTCATAAGTGATGTTGTTCTATGGAAGCTGTCATATGGCCGAACAAAAGCAGGACGGCCAGCTGGAACCTACATACAGCAGCTCTGTGAGTATACGGAATGTAGACCTGAGGACCTGCCAGAAGCGATGAACGATAGGGAGAAGTGGCGAGAGAGGTTCAGGATATTTGTGCAGGCCGCATGACATGATATTTATATATATATATATAGACACATCAGGTTAAGTGGTCTTGCATTTTCCATGATTAGTTAATTCGGCATCACTTGCGTTTGATGTGGATCGTGGGCCAGTGGTAGAATTTCGGCTCTGCTTTATCTTGTTGCTGCTTCGATCTCCTGTGGTAGAGATCATTGTTTGCACTGCTGATGAGATCTAATAATGTCGAAACAGCTGTCCAGTGCTCCGTATGTCACATGGAAGTGCTTGCCGGATTTTCTAATCATGGTAATTCAATTAATATAATACAATTCCTCTATTCGAATGTAATATATATATATATATATATATATATATATATATATATATAAGTTTACATGCATATATATGAGTATATGTATCTGCTTAATAAAGCCCAATATGTGTGTGTGTGTGTGTGTGTGTGTTTCCGTGTGTCTGTACATCAACAGGACTAAAGGGAATAAAAGATACATTAAAACATAATGTGTATTCTTACGTAAAATTTTACGCCCCCGGTGAGAATTCAAATATCCCTGAATTTAATGAAATTAAAATTATTTTGCTTATCTTTAGAAGAATTCAGGATCTTTCTCTGAATATGTATAACAATTCGATTATTGGCAACAGGGGAAAATCCTTCGTCACATATTTCAAGTGTTTACTGATTTTATTTTTGGAAACTGGAAAAGTGCTGAATTATATATCTCAAGTTTTAACTGATTTGATTGATATATTTCAGAGTTTTAATTATTTCAAATATTCTTTTCTAATTGCTTTACTTTCTGTATTTTTAGAAATATATTTCTATCTTTATGTTGCCATGTTCATCATATTGATTTTTTTTATGTATGATAAATAGTTATAATGAAAATGGTACTTTACTATCATAATATAGCTTTAATTCATAATGTTTGTTTTTATTCTTGAATATGCATTGCAATATGTTTGTCTTTATTAGTTCCTCCAGTTCTCATTTGCTTACATATCACATGCAAAAGCCATAGTTTTTTGTGATGGCTGCTTCAATTTAAAATACAAAATATTGTGATAAAAAACAAATTGTATGCAACCATGATGACATCTGTTTAAAGGAAGCAACTCTTACACAAAACTTGTATTACTTTATTTTGAGTTACCAAAAATGATATAGATTTATAATCTATATGATTGTTAACAATATATTAATTATGTCACGTGATGGCTCACGGAGACGAAGAGGTGGGAATGATACTCTCCCCCCGTTGAACTAAAATTATCTAGCAGTCAAAAAGTGACCGTTAGAAATGAATGTGGGTCACACAGATGTTCGCACTTAAGTGACCTTGGGTCGCCGGATATCGGAAGGGGAAAGAGAAAATGAAGCCAAATGATTGGCGGGGGGACCCCAAACGGAAGTGGGGTTCCTTCCCCTCAACGGAAGTAAATACAAAAAAAGGAAGTTTTTGAGCAAGTCTGGTGGCAGACGGACGATAGCCATTTTACTCCGGGCTAAAGACAAAAAGACTGAGACACGAAGAACTCCAAAATCCTTCAAGCCAGCATTAAAAACAGTACCAAGTCTATTAGCCCGTGAAAGAAGAGAAATTCTCCAGTGGAACCCCGTCAAAAAAATAAGATAAGTAACTTTGGGACATTTTTCCGTTACACCCAAATTTTGTTACCACTCTCTCTCTCAATTTGGAAAAGGATAAAAGCCAGGAAAAGACATTTATATTCATGGACTATCCTATTATATATTTTTGACATTTTGAACGTCATATATATATATATATATATAACCGTAGTAAAGAACCTATGTATTTTCCTTTTACCATGTGGTCTATGTTATTATTCCATGCTTTCCTTTCAGCTTCTATTCGCCTTACATTATCTTGCTTAGAACTGTCCTATTAATTCCTAAAGTATCACACGGGAAACCGGAGTTGCCGACTGTAGCAATATTAATATTATTACAACTAAGACCTATAGGCCCGTATTCTTCTATTATCTAAGGGAAAGAAGAAATTAGCGGCCTGGTGGGTGTGTGATAGTGTGAAATTTTGGACCCCTTTGCCAGCGGTGGCCAGTCTGGCCCTAAATTATTCCCTCATGTAATATGCCAGTTCTTATCTGCCTGAGAAAAGAACTCTGAATAGGACTTATTTCTGTAGGGGATCAAGTGCCAACCTGCCCCGTCTTCACACGTGCGAAAATAAAGTCCCATTTAGGGATTTTAGTCAATTTCCCCGTCACAATTAGGATAAACGAGTATTGAATTCAATAGTATATTAGACTGTATTATGATTTTTTGACCGAAGCCTTGCAATAAGAGCTGGTGGATGTCCGCTACAAAATATTCTGTAATATCGAAGCAGTATTTTTCATAAATTAAAGTACAATTTTTAAAGGCTCTTTCTGCACCCAGCTTGCTAGTATATATATATATATATATATATATAAGTAAATAATGAAATGTAATCCGACAAATATATAAAGAAAAATTGATAACAAGGTAATCCAAGTAGAAGGAGTGATTCATTGAGAAGCAAAGTCGATACTATAACGTTTTGGTTCTAATGAACCATCATCAAGGCTATGAGGGATGATATTTGTGATGTTAAATCAACGATGGGTGCTTAAAAGGGTAAAATACAAGAATTCAAGAAAAAAAATGCCAGCAAGAATCCACCATACCCTACCTTTTGGACATCTTACCAATTAGGAATATTAACAAAGTAGAATTCAAGGTTTACCGTCAACCCACCTGTAAAAATGACCACATTCACTTTTATTCACACCATAACACCAAAAGAGGGTGTCATAATAGATTTATTTTTCTCGGAGCT
>OY757915.1:117090019-117120019 GCA_963585895.1 Sepioteuthis lessoniana
CGTTAATCAGTTAAACGATAGAAAAGAAAAAAAATAAACAAAAATTGAAAAAATAAAACAAAACAAAACAAAAAGAATCAAAAACGTTCCGAATGACTCTACAGCGCATTTTTTTTTTTTTTTTGAATTTAGGATTTTTTAAATATGATTCCCTAAAAATGTTTTCCGTTCTTTTCGTAAATTTAGTTTATTTACTCGAACTTTGTTTTACTTCAATCCTTATTTCTTATTTCTTTTTTTAGTTTCATTGATTTGCTTTTAAAAGTTGTATATAATTTTTTAATGATACAAAATTTTGGATTATTTTAAAGTAGAAGTAAACATTGTTAATAGTAAAAAGATTGGGGAATTAAAATTGATTAACAAGAAACTAAAGGCATTTAAACAAATATCGTAAAGTTACATTCTCGTTTTCCTAATGTAATTGGTGACTATCCAATAACTTTTGAAAAAGTAAAAGGATTGTAAGTCCTGTTGATAGCTAACATAAATCATCCAATATAACAACAACAATAACAAAAAAAGAGAGAGAAAAGAAAAAGAAAAGGAACGGAGAAGAAAAGAAAAAGAAAAAATGAATTGAAAGAAAAGAGAGGATAAGAACGTTAAAAATAGAGAGAGGAGGAGAAAAAGAGAAAAAAGAAATGGAGAGAAAAGAAAGACCCAAAACTGACCAAGTCGATTTTCATAATTGGCGACGTTCATGTTTGGAGCGGATAGATAGATCGATCGATAGATAGATGCAGATGGGGATTTTTCAGTGCTAAAGTCATCCTTATTGAAGCACAGGAATTGTATTGTTTAAACCATAATAGGGAAAAAAGAGGATTCATACATTTCTCAACAGTATTAGACTAATAGTGAACGTAATAGCGTGACTGGATTTCGAACTTGCTCACATGGAGGCTACTATTCAAGAATATATATATATATATATATATATATATATATATATATATATATATATATATATATATATATATATATATATATATATATATATATATATCAGAAATAGTTTTCAAATCAGAAAGAACGCATACTAACGATTATCTCAACTGTGAACAACCTTTCATGTCAACATCCGAAGATTACATTACTTGGGGCAAATCTCACCTGGCACTTGCCCTGATTTCGTTCCAGTGGAAGTTAGTGTCAGTGGGGAAGCTTGAATGTACATAGAAATCTTGAAAATTTAACCATAATCGAAACTGAAAGAAATATGGCAGGAGACTATTACACTAAACCAACAGTAAAATCAAAGGAAAATTGAAAAATTAAGTATGATGATGTCACGCGTCAGGTTCACTTATGGTCATCCTGATCACCGCAAGCAAATATAAAAATGTCTGCTGTGGAGTTCACTCGACCACTCGACGTCTAACCCTCCAAGGTGGGAGATGTAATCTCCGTAGAATCTTTCGCGTGCCCGCTCTTTAAATTTTTGATCCAAATAACTGGATCCAGCGTTTACGACGAAAGTCGAAATAACCGGACTTGATTACATCTCATGATTAGTTTTTATTGTAAAATCACAAAATGTCTTAATCTGATCATTCATTCTATTGTTTAGGTGGTAACTTTCACAATTTACTTTGAACCCAATTTTAGGTAGAATATAACAATGAATTATGTAACATTTTAAACTTTTTATGTCAGTCTACTGAATAGTTGATTGCATCAAATTTGTTTTTCCAAAACTATATTTTTATCTGTCATTATTTCGATTATATTCTATAATATTTTACATATTCTATAATATGCCGCTTTAGGATTATGACTAAGTAGCCATATTCATTCCTTCTGCATCAGTTTTGAAAAGTCACTTTTGCACCCACAAACAAATTTCCTTAGTGTCGTCTTTTATTTTCTAGAAGTGTGGATGTAGGTCCCTTGCCAAGATGTTCCTTTCGCGTTCCTCTTTCAGTCTACTCTTTAACATCTTTGAACTTTCTATCTTTCTTGTTTATCAGGCTTCTAAAATCGACCTTTTGAAGAATTTCTTACATTCTGGGTGGCGTAAAAGTGTCCCTGCCATTGAAAAGCTGGATAGCTCTTATATTTGATTAAGGAAAGAATGTTTTTCTCTCTATATATATCACTTGTTGATTTTATTGGTCTATTTATAGAAGATGATGACACACGTTTCCTTCATTTCAGCGGTCTTCTCTATTCAACACAGGGTAAATATCTTTTATTTTTGTATTAATTTCTAATCTTGATCAATTCTTGAATTGTTTAAGAGATTGCAAAGACAAAAAGTGATGAATTGTCTAATTTCAATTGCAATTTGATCGATTTAGTCAATATGTACCGTCCGTTCTTCCTATTTGTAGCATTCCTATATCCAGATTCAACTTTAAATATTTTGAAAGTCCCCCCCCATTTCCAAATGTTAACTTGAATTGCTATGCACAATTCATGTGAATGAATGGATTGGTAAATATCTTCTGTTTTAGTCTCCGGTTATTTCATCGACCCTCTCTCTAATTCCGATATCTATTGTTTTAGTATTCTTCATTTCATATAATGATGATGATGATTGACTTGTTTTGTTTTTATTTCCCTGAAATTTGAAGTTGAAACGCGGAAAAACATTTTAACTGATATCATCCTTCTTTCTCTTCTCCCCGACAGATATAATATTGTTACCCGTCAACAAAGCATTTTGCAGGGTTATAAAATCGTTAATCTTCCTAACCAAATTTCTAAGATTTTCTAACATTGATCTTAGAAATGCAGCAGAATATTATTATAAAAACAATGCCCAGCTTTTTTTTTGGCTCAAATACAATTTTCCCTGTTTATTTTATTTTTTTATTTAAAAATTCTTTTATTTTCTTCTAAAATACTCGAGCGTTACTTTTTACTTCATCTTTTCACATATTTTTAAAGATATTTAGTTAGTAGAATTAACAATAACTATTCTCATATGTTAACTTCAATTTATTCGAAGTATTTAATGCATATTCATATTTAGGTTTGTGTTTATTGCACGTCTATATCTTTTTCCAGTATTCTTTAAGATTTAGTCACCTTTGTGGACGAGCAGTTTCTATTCTTTCTCGAATTTCTAATTAATTTAAACTTGCCTCTAGTGTTTTTGACACGTTTCCAAATACGCAAAATAACGTTCACACCAAATGTCTGCTGGTTGTCGCTTGGGATCGAACAGTAGCAAATCACAATTGTCTTGCATCAGACTCACAGTTATATCAATCGGTCTCGGAAGTGTCTCCACTGTTTCCCACATTTTAATTTTCTCTCTTCTCGCCTTTAGTTATTTGGAATGATTCCAAGTACGCTACTGGTCATCGATGCAGCCATGGGGTTCATCTTGCCTTTAGAGTTTTTTTCGAATGTTACTAAGTACACCAATGGGTCGCGTATGATCATAAGATTCAGCACCTATTTATCTCTTGAGCGAGATTTGCTATTTGTATTTTCTTCATTTTCTTTAGTTTTTACATGATGTTACTTTTCTTTTTCTTGGTTCAAATGAGCCAACCTAGTAATTTAAACAAAATCTGGTTCTGTATTTCACCTCGCGTGTGTATTGGCTTAATTATTTTAAGACATCATCACATTAATGTTGCTTCTATTTTTCGCTTGCAAAATTCCCAGTGTATCCCTAGTTTCACAACATCCTGAATGCTTGTATGTCTCCTATGATTGAATGTATGAGATTTAATGGTATTGTTTACAGCTCCGATTGAGGGAGCAATATAATTGATGATTTTCCTTTATTTGGATAAATGGCGTGTTTTCATTTTTCATCAAGAAGTAGTGAATAGAAAGAAAGGATTCACCGGACACACGCTTGCATACACATGCATATATATATATATATATATATATATATATATATATATATATATATATATATATATATAAATATATATATATATATGCAAAAATACTGCCTAAATCTACCTTTACAAACATACATACATACATAAATATACTGTTTGACTTTTACGTATTGATATTCTTGTAAATATATCTTCATTGCCATATAGTTTAGCGATGAATAACAGCTGATGATATTCGCTCTGATTTCATAATTTTCGGATAAATTTGACGAAAAGCTGTTTTCTTACCTTTATGCAACTTTGATGACTATGTATTATTTATTTGTGATTATATATATATATATATATATATATGGCCAATAAAAAGCAGGACGACCAGCTCGAACATACATACAGCAGCTATGTGATGATACGGGATGTAACCCTGAGGACCTGCCAGCGGCGATGAATGATAGGGAGACGTGGAGAGAGAGAGGGTCAGGGATATCCGTGCTAGCCACACGACATGATGATGATGATATATATAATGTAGCGCTGCTAACACTTATTTCTCGGACTCACACTATTCCTCTCTATCTTCCATCGTTTTAAACAGATCTTCAAGACTACATCTTGTGTCCATACAAAGCTGTTGTAGATAAGTTTTTGTTAGTCGGTCAACACTTGCATGTCCATGTGAAGGAGTCCATAGGAGAACGTCGCTTATGAGTTCGTCGTTACTTCTCTATCAGTATCATGCATGTCTTGTTCGTCTTATTTTTATGGTTTTTGAGATGAGAGGTTAGTGGCCGTACAGCTGCTATTTCGTGGGATATTGCTTCTAAGATTTGTTCAATGTAGTTCATATTATTTTTGTGCACTTCCCATGTAGATTTTTCTCAATACGCTTAGTCAGCGTCCATGTAGTGCATCCATATAGTAGAATAGTAACAACCACTGCTTGGAAGAAATTGTGTTTTATTGGGGGGGGATTCCACATGATAGATAATCTCTCAATAGTAGTCCATACCTTTGCAAGTCGCATATTGATGTCATTTTTAGTAGATTAGACTCTGCTTCCATGCTACGTGAACTTGTCTACTGATTTCAGGGAAACACCATTTAGAGTGGAGATATCTCCTTTTGATTAAAACACGTGAACTCTGTTTCGTCTGCAGGCATATTGGGGCCAATGCCACCTGATGCCTGTTCCAGCCAATGCAGCAAGAATTCGGCTTGGGTAGAAGCCCTATGTCACCTATCTAGTCTGCGTCCGTTATAGTTTTTGCAGGGTATCATTCTCTTTTTGCCTTTTTTTTAAGTGTAAAAGCATATTATTTCATTAGACCTATCGATGTTCAAAGTACGTAACTTAGGCAAAATATGAAGGGATTTTGGGCTAATGTATTCCCTTGCAGAACACCAGCAACAATATCAAAGCAGTGTGTGTTTTCATCCGGTGAGCAAACTTTTACTTTCGTGTTTTATAGAGTATAATTATGGATACGACGGTTTCTTTGGGGAGACCATACGCTTGAAATATTTACCCCATCTTCTCTCTGTGTATGGAGTCAGATAATTCAGCGAAATGTATAATAAGAGTGTCACCTCGAGGTTTTTCACACGAACCCATTCTAAGATTCGATGGATGGTCTGAATGTTGTGTATAGCTTTCTTCGAAAACCATTTTGATTCTTTCTAAGAATTTTCTCAATTTCTGGTTTGATGCGGTTGAGTAGCAGAGCATTATAAATCTTAGGCACTATATATATATATATATATATATATATATATATATATATATATATATATATATATATATATATATATATATATATATATATATATATATATATACTCTGTTTCGAAACATTAATGAGGTAATTATTTGCCACTTTACAAGATGGAATTTAACCTAATTTTCGCAGAATGATGGCAGCAGATATATGTGCGTGCCGTGTAAAAACTGTAAGGTTCTGTGCTAGTATAAACAAACAACAGCCATTTCAATGCGTAATACGATATTTCTGTGTTCCATATGGTCAACGAGTAACTTTATTATTGTGCAATTATAAGATGCAAATGTGACTTGACCACTTCTGAAAAGTCTGTTGCAATATCTGATCTTGCAAAAAGGGAATCATCATAAGAAATATCCAAATTGAAAGATATCACCACACTCAAAAAAATTTACAGCTCCTACGAAGATACGAAAGAGGGCTGATACAAGCCACTCCAAAATTATTATTCAGTGTTCTTTAACTCGGATTATATGTAAAGTTGTGAATAAACCAGGACTCACTAACAGAGAAATTTTCAGGCGCAACGGATAAATAGCTGTGTTTAGAACTACTCGGTGACGTCTTCTGAAAAAGTTTGGGACATCAATAAGACTGGTGACCACGCTTCCATTGTCAAAATGAACGTATAAAAGCGTCTGAAAGTGACTGAAGATTACATAAAGGTCAACTTCTCGAAGGTTTTGTTTTCGGATGATCTAGTGCTACACTTGATGGCCTTGGCAGTTTAAGTAAAGGATGGCTCGTAAACGGACGACTTCATCACAACACTTGAGGCGCAGACAAGTCAATTGAGTTATAATGTGGTCTTATATTATTGGAGATGTCAGGGTTAGTCAGTGGAAAGTGCCTGACGGTATCAAAATGACTGTTGATGAATATATAGCCCCTTGAGAATGCTCCTTGAACCCAGTTAAAAAAATCAAAGGATCATCTTCATTATAAACATCATATCCACGCAATGTAATGCCCCTTCGCATGCCGGGCATAAAAGTACGGAGTACAAACTAGAATTATGCTCTTCTTTGAATCTCGGAAGATGAACTGGCAGCCCAAATTTCAGACTTAAACTTATTCAATAACTTGTGGGGCATTCTGAAGCGGGAAGGTTACGAGAATGCATACCAATTTAGAAGCGAGGATGTCTTGAGGCTGGCAATAGTGAATATATTATATGGAATTACATCAGAGGAGATCCCGAAATCGACATGTCCCATGAACTATTGTGTTATACGAGTCATTTCAATAAAAAGGATTATATATCCCGTATTAACTAGATCCGCAATCATTTTTTTCTGTTAATTAGTTGATTTCTATTTATTTTTTGTTGGTTCCTGTATGTATCTACAACAATTTTTATATGAAGCGATGAACGCATTATTTTCTTGTTTACAAGAGTTTTAATCATTCTTCGCTAATAATTTGGAACAGTTATAATTTAAGTAAATTAGTTAAATGACTGTATTTATCAGAACCTTACAATATCACCTCCTTAATAATTTGTTAGGCAGTAATTTATGTACACATACGTACGTGATATGATAATACATATCAATTCGGTCTACATAATTTTCTTTCAAATTAGTACTGACTCATGTAGACTCTGTCTAGAAATCTTCACATTATCAATTTTGCTTAACTGCCCACACATCTGATTTTCATTCTTTTTTTCATTGTGTGGCATTTTCACTTGTCAGAAAATACTGAGTATGTATAAAATTTTTATAAAAAAAAGCAACGCAAATCTAATTAAAAATACATTTTTTTGAAAATTTCACAAATTACACAACTCACTATCATTCAATGCAAATATTTAAAAGTTATGGTGAAGCGTGATAAATTTAGACGATTTAATGAATTGTCTGACTGATATGCAACAAATAATAAAAGCTCTGACAGAAAACGACTCCTATAAATTAATGTTAGCTTCAAAAGACAAGACCATCATTTGCAGTTGTTGGGTTCATGCAATAAATAATAATAAAGTTATTTTCTGATAATCTAAGGCACGTTTTGTTGTAGAAGGCTATCCATATGTTTTTGGCTAAGATTATTTTGATAACTTTTTCTCTCACAACTTCTTTTGCAATTCATTAGATTATTGATATAATTATCAATCGAATACGATATGTCTGTAACGTCAAATGAAATGTAAAAGTATGCTAATATCAACTGCGAAATCTACGTAGAATAGCCTAAAGTTTTTATCACTAAAAATTATGAAAGACCGTTCATCTTTTTTGCACTTTCCAAACAATCACTGAACTTAGCAAATCTCACAACACTTCATTGAAATAAAATCACACAAGAGTTATATTATTAAAAAATAGCTTCGTGTTAAAAAATCCGAATAACTTTATTAATGTGCCATCATAAGACGTAAAATGTTTTGGATTTTGTGACACTGACTAATGTAAGGTTAAAGATTGACTTCGTATAACAGGAGATCTCTTTAATTTATGGGCCGGTAAAATAAAATAAAAAGATAAAATAAAAACAGTAAGGTGTGGCGTTGCCCACCTGTAAGTCTGACTTCTATTCAAGACATTTTGCTTGACGATGTTTGGTCAGTTTGCTGAAAACAGTAACCAAATCAAAAGTCATTTAGAAGCCGGTCTCTATTTATTATCTATTATCACAATCAAGCAAGCATTTTTTTGCAAAACATGACATCATTTAAGAATATTTGAAACACAATGATTTAATGTATCCTTTTATTTGAAATAAAATAAAGAAATGAACTTTACATTTATAATAAATAACATCAGAAAAAAATGTGCCTGATATTTACGAAACTGATAACTAAAGTACGAGTGAAGAATTTCCTTACTGTTGTTGTGTGAATCCAAATTTAATAGAGATTACTCCTGCACATGGTGTTAAATCTGTAACCAGTGATGTGTGATCATAAATACTGGTAAATGGTGTGGAGTGTGAACTTACCCCTTAAACGTCATTATTTTCCCTGCTCATTATGTCAAGTGTCAAAACTAGGAGTAAATAGTCACCAAATTGATCTAGTTTTAGAACTGAAGTTTTTAAAAACGGCTAAAATGTATTTAATTTTGTTAAGATTTTATGTTATTTTTTGTTTAACCTAAAATAAATGCCTAAAATATGAAAATTTTATTTCACGGCATTAGGTACAAGAACAGAAGGAATTTCACGGGACGACAACTAATTATTTACTTCAGTGGGAAAAAATCATCTACGAAATTTTTAAAAACTATCATAACTTAAAATTCTGGTTACTTTGTTATGTTTCTTCAGCTAATGCTCGATTCTCTGTAGGATTCTTTTGTTTGTTTGTTTATTTGGGTTTTACTGCATATCAGCCTTTGTAGTTTATCTAATGCCACATCCATTTTTATACGAACAGTTCTATTTCAAACGATTCATTAGTTCACAGTTTAATTGTCAAATAATATCTATTTCAAGCGATTCAGTTTAGTCAAACAGTTCTATTTCTCACAATTTAGTTTAGTGTAAGTTCAGTTTCAATGTCCAAAGCAGTTCTATTTACAACAATTCAGTTTAGCATTAGCACGCAGTTCATATGTCAAAACAGTTCAATTTCAAGCAATTCAGTTTAGCACAAAGGTGCAGTTTAAATATCAAAACATTTTGTTTCAAGTAATTTAGTTTAGCATAAGTACGCATTTTTGTTCTATTTGACTCATAGATAGAACCCTATCAGGTGCTACCCTGGGAGCGATGGCAATGAATGCGTGCTCCACATTCCCCAAAGCCCCTGAATTACTGGAACCTCACCCTCAGATTGTTTAGTGTCACATACAGGACACTCCTCGGGGTGTGTCTTATCCCTCAGCAGAGATAAAGTTTATGTATTCTACCACCCAGCCGACTGGGCAAGATTATTTCTCGGGAAAACGTTTGGAGAAAAGACCAAAATATTGCTGAAGGACATTTTGGTATAAGTGCTTTCAAAGATCAAACGCTGACCAAACAGTATTTCTTTGTAGTTCTACTTTGTCGCCATTATGCTGTGCTTGTTAAACAATTAGACATATACCAGATTCTCGATACCGATGCACATTTGCACGCTGTGTTTCACTTGTGTATCGGTCTTAAGTAATATAAAGGATTGTGTAATGACAGAACTTTCTGTATTTACTAAATGTAGCTAAGCGTTATTTTCTTGTTTACCAAAGTGAAAACAGTGAGAGATTTGCCGATGCAAAGGACATTGAAATATCATCATCATCATCATCATCTTATCGTACCACCAGCACGGATATCCCTGACACTTTCTCGCCATTCCTCCTATCGTTCATCGCTTCTGGCAGGTCCTCAGGTCTACACCCCGTATCCTCACAGAGCTGCTATATGTTGGTTCGAGCTAGTCACCCTACTTTTGCTCGCCATATGTGGGGGTCTATAGGAGAACATCAATTATGAGCTACTCCTTGCTTCTCCAACAGTATCCTGCATGTCTGGTTCGTCTAATTTTGATAGTTTTCATGATGGGAGGTAGGTGGCCGTACAGCTGATGCTTTGTGGGGTGTTGCCTCCAGGACTTGCTCAAAATTGCTCGCAGCATTCTTGTATAGTTGCGTTTCAAATTTATCAAAATATAAGTATCGATCAGAGAAAACAAAACTCTGTGGAGTATGTTGAATTATAAGATGAAAATAACTTTTCCTTTTAATCTTAAATTTTTATCATGCTTAATACATTGGGTCTAACTGATCGTCGAGTTGAAAACATCAAACTTCAGGTAAAGGACTTCTCGTGTTCATTATTATAATATCTTTATTATATATATATATATAATTTATATACTATAAAGATATTATAATATGATATAAGATATATACTCCCCTACCCCCCGTGGGGTTGAGTTCTCTGGCGAAGAAGTAATCGTGTTACCATTAGCGCTCATTGCAAGCCTCTTCGTAAATGAATTGAGGTCTCGGCAACCGTTGAACGGATGTATGTAAACAATAGTAATTGAATTGTGATTCATAACCATTTAAAATTTACTTCGCAGCTAATGTCTCCTCGTGGCTGATTGGTTAGAAGCTTTGGCTTGGCGTCTGAGTCAACCGGGTTTCGATCCCAGCTACGGGAAGCTACTGTCTAGCCACACTAATGAGTTCTGATAGAACGAAACAGATCTGTCTGTGGATGACTATATATATGTGCGTGTGTATGCATTATATATATATATATATATATAGAGAGAGAGAGAGAACGTATTTAAAATTTGACGGATTTTTTACGGTATTATGAAGCAATTCCTGATGGTATGCATTTTAACAGGTCTTATTTTATGATCCTGATAGGATTCCGAATAAAAATTTGACTTTCAAAGTAATTCGAACTCACATATCCTAAATTGGCTTTAACTTTAGGCCATATAATTATATTACAGACGTTCTCTGGTATAGTTTTACATCGTCTCTTGCTTCTCTGTCTAAAAACCTTAAAATTAAATATAGGTAAAAGACTTCTGCAGGGAATTTCAGCAGAAATCTTGGAAAACATAATTTATCACGTTGGTTATTGTGAGAACTGAGACTTCTTTCTCAGGATTTTTGTTTCTTTTTTTATCACAGCAATCTATAGCTCATTACAATGTGAGTATATATATATATATATATATATATATATATATATATATATATATATATATATATATATATATATTGAGAGAGAGAGAGAGAGAGACGTTAGAGAACTACAGTTTTAGAGAAATCAGGAAAGAGACAGAGCCTGTCACAAAGAGAGAACTAGAGAGACTGAGAGAGAAAGAGTCTGAACGTTTTTTCTTTATATATATATATATATATATATATATATATATATATATATATATATATATATATATATATATACACACACAGAGAGAGTGGGGGGAGTAGAGTCATTAGAAAGAAGGCCAAAAGAGAACCGTGGGAGAAAACTTCTTTTTCTTAATGCGTGCAAATAAATTTACTTTCTACCGGAAAATGAAATAAAGAAAATAACACCACTAAAAAATAAAGCATATAAAACGTATCTATCTATCTATCTATCTATCTATCTATCTATCTATCTATCTATCTATCTATCAAGTTAGCTAGCTTGCTCGCAAGCAATCTCGATATTCATATGTTCCTAATTCTATATAATATTACGTTTAAAACAAAAATCACAATAATAAAAACAAGTACAAACCTTATAACAGCCTGAAGAAAAATGTGGAAAAATAATAAAAATTTCTAAGATATGGAATTGAAATGCAGATAAATTTGGTTAGCCTAATAGCATAAGTTTTGGTTGCCCATGGAAAGCATCATTAAATAATATAGAGGGTGCGCTATATATTTGGTTCGGTACATTTTGGTGGACCCTAAATGTAAGATGATGTAGCATAATCTTAAATGGTATGTGAAACATTTAACACCTAATTTCTCATCCTGATATGTCGGAAGAATTAACATGAACAACAGTAAATGAAAATCCAAAGCCAAAATGTCTCAGAATGAACGTCTCTCTCTCTCTCTCTCTCTCTCTCTCTCTCTCTCTCTCTCTCTCTCTCTCTCTCTCTCTCTCATTTAGATTCTTCACTATCTTGACATTTGAATCGCCTGGGATCCTTGTCAATAGGGAGGCCAACAAGCATCCGCACGCCACAAATGATCCGTTGGAGTTAACAGTCAAGAATAAGATGAATAATGTAATTGTGAACATAAATGAAAGCCAAAATTGCATTGAGGATATGTTTGAAGGATAAGTGGTTTTAAAACATTAGAGTTTAATATCTGAAAATACAAAAAGCAAAACTAATTTTACATAATTCTGATATATCTAACTAATGAGATGACATTATATGAATGAATATCTGTGTTAGAAAAACCTTTTCCAAGAACCACTTTGAAAAATAACTTATATACAATATTTAACTTTCCAATACCACCAAGAAGATATATAGTTTACAGGAAATCATTTCCCAAATGTAATATTTCGAGAGGTGTGGGGGGGGGGTAAATTTAATTTATATTTAGTTGATACTGAGTTGTATCAAACCGAGAAAGTTTGTGATATATACAACTTAATAACATCAACTTTGCGTGGTTATGTAAAAAAAAAATCGTATTTGCACAAACACGTTTGCAATTAAATGAAGATCTTAGTTTTGAATACGTTGTATTCAGTGATGTTCTATTTTTAAGCATTGGTGACACCAAAAATCACACATCTCTCTTTCATAAAGAAAATATTAGCATTATAACATTTATTTTAGGAAATGGGAAATATGTGGCGAACATGGTTTATTAGAGATGAAAATAAACTTTCCGTGATTAACACAAGTTGTGATTAACCTATAAATACGGCATGTGTCTCAGGAAATTGTATTGTGTTTGCTATTAACATTATTTACTAATCACTGATGACGGCTCAAAGTAAAACAACTCCGTAAAAAATGAAAGAATATTAATTAGCAAAATATATTATGATTTCCACAAATAGCGTTGAAAACTTATAATTCCAATCAAGAAGGAAATAAATTCAAGCCACGAAACTTGTATGCAATTCCATTTAGTCATTCTAACGTTGAACAAATTTACTACATCTATTCTGAAATTATTTTAAACCTTGCAAAATAATACAAAAAAAAAATTATTAAAAAATTTGATTCTCTTCTTGGCTTTGGTGAGGTGTTTCCAAATTTTTTATCCAAGGGCCACAAAGATAAAATGCGATTTACAAAAGAAATACAAATCCCCTGCTAAATTCACAAAAAAACAATCATATGTTAATCAGACGTCAACAATCCAAGAAAGATTTAGTATGAGAATTAAATTGATTGACTGAAGGAGGATATCCGACAAGTTATTGTTTGACAGTTGCAAACGCCACCTAACGTCGGTATGCTACGTTTTGGAGAATATTCACAGTAATACGTAGGGCCAACAATTCTCAGTACTTTTTGGGTGTGGATGATGACGGTCTATTATATTCCAAATGCAAACACAACGTTTTCATAAAAATCCTGGATGTGGAAAGCAAGAAACTTGAAATTTAAATCCTACATCTGTTGTTGTAATCATAGTTCTTCCCAATCAACATCAAAAGTTTAAGAGAAAATTATGAAATTTGGGTGAACGGTTTGGTGATTCCTGATTTAGACTAATAATCTTTCATTAACACTTTACACAATAGCGACTAGATGTGCAAATACAGAAATCCCTAGACATATACACATCTTTTCATTTTGCTCTGTGTAATTCCATTTATCTGACCAAAGTCAGATAAATGGATATCCAGATTTCACGAAATTGACCACACCGCTAAAATATTTCCGGACAAAAAAGAAAGAAAATCAGAGAAACGTATGTCAACAACTGTTCTGCAACGTGAATATGTAAAAATATTAATGGAAAAATCAGATATGAAAATGTTTCGTGTTTTAAAATCTATCTAACCCGCCAGTAAGAAAACAAAACAAACAAAAAAACGAAAATATTAATTTTTCAAAATTATAAAAATTATCATGAACTAAACTGCCACATTAACGAGATATGAACTTAACAAAAATATCTTAGGGTCATAATTAGGGTCAAAGATTTTTCTATTTCTTTTTGTAGACACTTAATCAGACTCACGAGTAGAATGATGTCACCTAATTTCCTGAATTATCACGTGAGCGTACTATATAAAAAGCCGAAAGGATTTATAAAAAGGAAAACCTTTATGGTATATGCGCTTTAGAGGGCTTTTTTTGTCTTATAATGCACGAAGAATATTTGGCACATGATGGTGTCCTTATAAGAATTATTATTATGGGGTTTTTATTTTTCCCCGTATTTTCGATGCTACTTTACCTTATTTTTCCTTATTTGGCAACTGATAAGTGTGTCACTGTTTCTATATAAACAGGTCTCGTTCTATTATTCAATAAGTGTCAGAAATAATACGTCGGATATTCCAGGTATGAAGAGACTAATGGGTAAGAAATTGATATCTTCTCCATCAATATATTTTGTATGTCATGAAAAGAGTCACAAAAAGATAATATATGTAAGATGATATCGTATTGAGTGAAAAGGACATTCCTTAATGGAACTTTTAGAGATAATAAGAAAATTATATCTAATTAGATGATATAAATAAAGCATTACTTACATCTGATGGCACAAGCATACTCACAGAAATGATTTATATATTGTATGTAAGTGTATGTGAAATTAAAGGGGTTCATTATTGATCGAACACACACACACACACACACACACACACACACACACACACACACACACACACACACACACACACACACACACAAACGTAACGGTGAGAGTCATAAGGAAATGAAATGTATTTAATGAGTTGAGTTCACATCCTGGACGAATCTATGTGCGTTTCGATTCATGCAAATTCCCTTCGGATATGCAAGAACCGATAGTTTTCCATAACCAAATAGGGATAAAATATTAAAATATTCGGGTGAAGTGAGGTTTCTCGCCTTTTTAGAGCAACTGATTTAGAAGAAAGACATATACTGATTTTTAAACCTGTTTTTGGTCGAAAGAATCTGTGGCCCATTCTTGCACTGTTTTTCTGTAATCCACAAAATATGTCTGGTTCTACACAATCTTTCAATGCAAATAACATATCTCTTGTGTTGGTAGTTTTAATGTTCAGATAATTAACAGAAATCTTGGATGTTCATGAGTCAAAATTGACGAGAAATTTCATAACACACACACACACACACACACACACACACACACACACACACACACACACACACACACACACACACACACACACTCTCTCTCTCTCTCTCTCTCTCTCTATCTATATATATATATATATATATATATATATATATATATATATATATATATTATACCACGCTGTGTTTCATCTCGAACTTAAAATAATCAAACATATTGTTCATGCAATATTTGCAGCACAAGTGGTATTAAAAAACAGTAAAACAATTATTCTTTTGAAAGTGAATATCCAGTAAAATATTAAATAAATAAGACGCAGATAATAAAAAACGTACAATTTCAACAAGTATTAAACCGTAAGAAGATTCAGAAGGGAACTTAATTTAAAATATTGTTTTCATTACCTAATTTATTTCAACACGTGAAAAAAATGTCAAAAATAAAAACATACAAATTCGTAAATATTCCTGGAAAATACTATTTTCAAATCCCTGGATGAAAAACTTAGTCATTAGATACTTATGGCACACGACTCTGATTTTCTTTCGTAAGGACAACAAAATAACAACAGTTAAAACTAGAGAAATTGTCTTTTCGTTCCGTGCAGAGAAAATTTCAATATCTATTTCTTCTGAAAAAACAAAACAAAAAAAAAAAAACAAAAAAAAAAAATCCAGCTTCTACTTACATAATTCTCTCGAGATTTTTTTCCTTGTGGATCTCTAAATTAAAAATCTTTTTTGTCTTTGTCGTTCTAAAAATTATGTTCGTCTGCAAAATCTTAATGTCGGCTACAATCAAACTTTATTATTGGCCTTTCTTTGGTTAATTTATGAATGAAGGGACACGACTCCCACCTCGCTAAATTCAAAAAATATTTTTTATATATTGTAAATTACCTTCTAAATTTTTCTTCAGACTATTCTTTGACTCGCCATTTTTAACAAGTTATTATACACACACTCACACACACACACGTGTGTGTGTGTGTATGTGTGGTTTTGAATGAAATTCGACGGTATTAAAATGAGGAAAGATCTTTGAAACATTTGATTGGTTTGGTTTGGTTTGTTGGGTTTTATGGTGTAGGTTATTTAACGCCAAATCTATTTTTATGTGAATAATCTGTTCTGTTTAAAACAATTCAGTTAAGCATAAGTACACAGTTTGTTAAAAATCATTTCTATTTCAAACTATTCAAGCAGTTATATGTAACAATTCAGTTAATTGTAAATACAGTTTTAATGTCAAAAAACAGTTCTATTGCAAATAATTCAGTTAAACATAATCACGTAGTTTAAATGTAAGTACTGTTTAATTGTCAAAAACATTTCCATTTCAAGCTATTCAGTTTACTCAAACAATTCATTTTAGCATAATTATGCTGTTAGTTCTATTTAACCCATAGATAGAGCCCTGTCAGGAGCTACCACTCCGGGATAGAGTGGACCTGGGAACAATGGCAATGAAGGGGTAATCCGCATTCCCCAGAGCTGGAACCTCACCATCAGATTGTTTAGTGTCATATCCAGAACACTCGTTAGGGGGGGGGTCTTACCCCTCTGCAGAGATGCAGTCAGTGTATTCTTGAAACATTTGAGTGAAATATTTCCACGGAGTTGTTACTTCATCAGAATAAAAATGAATTTATTTAACAAAAATTGATTATTTTGATGCAAAAAAGATGACGTAAACTTCTTAAAAACACAACATATTATATATGAAAAAATCTACCCTTACCAGTCCACAAAATATTTCAAATCGATCTCGCAATTAAATATCAATCGATATTATTTTCACTTATTTTATATGCACAAAACACCTGGAAAATATATCGGCTCACTTAAACGTAGGCCACTTATGACACATGTCAATTTTAATTTTCACTTTCACTTACTCTCGAATTTCTTATATATATATATATATATATATATATATATATATATATATATATATATATATATATATATATATATATATATATATATATAATTAAGTAGAAATAACACAACAAACCGTCATTTGGTTATTATACATTTATTTCAGTTGGCCACTCGATAAGAGAACCAACCTCTTCAGGTAGAGATCACACAATGAAGAGAACATATTTTAAAAGTATTTATTGAATGGATTCTTACTTGTTTAAAAATAAATCAATAAATAAATGAAGAAATATATCAGAAGGGACAAACAGATATGGGCTTGAAGTTGGTGTCAAAACCGAATGAATCGTCATCGTCTGGTGTTATGTGTCCTTATATATCTAAAATATTTCAACACGATTCACAAAACCTTCAACAAATAAAATCTTGTCAATAAATTAACGTATTTTATTTTAAGAAAAAAATCTCTTTATTTATTAAGGAAAACGTGGCTATAATCCCTATTAATCATATCGAAATTATATTTAGTTAAAAAAGGTTTTTAGGTTTTATTTGATTTACATTTAAGATTGATATTTAGTCCTAATCAAATTTCCCAAATAATAATATACTTTATTCTGAATACTGCCATGCTAATTACCGTTAAAATCATTAATATCTTTATAATAATCTATCATTAATTATTATAATACTACTAATAAAAGGTAATTATTACTAAAATCATTACTAATTTATTATTATTATTAATTTACTCTTTTACAGTTTTTCACATCAGTGTTAGCTGATGGCTTTTCACTGGAGTTTGAGTGACAGTAAGTCTCTTCAAATCTCCAGGACTCGTCACAGGATTCTAGCTGTTCTCACTAATGCTGTCATTTGGATAGTCTCTACCCGTCCGTCAACTTCCACGTCCTCCAGCCCTTTTAATAATCCTTAAGTTATTGTGCCAAAAGCACCAATCACAATTGGCACAATCGTCACTTTCATGTTCCACAGCTTTTTCAATTCTCTAGCAAGGTTGAGGTGCTTATCCTTCTTTTCACTTATTCTGTGATCTGCCGGGACAGCAAAGTCGACAATTTTGCAAATTATCTTTTTTTTTGTTGATTATTATGAAGTCTGGTCTTCTGGCCGAGATTAGGTGATCCGTTTGTAAATTAAAATCCCATTGGAGTTTATGTGTGTCATTTTCTAGGACAGGTGCTGGGTTGTGGATATACCATTTGTTAGTATGGTCAAATTTAAATTTCTTGCACATATCCCAGTGGATCACTTTTTCCACCCAGTCGTATCTCGCCTTATACTCCTTGTGTGCTAATTTGCTGCATTCACTTATTATGTGATTGATTGTTTCGTCTCTGTCACTGCATAGCCTACATTTACTGTTTTGTTGCGTCTTATCTATTCTTGCTTTGATATGATTGGTCCTAATGGCGTTGTCCTGCGCTGCTATTAGGAGAGATTCCGTTTCTTTCTTAAGGCTCTTTTTCTTAGCCAGGTCGAGATTTTCTGGTGTGAGATGTTGTTTATTAGTCGTTTAAAGCGGCCATCGAGTTATTTTTTCTCCTATTTTTGTTTCTAGTTATTGTCATTCTATCGTCTATTGTGTAGTCCGTATCGTTTCTGATGGCGGTAATCAGTCCTCGTTCGTGTTTTTGTATGTAGTCTTCGAGCCGTTGTATGGATGCGTCAACGATGTCTTTGATGCTGGCAAGTCCTCTTCCTCCCTCTTTTCTAGATACATATAGTCTGTCAACGTCGTCTCTAGGATGTGATGTTTTATGCATTGTCATTAGTTTTCTTGTTCTTTGATCCATTTGTTTAAGTTCATCTCAGGTCCTCTCGTGAAAGGGTCCCGAATATCTAACGAGGGGTACAGTCTAAGTATTTATTCCTTTGATGAAGTTTCTGCCGGGGAGTTTTGTCTCGAGTAGATTTCCAGTTCTCCTGAGATATTCTTTTCGAATGTTGGATTTCATTTCCACTTGTTTAATGGTGTCAGCCTCCATGATACCCAAGAATTTGCAGGTTTCATTTTCTCCGAGCGTTCTAATTCTGTCGTGATTTGGTAATTCCATTCCGTCAGTCATATGTCGTTTGCCATTTTTCATGATGAACATGGCACATTTTTTATGAAATATTCCATTCCTATGTCCTGACTGTATATTCTAACGGCGTGTATGAGAGTTTCCAGTTCTTTTTCATTTTTTGCAAATAGTTTAATGTCATCCATGGACATAAGGGGATTGATCTCTTCTTGTGATCTGCTGAGTTTGTATCCAGCAGTGCACTTTCTTTTTTCACATCAGTTTTAGCTGATGGTCTTTCACTGGAGCCTGAGTAACAGCAAGTCTCCTCACGTCTCCTGGACTCTTCTCAGTATTATGGCCGTTCTCAATAGTGCGTAGTTTGGATGGTTTCCACTCGTCCTCTAACCTCTAAGTTCTCCACACCCTTTAATAATCCTTTGGTGACTGTACCAAAAGCATCAATCATGAGTGGTACAATTGTCACCTTCTTGTTCCATAGTTTTTTCAATTCCCTAGTAAGGTCGTGGTACTTATCCTTTTTTTCACATTTTTTCAGTTTTATTCTGAGGTCAGCCGGGACAGTAAAGTCCGCAATTTTGCAAAAAGTTCGCAAATGGCACAGGCGACCTGGGTTCAATCCCAGGTCGAGTTATACCGAAGACTCAAAAAATGGTACTTGATGCCTCCTTGTTTAACACTTAGCATTATATGGCATGGATCATGCGTAAAGGAGCAGCGCCCTCCCCTACACCTTGGTGTATTAGCTATCGAAAAGGGAGCCTTTGGGTCACCCTCGACAATGGTTGCCATCTTTACTTACTTATTATAAGGTCTGGTCTTCTGGCCGAGATTAGGTGATCCGTTTGTATGTTAAAGTCCCATAGGAGTTTGTGTGTCGTTCTCCTGGACAGCTTATAAGTAGACTTATTATTCGTAAAAATAGACTTTCAACAAGTTAAATTAATTCCTCTATGCTCTTTGGGCATGTCTATAGATTTCTTAGCACGGTTTAAATTTTTTAATTATAGGTCTTTATGGATAGAGGTGAATAATTCAATATCAAATTGGATAAATTCGGTTCTACTCATACAATTTATATTTCAAACCATTCTATTGTATCAAATGTGTTTTTCCAAATGTTGTGCCAAGATTATCTTTGTCTGTTGATTTTTTTTTTTTTTTTGGTTTGGTTTGGTTTTATGGCACATCAATGCCGAATTAATATGAATGCCGATTTCATTTTTTACATATACACAGTTCTATTTAACAATAAATTTAGTATGAGCATAGTTTTTTCGTTTACACACAGTCAAATGTCAAAACAGTTCTATTTCAAACAATTCAGTTTAGCATAAGTCCACAGGTTTATAGTCAAAAAGCAGTTTTATTTAAAACAAATCAGTATAGCATACAAAACAGTTCTATTCCAAACAATTAACTTAAGCATAAATACACAGTTTTAATGTTCATCAACAAGAAATTGGTGCCCGTGGTGTAATGGTTATCGTCACAGGACACGGCGATACGAGTTCAATTCCTGGACAAGACTGATTGCATTTCACATAGCACTAATACCCTTGGGAAAGGTATGAATCCAATTGTTCTCTCTCCAGCTATGGATAAATAGTAGGGCAGACTAGATTCTTCAGCCTTGGTGAGGCAACTAGTCTAGGAGAAGGAAAACTTTGAATTCAAACCTCTTAAACTCCGCTTAAAAAATTGACCTTGTGTCATATCCTGCCCGAGCGGAGGGTTTGGGTAAATAGGATCAACAAGAAATTCGGAAATTCATTTCTGATCAGAACGATCAGGTTGAAACTCCCGATCTTCATCAGGTTCGTAACTGCATTGGACTCATTTGTTTTCGAAACTTCTGCTCTGTTTTCAGATTGACTAGAAAACACTCCGAATGAATCGTATTGGCGTTTCCGCCGTTAAGATCAAAAATTCAGCATGGCGTTTCCAGATTTTTAGAGGAGTGAATAGCTTACCAAACTGAATTATTTGCTGCATTGTAGACATTACCTGAGACAAAGAAAGCACAAGCAAGAAATTAAAACTTTAAAATGGTGACAATTTACCAATCACACCCTCTGAGTGTGTGCATATTTGTGCGTAATTTTAATTTCATACATACGTACATTGATACTTATATATATATATATATATATATATATATATATATATATATATATATATATATATATCAGTATCTATGTACGTATGTATGAAATTAAAATTTGATTTATTGATTGATATAGCTTTGATACAGTCTTAATACGTACAACTATGGACAACAAAGTTTGTCCTCGAAAATCAGGATTTTTCGTTCGTTTGTATAGAGATGGCTGTTGCATGTAAAAACACGCATCTACCTCATTCAGGTTCAGCATAAAAACAGCTAAATATGTATAAGTGCTTGTTGATTGAGCAACACCGATAAGGAGATAAAAATGAAGCCAGAAATGATATATACAACCAAGAAATAAAGTGATTCAAATTAAGAATTCTAATGGTAGGTTTCTTCCTTCATCGGCCACATAAGTAGCTGTTCTCGTCAATAGAATGTATCCATGGTTGATATACATTGCACAATGACTGCGGTAACATTACATGCAACAACGCACCCTTTCTACTAAACACTTGAAAAGGCCATAGGCTTTATTCACAATGTCTTCATTCCATCGTTTGATTTGGGAAGCGTTACGTAAGGAGACATTTTTCACAAGGGAAACTAATCAGCATCGAATGCGCAAAGCAATGAGTTCCCATTCTGGCTACTGGGCAACATCATCAACAAAGCAGCAAATAACAAATCTTCGTTTATCTCCCGTCACGATTCCAAGACAATGCTTACAAGGACAACTTTCCTCTAAAGGTTTCTACCTCTTTGAACTACTTAGCCTCATTCATTCTCCTAGTTACTCCGGAAACCCTGAACGAAAAGTGACTCTGATATATTTACCCGGCATTCCCGAACAGTTCTAATATCCCTGCTTTTAAATTAAGACAATGAATTATTCTTGGTGAATGTCGCCCCACGACAACGCTGTGAGCATCTGACCTCTTCGTCTAACACCTTCTCCTGGCAAATCAATACTGATCATTTTGTTTCAAATACTGGATGAAATAGATTATAATTAATGCGAAATTTCTTAAGCATGTTAAATAATTGGAATCAGATAAAATTTACTAAGAATTAATTGATCTTTAGTGTGTGATTATATCATTAATAAGGGTACTTCAGTAACGATAGTGAATCAAAGTTTGAACAAATTATTATTTTATTAGTTAATATTTCTCAAATTAGCCAACAAAGCTTCTGGAATAATGATTAGGGTGCTACTCTAGACACTCAGAGAGGCGGTGAGCATATCGGTTCTTTCAGTTAAGAGGGAATTAGCGACCAGAGTTCAAATCCAAGACAAGACTGTTTGTGTTTCTATTCGTGCAAACATCCTTGGGAAAGACAGGAATTGATTCATTCTCGTCACAACAATGAGAGAACAGTAGGAAAAGATGTTCTTTAACCTTGGATAGGCAACCAGTCAAGGAAAAAGAAAAATCCCAAGTCAAACCAGCTCTACTCCGCCTAGAAAATGACTTTGAATTACATCTTAAACGTGGCCCAGGGGATGGGTAATTAGAAACTCTAAAAAAAGGTTTGTTACAAGTTCTGCGGTTTAATCCTGACTGGCTGTCAAATACTTGTGTCAGATTAAGCCATCCTTTAAAATATTAGAAATGCTTTATCGTTTGGCAATAGGATGTTATTTGTCAAGTTATTGTTTAGTTATCTTGATTTCTATTCTAAATCGTTGCTCTCCAAAATGATTTTAGATTATGTAGGCGTTCCTCTTAAGAATATTTTGCTGTTTAATTGCCATATAATTTCGTAATCACTACAACCTCGGGTTTCACCCTTGCCATTGATAGCCAGTTAAATATTGTATTTCCTGGTAACGAGGTGAGGGCATGTTGAATTTATTAACTTGTTCAGTAACCTAAGAGAATTTTTGAGCAAATCTTTTTCCTTTGAATGTTAATGAGAAGTGAAAAACCCTCTAGTGACTATAATATATTATATTATTGAAGGAAAGAACAAAAAAACGTAAATAAAAATTTGGTCTGTGCAGTGATCGTAGCCTGCAACAGCCTTAACTCTTGCTGATGGTTATGGAAACAAAATAAATTAATCTTTTAACGTTGTAATTTACCTTTTTACAAATAAAATGAGTTTGAAAATTTTGCTGCTCTGAAAAGTATCCAACTATTGACCCGTTTAATTTCCTAAAATATAAAATGAAAATAAAAAAGCTGAAATAAAGACTTTAATAAAAATAGACAAAAATACCATAATTAAAGAATAAAAATCGAATATTTATATATTTTTCCTATGTCCCTGACAGCCTGTCTGAATCTCTAATATTATTTCTATTTTTCTTTCTCTCTCTCTCTCTCTCTAACTCTCTCCCTCACACACACACACACACACTCTCTCTCTCTCTCTCACTCTGAGTACCGTTAGCCTTCTGAAACCATAGCATTTTTTATTTACATCTCTTTTTCAGGTCTTTCAGTTATGAACACCAAGGAAAGAACGATGAACACTGAACAACGAATAACTCTGAAATTTTTGATCCATTTGGAGGAAAAATCTCTTAGAATCACTTGGAAAGCTTCAGCAAGTGTATGGAAATAAATCTATGTCTCGCACATGTATTTATAAGTAGCACAAGAAATTTAAAGAAGGGAAAGAAGAAGTTAAAGATGACTCAAAGAGCAGAAGGCCTCCAGCAAAGAGGACTAAGGTCAACGTCAAGCAGGTAAGATACCATATAGAGATTAATAACATACAACATACAATACGAAGTTTTGATCAATTGTTTGTTTACTCAAGATGTTATCTGGAATATGAAATGAAAACATCATGATTCCTGCCAATTATTATTCTTCCTGTGAGATTATTTTTCTTAGACCTTTTGCAAGATATTATGGTAATTTGTGCTTGTCTTTCATAATGTATTATTTAAACAAAAAGTTCTTCTCAAGAAACTTTCATCCCTGCTGACAAAACTCTTTTACCCTGAAATTATGGTCATCATCATCATGACGTGCGGCTAGCACGGATATCCCTGACCCTCTCTCTCCACGTCTCCCTATCATTCATCGCCTTCGGCAGGTCTTCGGGGTTACATCCCGTATCATCACATAGCTGCTGTATGAATGTTCGAGCTGGTCGTCCTGCTTTTGATTGGCCATATGCGGGGGTCCACAGGAGCACATCACTTACTATCTCGTCTTTGCTTCTCCAGCAGTGTCTGGCGTGTCTGGTTCGTCTAGCTTGTATAGTTTTCGTGATAAGTGGTAGGTGGCCGTACAGTTGGCGCCGTGTGGGGTGTTGCTGCCAGGACCTGTTCAATATTGCTCGCAACATTCTTGTATAATTGCCGTCGAGCTTCTTTAACTTTTTAGTCAGCGTCCAAGTAGTGCATCCGTACAGCAGTATCGATAGCTGTCCATGCCTTCGTTAGCCGTGTGTCAATGTCTTTTTCGGTTGATGAGACGCTGCTTCCTAGGTAGGTGAATTCGTCAACCAGTTTCAGGGAGGTTCCGTCTAGTAAGGAGATGTCGCCTTTCTGATTAAAGCACATAAATTCAGTTTTCTGTGCATTGACATGGGGTCCAATGCCTGCAGCGGCTCGTTCCAAACTATGTAGTTCTGTTTCGGCTTGATTGGGTGTATTGGGCAGTAGCGCTATGTCATCGGCTTAGTCGGCGTCGGTAATTGTTTTTGCGGGGTACCTTCTGCTTCTTTTCTTTGTCAGCTCAAAGCCGTTTTCCCTAATGTTATCGATCAATGTCCTAAGTACGTAGTCTAGACAGATGATAAAGAGGTATGGTGCAAGCGTGTCTCCTTGTAGTACTCCTGCTACAATGTTGAAGTAATCTTTGTCTCCATCCGGTGAACGCACTTTCACTTTGGTGTTTCTGTAGAGAATCATTATTGCTGCTACGGTTTCTTCTGGTAGGCCGTATGCTAGTAGTATTTGTTCCATCTTCCCTCTGTGAATGGAATCGAAGGCCTTGGTAAAATCGACAAATAGTCATGTCGCCAGTAATTTTTTTGCCCGTACGCCTTCAAGGATTCTACGAATGGTCAATATTTGTGAGATCGTGGATCTGTTTCTTCTGAAGCCATTTTGGTTTTTCCTCAGGATTTTGTCGATTTGGGGTACTATGCGGTTTCGTAGTAGGGCATTGTAGATTTTGGCTGCTATGGATGTGAGTGTTATACCTCTATAGTTCTTGGCTAATCCGAGGTCCCCCTTTTTAGGGAAGGGGAGGATGCATCCCTTCGTCAATCTGTCTATCGGATTTTGGTTATAAACTGCGTTGCAGTGTCGAAGCAGTATGTCGTCTAATTGTCTCGTCTTCCACACTTCTGGGGGAATCTCGTCAAGCCCTATTAGAGTCAAACAAAATTCCCAAATCGAGATACTTTTTATAAATCTTTCTACGTTTTATAAAACCTACGAAAAAAATTTAAAAAAAATTATTTTAAGATTCATGTTTATTTTACAGCTTAACTGCTGAAGACTTTGCCATCTCATCGTATTCTGAAGTATTCTAAAAAAAGAAAGAAAATAAATATATGAACTAGTTAAACATTGATAATTTTACAACTGGTCCAATGAAATACCTTAAGATATTACTAATATCCACCTACTGATCACCAAAGACATATTAAGATCGATCTGTCAGTTTTATATAATTTATAATTTTGGTTATGTCATTATCCAAAAGGAAAATGTCACAAAAATCTGTACTGCAATTGATCAATCAGAGAAATTTCAAAAACAATTGCTACAAATTATCGATTTAAGAATTGAGCATATAAAAAAACAAAAAAAAAATCACTTCAAAAGATTTTGGTTCATCTAAAACTTTGACCCTTTTGATTGTTCAATATTGTTATTTTTCTTCAATGTAAATGAAGTTTCAACAATACATTTTGTATTTTAACAAATTATCCCGCCATTTCAGGTCATATGAAAAACCACGTAATCTTATTGAAAAGGAAAAGGTTGGTTTGGTTTCGTTAATGACATATAAACCTTCGCGGGTTATTTAATGCCAAAGCAATCCTTGTAGAAGAACTACGTAATTAATCCATAGCTTATGGGATAAGGAGGTTCATGAATTTTCCAAGAATATTTCCCCAAAAGTGCACGAGTTCGAACTTACCTCCAGCCCTTTAGCTGTTACTCAATGAAAAAGAAGATGAAAAAGGAAACATTATAATCCTTGTGAAATAAGTATTCTATTAAAATGAACAAATTCTTACTTCATGAAGTATTTAGTAAAACTAGATCATTTACAAAATAATACACTGATATTCAATGTAAAATAAACTTTTGACGGACGTTGTCTACGACTTTATCAGGTCAAATATGATTTTAACAATGGAAAATTTCCTTCTGGAATTATTTCCTTTCATACAAACATCTGGTCATTACGCCTGGCAAAAGATAGACATTATTAGCATCAAATTGTCAATTAAACTAGTCGTTGTTTATTCTTTTATCTGTAATATTTATCTCTATCACCATAACACATACGTAGCTACAATTTATTGTTTATTGCTGTGTTACACTAACAAATGAATAAAATTAAATTTTTATAATTGATATTCCCTTTTCTACAAAGTAGTTGAGAAAATGTATGTAGCAGTGATAAAATTTTCTAGTTCCTTTAAATGAAGATAAGTGTATTTAAAGAAATCCATTTTATTCATCATAATTTCAGTTGCCTTTTAAAAGAGCTATTCCGATTATGATTGTACGGTCATCGAAAAACAGTGCGGACCAGAAATATATATACATACATATATATATATATATATATATATATATATATATATATATATATATATAAGGGTAATATTCGGTCAGGTTAAAAAGTTTGGAGTAATTCCCTCAGGACAAGAAAATCATTCAAGAGCTGAACATTTAAATTTTCCTGGTAGAGAGCTCAATGTAATTTATTACAGAGCAATATTTCTTTAAGAAAAAAAACAAAGATCGGTTAATTCATGATTATAAATTTATTTCGATCCCGTATTTTCAGTTTCTGGTGTGAACAAAAAACATGAAGAAAAAAAAATTAATACAGGACTTCTTCAGACCCAATGGATAATATATATATATATATATATATATATATATATATATATATATATATATATATATATATATTGACTCGAATTCGATTTTTTTGTGGCCCGAGATGTTCAGTTAGTTGCACAAGTCTCCTCTAATTGATAAAAAAAACCCAAAACAGGTGGAATAAAAAAGTAAAAAAGAAATTCTATCTTTTTTTCAGTCGCAGGTCATATGTTGTTGTTTTTATGTATACTAAAATTGTTACTCGTAGTAATATTAGCGCAATCTTCTATTTTTATTAAATAAAGATATAATGGGATTCGTTTGTATCTATTTAATCCTAATGTAACTGTTCATACTCGCTCTCTTTAGCGGCGCATGTGATGGTACAGATATGATTGTCGGATTTGATGAGATATTTTAAAATCTTAGGCGATGACGTTTGCTTCAATTCACGCTAATGACTTTGGGAAAGGTATGAATCGATTTGTTTTTCCCCAACTATGGGTAAATAATTAGGCTGACGGAGCTCTTTCGACTTGTTACAGAACAGGTGGTCTTGGAGAATTAAAAACCGAATTCACCTCATTTGTACTTCGCTTGATAATTGAAATTGTTTGGCATCCTGGTTGAACTTGGTGGTGGTCAATGAACACTCATTATTGCTAGGCCCTGAGATGCCATGGAAAGTGAGTAAATTGAAGATAATAATACTAGTTGAAATAATTAAAGTGCATAACTATTGGTCTTGGAATTAAATTCTGTCGTTTCAATTTTAAATTACATGGTGAGTAAAAAAAGGAAAGGTGAGAATGCCATCTAATTGTTTGTGGCTTTAATGTCGCTTAGTGTACAGAGTATTTTATTACAAAATAAAACAAACAACTGTAATATGAGCTGCAAATTTGAATTTTTACGAAGCTTACTACTTTATTCTAAATTTAACATTAATTAGTAAAACCCGAAAGATATTCGTGCAAAAGAGTCATGTACAAAACAATAGAATCGATGAAAAAACATCAATCATTTATTTAAAACATATTCATGCCCAAATGTTTTAAATATAAATAAATATAATTTTAAAATATCAAAAAAATAACAACTAGAGAAATGTATTTAAAACAAAAGCAAAAAAGTATTCATACTTTTCTTTATTTAATTTTCTTATTTGCTTTCGTGTCAATTAAAATTATGTTAATTCTATTAATCTAATTATCAAAAAAAAAAAAAAATACACAAACAAATAAACAAAAAGAATACCATCAGCAGCAAAGTAGACAACATTGTAGGATTTTCTATTCAAAGGACAAAAACCGAGCAAAAGTATTTGAGAAAGAAAATCCAAAATTACGTGTTAACGTCATTGGGCATCAGAAAAAGTAAACGAAGAAAACTTTATTCCTCTAAAATAATTCAAAAGCACCTTATGGTCGTTTGAAATGATGTCATTTGAAATTTAAGTGTGTGCGTTGATGTTATACGTCGTGGTGGTGTAATTTTCTGATGCCTTTACCTGAGATGTTTGCGCGATTTTTCTTATCATTGATATTTTGTCTTTATTATTAAGCTTATTTTCTGCATGCTTTTTTGCAACGAGTAAATATAACCAATATCACCATTACAATCATGTACCATCATTACCGAGTGGTTAAACTAGCGATTTTAAGATATATGATTTTGTTCATTTATTTGATAAACCAAAATTCCCTGTCGATAGGGGTTTGGCATAAATTGTCAGTAGGCACTGTCGTCAAAAAGGGATGTCCTGGTAATGATGCAAAATTGCATTTGATGTTGAGACTTCTGTAGAGTATCTTGATCTCAAGCCCACTCTGACATCCAATGGTAATACCCCTTAGTATTCAATTAATAAGTCAAATATGTTAATCTAACTCCTCCACAGGAACAGGATGTGACACAAGGTTAATTTTAAAACTGAGTTGAACAGGTTTTAATTCCAAGTTATCCCTCTCTTACACCAGTTGTCAGAGAAAGTTTAAAAAATAAAGACTGCCATTCAACTACCAATATCATATGAGGGAAAAACTGAATTCATACCATTCCAAAGAGTTTTAGTCGTTTTTAAAATGCAAATAGATATTAAATGTCTAGATTTCTATGACGAAGATTGATGATTTTTATCACTAAGGTTTTCGGACTATTGTCTTCATCTTTATTGTTATTTCCACAACGGTTCGGCCGATATGTCCTCCAGCCTTCTTCAGGTGATTGTCGAACACGGGAAGCTTCAGGAACTTTGAACTACGTCCTTTATTGAATCCACGAGGGTCACCTGTTCTGATTCCGTTTGCCATAACCGGGTACAAGTGTTAAATATTACTGTATTGTTACTCACCTGCAGTCAGGATTGAACCTACAACCTCCAGATGATTTTGTCCTTAGAAGCATAGGGAACCAACGCCTATAACTGTTACGCTATGTGTCCAGCAGGACATATCGGCCGAAACGTTGTGGAAATAACAATAAAGATGAAGACAATAGTCCGAAAACCTTTAATGATCAAAAGCAAACAGATATTTGTAAAATTCATTCATATATGATGGGACAATGTGTAAAAAAGAAACACTGTTAAGGAACAATATAAATAAATTGTAAATATAAACATACAATGAACATGAATCCCTA
>OY757915.1:117125019-117152519 GCA_963585895.1 Sepioteuthis lessoniana
CGTGTGTAAACAAAATCTGTACTAATACTAAACTGAATTAGCTGAATTAGAACTGCTTGACTACACTAAATAGTTTGAAATCAAAATGTTTGTCCCAATTAAACTGTACTTACATTTAAACTGCGGACTTATCTTAAACTGAATTGTTTAAAATAGAACTGATTATATGCATAAAAATGGATTTGGCGTTAAATAACCTACAAAGGTAGATATGCCCTAAAACCCAATCAACCAACCAACCAGCCAACATTTTTCACAATTAGATATATTCCGACACTCTGTATGTAGTTATTAACTAAACTTTGCTTAATTGTGACACAAGACCAATGATATGGGGCGCAGTGAGTGTTTAACCCCCTCATAATGTTCTACTAGTATAGCTTGCTAGCAACAACACTATGCGATGTGCCCTTAAAAATCTATGCATAGCTTAAATTTGGCACAAGGCTGCAAATATGCTGTATCCAGTAAAAATCGAAGATATTTAGTTGCTATGGATCTACGAAACTAGCTTGAGTAGGCGTCCAGAGTTAGTATACGTTCATGTATGTTTGTCTCTGTGTATTTATTTCTTTGTATGTGCTATAATGCCTTTATTCAAAGAAACTTTACCGTTGAATTTCTTTCTTTCTTTCTTTCTTTCTTTCTTTCTTTCTTTCTTTCTTATATACAGTTGTGCATTTGTTCATGCTTTCTGTTTCTTGATAATTTTATTCATTATCGATCATTTTTCTTCCTCTTTAACTGATGTCATTTTTTCATTCTTTTCTTTTTTTCACCTCTCCGTTTTCATTCTTTTTTTTCTTCAATTTCCAATATCCTTTCTATTATTCATTCCTACAACCATTCATCCTTCCAATAAATGATACTGTAAAAGGTATATTATGCTCTGCACGCATGCCTGTGTGTGCTCATTCTTGGATGACTTCATGTGAGCGTGTTTGGAATAGGAGTTGTGTACATATTCATACATTTTCATATTTATTTTGTGAGATCTGCAAACATGATTCTTATAATTATTCTGACGGAGATCCTCGCCTTTTCTTTTTTATCACAATTATTGTTAAAATTTTGAGATAAAAGTGAATGAGAAAGGGAAAAAAAGAGAAATAAAAGAAGGACAGCGAGAGTGGGATGAAAGGAATAACGAAGAACAAAATAAGAAAGAATAAAACCAATAGGGAAACGAATGAAAGAAGAAAAGAAAGACAAGAAGAAAATAGGGAAAAAAAAGGAAAAATAAAACAAGGAAGGGAATAGATAAAAAAAAGGAAGGAAGTTAGAATAATGCGAAAAAAGAAAATGTAATGTAAAAAATGGACGGAGAAAATAACCCAGAAAGAATAAGATGCGAGAAAAGAAAGGAGGAAAGAAAAGAAAAAAGAAAGAGACAAACTACAAAAGGGTAAAAACGCTGAGGATATTTTGAAAGCATGAAAAAAACTGTGTATTAATGTAAATGTATAATTCACCATTGTGTAAAAAGGGGTTGGAAAAAAGATCAGATATTGGTTCTGATTATTTATTTGATCACGGGATTTTACAATCTGAAGCAAATAAATCAGCTGTAGAAAAGCCAGAGAAGGAAGCTATTTCAGATACATTTCACCCAACGGTAATATAAAATTGATTAAAATTACCAAGAGTTAGGATGAAATTTCACATTACCACTGGATGAAGCTTGTAGACAAGTTTATCTCTTATGATATCACAACATTCCCTTAGAATATTGATTTATTCATGTTTATTTATCAATCATTTATTCATGTTTACTTTTTATGCTTACTAAAATAATGGAGTATGATTTTAATTCAAAATTCAATTTTAATAATATATATCTGATAAATATTCATGTGTGTAAATATTGTAATTTTTATATTCGGTTTCTCCAATTAGATTGAATGTTTTCATGTCTTTATTATTATTATTATTATTATTATTATTATTATTATTATTATTATTTGAATGTTCTACCTAACTGTTGAGATAAATTAATTGATATAGGGTATTATCAAAGTCTGCAGCGCGTTAAGACTCTCTAGGCAGAAGCTTTCAAGTAACATAAGCAGAAATTATTATTTTACTCCTTTAGAGTTTTTCACATCAGTGTTAGCTGATGGTCTTTCACAGCAAGTCTCCTCATGTCTCCAGGATTCTTCTCAGTATTATGGTCGTTCTCAGTAATGCTGTCGTTTGGATGATCTCTCCTCGGCCGCCGACTTCCAAGTCCTCCAGTCCTTTAAATAAACCTTAAGTTACTGTACCAAAACCACCGATTACAATTGGTATAATTGTCACCTTCATGTTCTACAGTTTTCCCAAATATCTAGCAAGGTCGAGGTACTTATCCTTCTTTTTACATTCTTTCAGTTTATGTTGTGGTCAGCTGGTACACCAAAGTCGACAATTTTGCAAGTTCTTTTTTTTTGTTGATTACATTAAGGTCTAGTCTTCTGGCCGAGATTAAGTGATCTGTGTGTATGTCAAAGTCCCATAGGAGTTTGTGCGTGTCATTCTCCAGGACAGCTGTTGGGTTGTGCCTATATCATTTGTTGGTATGGTTAAATTTAAAATTCTTGCACATCTCCCAGTGGGTCACTTTGCCCACCCAGTTGTGTCAAGTCTTATACTACTTCTGTGCTAATTTCCTGCATTAGATTATTATGTGATTGATGGCTTATTTACTCCTTTAGAGTTTTTCACATCAGTGTAAGCTGATAGTTTTTCACTGGAGTTTGAGTGACTGTAAGTCTTCTCAAGTCTCCAAGACTCGTCTCAGGATTCTGGCCGTTCTCAGCAACGCTGTCATTTAGATAGTCTCTACACGTCCGCCAACTTCCAAGTCTTCCTGGCCTTTTAATAAACCTTTAGTTATTGTGCCTAAAGCACCAATCACGATTGGCACAATCGTCACTTTCATGTTCCCCAGCTTTTTCAATTCTCTAGCAAGGTAGAGGTACTTATACTTCTTTTCCCATTCCTTCAGATTTATTCTGGGGTCCGCCGGGACAGCAAAGTCGACAATTTTGCAAATTCTCTTTTTTTTGTTGTTGATTACTACAAGGTCTGGTCTTCTGGCGTGGATTCGGTGATCCGTTTGTATGTTAAAGTCCCATAGGAGTTTATGTGTGTCATTTTCTAGGACAGGTGCTGGGTTGTGCATATACCATTTCTTAGTATGGTTTATTATTATCATTATTATTATTATTACTATTATACTCGTTTGAAGTATTTCATACAAACGTTAGCAAGTGGGCTTTCACTGGAATTTAAGTGACAGCAAGTCTCATCTGACAATTCTGGCTGATCTTACCCATCTTTTTTCTATATAATCTCGATTATTATTATTATTATTATTATTATTATTATTATTATTATTTATACTCTTTTGCGAGTTTTTCACGACATTTTTATTATTATTATTATTATTAGTTTACTGCATGCAGATTTTTCACTCCAGTATTAGATAATTAAATTCACTGGAGTCTAAGAGACAGCAGGTCTCTTTTGATCTTCAGGACTTTTCTCAGTATGCTGGCCAATCTCAAAAGTATTGTAGTCTGGTTGGTCTCTATTCTTTCTCCGATTTTCTATTACACCCGTCTTTCTGGCTAGGTTTTTAGGACCGTTCCAAACGTTCCACTTGTAATTGCCCGATCATTTTATGTTTCTCACTCTTTACGACGGATTCTGTTTTGTGCAAATTCCATTTGGTAATATCGTCAAAATTCAGTCCCATGCACAATTACCACCTTTTCTTCTCACATATATTTCGTCGTGTACATCTTTTACGCTAGTTGGCAACATTCGCTTGATATGTGATAGTTTCATATCTTTCTCTACATAATCAACATTTGCTATTCTGTTGCGTATTTTCGATTTTCGCTTTAATATGATTGGTCTTTATGGCGTTATTTAGTGCTGCTATCAGAGGAGATTCTATTACTATCTTGATATTCGCCTTTCGTTGTCTTCTCGTTTGCAACCTCACTTGAAATATCCGGGGGGGGGGGTGTCCTCGTGGTGTAATGGTTAAAGCGATGGACTGCGGAAGCGAGTTCGTACTCCAGTCGCGTTCATTTTCGGGCAAATACCCTTGGGAAAGGTATAAATCCCCTTATCCTCCCAGCTATGGGTTAAATAGTACAACTACTGTTTATCTAGGAGAATGGCTTTGGCATTAAATAACCTACAAATGTTGATATGCCATTAAACAAAGAAACCAAACCAAACCTTGAAATATCCATACGATTGTTTTCCTTTCCATTTGTACTTCCTAGTTTTTTGTCGTTTTCTATTTGTTGCCAATGCTGTTTTCTGTCTATACGTTACCACTGTTCTTCCTTTTTTAACACATACAGTCTGCCTATGTCATCTCTCGGATGTAAAGCCTTGTATATCATCAACGTATTTGTCATTTGTTCAATTCATCTAAGTTCCTCCCTTTTCCATTTTAGGAATGGTCCCTAATACCTTACAAAGGGAACTGCCCAGGTGCTTATCCCTTTGATGACATTTCGGCTACAGAGCTTATTTTCGGGAAGCTCTTTTGATCTTCTGAGGCCAACTTTTCCTATATTTTCCTTCATCTCCATTTGTTTCATAGTGATTGTTTCCAATATTCCCAAGTACTGGTAATCATCATTCTCTCCAAGCATTCATATGCTTCCTGATGTTCCTTACACGTTTTGCAAACCAAAGTTTGCTGGTGGACTTTCACTTGAGTCTGAGTAAAAATTCTCCTAGAATCTTCTCTGTATTTTAACCGATCTCAACAATACTGTGGTCTATATTGTCTCATTTCCATTTCCTGATATCTTTTTCTAAACCGTTGGGGATGGTTCTCGGGGAACTTATTACAACAGGAATCACCCCCTCATGTTCTTAGTTTTCCGGTTATTTTCAAGTATTTTTATATTGTTTCGTTTTCTTTAACTCTCACTGTCTAATCCAACAGAAAGGCAATTTTTTCTTGACTGCTCTTTTTTTTTTCTTGTTAATTAAAACTAGATTAGGTCTTTAGGCCGAGAATAGGTGATCTATTTGCATATCAAAATCTCATAGAATTTTATTCGTGTCATTTGTTTGGACTGATTCTTATTTGTGCAGACAGCATTTAGTGTTTCGGTCGAATTTTAATCTCTTGTATTATTTTTACAGTGGAACATTTTCTCCACTCAGTCAGGCTGAATTTGGTACTTTTTTGTTCTTATTTATTGCATTCACTTATTATGGGATTAAATTTTACACTTTTTGTCATCACATTAGCTACACTCGCAATTTATTTGGTTTATTATCGATTACCGATTTAATACAATTGGTCCTTATAGAATTGCATGGTGCCGCTGTCAGAAAAAAAAATGAGTTTCTTTCTTGAGGTTTAACTTTGTTAAATATACTTAGGTCTTTTGGTGAGCTATCTCATCAGCTAGTCACTTGAAATATTCATACAGTTGTTTTTCTTTCTTGTTCTGTTTTCTATTTTTTTTTTTGTAGTTTTACTGTTTGTTCTTGTGTTGACGTTGCTGTTCTTGGATGCTACAACCAGTCTTTGCTCTTTTTAATGTATTCCTCGACTCCTTGTATAAATACATCTATGTAGTCCTCAATGCTAGTGCATCATATTCCTTCTTCTTTTCCTGACATATACTGTCTGTCTTTTTTATCTCTCTGGTATAAGGCCATGAGCATAGACATCAATGTTCTTGTCCTTTGCACTGTTTATTTGAGTTCTTCCCATACCCATGTTTAGAATTGTCCTCAGTATTAGTTGTCTAAATTTCTGCGACGATGCTTGATTTTTATCATTAAGATTTTCGGACTATTGTCTTCATCTTTATTGTTATTTCCACAACGTTTCGGCTGATATGTCCTCTGGCCTTCTTCAGGTGTTTGTCGAACACGGGAATCTTCACAGAACTTCGAACTACGTCCTATATTGAATCCACAGGGGTCGCCTGTTCTGATTCCATTAGCCATAGTCGGGTAAAAGGGTTAAGTATTCCTGTATTGTTATTCGCCTGCTGTAAGGATTAAACCTGAAACCTCCAGATGATTGTGTCCTTAGAAGCTTAACCAACGCCTATAACCGTTACGACATGTGTCCTGCTGGACGTAACGTGGATTCAATAGAGTACGTTGTTCGAAGTTCCGTGAAGGTTCCTGAGTTTGACAAACACCTAAAGATGGCCGGGGGACATATCGGCCGAAACGTTGTGGAAATAACAATAAAGATGAAGACAATAGTCTTAAAACCCTTAATGATAAAAGGTCCTCAGTATGTTGAAATGTGGAGTGTCCAGGTGTTTATTCCTTTGAAGAAATTTCTGCTGCAAAGATTTGTTTGTTTATGAATATAAAGGTTAATCCAAGAATACTGGGCCATATCATAGTCTTTAATCCATGCACTGACCTAATTTCCTGCTTTCTTCAGGATAGGCTGATCTATAAATAGTAGATCAGCTTTTCCTGCTCTATTCCTTTTGTTTCTCGGGAAATAGTCCGTAACATTCAAACGAGTTATTTACTTCTTTTATCTGTGTCGTTAGGATTTTCTGCATTATACGTAGACAACTTTTCCATCTATAGTTACTGGTGATACATCTGTTTTAGGGTAATTTTTTCTTCCTCATTTATTCAGCTATACTGCTTTTTGAGGTATTTATTCAGTTGCTGCAGCAATTTGTTGTGGAAGACGTAAATTTTTAAACAAGTATCCATACTAGCATGCTACTATTGCCAGGTATGTTTTTTTTAATTAAGTGCTTTTTTCAGTGTGATTCCAAGTATATATTTACCAAGGGGTCCCTCTTCAAGCTCTTGTAATTCTTTTTTAATGTTTTTTATCCACTCAGCCTTTCTGCTATGCTCTTTCTCTTTCCATATCTTTGTCCAAAACGATTAGATGTTCTTAGTATCTAGTTGTTTGCTTTGTCCTTGTATATTCTCCTCTAACTTGTAGAAACAATTTTCACTGGTTATTTGAAAGGTCTTGATTTATTTGCTTGAAACTGTTCCGGTATTTTATCTCCGTTCTTCCGTGATTATCCTTTGATTTATTTTTTCCAGTCTTGTCTGCTGTTGTTTTTCTGTCTGTTAATTCTTTTGTGTCAATCTTTTTCTTTTCTTCCTTAGTACTTGAACTTTTTTTTTAGCAATTTGCTCCTATTTTCATTTCCCGCCCAGGTTACGTCTTTTTGTCTATATTCTGGCGAGGGATGTCAATTTTTTCACCGACTAGTTGTTTTTTTTAATAAATTAGATCGTTTAGTTCGGTGATGTTGTCCGTTAGAATATTTTAAAATTACTTACTTTTTCGGTTTCTACCGTGAAATTTTCCAGGCCTGATTCCTTAGGTAAAGTAATATAGCGTCTTTGCAATTCTGATTAGTTAATTAAGTCTACACAATGTTATTATTATTATTATAATCATTATTATTATTGTTATTATTATTATTATTATTATTATTATTTGAGAGTTTTTCAAGCCAGTGTAAGTTGATGGTCTTCCACTGAATCTTAAGTGACAGAAAGACACCTTAAGTTTCAAGGACTTTTCTCAGTATTCTGCCTGGTCTTGATATCATTATTATTATTATTATTATTATTATTATTATTATTATTATTATTATTATTTTACTCCTTTGAGAGTTTTCTATACCAACGTTAGCTGATGGGTTTCCACTGAATTTTGAGTGATAGCAAATCTTCTCCAGTCTCCAGGACTCTTCTCAGTATTCAGGCCAATCTTAATAATGATGTAGTTTTGATGGTCTCTACCCGTCCTCTGATGTTTGTGTCTTCTAGCCCATTTACAAATCCTTTATAGATTACTTCAAATACACCAACTACAATTAGTATCACTGCCACCTTCTTGTTCTTCACCTCTCTTCCAAGATCCAGATATTCATTACACTTTTCACTTTCTTTTAATTTTACTCAGTGGTCTGGCGCGACAGCAAAGTACCCTATTCGGAAGGTTCTCATTTTTTTGTAAACTATCACTAGGTCTGGTCGTCTGGCAGAAATTAGGTGATCTGTTTGAATCTAAAAATTCCCAGAGAAGTTTGTGCGTCTGTGTCGGATTCTAGGTTGTGTACATACCACTTGTTTGTATGGTCAAATTTAAACCTCTTGCACTATTCTCAGCAGATTACTTTCCCCACCAGTATCTGGTCTTTTTTCTCTTTCTGTGCTAATTGGCTGCATTCATTTATTATATGATTGATCGTTCGTCTCAATCACCACATAAACTACATTTTCTATTTTGTTGCGTCTTATCTATTTTTGCTTTAACCTAGTTTGTCCTTATGGCATTCTTCATGAGTTTTTCACATGTGTTGTAAACGTTTGTTGTTGTTTTTTAAGTCTGATTGTATTAACTCTTTTTAATAATCCAGGACTCTTCTGAATATTCTGATTTCAATTGTCGTGTGGTTTCCCTTAGTCTCATATTCAGTCTTTTGGATATCGTTTTCTTGGCTATAATTACATTTAGTATCATATTTCCCTCAAATTTTAAGCTATTTAGCAAGTCCAAAGTATTTGCCTATCTTTTGTTTTTATTTGTTTTCATTCTATTACCTATTTGTAATGGCAAAAACCATCCGATGACGAGGTAATTTCTTCTTAATATTAGGAATAATCTTCTTGCTGAGGTTTTATAATCATTTTTTACTCCTTGAGAATTTCTCACATCAGTGTTAGCTGATGGTCTTTCATTGAAGTTTGTGTGACAGCAAGTCTTCTCAAGTGTACAGGACTCTTCTCAGTATTACTGTTTTCACGTAGAATGGTTACATATAATTATCTTATGTACTTTAAACGACTGAAAAATAGCTTTCAGAAATTAATATTTGGGGGATATTTTTGTTCGTTCATATATAAGACGGGCTTTAAATTGAGATAATTGTACGTGTTTAAGAAAAAAACATATTTTGACACATAAAAAGGAATATATATCATTTTAACGAAATAAGCGCTGAGTGAGTTAATCTGAACAGGGTTGGGGCAATATGAAATCAGGTTTAGGCTAGCTCGGGCGTAGTAAATCGATTTTTAGCTTACCTGAATGTTAATTTAAAAAGGGGGTCACATAAAAACTAAATGGTTGTGGTGAAACGGCAAAAAAATAGTTAAATCTTTTTTGTCACAGATAGAATTGTGGGCTTTTTCTAGATTGGTTTTCTATGTTAACCCTCGACATTTTCTCTCTCTCTTTCTCTCTCTCTCCTCTCCTTCCACTTACTTTCGTTTTTTCTTAAAAAAAAACCCTCACCCATTCATCTTCCCCAACTTCCATTTCATTAAATCGATTTTGTTTCTCACGCCATCACCATTTTCTTGCGTCTATTGCTTGACAAATTATTTGTAGTCAACAAGCATTCTCTTCCTTCCTTCTTTTCAAATATTTCTACAGTTTTATTTATTTAATTGATCTGTTGATTTTTCTGTTCAAGTGACTATAATAATTCCGCTGGAGATAAAAACAAACAAACAAATAAACAAAGTGTTCTAGAAAATAAATGACAGAAATGACCTCGGGGTGAAAAATGCTTGGTTATTCGTCCCGGATTTTAACATCAAATCAAAGAGAGAACACGCAATGTGAAAGTACAACTTTTCGCTTTCACCTTCTTCTTACCTCGTTTTCTTCCTTTGTTAAACACTGAGGTTTTTTTAGACACATGTTTTTTTTTCTTCTTTTTGCTTTCGATTAAAAAATTGTTAGGTTGATATATTATTAAAATGTTAACATCTAATTTTATTTGAGTGAATATAGCAATAATACAAAGAAGTTTCCAATGAAATTCGAACTTCTATCTTCTGCAAGGGAAATTTATTATGCAAAGTAAAATCCTGGTCACAAGAAAAAATGATCATGCAGAGGTACGATTCTTAAAGTTCTACTCCTGCGTTATCTGTTTTTCTTCCCTCTAATATTTTCTCCCTTATCATTATTTTGTTATCAATTTTATTTGTCATGGCTCTTGGAACAATTTGAGGGTTTACATATATGGAAATTAAAAGCCTTGCTTCTCAAATAGTACTTCTAATGGGAACTTAGTGGTGTGACCAAAGTAGTATATAAAAGGACGTAGAAAAGTCAAAATCTCTCTCCGGACAAGCCCAACAAGAAGCAAGCACGAGTGTTTGCGTTTCCGGTTGGGGTCTCTTGCCCCAACAAAGCACGTGTCGTTCGACATACTGTACCATGCTTTGACGTACGTTATTACAAAACAATTTCCATTTTTCATGGACTTATGCAAAAAAAAAACAACCTTCAACTTAACGACTGGAGTTTCCATTCTGTATTTCATGTTATTTCCGGATTCATTCTAATAAATATGCTCATTTAATGAATATATTGCTAATATTTCGTCATTAATTGTTTTACGAGGAAATATTAAATCATAAAACATTAACTCAGCAACAAGTGTCCAGATTGTGTTCGTCAGATTCAACTAATTGTGGTGGCGAGTTATCGTACACATATACGACAAATCCAGGAAAAGTGACCTGTAATACTATAATACTGTAATGCAATCAAATCCAATTCCCACAGCTTTTAACTATCTTTTTTTATGTCAATCTCTAAAAAGAAAGAAAAATATCTTTGTACTGAACACGTTTAATACAAATATCTGTGCAAAAATCAAATTTTATGGCGTAATTCATTCGATAGTTTCCAAAATTTCACTTCAATTCTTTTTCTTAGCATTTTTCTGAAACATTCAATTTAATATTAATTGTATTTGTCTAAAGAAAACCAATTGGTTGGTAAACTTGGGTTTTGAAATTTCTCTTGACAGAAATTTTCTAATTTGAGGTGTTGTATCGAAAAAAATGTTCACCAAAATTAAAAATTCCGTTGATTATTTTTAAGATTCAAATCACCTCTTATTGTTTTTTCTTTTAAATGAGCTTATCCAAACCTTTTTTTTTATTTATATTATGACTGCGATCTTTAACTCTTTTTCTTATTTCTGTGGCCATTCTTTGTATTGCAACCAATCTCAATATCAAACTTCAGTTTCTATTACTCAATTTATTGATATTTGATCAATAAATTAATTCTGACTCAAGGCTACGTTGAGAACAATTATAATTGAATTGATATAGATTGTTTATGAACCATTTTCTTCAAATTATTTAAACTTACTGGGATAGTTATTTTAAATGCATATGATTAAGGCTATCCACTGCATATAATCCCTAAAATATGACAGGATTATATACAAATTGATTGAAGCTTCTGTCAAGGACAATATATCTCTGTAATATAACTAGTATAAAGATGTTGCCAGCACATTCTCTATTCAGGACCAATGCTTAATACTCATAAGCTATTCAAAAATCTTTCAAATCCTACATGCATATATATATATATATATATATATATATATATATATATATATATATATATATATATATATATATAATGATCAGAATTTAACGTTAACATTGTTTTTCAACAGTTTATAGCGCTCTATGCACAACAATATAGAGAAGTATTACCATTTTCAATAATGAATTTGGATAACAATAAAAACCCAAAGAAAACTCATGTCTCTGAGTTCCACATAGCCAATCTTTTGGTGATCTACAATTCAACACGTCAGGAGAACTAGTGTTCAAGACATTTCAAATAGCTCATCTAAGGATCCATAATGTGTAATATGAACCTACTTGTAATTTTTTCCCTGATTTTATTGTTATCCTAAATTATGATATATATATATATATATATATATATATATATATATATATATATATATATATATATATATATACTCCAGTAATTGAAAAAAAAATCGCTGAAGTTGTTTTAACAGTATTTGATATTATAGAAATCAAAATGAAATTGGTTTAAAACCCAAAAAGATTAGAAACTTAGTAAATAATTGAAGCTGTGGCTAAAATATTAATGGATTTGAAATCCTCCGACAACGCAACAACTGAGTTTTGTAAACCTATGCAACTTTGCTACGACTTTTATTGTTGATGACTTTTAACGTGTTGGATTATATATTTATATATATATATATATATATATATATAATATTATCTAATAAATATGCATATATATATATGTTTGTTTGTGTGTGTGTGTGTGTGTGTGTGTGTGTGTGTGTGTGTGTGTGTGTGTGTGTGTGTGTGTGTCTGTCTGTGTGTGTGTGTGTGTGTGTCTGTCTGTGTGTGTGTGTGTGTTGCATTTTATATGTGACTTCATCATTCATAGAAAGGAGCTGGTGTAAAATATTATAATCAAAAACAATTGAAAAAATGTACGATAACTATCTATAATATGTGGACAAATTATCAAATCTTATATGCCGTCTATTATCCGGTTATCTTTTTAATTCATTAATAAATTTCAATTAAGTACTCACATGCTTTCTCTTTCTTTCGTTCAATTTCATTCATACAATCATAGAATTTATTGGGTAAACTTTTCTCTCTATTGGTTCAACTTTATGGCATTTAAATTCTTTGTTCTTCTGCAACACTGGTCCCTCCAAGTCTGGTACATGTACAAAATGTAGAGTGATAACATCAAGTAGGAAATACATAAAAAGAAAAAAAAAGATTAAAATCTCTATTACAATGATCTTCTTTCGCTATGTGTGGATTTGTCACCGTAACACATAAAAACCAGGAAAACTTGTGCAATTTTGTTCAGGGCAATAATTCTTAATTAATTAAGGATAGATTAATAGAAATGTTCGTTTAAGAGAGATAAATCCAAGTTGATTAAATGTTAATTACAGCTTTGATTCCACAGGTTTTCTTAGCAAGAAAAAAAAAAGAGGAATAACGACGTAAAAATCATTGAATTCTCACATGTCCGTTAAGCATTGCGTCTTATCAATAATAAACTTTAACAGAAATTAATAATTGCAATTAAGCTATTTCATTTGTATTGTTTCACAAAAAAAAAAATGTTTATTAACATTTGAATAAGAATTATCCTAGTGAAATTAGAAGAAACGTTGAGAATATATTTTTTCTGTTTGCAATCACATTTTCTTCTCAAATGGAAAACGCAGAGGAAAAGAAAAATATTCGGTGAAACTTTTTTTTTTATATTCAACCTTTAAATTGATGGACGTGAATTGCAGGCATGGAAGGTTGTGTTGAATAAAACTAACAACGATGAAACAGTTCCTAGATGAAATTTGACATTCAAAATTTGATTTTTATTTGTGTTAGAACTCTTATGGTCAGTAAACAACTGTTTGAACTGAGGGTATTTTTTTTTTCTTTATTGCATGCGTTTATTTTCTTTCTTTACGGCAAGTATTTCTTTAACTTTCTTTTCTGCTGGCATTTCTTTTTTTCTTTTCTTTCTATGATGCTTTCTCGTTTCTTATTCTTTTTTTTTATCTTCTTTTCTTCTTCATCTTTGTTCATTTCTCTTATTCTTGTATTTATCCTCTTATCTTTTCGTGTCTGTCTGTTTCTCTTTTCTTATTCTCATATTTATACTCTCTCTTTTTCGTTTTTTTTCTCTTTCTCTTTTCTTATGCTTGTATTTATCCACTCCCCTTTTCGTATCTATCCGTTTCTTCCCTTCTTTCCACATTTATTACTCATTTTTATTTTCCCCCTCGCTTTTTTCTCTGATTTTAGTTTTCGACTTGATTCTCTTCTCCCTTTCTTACGCTAATCTCTTTTTGTCCTGTGAGTTCGTTATTTGCATGCAAATAAAAAAATGCATTTTTCTTCAGTATAAAAAGCCGAAAAACGAAGTCAGTCTCAAGAGAAATTAAACCTAGAGCACTGAACCGTCCAAGACATTTAACGATTGATGGGAATTGCCATCTTGCTTCCTTCTTTCATTTTATTAATTTTTTGAAACATGGACTCTCTTCTTTCGTTGAACGTACAAGTTATCTTTCTTTGCATCTATCTTCATTCTCTTTGGAGATATCAAACCCGATCTGGGCAGGTTTTTGTTAACTACTCTTATTTCTCCTGCCTAGTATCAGAATTATATAGATGCAAAAATCAAATTAAATTAACGTTATTTTTCAACATAAATCTTTTACGGTTAAGCTTTCCGACAAAGCTTTTCAGACTTTTAATGTTTTTTAGCATTTGTATCTGGGAAGTAGATTTGTCAATCAGCTTAATTGGTTTTCGTTTTCCTTGATGTTTGTTCCATGAGCGTATTATAGATTTTATGAAAAGGAGACAAAACACAGGGGAAAAAGACAGGAATGTATTCTAAGCCTAGGTCTTGTTTCAACATCCCCATGTTATCAAGGTAATATTGCGATGAATAGAGTTAATAATCCTGCAGTTTTCTGAAATAATATATTCCAAGGATTTTTCTTATTCCATGCCTATCTATCTATCTATCTATCTATCTATATATCTATCTATCTATATATCTATCTATCTATCTATCTATCTATCTATCTATCAATTTCAGTCATTAAATACCGGCCTATTTTGGCATGTTGATATCTATTTGTGCATTTATAACAAATCCTGGGCATAGAATCATACAAATCAGCAGTTGTACGACCACTTACATCTCATCCCAAAATCGAACTAATAAGACTAGCATGACATGCTGGATATTGCTAGAAAAGTAAGAACGTTATAAGCGACGATATCGTATGGACTGCTACGCATAGACATCAGTAACGGCAGACGAGCAAGAAATTATATTCATCAGCTCCATGCGAACATTTGATGTCACCTAAAGGAGTTGCTCAGAGTCAAGACCGATAGTAACGTATGGTGAAAGACAGAGCCCCAAGGGAATCCGTACTTTCCCTATACATTGATGATGATGATGATGATGATGATGATGATGATGATGATGATGATGATGGAGACCTTGTCTGTTTATTTTTTCAATTCTCAGTCTGGTTGGTTGGTTGTTTGGGTATTATGGCATATCAACCGTTTTAGGTTATTCTACGTCATATCCATTTTTATACGAATAATCAGTTCTATTTCAAATCATTCAATTTAGCATGAGTACACAATCTAATTGTAAAAAAAAAACAACTCTTTTTCAAGCTATTCAGTTGTGTCAAACAGTTCCATAACAGTCTAAATATCAAAAAAGTTCTATTACAAGTAATATTGTTTAGCATAAGTATCCAGATAAGTTCAATTTAAACCATAGACTGGGTCTTATCAAGTGTTAACACTCAGGATCAGAGTGGACCCGGGAGTGATGACAATGAAGGGGTACTCCGCATTCCCCAAAGCTCCAACATCACTGGAACCTCGCCATCAGATTTTTTAGTGTCATATGCTGGGCACTCGTTGAGAGGGTCTTACCCCTCTGCAGAGGTGCAGTCAGTATATTCTAAATCCCCAGCCGACTCGACAAAATTCTCGGTCTCTTTAAATAAATATGCAGAGACAGAGAAAGGAACACCCCCCACACACACATTTGAGTGTTTGTTTTCTCTTACCTCGTGTCAGACTAAAGACTTTAATTTTCATGTATTTGTTAAAAAAATATATTCTTCAGATGAAATATGCGAATCAGATGAAGTTGCATGTTTTATGTTGACTGAATTTTTTTTTTCAGTAGATGAAACTTAGGCTGATAACTAACACGAAGGAGCGAGAAAACATTTATTTATTGTAGGCTTTATTCAGACAAAGATTTTAACACTTTCCTGTTTTAATAAAAACGAATAAAATTATTTGTTCATTTCACTATATATTCATACGAACAACTGACATTAAAAATAAATTAAGCTCATCTCAAATTTTAAATTATACATAACAAACATCTTCATCTGCAATAAATTCTATCCTTTCATTATCATAGTGCGACCAATGTTGTGTACCGTTTTAAATAACCTCGGGTAGAATGTTTCCCCAATAAAGGAAGTATCTGTACAGGCCTACATATTCCAACTCTGTCGAGACGTCACTGATGGAACAATAGTTCCCTCTCTCAATACCTGAAAACACAGTCATGTCCCTCCTTCGAAAACAGAAATAAAAAATTATTGAAAGCACCTCCACGTTACACACACACACACACACACACACACACACACACACACACACACACACACACACACACAATTTCCAAATGTCAGAAGAACTCTGTATAAAGTTTATCAAACCTTTCTTTAAAAAGTTCAACTTTGAATATAGCTGCCACATTTAGAAATACCTTTAACGCTTCTCACACTGATTCTTCCTCTTACCTCTAGAAGAGATCTTTTTTTTCATAAGTTCCTCATTTATTAAACCTCCTCCTAATCTTTATTTGAATATTTATGTTTTATCATTGTATTTAACGATTCATTATTGATTTCCCTGAAACTAAAAGCACTTTGGAAAAATTTCGGCCTTTTCTAGAATTCAAAACATCCAGAAGTCAAACTAGTCACTCGAAAATTTTAACGAGTCAAAGATAAAACAGGCAAAAACGAAGTGTGTGTGTCCTATTTGTTCAAAATGTTTAAAGAGAAAATACTGCATATATATATATATATATATATATATAGTCTGTGAATGTCAATATATATATATATATATATATATATATATATATATATAAAACCAAATAATCTAGCTTGAGGAGACTGGGCTCTTTACGCTTGGTAAGAGTAACTTATCTACGAGTAGGAAAACTCTGAAATCAAATTGGTTAAACCCCGTTGAAAACTGACCCTAAGTCGCATACTCCTCGTAAAGAAGGTGTGGGTGAATATATACTATATTAAGAATTTACCGGGTCATTGGCCTAACGAGTAGACTGTTCGCCAATGGCCCGGGTGACCGGGGTTCAATCCCAGGTCGAGTCATACCAAAGACTCAAAAAATGGTACTTGATCTCGCCTTGCTTAACACTCAGCACTATAGGGTAAGGATCAAGGGTAAAGTGGAGCGATCCAGAGAATGGAGTTGCACCCTCCCCTACACCTAGGTGTAGTAGCTATAGAAAAGGAGCCTTCGGGTCACCCTCGACTAAGTTCGCCAACTTTACTTTTTTACTTAAGAAGCACAACCATATCGATATATATATATATATATATATATATATATATATATATATATATATATATATATATACTCATTTTGTTCATGAGTTGCTACAATTATTAGACGATTAGAGAAGGAATGTTGCATGATTTACATATTTAAAAGGGATATTAGTCATATCACGGTAAATAAACAACGGATAGAGTAGCGTATATATATACAACTCTGAATTCAAACCTGTTAAACTCCGCTTAAAAATTGACTTTATGCCGCATCCTGCCCGAGCGAAGGGGTTGGTAAATAAGATATGCATCTTCGAAAGAAATGAGGCTTTTTTTTTCTCGTTTCTTTTTATTTTGATAGCGTAAGTAAAAATTAATGCCTGACGTTTTATTTTTACTGAAAGTCTTTTTAGACAAATTAACTTTACCGTGGCACCCGTTACTCATCTAATATATGACAATATAACGTTTTTTGCTGAGAATTGAGAACTGTTCTTTGTAAATAATAAGTATATGTGCGATCGTTTTTGCCTTACTTAAACTAAGTAAGTAACATGAACAAACTGGACAAATTATCCACTAGCAATGTAACATTATAGAGAGGTAGAATGAAAAGAAGCTAAAAAATAAATATCTCTTCTAACAATAAAAAGAAGCAAAGAATTGAAAAGGTAAAATTTTTCTTATAACAAATCTTTTTCTTTCTTTCTTTTTTTACCTTTAAAAATGTATTTTTAAAATTATACACATTGGTTGGAAATATTTTCATAAACTTTTTTAGTTCCCCAAAAATTGATTATTTTTAGTTCTCTAAAAATTAAGATATTTTTACTATGAGTAATACATTACAAACAAATATTTTCGAAAAAGCATTAAATTCAAAATTTGCCTATGAAAATCCGTGTAATGTTTAAACATAATAAATCTTAAGAAGAACTAAAGATTCCCCCCCCCCCCGTCTCACATTGTTTTTGTACTTACTTAAAAAAATATGCGACGTATTCTGCAATTCAATATCTGATTTTCGGGTACTGGATAATATCATTTAATCAGAAACTAAATATTATACGTTTTCTTTTTTATAAATGAATAAAAACTTTATTTATTCTAATATCTCTTTTTTTCAATCGACACAGGCATAAAAACGTAGACGTGACATATATAGGAATCAAATAATGACTAATATTTGTACAGCAGCATTGCTTCCAACGAAGCCTTTATCAGATTATAGCTGGATTTAGGCGTGGTTTCTGAGCCAAAGCATCATTACCCAGCAGTAACTCATAATACAACCAGACTTGGTTGGATAGTCGTCATTCTATGGGATTGCCATATCCACGCTGATGCACTTAGAGCCTTATCTTGGATCTTTTTTTATGTATTTCCTCTTGTCTGACGAGGAAAGTCCAACATTAATCAATTTGCGGAGGTTGAGTTGTTAATGAAACCCGGGCATACAACCTCGATAAGAAACACATTGGTTATCCAGCAATTTTAGAGACATTCTTATTGCAGATCCTCATATTTTTCAAACTTATGTTTATGTTTCGAGTCGAAATTTTCTTTGAAAGAGACCGTTAACTCAATAACGAAAACCGTTTAATTTAACGGACCAAATGACAATATCTGTATATAGAATCGTTCACACCATTTCAGTTGGAAATACGAAATGATGTTCTAAATCGGTTGCGACGAACCAGTCAGTGTAGCCATGAAGCAATGATGATCTGTTGATATTCTTATGCAAAAGTTTCGAAGTATTTCCTTCTTTAGTAAAAGGAATATATATATATATATATATATATATATATATATATATATATATATATATATGAGCTCGTGTTTAAATGTAGACATAGAGGAAAATTCAAATTATCCTGACTGAAACACCGTTCCCTATGTAATAGCAAGGACTATGATAGGGATTTATTAGAAATTAATAGCGATCAATTCAATAGTGAATATCACCGAAGCGGGGAAATTTAAAGATAGATGATGATCCGATGAACGTCGGATATTAACTAAAAAATTAAGGCCTCTGACTCTAAAGTAGTTAATTCCCCTTGGCCATTTTTAGGGTCAATTAAAAGCATTTGATAGCTACGATAAAAAATTATTTACCTTTATCTTATTTAACTATCTTATTCCTAATTAAACTAAGAAGAATATATTGGATAATAGCTGCTGAGATAATCAACAGATGTATTAGGAGTAAATGTAAAATATATAAGGGGATAGTCATTCGTTCTACCATCGTAGATTGTTTAGAAAATCACACCTGCTACGGGACCATCGACAAGTACGTAAATTAGGATGGTTTGACCTACAGAAAAAAAAATTGTTTCTTGATGCTTCTAACACCTAATGTTTTAACCCCCTCTGCCCTCGCCTGTGAATTTAGATAATTTTTATTTCTACTTTCTATTTTTATTTATTTATTTATTTATTGCTGTTCTTCAACTTCGAGAAAAGCATGTAAAAATTCATCTGACGAGACAGAGAGTATAGTAATATTCTCCGCCGAAATAAATTTAAAATGACGGCTTAACCAAGTTCGAGTTTCCATCAGATCATACTATATATATATATATATATATATATATATATATATATATATTGTTGTACACACATACATTATTTGGCAGAATATCTCTGTCTCTTACTCTCTCTGTCTCTCTGACAATGTATATATATATATATATATATATATATCCGTAACTGGACACATATACACTCCTGCCTATCTATCTATCTATCTATCTATCTATCTATCTATCTATCTCTCTCTATATATATATATAAAGAGGGAGACAAAAGATTGTGTAAGAAAAATACCAGAAAAGAAAAAGAAGAAAAAAAAAGAAAATGTTGAAGGAAAAGCAATAGAAATGTAAAATTTGAAAAAGAAAAGAAATGAAATGTAAATCGTTTTCTGATATTGGTGATGATTCTGGCATGATTGAAATGAGGACCTAGGAGAAAAATAAATTGTAACAATAGATATTTTCGATTTTGTACAGCTATAAAGAATCATCAATACGAGGAATGACATTATTGGAAATGTCCGAAGATTATTTTAAAAGGGAAAGCATTCGACGATCAATAATTTGCCACATACAAAGTGAATAGTCAAGAAAAAACAGCAACAGAATTTGATTTCAACATCAACTGGGAGAAAAGTAATTTCAATGAAGTGTAAAATACCCGAGCAAGCTTTTCATTTCAACAACATTATAGCAAATCTCAAAGGAAATTGCATTTACTAATCATTTATCAAAATATCTTAACTCAACAGAGTTCAGTATTTTACTAATTCATCCTCTCACGAGATTTTGAATGTTCACATAAATTGAAGTGCAGTCAAGATACATAAATCCTCGAAAGTTTGAATATCTTTTAGCTTTCTCTCCATTTTTTCTAATCCAAATCTTCCCAATGGTGGAAATCATAATAATTGTCCTGTTACACCATTAGATTCCCTATCGTTTATCTCTCCTAACGGCCCTAGTGTTTTAGGGTATACTTTTTAAACTTATCTTTGGGTTTAATTCCTTTATTTTAAAAAAGTCCAGATTTTCGCTGCCTGCACAAAATTATCTTATTTCTTCTTGATAAATCCGACCTTTCGTGCATTATCGGTAAGAAATATTGCCATACTTTTCTTGAAACGTAATGATTTGAGATTTTGTTGTATTTCATTTTTGTGTACTTTATTTGGTAAAATCCCTTTTTAGCAAGTGTTAACCTTAATTTTGCTTTATTTCATTAACTCGGTTCTAACAAGAATGTAATTTCTATCCATTTCTTCCTAGCGTTGTTTTCACTCGAATAATCCTCTTTTATCAAAGAACTGTCTCCTACTCTGTGTTTATTTTGCCCACGGATCCTCCACTTATATTAACATTCTAGCCCTTGCCAATGTTTCGGAACATTGTTCCAGGCAAGTGTTTGTTAAACTCCATTTTATTCTTTTTCAGTCTTACACTTTCCTGTCGATGAATAAAACTGTTCGTAAACCCCAGTTTTGCGTCACAGTCTAAATTGTCGAAATGTTTTCAGCTCAACGTCCGAAATTACACAGATTTCAATGAAACAGATGCATGTCAGTAGAGACAGTAAATCTATTGTATAAATTTCATTCAATAATTTCTTTACTAATTTTTAATTTCTAAAGAGTATTACAGTTTAATCTTTAACACGACTCCTGTATTTAAAAACATGGAACTGAATTAATAGGAGTTAGATGTATGATAGGATCATATAAGCCTGTCTGTTATTTTGGGAGAGTTTTAAATTTGATGACTGTCTTCCCTCGACAAAATGATGTCCAGAGTATTACACTAAATTAGATCTGATGGCGGGACTCTTGATTTGGGGCTCTAGAGAATGTGAAATACCCTTTAATTGCCTTTATTTCCAGATTCGCTCGGTTCCGGAGTTGTTGTACCTGTAAGAGTCCCATTGATGTATCAAATAAATCAATTCAAATATTAAATGCATTCGATAATACCATGGGCATAAAAGAAAAAGTAAAAAAAAAACCTTTAGAAACATGTAAATATAAAAAATGAACATTAATACATAGTTTTTAGGCATTAAATACCTCTACATAGTTTGACATGCCGTTTAAAGCAAACAATCAACCATGAAACTGGATAGCAGGAAGATTATACAAAGTCAAAAGTCTTCAAGGTAATGAAATTCTTAATGAGACCTGGAAGTAGGCCAAGTTTTTCTTCAACCAAATTCCTGTTGCCCACGCTCGATGCCTTATTATTTTGGAATTAACTATTTCCACAGGAAATCATAGCCGGAATATTTGCAGAAAAGGTGGATGCAACAAAACCTGTATACGTGACAAATGAACCCAGATGAACATGAGTTTCACTAATGATCCTTGTAAACGCCAAAAGAACACGTCTTATATAATTATTGTATCACCAGCTGCTTACATAATACACCGCTCATATATTGGATCTATATTCTCATGTGATATCCTTCGTACACGTCTGTCAGAAAGAACTACAAATTTACTCGTCTTATCCGTCTACACAGTGCCAGTCTTCTACGGCTTAATTGCAATGATCTTGGGTTCAAGTATGTCACAGTGGTGTCATTAATGATTTATGTGTTGGTCTATGATTACGAATACAGCATGCACTCTACGATATGTATGAGTGGTGGCAGTAGTGTTAAAATTGGTTCGATATAATTCAATGCATTTCCATGTCTGGGTTTTTTCAATTCTTCCAGTTTTCACACACACACACACACACACACATATATATATACATACGTTTTTTGTTCATATATCCCCTGTCTAACTCTGATAGTATTCTTTGATATCACCTTAATAATCAACCTTAATAAGTTTACATCTTGGAGATTATGTTCCCTATTTATATGGCCTCAGTGTACTATAGGTAAATACGGCTATTTACGAAATGTACATGGGACGTTCATTACATATATATATAACGTAGAACACATAAAAAACATAGGAATCTCGAAATTCGAAAACACGTTCGGGTAAGAAACCTTTTTATTAACTTTGAGTTAAAGGTTTCGACATAAGCAGGAGAGACACAATATTCTATGCTGTCTTACTCATTTGGCCCCCATCTCTAGCGGCCCCCATAGGGCACAAGTCCGCCTCGCGTCTGCGAGCTCCAAAGGTCGATCCTCCTCGTTTGGCGTCTAGTATTCAACTCCCTAACTTTCTTCAAATTCTCCACAAACCTCTGTGCGCTTCCGGTGCGTGACGTCACTCGCACTCCGACATCCGTTTCGTCTCGGACTATTGTGACATCTCTGAATGACACCTTCATCCGCCCGCGCGCGCCTGCGTTAACACCTGCATCAAGGTTGCACCCATGTGCTGAGCCGAAAGGTTCTCAGCCAAACTAAACTCAAAGGCATGAACCGAAATCCCTTGGCCATTACGTTACATCAAGAATCAATTCGCTATCAAACTGTTTTAAATCCTATGCGTGGCACAACTACACTCTCTAGATACACTGCTGAGGATTCTGACCTTTTTGATTCTTTAGTGCTGTTGTTATATTTGACTATCAGAGTTATAGCTGCTATAATGAATCTAGGAAGCACATGTTGTGTAACGGTTATCATAGTAAGAAATGGATGAAAGTAAAAGAATTCAAATCTTAGACGGAGCTTTTTGTGATTACTTTTAGTGTAATGCCCTTAAAAATGTATAAGTTCGATTTATTTTTGTCCTTGGTATGGGTTGATTATAGGACAGTCTTGGTTCTTTAGCCTTTGTAAAGCAACCGCTATAGAAAAAATGGAAAAGCTATGATTTCAAAAACAAGGGAAGGAAAGAAAAACAACAAACAAATGGAAAGAATAAGAGTAGATTACCGAGTTTACCTCCCTTGGACATGGTAAAAGTATAAAGGAGAAAGAAACAGTATCATCAATACAAATTGCCTCGAAACAGATGACAGAAGATGTTAAGTTTAATGAACATACTTTAAGTAATAAAATGTTTAATTCAAGGCTGAGAGGAATAAGTACATCTGCGTTAGCAAGTTGTCGGTTTTCCATGCGTGTAAAAGACACAATATTCCTGATTGATTTTCAAGTTACGTAGACAATTAGCATGCGACTATATATCATATATATTTCTTTTCTGACACCGTAGCAGTTTAATTGTAGCTTAGAAAATGCTAAGTGAGGCTGGAAATAAAAATGGCATAAAAATATTTTTTGTTAAAGTAAATGGGTCATATAACATTTGTGATGTGACTGTAACGCTTAGTTCTTACCATTTCCCAAAATAATAATCTATTCTGGAGTCACCCGTTCTTGGTTATTCTGGCAGAGATTGGCCGACAAAAGAAACTAGAGATACACTGTCAGTTAGAATCGAAGAAAATGGCTCCACTTTGAGTTTCTTGGAGTTTTCTTTAAAATTATTTATATAAAAAGAAAAAAATATCCCTGTCAAAAAGATTTAAGAATAGCTTACCAAAGCAAAATTCATTTCTTCTTGTCGCCAAACAAAACCCTAATGATCCAAGTATTTATAACTGAACGGGAATATATATATATATATATATATATATATATATATATATATATATATATAGCATATACGTGAATAAAAGTATGTTTCTCAAAAAGTAGGAATATATTGAATAAAAGTGAGACAATGAAATCTAAAACTTATAGTTTCGGTAAATTTTTGCATATGTATATGTATGTACAAATACGAAAACGGGAATATACTTGACGTGAAATGTATTTGAAGGGTTTTTCAGTTGTGATACAAAGAAACAGTCTGTCTGTGGATGATAATATATACGCTCCCCCATGGAGGTTAAGCACTCTGGTGAAGGAATTTACGGCGGCCGCTCGCATAATACAAAGTTATTCGAACGAATTGAGCACTCTGGTATCCGGTAAAGTATAAAATGTAAACAAATGAACGCTTCTGCTGCTGTTACTACATAATACCTTATAATTCCCTAGCTAACGTGGTACGCTTGTTGGCCGAGCACTCTAATACTAAGTTTAACATAAAGTTGGGTGGGTTTCGATCCCAGCTTTAAGCGTCCTACGCGTCTAGCCACACTGAAGAGTTGTGATACAACGACACAGTCCGTCAAGGGATGACAATATATATATATATATATATATATATATGTGTGTGTGTGTGTGTGTGTGTGTGTGTGTGTGAGTGAGTGTGTGTGCCTTGTCACTGGTATAAAACGTTATAGTAAAAAGTGATATTCAAATCAGTACATTGATAATCAGCTTTTACGTACGATTTAGTAACCAATAAGCAGTGAATTTAACATCCCTTTTCGCAATGAATACAATACACCTAATTGTAGCCGTCTTTTATTTTAAGACGGTGGAGATTTCTGGGGTAATTATGAGACGATAGAGATAAACTGCTTGCATGATAATATGTTTACGGTTCAAAAGACCACCTATTTAATCCCTCTATCAACTAAAGTCGAAAAAAACAAACTATAAACAACTAAATAATAAAATGTATCTCCTCCATTCGCTTAAAAAATTGTACCTCCGCGATGTGTAATACAATTTAGAATGTTTTGGTATAGTTGCTTATTTAAATTTACAATGCAGTTCCTTGGGTTGTCAATAAATGCATCATATTTTGAAGAACTAAGAAAATAAATAAATAAAAACAAAACTCATCAAATCTTTAAAATTTAACTCGTTTTTCATTTACAACCATTAAAATTCAGTATGACTATAGCAGAGTGGAAGATGATAAAAAACAACAGAAATAAATTGCAGTTTTAATACTGAAAGTTATCCTATCCTAATTATAATTAAGAGAATATTGTAACATAGCCATTCATGAATATGTGAAACGTACATATAATGTTCATAAAACGTTCATATATAACATACGAATGCCGAAACACGAAAACACTTACGACTTCTTTGTTCAGGTACGAAACTTTTTATTACCTTTGAGTTTAAAGGTTTTTCGACATAAGGAGAGAGATACCATCTTTCTATGCTGACTTTTCCATCTCCCCACCCCAGCACGTGCGGTGCCCGTAGCGCACAAATTCTTCTGGCCTCGCCCGGTGCGTGACGTCACTCTCATCCCTGGTCACATCCACTATCTGGGATTTTTATTGTGGCACCTCTGAATGACACGTCTGCCCTGCGTGCGTGTGAACACCTGCGCTCATGTTGCACCTAACTAACTCATGCTCTAAGCGAAAGGTTCTCAGCCTAACTAAACCGAAAGGCAAGATATATAAAACGAAATCCCTCGGCCATTATATTACAATATCAGCATCCAAATAATAAACAAATTACACCATAAACTAGAATGAATCTCTTCATTTAATAAAGACATTGAAATGTTCATTAAGTTTTCTTGCAAATGAAGTAGTGAGCGGAATACATGAAATCAGCTCCAACTTACTGGACTTTGTTTCCAGTGACAAACTCTAACCGGATTTACTGTATATTTGTAGAAAAAAGTCATTGAATAAATGAAAACAAAAGGTTCACAATAGGATCATTTTGTCACATATGTAAACACAGACCCAATTTTTACCACTGATCTTTGGGAACTCAAACAAAAATCAGTTCATTACAGCGCAAGTTCCAGTTTGCAAATCACACCACTGATGGTTTCGTTCCTTTGACTCAGGTTGTCTTCCTTACAGACGATTTACGAAATGAACAATCGATTGATTGATTAATTTTAACAGCATGTCTGCGGTTATCTTATGATTTGAGGTTCGGGAATTGTGTGCATGATACATCTATGTTTACATTTACTATAGATTTTTATATTTTGCATACGGTTATTTGATATCAAGTATTCCTATCTAATACCAATCCTTTGCAAACAGATCTATATGATATATAGATGGGACGAAAGAGTAATAAAAATAAACGGGTCCCCTACACACCTCAGAATTCTGATTTTTACCCCCATAGATATGTTGTTATCATGCCCAGAACACACTCTTTTTTTTTTTTTTAGAAGGATCACTTCCTTCTCTTTAGAGGAAACAGTCAACGCATTTTCAGCCTTGCCATCAGGGTGCATTATGCATTATCGTAATGTGTGAGAACTTAGTTAGTTTAACCCTGCAACACATTGTCTATCTTCTTCGGTACGTTGACTAAAATCCCAGTGTGAAACAAGATGTACGGAACAATAATGAAATGTCAAAGTTGATACAATTGTGAGTTAACATGAAAAAAACAACTTTTGGCAGATAGTGTAGACAGTTAAGTACGTTGGCTAATGTGTTGAGCAAAATAAATGCAGAATTGGGATTTGATTATTGGTGAAGTCCTGTGATGAATCTCTATGTTAGTCATCAGTAGTTACGTCCTTAAATCACCTGTAGGTGCCACTTGATGTACCATTTATGACTTTCCAGAATTCCCATATTTCTAGCGAGAAAGAATGCTCATCTTTCTGGACCTATCATTATGAGTACTATTAAACTACGTTAATTACGTCATCAATAGGTCATCCAAACTTATCCGATGTTTTAAGTTGAGGGAGACAAAGTTATCGAGTGTAGTACTGTTTCTCCATTTTTAGAATATATATATATATAAAATGTAGTTTGCTAAATACATACATATATATATATATATATATATATATATATATATATATATATATATATATATCAATACAATATTTTCAATATCGGCGATAGCGCATTCGTAGATGTAAATAAAGTGTAGACACAGTATCAACACCGCTTTGTAACTTTCAGTTTTAAGTCATTGTTATTATGACCACTTAGACAGAAACTGTAAGATTCTGTATCCAAGCAATTTTAGGCTATTTTTGCGCTATTTCAACAAAAATCTCTCTCTCTCTCTCTCTCTCTCTCTCTCTCTCGCTCTCATATATATATATATATATATATATATATATATTCTGAGTTCGATTTCCTTGTTGTATTTGCTCTTATGAGACTATATTCCGTTCTACCACCTTGGCGGAATTTTATTTCTCACCTGCTCCGTTTTTCA
>OY757915.1:117160019-117429807 GCA_963585895.1 Sepioteuthis lessoniana
TAAGATTTGTAATTAAAGGTTATTTTTCAGAATTCATTCCATCGAGATGTCAAACGACTTCTATATATTGAAAGGATAAAAGATAAAGTAGACTGATATGAAGGTTCTGTCATATTTAATCCAACTTGTTTATATGTATATATATATATATATATAACAAAAAATTACAAAAAAAAACATCACAAATCCTTCGAGGTTCATGTCGTTTTTTTTTTTCTGTATTAGGAATTTCGATTATTTTTCTTAGTCGTCAACTACCTCTTGGTTTATTCTTCTATATTATTTTTGAAACTGAGTTTTCTGATGAGACGTGACCAAAGAAAAGGTCCTTTTCATTCGAATTCATGATACATGCTCTAGTAATGGTATTCTAAAATTTTGTTTGTACCAATGTTATTTATTTAATTAACTGTTATTTGACACCATCTCATGAGTAATGCGAGATAACTGTTTATTTCAAGTTTAATTCTACTGTACTGGCTAGTATTTGAGCACTCTCTTGATTTAAGGAAAACTGTTTTCAATCAGTTTGTTCACACACACACACACAAATGTATATATATATATATATATATATGTATATATATATATATATATATATATATATATATATATATATATATATATATGCAGTAATCTTTAATTTTAGCATGTTTAATTAAATAATAAAGACACATTTTGTCTATATTATTTCATTAAGACCCTTTCAAATTTCTTGGTAAGTGTCTTGGTTTCAAGTAGCAATTGGTGGATGAATTTATCAAAATTGTTCCGAGCGTTTTGGACCTTTCATAGGCCATCGTCAGGGGTTGCTTGCATGTGTAAAGTGTGCTTTTAAAATGTTTTGACAGTTCTTTGTTTTTTTTTATAACGTAACGAAATTACTTCAACGCCGAGTTGGATAAAACTGAAATGCTGATGAATTTAGAAACAGAACGCTATCAACGGTATTAGAATATTATCAAGAAAATATGGAATATCTAAAAAAAATTGAACACATTTCAAAACGTTACCACAATTTTCAGAATTAATTCTATTTCTTTTTATTTATTTCTTTTTTTTTATATGTAAGGTTTCTAGGATTTGCAGTCGTAGATTATATATTTCGTGAGCTATTATAGTCACTGACTATTTGACCAAGATGGGCATCAAGACAGTTCCTCACCCTCCCTATAGTCCAGACATTGCTCCCTGTGACTTTTGGTTATTCTCTAAGCTCAGAGGCTGTCGTTATGAGACAATTGAGGAGATGAAAGAGATTGTAACGAAGGTCATTGACACAAGAGGACTTCCATGGGGCCTTCCAGAAGTTGGTGGAAGGGTACAACAAGTGCATTGCAGCCGGAGGAGATTACTTCGAAGGGGACTAGAGTTTTATGTATGTACTATCAATAAAAGTACCCATACGAAAAATGTCTGGAAACTTATTTAATGATCCTCGTATCTATCTATCTATCTTTTTTTCTGTTATCTATCTCTCTTATCTGTTTCTTTTTATCGATCTCAGTATATTGTCAGTCAACCTTTCTGTCTATCTATTTGATATATTTCACAAATACCTTTACCTTAATTTTCCAAGCTCCTTTTTTACCGAAATTCTAATTGGTCCCCTTTCCTGCCTGGTTTCTTTCGACGAAAATATTTGTTTCACAACCGTCATTTATATCTTTCGAGTTATTTACCAGTAATTTTCTCCCCGCTTGTGTTTTGGGAATATACTTGATGCTAAATTTAATTCCCTGTCAAATTAGAAATTCATGGAAATCAAATAAAATCAATATCGAAGAACATGCCAGAAAATACGAATATATTTTCATTGTAATCTCAAGTATAAATTATTCCTAGCTGCTGGTACGACACGATGAAGTCGAATTTGTAACATATTGATTGTAGAAGAGTTGGGAACATCCAATGTAAACCCGATTATTTTGAGAGCTTCTATAAAATAGCTAACCGCACTGACCAAATACGTCACAGGACACATCTATCCGATAATATGTGTTCTAGACTTGGTAAAGCGTATTTTGATGAAAATACTTTATTATCAATAAATAATCGAACCTTTAGATCCGCTTCATTATTTATGCAGATTTATTCATCACATGTCATATATCACATGAGGTAAATCTAAAAAGTTTTCTGTATAACACAAGAAAAATATAAGTGTAATTAAAATTGATCAGTTGAAAAGATACACTTTTTCTGTCGTGCATCTCTGTATCTGTTCATCTATCTCTATAAGTCTCTCTCTCTCTCTCTCTCTCTCTCTATATATATATATATATATATATATATATATATATATATGAGTGCGGTATACCTTCGCCCCGAATGATTGGAAGAGATCGATGGATAAAAAAGAGAAACAGAAATAAAACTGAAACGATATAATTGTGAGCAAATTCGATATAAAAATTTGAAAAGACTATGAAAAGATTATACCTGAATTTTAAAAAGATTATACCTGTGTTGAAAATGGTCATTATTATAAAAGATGAATTGTTACTTGAAAACGTGAAATTGTCTACATATCAGGAATACATGAAACCAAATAATTGTATACAAATTATTTATATAAAAAAATACTTGAAACTATATAACTGTAATCAAATTATTTCAATTAAATAGAAAAATTAAAAACAGATAATTGTATTCTAATTATTTGTATAATATAAAAGTACTTGAACCTATAAAATTATAAACAAATCATTTGTATTATACAAGAATACTTGATTAATTGATACAAAAAATTATTTTCATTAAGATGTGACTATAATTACTTACAAATGATAATAATAATAAAACTGAAAGAATGTGATTAGAAGGATAAGTACCTCAACCTTGCTAGAGAATTGAAAAAGCTGTGGAACATGAAAGTGACGATTGTACCAATCGTGATTGGTGCTTTTCACACAATAACAAAAGGATTATAAAAGGAACTGGAGGACTTGGAAGTCAGCGGACGAGTGGAGACCATCCAAACTACGACATTATTGAGAACGCCCAGAATACTGAGAAGAGTCCTGGGGACTTGAGGAGACATGCTGTCACTCAAACTCCAGTGAAAGACCATCAGATAACGCTGATGTGAAAACTAGATGAGTAAATAATAATAATAATAGTAATAATAGTAATAATAATGATAAAAATAATAATCATAATAATGATAATTATTATAATTATTATTATTATAATTATCATTTACTCATAGAGTTTTTCACATCCGTAAATAATAATAATAATAATAATAATAATAATAATAATTATTATTATTATTATTATTGTGCGAAAAGCACCAATCACAATTGGTACAATCGTCACTTTCATGTTCCACGGTTTTTTTAATTCTCTAGCAAGGTCGACGTACTTATCCTTCTTTTTGCATTCTTTAAGTTTTATTTTGTGGTCAGCCGGAACAGCAAAATCGACAATTTTGCAAGTTCTCTTTTTTTTTTTTTTGGTTGATTATAATTAGGTCTGGTCTTCTGGCCGAGATTAGGTGTTCCGTGTCTATGTCAAAGTCCCATAGGAGATTTTTATTATTATTACTATACTCCGTGCAAGTTTTTCTCACCCACATTAGTAGGTGGTCTACATAACATCAAGTCATTTCAATTCTCTTGGATTCTTCTCTGTATTCTGCTCAATCTCAACAATACCCTAGTTTGAATGGTCACGATTCTTCCACAAATTTTCAACTCTTTTAGTCCTCTTTTCCAGGTTTTGGGGACCGTTCCAAGCACACCAATTACAATTGGTATTATTGTCACTCTCATGTTCTCCCTGTTTTTAATTTTTTAATTTTCTTCCTAGGTCTAGGTACTTGTCTCTCTTTTGACTTTGTTTGATTTTCACTCTGTGGTGTTCTGGGATGACATAGTTCACTATATAGAGAGTTCCCGTTTTTTTGTTTTAATTATAACAAGGCCTGGTATTCTGATCGAGGTTGGATGATCCATTGTATCTCAAAATCCCGAAAATTTTGTGCGTCTTATTCACAAGGATTGATTCTGCTTTGATCGTATGATATTTGGAAGTATGGCCAAATTTCAATGTATAGCACAATTCCCACTGGATTCCCTTTCCCACCATTTTGTGCCAAGTATTCTACTATTTTACGCTTGTTTACTGTATATGCTTTTTATATTATTAATGGTTTTGACTCGATATTGATGCATCCACTTTTCTTGACGCATATAGTCAGCCTATGTCATCTCACAGATGTAAGGCCTTAAGCATCATCATCAACTTTTTTCTTTTTCAGTCCTTCGTTGTGCGTTCTTCTTTTGTCCATTTTAAGAATGGTTCCGAGTATCTTACAAGGTTTTTCTGTCCAGGTGTTTATTCATTTATTAAGATTGCTGCTGCAAAGCATGGTTTCGAGAAGTTTTCACATTCATCTAAGTTTCTCTTTTCTTATTTTTTTCTTTCACTTTTGCTTGTTTGATGGTGTCCACTTCCAACATTCCCAGGTACTTGAAATTTATCTTTTCATCAAGAGTTTTGATTTTTCTTGATTTGGATGTTCTATTCCTTCCGTTATTTCTCATTTTCCACTTTTTATCATCAGCATGACAACATTTTCACTGCCAAATACCATGACTAAATATTGGCTGCATATTTTTTTGTATCAGGATCTTCAATTTTCTTTTCATAAACAGCTTCATGTACAAATGAGGAATAATCTTTTTTGTCACTTAATAAATTTATTACCTCCAGTGCATTTGCTATGTATTTGAAAGCCATCATTGCTCTCACAAATGGAAACTGCGAAAGTGCAACCCCATTGAAGATGCATCCCAGGAATTTCACCGCTGATAGAGTTTGTCCTGCTGCTGACAATTCCACGTAGCAATGTTTTACGACTTACGTAATAAATTTTATAACTTTTTTTTATGCCTTGTGCATTTTTAGACAATCTATTATCCAGAATTGCAGGATAATATAATAGGTATCTTTATAGTCAATCCACACAATGGTTACATGTTTCTGCTTTTTGACTCCCCTTGAAGCTGTGCTGATCAATTTAGAGTAACTTACCTGTTTCCTCGTCGTGCCCTTTCTGTTTTTCGGGAAACTGCCCACAGCAAATGAGCATGTAATAGACCCCTCCTCCGAATTTGGGTTGTAAGGATTTACCTTACTATAGGTAGACAAGTTGTTGGTCTATAGTTGCTGTGAAAAGTTCGTTTTTGTCACTCTCTCCTGATTAGTGAATTTTCTATTTAGTCATCTATTTGCGTATACTTGCTTTTTCTTGGCATCTACTCTGCCAAAGAGCCAGTCTATCGTGGATGGACCTGAATTTTTAAAACCAGAATTCATATATACTATCATGGCCTGATGTTTCGATGCTTTGGTGTTTCTTTCCGTGTATCAGGAAGCAATTCCAGGTGTATGTCCGCGTCAGAGCCTTCTTCGAGTTTTGTAATTGAAATTCTTTTCTCATGTTATTTACCCATTCAGCCTTTTCTTTAAGTTTTTTTCTTTTCCCATATCTTACTGTTTTGATTCCTTTGAATCCAGTTGGTGGTATTTCCTCGTACATTCTCTCCCTACTTGCAGGTAGAATTTTCTTTCGTTATTTTTGAATGTCTTTTTTGTTTGGATTGCTTGATTATATATTAGTATCTTTTATTAATTCCTGTTTTCGCCAATAACTTTTGATTATCAAATTTGTCTGCTGTTTTTACGTTTCATCCCAACATATTTCTTTGTATTTTTCTTCCGTATCGCTGTCACTTGTTGTACTTTCTTTACATGTCCTTCTGGACTAATTTTTCATCTAGGTTTTATTTTTCTGTTCGGGTTCTTTGGGGAACACTGAACTTTTCTCAGACTAGTTTCGTTCCAGCATAAATTAGCTCGTTTAATTTGGCTTGTTGGTATATTTGGTTAGAATTTGTTTAACTTTTCAGTGTCTACTTGAATTTCTTTCAATCTTGGTTCCTAAGGGATGTTAATGTAATATTTCTTTCATTCAGGATTTTCATTATTGGGTCTAAATTTATTTTTCTTCTTGTGTTCACATATTTTTATGGTGCTAAAGTGTGAGATATTTCGGTATCCAGTATCGTGCTTTCTCCTTCGGTTTAGGGGCTCTTGTTTTTCAGCATATAGCGTTTCGATTCTGGTCACGGTATCTTGTTCATATTTTTCTCTATTGTTCTCATATTTCTTGTATCTCAAGGGCAGAAAACCAATAATTCTAGCTTGGTCAACAATGCCTTGCTTTATTGAGTAAAATCTTGCCCAAATTTTATTGCCAAAATTTTATTGCCAAAATTCTTATCGTCCTTTTTTAATATCTCTTTATATATGATTGCTCTTAGAATAACAGCGAAGTACCTGTTTTTTGTCTCCGTACACCATTTTATCCGTTGATTCTCTGGGTTGAATATTGGCTTTGGTTTTTTGCTTGCGTATCTGAAATTAAAACAACCAAAATTCGCAGTACCCAATTTTGGCTATTTTGGGAGCACCTCCTGATCATGAAACACTGATATATTGTCTGGGTACCACTTTAAATTATGTCTGGATTTGTCCTTTTTCCTGGTTTAATTTGGTGGCTTTACCGTACCCTGGGGATCATTATTATTATATGTGCTCCTGTGACAGATGTGAACTGGTACTCTTACAAATAAGACGACACTTAATCAGGTCAGAAAAACTCTGGTTTTGAATTTATTAAGTTTTTACTTAGATTCACCCAAACAATATATTTCTGTTTTTTAACTCCCGTGAGTTTCCTTTTCAAGAAAGATGCCCTTCCAGGGTTACTATTTAATCTAAAGGTAAAGCAAAGAGATATTGATTCATGCCTTTTCCAAGGTTATTAGTGCAAAGTTAAACGCAAACTACCTCGTCCAGAATCTGGTCTGTGTCTGTGTCTGTGATATCCATTTAGTAGATTACTTTATTTTCAAAGAATCATTCTTGTTTGCTTTGCAATATGTTTACTTTTCTAAACTTGAGTTTATTAAGGAAATGTGGTTTGCTAAGTAGACAAGTGTTTTAACATGAACTCTTTCGTACTAGAGCGATGGGATTCTAAAATAATTTCAATTTCCCTCATAGGAAAGTATGATTGGTTATGAGTTGAGAATGATATTATAATCAGAGGCGAAATAATTATGAAAGGAATGGTGGCATGAAAAGAAAACAACGTAATTTGATAAAATAAAAAATATCAAATCAATAACAATAAAAAAAACCCTTAAAACTAAACAAATTTTCCATCTTGTAAAATTTTCTTTTCTTTTTATTGATTTAATTTTTTTTCTATTCTTGTTTCGTTTCGATTGAAATCAATTTCTTGTTTTTTGTTCTTATTTTTTTTCTTTTTCTTTCACGAATTGTTTTCTATCGAATATGACGTAAATAGTTGAGCCTTTTATAAAAGTTGGTGAATAGTATTATTTTCGTTTTAGGAAATGTTATTTTAACATTTTTACGGATTTCCTGATTTGTTAATTTTCCTGACATTCGATTAATCAGTAGTCATATCCCGGGAATTAAGAAATAATATATTCATAAAAGTATTTTCACTGTTTTGTTATACGTTCTTTTCCAATTATTAAATAATTGTTTAAAATTAAGCAACAATTTATTCAAACGTAAATTTTTTTGTGTAAAATATTCATTATAAAACTTGATAATAGTGTGAGAAAATAATTGTAGAATTATCTTATATTACGACTTCATTTACTTTCCAAAATTACCCCCCCACCACAATTATATTGTGTTCAATGCATTGACACTGTGGTAAGAAACTTGAAATTATTCTGCTGCATATTCAAAAAACAAACTTAATTGCAGGATACATTAATAAAACAAATAATATAGATAAAAAAAGTTTATCCACTAGAAAATTAGGCACTTCTTAATTTTTGGTGCAAATCAATTTTTCTATGAAAGTTGAATTTATTTGGATATGTTCACAACTCAGCAGATATTAAAGAGTATGTGTGTGTGTGTCCCGAAATGTCAATATCCTCATAATATAACAAGCATATGTAACGCTTAATGTTTTGGGGATATAAAATGTGTTTGAAGCTGTAAGAAAACAAAATGTTCACTTTACAAACATAGTTTTAGACGATGAACCAGAGCTTAGATATTAGCTATAAAAGATGAAATCATAGTTTTTCAAATTTAGCAAAAGCTTTATTTCCTACATACATTCATTTTTTTTTTGTTCTGGAAATAATTAAAATAATATCATTATTGTTTTCTATAATTTCTGACAGTTATTATGAGTTTTACGCACAAATAAATTATTTTGTTGATGAGGTAAATGAATCTATTTCAACCAATCTTATCAATATTTATTTACTTTATCCTTATTTTTAATCTTGAAACTTTTTGACAAACTGCATCCACATCAAGTATGTGGTTTTACTGCCGTTTCCATGGCAAGAAGCTTTTTTTATGCATGTAATTGCTAGTCCAATGCCTTCTTTTTAGCCAACGTACAAGGCTAAAGAGCCCGCTATACCCCACTATTTCCCTATATTTGTGGGGGGAGCAGGAAGGAAGAAAAGAATTTGAATCAAAGTGAAACACTACATTGTCCAGTTATTGAAATCAGTTTCTCAATTTAAATACCAATAGCAATAATCAATACATACGCCTACAAATTTATTTTAAAATAAAGTTAAAATTCTAATACCCCTGTGAGGATAGAACAACTGAAAAAAATTCCGCTAACCTGTTGTATTGAAAAGATATTACGTTAGATAAGGCTCATTAAATATGCTCATTATGTGAATTATTATTTTAATTCACTTGGAGACTTAGAAGTGCACATTATCTCGTTGTTTGAAAAGAAAAGTACACATTTATGAAATTATATAATTATATCATTATCTAAACTCTATTAGAAAATACTGGAATGAACCAGTAAATATTTTGGTAATACATTACATTATATCAATTTAATCAAGCCAACAAGTAATTCTATTTCCCAATACTGAAGGACATTGGTTGGCTAGAATGTCATGATCATAAATTTAATTATAATGAGTTAGTCTCCCGCCAAGTGGCCTACAGATATGATTAAACTAAATATAGTATATTAACAACATTAACAAGAATATTAACAATGTTATATCTGGTGTAATGATTACCATCGTAGGAAGTAGACATAACGACTCGAGTTCAAATCCTGTTCGCATTTAACGTAGGAGGAATAGCCAAAGGAAAGATAAGAATACAATTAATCTGCCTCCAGGTTTGGGTAAATAGAAGGGTTGATTATGCTCTCTAATCCTGGTGATACAAACGGTCAAGAAGGAAAACTCTGCATTTAAACCTATCAAAATGGCTTTAAACATTAACCTTATATTGCATTCTGCTCGTATGTAAGATCGGACATTGGCATAACGATTAGAGTGATAGCCGAGAGAAAGTGGTTCAATCCCACGTCGAGTCAAACCAAAAACTAAAAAAATGATACTTGATGTCCCCTTGCTTGATACTTAGCAATATAAAGTACAGAACAAGAGTAAGTACAGGAACCTATGAAAAGGAGGAGCGGCCTTCTTTATATTTCAGTGTAGTAGCTATTGAAACGGGAACCTTCGGGTTGACTTCGAACAAAGCCGGCTAACTCATTTACCATATATATATATATATATATATATATAACTTTCAATAACATCAGCAATGCTAGACAACTCTTATTTTCTCCCTTATGGTTACATGAGACGAAGGTGACTGGATGTTTATGCTAATCAAATTTAGATAACTTGCATATGTACATTCAACCAAAGATATTGACCACTATTTATGAATCTACCCAAATCTATCAACAATATTGTTATTTATACTCACATCTCCAACGTATACAAATATATATGTACACACACACACACACACACACACACACACACATATATATATATATATATATATATATATATATATATATAGTGAATTGATAAGTATTGAATATACTATAATGAATAATATCTTTGAATATCATTTTTTGAAAAATGTCAGTTTTTGTCAATGCAGTTAATTCAGCTTTGAAAAAAAAATGGAACAATACGAAATTAAAAATTTCACATCACAATTCAACAAATGATTATAGGTTTGCCGACGGCTTTTTGATCAACCAGTTCACACACACACACACACACACACACACACACACACACACACACACACACACACACACACACACACATGCACGCTCTCATATATATATATATATATATATATATATATATATATATATATATATATATATATAGTCTAAAGCAAGAGAACCTAAAAATATGCTTGCAATGTCTCATGACAAGAATAATTTTAGTATCTTATTTTGTTTGTTTCCTTCAATGAAGATTACACTTTATACCCCATATATATATATATATATATATATATATATATATACAACGGGGTTGGGGTGTGTCTGTGCGTGTGCACGTAAAAAATTTAAAAGCTCCTTTTCTAACGAAACAAAATTAGACATCTTAAACGGATTTTTCATACATTCTTTTCTCATCTATGTGGCAGAAATTACGATGGAAATTTTATAATATTTATCGAGGAATACATTTCCTCTCTTGCCTTTTCCTCTTTCCATGTTTGTGTCAACATTTGTAGGATTAAGAAACAGATTTTTATTTGACATTTAAATAAATGTCATCTGCTTTTGATTTCCTTCTATCAGAGGTATCCAGCGTTATCCAAATGCCAGATATGTAGAATGCAATTTTTCTGAATCGGAAATGACTTAATATGATTGTTCTTTTTTTATCTTTGTAAGGACTGTGTCGCCAATATACAAGTACAACCTAAACTATATTTTCTAAAATGTTAATTCATTTTAAACTAAAAATATCCGGATTGTGCTATTTCTACAAGAATCAAAACAATTATTATACCCTTTTGTTTAACAAAGTCTTTATTATTGAAATTCTGAAACCAAAAATATAAATATGTAGCTGTACAAAAATAAATATATCTCTTATATATATTCCGGAAATTTCATTTTGGCTATACAAATATTGCTATTCTATTTTTAGTAAGGAAGTTTCGATGCAGTAAAATTTGATAATAAAATCTGTTTGGATTTTAGAATGTCTCACTTCAAATAATTAAAACTCAGAAACTGGAGTTCAACCCCAGGTCGAGTCATACCAAAGACTTTAAAAAATGGTACGTGAGGCTGTCTTGCTTAGCACTCAGCATTATAAAGTAAGAATTAAGAGTAAAGTGAAGCAATCCAGGGAATGGAGTATTGCCTTCCTTTACACCTCGGCGTAAAAGCTATTGAAAAAGGAGACCTTCAGGTCACACTCGACTAAGGTCACTAACTTTACTTTATATTTGGTTTAGAAAACCATTATAAGCGTTAGATCCTTACTTATAATGGAGGATAATGTCTTTATAAATGTTTGGCACATGGCGTCTTATTCAAGGGCATAATTATGCTAATATAAAATGACATTTTTTTTTATTGAAATGCCGGAATTAAGCTGTACTGGAAACTTATAAAATTGATATTCTGTGCGAAGATTTTTCGACAGTGTTTTTTTATTTTCTAAAATTCTAATAAGTTACTAAGATACAATCTCTATTTTTACTCTAATTACATATAATCCTAAACATACAATTAATATATAAAACATAAATAATGATAATAGAAATGTGTCTTAATTAGTGAATATCCCGATGTTGACATTTGCCGAATTATCTTCGCTTTGTGTTAATAGTATCGACAGAATCCTGAGAGAATGTGGGTACATCCGGTTGCGAGGTATACCCTCAAGCAGATGACAGCGGACATCATACCTAGTTTAGATCAAGACGTTCTTATGCGAGATGGGAATTCAAATAGACCTCAAAGTCTCAGTGGAAGATTTATAAACGAGGACATGTATTGATTGCCTTCTGTGAACTACAACCGTCTCGTTAATTGGGCTGCTTATGTAACAACATTAAAACATATCAAATCATTTTACTTCAAAGGCTCTGGATCGTGTTATATATGATCCGTTATTCAGCATGTGTACTTTGAGAATTTCTAAGATTCTCATCGTTAATTGACAACTACAACTTTTTTCCTTTTGACGAGAGACAACCGCAGAGCATTATATTCTATCTTCCAATTTTTATTTGCAAGGATGGCGTTCTTTAGACTAAAGACTCACCCTGATTTTTTTCTAACATTCTTCTCGTCTTGTTCCTAAAAAGCCAATTTTCTTTGATATAAATTTATTCTTCAAGAATGCTATAAGATTATCAAATCACTCTGACTTAATTTATTGTTTGTTATCGATCTCAGTATAATGTTTATAATATTAGAAAACTATTTCTATTTATCAGAATTGGCATGAACTCCATTAGAATATATAACAGATCTTTTTTATCATTAATGGTTTTCGGACTATTGTTTTCATCCTTATGGCTATTTCCTAAACGTTTCGGTCGATATATCCTCCGGCCTTCTTTAGGTGTTTGTCGAACTCGGGAACATACACGGAATTCGAACTACGTCTTTTACTGAATCCACGGGGTAGACACAGAATTAACGGTCCTTAGTGACAGAGAGTTTCTAGTCAATACGATCATCGAACGTTCGATGCAAAAGCGAAAAACTGACAGTCATCAAGGGCTGTTGATTTCGTTTACACTGTTTTATTTTCGATCTGCGCGCACGCGTGCGTGTGTGTGTGTGTGTTGTTGAAATTCCCTAATATTCGCTTGATCAGTTATTTTTCTTTTGACTTATTTTATCTTTGTAACATTAAAAAGCATGAAGTGATACAGACTTTATTTCAAGCGTTACACAAATTTTTTATCGACAAAATTTTGCAAGTAAATCAGGAAAGGTTATTGTTATCAAGGAAAGTTATATCTACATCGCAGTTTTTTGTAACGTATTTTTCTATTTTCTTTCATAACGCCTTGATAACTATCTCGATGTAGTTGTTTTAGGATTCTGAAATAATACGTTCTCTTGATTAAACAAATTTCTGGGAAATCTTTCCGAATCTAACACTTTTTTTTTCAGATCAGCACATATATAAAACATATGAATTGAAGAAATGGCTTATATCCAGATCTCAAACAATCTAAAGGATTTTTTCTAGATCTATTCCGTGTCGATGACATCTGCTTATGATAAAAATGCCGATGACACAAGCGCTTACTCGATATTTTTGTATTAATGACACTTTTTTGAGCGTTGATCTTTCAGGAAGAAGTCGTTTTCTATCCTCGATTTTGAAATATGCAACAGAAAAAATATCTTAACTTGTATCTTTTCCTCTCATTCCCAGGTGCGACAGTCACTAAATTATTTATGCACAGAGTATCTATTTCGTATGTCAGTGAAATTGATAGCTATAGACCAATTTTCCCCTGGGTTTTCTGAATAACTGATGCATCAAATAGGAAACAGAAATATAACTTATAGTACACGTTAATATATGGAATTCTTTAAAAAATGTCCAAATAAAAAAGCAAGTATTCCTTAGAGAAACTGTGAGCATGACATCAGCGAGACGCGAATTATATAACTTGCAGATAAAAAAAAGAAAGAGGGACAGAAAATAAGAATTAGCTATAAGTAATCCCATTTCACTGTAGTCCATACTCATATGATTTGTTGTTATGAGAGCTGATATTAAGGGTAAAATATTTTGTGGTTCGACCGAGATGATTTTTTAAAAGTTGCCAACAAACCAATGCCTTTATGCAGTGTAGTAATGGTCAGGATATCGTGTAATTTAAAGAAGACATATATACCTTTCCCAAAAATATTTTTGCGAAATAATTATAGTTATCCTCAGCAGAAATTTGAACGACGTTCGTCAGTTCCATTTTTTGTATGTTAGATTATCTCGCAGTCTTAATTTAAGATTAATTTAAATGGATTAGTACATGGCTTCATAGATTTTTCAAGCTAATATATATGCATTCCATTTTTGTTGCCAAATTTCAACAGATTTATTCTTCTGTCTTGCATCTATTGGGTGAATTTCAACGCAATTTACACTTATAAATCTTCTAATAATTTAATAATTCGTACAGAGACAGGACATAGTTTTAATGCACTGATCAAGAAATGAGATGAAACAATATACATCTACAAATTTCATAAGCATTTGTTTCATTTTTATTTCAGTTTATTTTGTCACAAACTTTATAAAATAGTTCTAAGGTCACTCTTAAGAAACATGGATTAGAAATAAGCTTTCAGCTATATACAATTATTCACATATCTATCTATCTATCTATCTATCTATCTTATTAGATCAAAAATGAGATAAGACATTATGATGTGTCTATTTTTAACGGGTTTAGATTTTACTTTAAAATCTTGCATTAATATTTGCTTTCAGATAACTAATGTTGCCTTGTGCCACAACTAAACTGAGCTCAGTAAATAATTCTGTATCTACTGCTGGAACTAAATGTCCAAAATTATATTGATAACATGACAGGCTTACTAAGTATTTAATAAGCTTATATTAGTTGAAAGATAAGTCACGATGAACAAAATATTAAAAAAAAATGAGTGATTTAGTATTTTCATTATACGCGTATAATTTCAGAAAAAAACAATATCCTTCCGATTTAATCTGGCTGAATTTACATTAATAAAATTCGTCTTTAGAAATGGTGGATATATGATTTTACTGTCGATTGTCTGCAACAAAATAGCCTCATTATTAATGTAACTGAATATCGTAAGAATACAATTATAGTTTATATGTCTCATAACTGCAGCACACTCCAAAAATAAAGAGCGAAGAATATGTTTCAATTAAAACATTGTTTTGAAAATAAAATATTGAGGGTACTTGAAAATATGGGAAATAATTATATTTATTTAAAACATTCCGAAAATGAAGATCAATATATATATATATATATATATATATATATGTGTGTGTGTGTGTGTGTGTGTGTGTGTGTGTGTGTGTGTGTGTGTGTAAAGTCTTCACTTTTCTTTTTTAACATGGACATTTTTGTCAAAGATCTTCATGGGAAAAAAGATAGTAAATTTCTCGTGAGAAAAAAGTCGAATGAGAAAATAATACTAGATTGAACTAAATAGCATAGGTCACTAAAAAACGGGATATATATATATATATATATATATATATATATATATATATATATATATATATATATATATATAGAGAGAGAGAGAGAGAGAGAGAGAGATAGAGAGAGAGAGAGAGAGAGGGGGAATATCAAATGTACGAAATCAGTCAATATATCTATAAACTGAAGATTGGTAGGATGAAGTTATAAATAGTATATATACGCAGGCAGATTAAAAACGTGGCATGAAGTGAGAACCATAAAAACATCATGACAGAAGAGGATGAGGATAATCAGGGACCAAGTGAGTGATATGCAAAAAGAGGGTTCCAAGACCACGTAATATAGAAACGATAGTCTAGTAACACTTGCGATACCTCGTAAACAATGAGGTCACATTCATATTCTTCCGGATTGTCTCACAAAGAATTATTAATGAATAATACCAATTCTATAACTTTTGACCCACCTTCTCTTTTTCCTCACCGACTCTCCCCTTTGGGTAGATTCTTGCATTAAACAAAAGCTGCACCAGTAGATACCCACTCTACCTAGAATAAAAGTTTATTCTATTGTGAACCATAACACCCAAAACTTTGAATTAGCAGAGATTATCACGTCCCAACAAATTTAATCTGTTTTGGATTATAATAGCATTTTTAAAACTATCTTTTTCTTTCTTTTATTTCTTTTGAGTTTTTTTGTTAAGTTTTTCGTTATTTTTCATTTTCTATATTTTATTTCTTTTCTTCATTCTTTCTTTTCATAGCTAGGATTAATACTTTCACTTAATTGTTTTATTTATTTTACGTAGTTATTCTTTCTTTTGTAACCTTGTTCCTTTTGTCTTATCTTCTATTCATTTGTTTTTATTCTTTTCCCGTTCATTTTGTTTGATACATCCCGAACTGAATTATTTTCTGAATGTGAAAATATTAATGAAATGCTTGAAGAGGAAGAAATCGCAACCAATTGCCAGTATGAAAAGTTCTACTGGATTTTATCTCTTTTCTTGCCCGCTGCTTAGCTTACATTATTCTTGTATTAGTAAAGAAACATTAACTTTGTCACAAGTCGTCTAGATGACTGAGTAACGATACATAACTGATTGTTAGATTTACTTAATTGAGGTAAATCAGAGGTTCTTGATTTTATGAGCATATTGAAAATAGTCGGTGATTGGATCAATAGATATTTTGCATTTGATATTTTTGGAACATGCAAATTCCTTATCAACAGCAGAATGCTCTTAGACATATCTTAAGAAACGATAATTTTGTCAAGACGAATAAACTTAAAATTTGGCCTTCCAAAATTATTAAAAAAAGAACTGTTTAGTAAGAATATGGAGACACTCAAGTTTTGGAATAAATCTGATAGATAAATTGGTTGATAGATAATTATAGAGTGCAAAAGAAAAAGAAATCTATTTTTTATTACATTCATTTCCTTGTTTGAGTTTCATGTCGTATTTCAACATTGGTCGTTGTCTGACAAGTTGACGAAGCATTAGGCTGAACTCATAAATTTTCATGATTCCTCGGGAAATAATTTATGGCGATTGAGTGAATTGATGTGTGAAGATATACACAATCACCTTATGCATTACACACATACATGCCAGAACATGAAATGGAAAATTGGTCAATTTTTTTTACCTCATCACCTGCATATACAACTATAGCAATTCATGTAAATGTGGAAGAATGTTGAATAACATCTTGTAATAGGAGCTGAAAACAGAATTGTACACCAAGTTCGAGTTCCAGTTAAATTTTGTATTGTTGCCTGATTACTTTTGGAATGTTCTCAAACACTTTTCTTATGTTTATGACTGAATATCTTGAAATATGTCACTTTATTAGCATGAGATTTTCGTTGGCTTGGAAAAATAGTTGGAAATTGAACACTTTGATGAAAAAAAATGTGACAACAAAAGTATTGGTGAATATTTACAGAGTACAGGAATCGACTATTGTACGAATTGATGTAGCTGCATCTTATAAGATCATTACGAACATGTCATAATAGGCGCCACCAGTAGCTTTTGCCACCAGGTATATGAAGACAAACGGAACGAATGTTCCTCTATTTAGCTTAAGTTCGAAATGGTGTTAAAGGTGTTTGCTTTCACATGTTAATGACGTGTTCGTAAAAAAATCATTATCAACGATCATTCATATAATGTACCCATTTCACTCACGTGAAACTGTGATGTAGCGCGCATTTAATTTTTATGCTTTATTCGAGACCAAATCCACCTCGATGAATGTTAAGCCGTTGTTTGAAGGCGATGCGAAACATTTTTAAACAAAGACCAATGATACCTATTTCTGAAAAGAAGGAAACCACTTTCGTTCGTATATTTCCTCTTTGTTCTTGTCCCAAGGGATTATTACTTTTATTACCAAGACACTCTTCTTTGAGTCGGACCACATTACGACATCAGGGCGCTTGTCTGTTCAGGTAATGTGTATAGGAAATTATAAGGATGTCATTAGGTTCACTGAAACCTTCCAATCACTGGCCTCGCTCAGCAGTTTCATACAGGGTATTAACCTTCCTTATGAAACTGGATCTTTGTTTCTTTGGCTGAGACAAGCTGTTTGTTTTCTTCCCCTCATTGGCTTCTTATCAAATCTCTGATCACCTCTAATACATTATTATGTCACTACGTGTACATCTAGAGTGATTGCAGGCATACATAGAGCACATGACGCAAGTTGCCTTCATCAGTTTTACACGAAAAACAGAGATGGAGATCTGTTTATAAACAAATTTTTAGATTAATCGCATTTGGGAGAAGATCGTATGTAGATCAAAAAAGGAATGATATCGCCAATGGCTCAGTTGTAAATAAGGTTTTCCACTGCAATGACTTTTAAATTCTCCTCTTCGAGCGTTTTGACTTTTTCAATCCCTTACGCTTTTTCCCATTCGATGCTCTTTCGAGAAGTATTTGCTAGTCGTGTTGCCTAATCCAGCTCGATAATTTGGAAAAGACTCCCATGATATCTTTGACATGCAGGTTAGCTTCTGCTTATTGGTTGGCCTTTGATGCTGACCAATTTGTAATAGATTTTATCTTTGGATGCACTCTCCATCATCGGCTGCGTCCCTTTCATCATATGAAGTTGTACTTTGCGAATCTTGAATTCCTCCACCAATGAGTATATAGGGAGCTGTACATTTCCATTGTTAGTATATAATTCTACTTTCGAAAAGCGGAGAAGTTCTCCGAGCCATTTACGCAAGTACTAATTGATTTTTTGTTCAATTTGTTCTGTGCAATTTCATATATTTGGAGAAGCAGCAAAAGGTGGGGTAACAAACCCTATTGATAACACCAAACCTCCATTTTACCAGGTAGATAGGTTCTGTTGATCGATGTTAGTCCTTTTATGGCTACTTTGTAAACATCTGAACCTCTGTACCTCTATGTCGATTATTAAAATGGAATTGTATAAAGCCGCCTGAGTCTCTCGACTGGAATTTCTTTCACTATTGGTGTAATTTCTCCACCAATTTTAAAGTTGATCTCCCAACAGAGCACCCCTACCACAAATGACAGTTTTCGACTTTTCTTTGGCTTTGCCTTCATTCTTTGCCATGTGAAAAGATTTTGGTATTTTTGTAGCCGATCATCATCAGCAATTTCGGAAGGGACGGGAATGGTGATATCACCCATAGAATCTCTAGAAGGGATAAGGACCAAGTGTTCTTTCACCATCAATCCTTTGGCTATGATTGTTTCGCCTCGTAAAATCAATTTCATGACCAAAAAATAAAAGAAACGAGGAAACCACACAGCCCACCATAATGCTGATTTCAAGCGTTTAACACTTACTCGTGTAATCTTTGACGGTGACTTTCATGAAGGCTGTTAAAGTAAATCTTTATGATTTCTACAACCTTGACAGGGAAATTGAAAAAGACGAGAGTTTTTTGCATGAATTGATGTGAACTGATCCATATGCATTGGTGAGATCAAATCACATTACACGGAGTTCCGTATTATTTCTTTTAGATATGGAATTCCATATCATTTGTGCATGCTCCCGAGACAACCAGGGAAGCCAGGTATCCCAGCCTTCTGGAGAGAGTATGTATATAACAGATTTTTAAAAGGAAATCTGTCATACGACGAGCAACGACGCCAAAAAAAATTGTCTTCTACATTAAGGAGGGATTTGGGGCGAAAATTGGAAATACCTTTTGAATTCATTTTTTTAGGTATCCAAATAGCATCAGCCAACCACCATTCTTGTGGTACAATAATCTGCTTCCAGATCCCCTAGAAGAGGATGGTGAATTTCCTGAGAACACATGGACAGTTTTTATTCAGTTTACATATCCCATATATTTCTGGGCCTCTACCAGCGCGAGCCTTATAGACAAAATCATCCAACATAGCCTTTGGGTCTTGGTAAATCTTTTATATAAGTAATAGGTATATATCTGATATTATTAAAATATGTAATTCTCGAGTGATTCCTAGTTCCTGCTGTGGGATATGAAGCTACCCGATTTATTTTTTTTTTTTGCATATGCAAACGGATTTATAAGGAAAGATCTCCCAGACTGTTGCTTTTTCCTCCGATGATTTATTTGACCTTCGGCTATTGTAAGATTTTTCCTTTTAATGTCGTTCATAAGTTCATGTATATCTGGCCTCGCAGAAACCAAATCTTCTTTAAAACGGCGCTTCAGCTTTCGTTTCAAGATCTGTCGTCGATTTGGTCGTTTTCTTTCTTATTTTTTGGTCCCTCTTTTCCATTACTGGCGTAAGACACTCAAAGCAAACGCTGTATATAATTTTACAAAACGAACTGATATTCTGTCAAATGGGATCTTTAAGATTGGTTTGAAGGAGAAATGAATATTCTTGGTCAATATTTGTCCAAATAGCTTTCTGGTTACCTTTGGACTACTATATTTCTGTCTTGCTTAGAATATCTCTGGGGCACTGTCACTTGACAATAGAGTCCTAAACGCTGCGTGTGTATCCCAGATTCATAACCCCATCATTCGATTTACATTTTCCGATAGGGGAATTACATTGTTTGCTCCAGCGTGCCTTATGGATACGTAAACTTCGCAAACCGTTAAATCTTCTGTTGTAATCACATTTTGAAGCCGGGTTTAGTTCAAGGTCGTTTACTTTAAAATCAGTCTGACAAATGATATATTCTCTCTCCCCGCTACCGTCACCAAGAGGGTATTCTCTGTCTGATGCGCTGTTATAGTTTGATTAAGCGTCATGTCTCTGCAATATGTCACTCCAACTTTCTAGAGGGTCACTTCGTCTTTCCAAAGAGTCATCTTGCTTTCCGAAGAGTCTTGGCATTCAAATTTTGTCTTACAATGGATGAAAAACAAGTGTGATACCCTGTCCGTATTAGCCACTGACCAGGGATGTTATTACAGTTTTGGTGGATAGGGGTTTACTGCCACCCCTGGCACCACCAGCACTTTTGGAATTCTTTATATTTTAATGTATTGACCCTTCTTCTCAATGTTGTGTTTTGACCTTTTGACCCGGCCAAAAATGCTATTCAAGGTGATGCACCGGAAGGAAGTGACACATTCTAATGGCAGTTAGTAGAGGAAATCGCGTGGGCAGATATTGGCTGATGAAATAGGACGAGCAAAAATTTCCCATGGTACACTCATAGACTGATGCACCGGAAGAGAGTGACCTCTGAACTGCATGACAGTTATTTCCGCTTGATGACGATAAAACATTCGATTTCAAAGATCGAGTGGGCGTCGAACGATTATATAATTCAGTTGAGTTCGACGCCCAGGGGGGCCAGTGGAATTGCCAGTAGAGTTCCAGACAGTTGAAGTGGAGATGTGGTAGGGAAAGCCACACCCGACCGAGGGGGCCCTCGGGAACCCCAATGAAGTTTGGGGTCCAGAGAAGATGCTGATAAGATGCAGTAAAGAAAGCCAGCATCCAGCAGAGTGGACTCTAGGCCTCCAGTTGAGTAGCCCTAGAGAACAAGAAAGACACAACGTGACGGCCATGAGTTTGGGTTAAAATATTTCAGTTATATTCTGTCTCCAGCTCCCTCTCACACGCCAATCCTGAACAACCCTTTCGAACCCTTGCAATAAAGTGAGAGGTAAATATTTTGTTAAAGAAATCTTCCTGCGTGCGTCGTTTATCAATGCGTCTGTTTAATTATTGTATCGTTATGATACGGCACACGAGAATGCAACACTCAATAACAGCCACTATTGAGGGCAGTCGCGTATAAATCCGACTAGCAACACCCAATAAAATCGCTGCTATACGGCCAGTACTGCTGACATGAAAATACTTACATAATCTCTGTGAGGACATAGGATGCAGTTTAGAAGAACAGCAAGGAGCGATGAATGATAGAGAACGATGGTGATAGAGTCAATGAAATCCGTGTTACTAGATGATGATGTTCAAGGTGTTATCCAGTGATTTTGCTATTTTTTAAAACTTCAGCAGGTTCAATTTCCGACATGGTAGTTTTAATTGCTTCCCATAGGTCTGCTTTATTGTTATATTGTTTGCCAAATTCTTATAATTTCATCTTCACAATTTGCCGAAGATATCCAATTGGATTCCGATTAGGACTTGGTGTTGGACACCCCATTATTTTTTCTCTGTTAAATCATTTATCTGCAAAGAAATCACCGGAAGTTTAGATACATGAAGAGGTGCATTATCATGAATATTTACACACTTCACTTTGAAACTGCGAGATTGGAATTTGTCCCATACCAAGTAAGTCTTATCCATAAAATCGGAATTGTTATCACTCTTTACTTTAATTACTTTGTCCTCTTTGAATTGTCCAGTAATTGTTTAGTTGACAATTCCTGCATATACGTATCATTACAATGCAGTCTTCCTGTTGCCTTATTTTAGCCTTAGACACATTTGAAATTGAGACAAAAATCCTTCGTCTATCCGATTCCCCAGCTCCATCAAATATCACTCGGGATTCGTCGGTAAATGTTATTCTAGAAAAGTCAATTTTCATGTATTTCTAGGATCAATTTCAACGCTTTAAAAGGTTTGCTTTAGAGAAAGAAGTTTTTCGAACATATTTTTTTACAGATCCTAATTCACAAAGTATTATTTTGTCCTTCTTGACTCGTTCAATTCCATCCTTTTAAAACTTTTGGGCACTGTTCAGAATTTCTTTTTGCCAATACTAACTTTAGTTCATAAAGCCTTTTCCTTTACTTCGAGGTCTCAAATTAGATATTTTCAACAGCTTTCTTTATTCATTCGATAACCTCTGCATAGCTGTTCCCTGACTCAATGAATTATTTTCCAGCAGTGTTTAAATATTTCTCTTTACCCATGATTCAATATATATTATGCAAAAAAAGAAAAAAAATTGCAAATATTAATTTAATCTGCATAATAACTTTAGTCTGTCCATTTTCTTAATAACCTAATATCTCAAAACGAACAATCAAAATTGTCCAAAAATGTAGTTATTTCTTTTCGTTAAAGTGGAAATAGATGAATTTAAATTTGATAAATATCAATTCAAAACTTGCTGTGTAACTGAGATGTATTTGAGTTACATAATAACTTCAGACCTACATTATATATATATATATATATATATATATATATATATATATATATATATATATATACACCAGACTATTACATGTAAGTTTGATTCCTACAATTAGTAAAATATTTCTATCTTTAACTGATGATTATGATAATCTACGCTTAATAATTATATATATATATATATATATAATCCATATTGATTATTGAATTTACTGAATGTTTGGGAAAGAAATGTATATGTGTGTAAGTGTGTGGGATTCTTGCTTTTTTTCTGGTCAGCAAATACACGTCAATTCAACCAAAATCATCGTGTCATGTTATTTATTTACTTGAGTATTTATTATTCAACTCTTCAGCAAACGTCTTGTTAATGGTTGTAAACAATTGAAAATTTGACTAGCCAATCAAGAGGTGAGCCATAAATGTTTCTTTTGGACTAAATTTAGTTCCAACATGAACCATTAGTTTTCTCCTTCCTGATCTTCATGTCATAAGCTGAGAAGTGTCTACTTTTCCAGCGCATTATATCTATTTGGGTTGTTAATGGGAAGAGAAAAATGTCGTTAAATAGTTCATACTTCTCCCCGCTCTCTCTCTCTCTCTCTCTTTCTCTCTCTCTCTCTCTCATTGTATTTAACATTTTTTTCTAGTTCTTCTCATATTTTTCCATTACTTCTTTGCTTTTGGAAGTTCTCAAAGATTCGATTTCGACCGATAATCATAAAATATTTTTGGAATTAAGACGATTATTAAAAGGTGGTTCGAAGTTGCACGCTTGACTGTCAGGATCATCAAATGCTCTGTTTTCAGTTGACATCGAGTGTAATAATAACGTTTCTCTTCGTCATATTAAAGATGCTGTATGCAGTATTGCCACTGATGACGGTTAGGATGAAAGACATAAAATATTGAAAATTACTGAACATTGCTATCAATTGAATTATTCCATAATGTAGTTATACCTACAGAATGTTCCATTCCAAGTTTTTTCTTGAATGCTTGATCAAAATATCTCACGAACTTTGCCTTTCGTCAACTATATTTACCTACTCTTCCGCTCTGGCAGGATATGACACAAGGTCAATTCTTTAGCAGAGTTTAACAGGTTTGAATTCAGAGTTTTCCTTCTCCAAGACTAGTTGCCTGACCAAAGCTGAAGAACCCAGTCTGTCATGCTATTTACCCATAGCTGGAGGGAGAATAATTGGATTCATACCTTTCCCAAGGGTATTAGTGCTATATGAAGTGCAATTAGTCTCGTTCAGGATTTGAACTCGTGTCGCCGTGTCCATTTCCTACGACGATAACCATTACACCACGGGCATGACCTTTCGTCAACAATCTTGGATGTTTTAAGTCAAGTGCTAATAAATATTTTCGTTTGGACTTCTATCTGGTTGTCATTTTTTCATATTCTTTTGTTACGTCCTTATATATAACTTATGTATTTTCCCAACCCGTCCGACATTCTCAGAATATGACACAAAGTCAAATTTTTCACTGAGTAAACCTGGTTTTAATTCATAGTTTTTCTTCTCCTATATTGGTTGCCCAACCAAGACTAAAGAACCACACTGCCCTACAATTTACGCAGAGCTGATTTAAGGCGGATTCATTTTATGCCCTATGATGATAAACGTAACGCTAAGTAGCTTAACTTATATAATAAAATTTTGTCTATAGTAAACAGATGCTTATGTTTTTGATGGCATGAGTATTGAAAATAAATTGTAACCTCAGTTGATTAAATCCACCCATTTTTAAAAATAAAAATAGTTATGAAATAGTAAAAAGGGATGGAAAATTCACTGCTCTAATCTATAAATTATTCAAGAAATGCGTATTTTGATAACCTACAGGAAGGGCCGTGTAAACTATCAAGGGATAAGAATATCATATAATCAATAAACTATTGAAACTAAAAAAAAGACAAAAAAAAAAATCATATTTTTCATTACAATTTTAAAAGAAACCCTTCTGCAAGAAAACATTCAAGAAATATGGAAAATGAACTAACGTCAAATATAACAAGTCAAAGATTTGCAGGAGAAATAAAGCACACCATGGTATATGCTTATCTATCGACCTAAAGCCTCTAAATATAAACATTTAAATAAGAAGGAAATATATAAAACTGTAATGTATAATCGTTAGAAACGTTTAAAAACATGAATAAGGAATTAGTTTCTGTAAATATTCGAGGAGAATTACACAGAAAAAACAACTTACAAGCATATTGCTGGAAATGTAATGCCGAAAAGAATATCAAAATTAATATACCGTTATGAATGTGTCCTGTATAATAATTCCATTCATAAAAATATGCATTAGTAAAATGTCAAAAATGAAACGGTGATTGATAATATATTAAAGGAATAAAATTAGAGGAGTGAGATCGTAATTCAGTGAGGATTATCAAATTTTGTTTGTAAATTTATTATGTTACTCTGCAGCTTTATTGTTATATATTGTTAGTTGCTGAATCTTACGTAAAAAGCCTCTCTTGATGCTTCCTCTAAGAAATTGACTCCAGAAGTATATCCCTGATTAAACAGCACAATCAAATTCTTACTCTTCAGCACCAGTTCAATAGTAGACCAATCATTTTGAACAGCAGATATCTCTCCATCTTTTGCATTATCTAATTATGAATACTGTCAAGATTATTTCTCCTGCCGGCCAACAAGTCACCGTTGTAACAAACGTTAACTTTTAATCATAATAAGTGTTTCATTTTCCTGTCTATCTCATTTTCCCACCCACTTAATCTCTCTGTCTGTCCGCCCCATCAACAAAGTTTAACATACGTTGAGTGCATCTGCTACAGAAGGATAAGATCCACAACAAAAGAGAAGTTCTGGGTATGCTGCTAAACTTTAGCTGATGGCTAGGATTTTGTTCTAAAGCTCAAAGAAGTGTTGAGTAACCCTTAAATGCCATGACTTTTGGCTTAACTCTGACCCGAATTGATTGTGTTTATCAGGGTTCAATAAATGGGGCAAATAGATCTGCATGAAAAATAATCTTATTGGATTGAATTGCGTTTAAAAAAAATACACACAAGATATAAATATGAAGTTAGAATGAATAAAATTCCTTAAAATGTAGACAATGAAATAATCCTAGATGAGATCACTAACCGTAAGAATCAGTCAATTTAAGATTTATATTTATATTATATTTAGTTTTGTTTGAGTGAATAAACTATTTTTAATGATTCATTTAATTTTTTCTTATGCACACACACACACACACACACACACACACACACACACACACACACACACACACACACACAGACAGATACTCACTGACACAGACACACAGACTCACAGACACCGACACACTCACTCACTCATAGAGATTCTGTCTTTTCTACCAACATATTCTCTATCGACACACATACACACGCATATATATATATATATATATATATATATATATATATATATGTGTGTGTGTGTGTGTGTGTGTGTGTGTGTGTGTGTGTGTGTCCCATTAGAAGTTAGCTTTATGTTTTAATCTATTCCTGTTTCATACCAAGACTCAGTACTGTTTTTTCACGGAAGTCTGAGTGATATCAAGTGTCCTCAAGTCTTTGAAGTATTCTTACTGATCTTAGAAGTGTTTTTATCCGGATAGTCTCGATTCTGATTTTGTCCCACTGTCTCTTTTTCGGGCATCAACTCAAAGAGGTATGAACATAACCTTCCTGTTCCACAGATTTCAGATTTTCTTTTTCTTTTATATTCAATCTGCGGTCAGCTGGGAGGGCAAAATCTACAAAATAACGTCCTTTCCATGTTTATTGACACTAGCTCTGGTTTTCCTTCCCGTTTCCCGATCTGTTTGTATCAAAAAATGTTATTATTATTATTATTATTATTACTCCTCTAGAGTTTTTCACATCAGTATTAGCTGATGGTTTTTCACTGGAGTTTGGGTGACAGCAAGTCTCCTCAAGTCTCAAGGACTCGTCTTAGTATTTTGGCTGTCCTCAGCGATGCTGTCGTTTGGATAGTCTCCACCCGTCCGCTAACTTCGAAGTCCTCTAGGACCTTTAATAATCCTTTAGTTACTGTGCCTAACGCACCAATCACAATTGGCACAATCGTTACTTTCATGTTCCACAGTTTTTTTCAATTCTCTAGCAAGGTCGAGGTACTTATTATTATTATCATTATTATTTACTCCTTTAGATTTTTACACATCAGTGTTAACTGATGGTTTTTCATTGGAGTTTGAGTGACAGCAAGTCTCCCCAAGTCTCCAGGACTCGTCACAGGATTTTGGCCGTTCTTAGCAATGCAGTCGTTTGGATAGTCTCTACCCGTCCGCCAAATTCCAAGTCCTCCAGGCCTTTTAATAATCCTTTAGTTTTTGTGCCTAAAGCACCAATCACAATTGGCCCAATCGTCATTTTCATGTTCTACAGCTTTTTCAATTCTCTAGCAAAGTCGAGGTAATTATCCTTCTTTTCACTTTCCTTCAGATTTATTCTGTGGTCCGCCGGGACAGAAAAGTCGACAATTTTGCAAATTCACTTTTTTGTTGTTGATTATTATGAGGTCTGGTATTCTGTCCGGGATTAGTTGATCCGTTTGTATGTTAAAGTCCCATAGTAGTTCATGCGAGTCATTTTCTAGGACAGGTGCTGGGTAGTGCATATACCATTTGTTTGTATGGTCGAATTTAAGTTTCTTACTCATATCCCAGTGGATCACCTTGCGGACCCAGTCGTGTCTCGCCTTATACTCCTTCAGTGCAAATTTGCTGTATTCGCTTATTATGTGATTGATCGTTTCGTCTCTGTCACCACATAACCAACATTTACTGTTTTGTTGCATCTTATCTATTCTCACTTTGATACGATTGGTTCTTAAGGCTTTGTTCTGTGATGCTATTAGGAGGGATTCCGTTTCTCTCTAAAGGTTTCCTTTTCTTAGCCAGGTCCATGTTTTTCCTCCCATTTCTGTTTCCTTTTTGTTGTCATTCTATCGTCTATCGTGTTGTCCGTATCGTTTTTGATAGTTGTAATTAGTCCTCGTTCATATTTTTCTATGTAGTCTTCGAGCCGTTGTATGGATGCGTCAACGCTGTCTTTGGTGCTGCCAAGTCCTATTCGTCCCTCTTTTCTAGATACATATAATCTGTCAACGTCGTCTCTGGAGTGTAAAGCCTTATGCATGGTCCTTAGTTTTCTTGTTCTTTGGTCCATTTGTTTAAGTTCGTCTTTGGTCCACTTGAGAAAGGGTCCCGAATATCTGACTAGGGGTACAGCCCAAGTATTTATTCCTTTGATGAGGCTTCTGCTGGAGAGTTTTGTCTCGAGTAGTTTTCTCGTTCTCCTGATATATTCTTTTCGGATCTTGCCTTTTATTTGCACTTGTTTGAACGTGTCAGCCTCCAAGATAGCGAAGCATTTGTAGGTTTCATCATTATTATTATTGTAACATTAAATCTAAAATATTTTAATGTACTTAGATGTAATTCTAGTGTATTTCAGCGCATAAAAATGAGAAAAATTTGGCTTGTACAAACATTTTGACTAAGTGGAGATGAACATGAACTATATGCACGTATTTGACTTTACATACAATTTTGACTAAAAGACTAATAAATCTGTTTGTATCCTACTTGTTGTTCCAACTGCAACATAGAAAATGTTAATAATTAATTAAGCATTAAAACAATGGATGTAAAAATAGATAAATGGCAGAATAGAAATATTACGTGATGAAACAAAACGTAAGCTGATTGTAGTGAAGCAAAGCTATAAATAATTCATACGATAAAATGAAAATATAATGCATGTCTTACACAAACAGTGATAATAATAATAATAATAATAATAATAATAATAATAATAATAATAATAATAATAATAATAATAATAATAATAAAAATTAAACGAAGACGTTACGTTTACAAGAAGACCAAGTCCGATGACCTAGAAAAACATAAGAAGACTTTACGGAGTTGCAAATAAAGAAACTAATAAAAGAAAGCATGAATATTTCACTGTAACTCAAATCCAAAAATAATGAATACAAAAAACCTTAAGAACTGAAATATGACATTCATAGGTTCTTTAGATTTACTTATTTATTTGACATCCAAATTTAGTCATCCAAATAAATCTATATATTGAGAAAAGGAGAATTGCAAAGAGGACAGCTCTAAGATGGAATATGTGGTTTTCATAGTCATAAGAACTCTAGAAAACACACACACACACACACACACACACACATATATATATATATATATATATATATATATATATATATATATATGCGGATCCCTCATTTAAACATAAGAAAGAAAAAATTAATCAATGAAAGTATGTAGAAATGAGAGAAACTAATGGGAGACTAATTTCTATGATAAAATAAATGGAAAAAGAGGAAAAAGGAAAAAGAATGATAGATAATAGAGAATAAAGAAGGCTAAAGTATAAGAAAGTTATAACGAGTGTGGGAAAAAAGAACCTAAACGAGAAAGAAAAAAGTAACATACATACATACATACATACATACATACATACATACATACATACATACATAAAAGTGGAAAGATAGACACAGACACAGAGATATTCTGACAGACAGACAAGCAGAGAGATAGAACAAAGATTATTTAGGTAGTGTAGTGTATATATTTGAGATCAGGTGAAACTAATCATAGATGTGTTTGGACTTCTGTGAGTTATTTTTGGGAAAAGCCACAAACTTGGCATATTTTACAATAACAGTGGACTATCTCATTAAACAGTGGTTTGACGAAGTTTCATTTCATCATCATTATTATCATCATCATGAAGTCGTTCTGACGACACAGATTACTTCTACTCTATCACACCATTTATCTCTGCCGAAAGCTTAATTAGATTGATGGAAACTGTGTTTTTTTTAAATTTTTCTTTCAATAATTTCGGAGTTTGTTGATGCTGTTGAGGTCTTCAGACAAGACCGGTGGAAGAACAACTCAAACAACGGGTGATAGGTAAACGTTATTGTATTAGCAGAAAAAGGAAGTCATACAAAGGAAGTACTAGCCGAGCTTGGCTTGCAGTCCGTCTGTCAAATGTCTCGTAAGGAACGAGAAATTGTCTCCCCCGATCAATCTAAGCTCGGAAAATATGTTTAGGTCGGACGAGTCCATCTTTGGGGTATGGTAGGATATGTCCCCATAACAGATATAAATCTTCATTAAAATGGAAACTGTTTTTTGGGGGGAGCTTCTAATTATTTAGATTTACAAATTATTTGAAAGTCATTTCGGATATCTATATGAAGTTTATTGTTATATCTTTCACAGTTTGGGACCCATTAATAATACAATGAAATATAACTGAAAATTTCGATTAAAAACAAAATGTATCGCACTCCCACTATTTAATAATTCAAATTTATTTGATTTCTATTTATTTATAAATATTGCATTATTTTTAATATCAATGTTACAACAAAAATTAGATATTTGATAAAAAAACAACAAACCATGAAATAAAAATGAAATAGCGGAAGTATATTAAAGAATTCACATAGTTGTATTTATTGTTTTTTTTTTATTGGGAAATTTAAATGGACTGTTTACATTTGCGTTTTGTTTATTCTTGTATGTTTGATCGTGCAGAACTTTTCACGGTGAAAATATCAAGAGTCTGCTTCAATTTCTGTTTAAACTTTAAGTATTTCTGGAACATTTTTATTTCAGAATTTGTCCTAATCAAAAGTAATGTAACAGAATTAGCAATAATATTTGTTTGAGATATTGAATTTTTCTTTTTAAGTTTTGAATCCTAAAGGCATATTTCTGTCATCATGTTTTTTTTCAAATATTCATTTAAAAAAATATATATTTAACTACAAAATTTGGTTGAAAAAATAAAATAATTTAAAAAAAACTCTAAAAAGAAAAAAAAAACAACATTTGCATAGATTATATCAGAAAAAAACAAACAAACAAAACAAAACAAATAAAAAACGAACGTCAGGTAGAATTCAACAAATTCAGTATTTTAAAAATTTATTTTATTATTCATTAAATTTTAATGTAAGATATTAATAGGATGAACAATAAATACGTCACCAAAACTCTGTTGACCAACTTCACCGAAAGAATCCTTTCACACATTTCTATAGGCTTTATTATAAATTGAATACGGAAGATTTGAAAACTACTGCAATGTTTAGAGCATTCTTGAAGCCAGTTCTTTGCAATACCAAGTGAATGTGGCAGGCCGAACATACAAAGCGAATACTGCAGGAAAATCGAATTTAGCTTCCGGCTTTTCATGGCAGTATTTTGATTGGCGTGATAGAAATCTAATTTCAAGAAACTGCTGATGAAATATGATGAAACGTCGTTCTTCAATTCGACAGGTTTACAGTATTCTTAAATCTGTACGAGTGCATCCAACGTCGGAAGCATCGCGGACCTTGCTGATCTTGATCCAGTTCAATCGTCGCAAGGTTATTTTCCATGTCAATTCGACTTGAATGTTGTTCGTGTTGTATTGATCGGATAAAAACCGGCATTCAAGAGAAATAGGTAATTCTGTATACATATGTGTCTCTATGTAGCATTCAGAGATTCAAGTACATGACTTGATAGAAAATTCTGCCGTCTGAAATGAACGGATGTGTAATTGGATGGAAAAAGTCAGTTATCAAATTTTTATTTTTTTTCTGGAGGTTTGATTTGGTGCTTGTCTTTAGGCACAACGTTATTAATTGCAGACGTGACAGACGAGGTAAATATCTACCATTCTATTGATTTTATGTATTATATAAACATGCTGTTCTTTCCTAGGTCTCTTCCTTTCTTTCCCTCTTTCTTTCTTTCTTCACACACACATATACATTCATATATATATATATATATATATATATATATATGTTTGTACACGTGTGTGTATCTGTGTCTACGTGTGTACTGATCCATATAAATATATTTATATATAATTGTGTTCATGCATGTATTTATATTTGTATATCAATAGATTATATATATCAATTATATTAAAATGAACTTTTAAACATTGAGAACACTTTTCGTCTCTTTACGAGAAATGACTATCATTTAATGCAACCATGTCTTTCAAAGATAGTCAGTTATTCTGCTAAAAGATATCAATTTTCTAAATTCCAATAATATTCTTCATTATTTGTAACCACTGGCAATAAGTGTGTAAATCATGTCTGAAAGTTTTCATTCATTCCCCTTTGAGGGCACCGAAGACTGCCATCAAAATGGTGAACCTTGTCTATATATTCTCAACTATCGTTGAGACGCATTAAAGAGTTATTTGCCTCTGTTTGTCTTTCTTACCATAGAGGAATGGTCAATCGTCTGTTAATACACGTTCGGATAAAGCAAAACATTGATTTCTCGGTGATAATGGCTAACCATTCATTTTAGCGATCAGTTCATTCTGTAGTTCTGCTTAATAAAGGCACAGTAATAAATGTGAGAACAAAGCTTTATGGTAGATTTGAATTCTTTTTCTTCTTCATCTTTCATCCTTGTTTCCTTTGTTGTTCGTCATCCTGTTTCCTTCTTCGCAAATTTGTCTTTTTTCTTTTTATTTCTTTACTTCTATTCCTCCTTTCCTTCTGATATTTTATCATATTTTACCTTTTCTCTAATCTTTTTTTCTTTTTATTTACCACTTCTTTTCATTCTTTTTTTTTTTTACTTTTTCCTTTTTTTCCTTCGTTCTTTTCTATACTTATTTGATTTATTTGTACATTGTAGATTTGAGTTCTAATTTTTCATTCTTTGTTTCTTTTCTGTATTATTATCATGTTTGTTTGTTTGTTTGTTTGTTTGTCATCCTGTTATAATTCTCATTTCTTCTTTCTTTCTTTTTATTTCATAAATATTCCTCTTTTTCTTTTTATTCTTTATTATATTTTACATTTTCTCATATTTCTATGTCTTTTTATAAACCACTTCTTTCTATTTTTCATTTTTTCTTCGTTCTTTTCTCAAATTCTTTGATCTATTTGTACATCTATTAGCATACTTTTCTTTATACTACACAATTGATATAACTACCCAATGGGTTGAGAGAAAGTAGAATAGTTCAACGATATAATATGATAAGAATCGTAAATCATTGTGTTTCTGTATAAGCGGCGCACTCTTTTGATAAGGAGACTATTTAATCAAATAACAAAGCAAAACCCCCAAATGGAAAAGTAGTTATTATAAGTTAGCAAGTGAGAAATTTAAACTAGAGAGCCTGAGGACGAGGACATCATTAATTTGATTATACAGTTGATAACTTTCGACATAAAATTACATGTACAGAAAACTACAACCATTATAGAGTGCAGTAAGTTACTCAGTAACATCCAGTAATATTAAAACTGGAAAGGCCAATCAGGTTATCAGCCGACAGACTAAAGGCGAGGTGATATCGGCCCACAAAGTCATCGACCCACAAGAATTTGGAATGGTACTCCGGTGGTCCTATCCAATTCCGATTACATTTAAATGAAACCAAGAGGGTTGCTACACCTTGTTCATTGCAGAAATATAAAAGTTAATAAACTCTAAATTAGCAAGATGATTTATATCTTATGTCTTACTTATAAGAATTGTTATTTTCCTTATCAAAGATTTTTCTGCGGTTTAATGAATTAGGACTATAGTTATTTATAAATAATCTGTCTAAATCGCATTTGCGTTAGTAAGTTGTAAATGATTTGTCTAACATTCGTTAGAGTTAGGTCCCTGTAAAAATCAAGATTACATTTTTAAGACTGATGGAATCTTCTTAGAGAGAGAGAGAGAGAGAGAGAGAGAGAGAGAGAGAGAGAGAGAGAGAGAGAGAGAGAGAGAGTTAGCGGTTATTTATTTCAAGAGCGAGAAGAGAGAATAAAAAACACAGCCTGTTATTATTCTGACTTGATGCTTTAAATTATAAGTAAGGTTGAAGTATTTTAAAGGTAAACGTTTTTAACTCTTATATATATATATATATATATATATATATATATATATATATATATATATATATATATATATATATATATATATATATGATAGTTTGGCACAACACTGTCTTTATACAGCTACTTTCTGAAGCACTTTACGACAGTATTTTCATTGTTTCCATTTTCTCTAAACTATTACCTTTAATATAGTTATATTTCTTTCAGGCATATTTCCCTGTCATTAAAGAGTCTATGATACTTATGATTAAAGTATTTTGAATTTATTTTTATTATGCAACTAAATTAATCCATTTTGAGTTTTGTGAAGACATCCAAAATATCAAATCGATATACATGCTCTCCTCCACGTTTTTTGAAAACTCTCTTTGCCCTTGTTTATTAGCACAGAGAATATTTTTGGGCGAATAATTGCTATAACAAACAAAGGAATTTAAAAAGAAATGACTGTTCCAAATGGATGGGAAACAAAACAGACGAGGGAATAATTTGACAACGAAATAACGAAGATTGAATGGAAGAAAGAAAGAAAGAAAGAAAGGAAGAAAGAAAGAAAGGAAGAAAGAAAGAAAGAAAGGAAGAAAGAAAGAAAGAAAGGAAGAAAGAAAGGAAGAAAGGAAGAAAGAAAGGAAGAAAGAAAGAAAGGAAGAAAGAAAGAAAGAAAGAAATAAAGAAAGAAAGAAAGAAAGAACTATTAAAGCAGGGTGGAGAAAAATGATGACGAAGACTAAGAAAAAAACCCGAAAGACAAAATGTAATAAACATAAAAATAAAAAGAAGGAAAATCGAGTATAAAATCAGTAAAATGTTAAAGAAAAATAAAGGAAGTAAAAGATAAGAAAACTAAATGGCTCACTGCAAAGAAAAATGCAGAGAAAATATCCCATGGCATACAATATTCATAAAACAGAAAATAGTGCCCAATTACTGCAGGTGATCACTGGTGCAGTTTCTCACACAAGTTAATCAACCGGGAAATTCACTGGGACGCGTGTCCACCATTAATTCTGGACATCACGATCTCCTTGATACTTTGGTTAATCCGGGGACCGTTGGGTCAATTCTGGTCGTTGGCGAAGATGGTTATTTGTGCAATGGGAAGCATTTTACCGTAAGTAATTATAGCAAAGAGGAAGTTTTTTTCAACTGGAGTTTCAATCAGGACGCCACCTGGTGAACAGCATTCAAGCGGGATCGTGTTCAAAACTACGTTTTCAAACATTTATTTGCTTAAGCATCCATAAGAGGAAAATGTAAGTCGAAAGTATATAATATTATATGACGTATTTTTTGATCAAAGCCCAAAACAGATTAATGAATATTTACTTAAGTCAAGATTTTGAAAAAAAAAGTTTCTAAGTATGTATTTACCCGATCCTTTTGCAATGAGAAGGATGTGACACAAGGTCAATTTTGGGCGGAATTGAATTTAGTTTTCTTTCTCGTAGACAAATGGTCATACCGATATTAAAGACCTAAGTCTGCCCTATTATTTACCTATAGTTGGGTGAAGAATAACTGGATTCACTGCTATTTGAAAAGAAAGCGGCCTAATTCAGGATTCGAACTCCAATTGCCGCATCCATTTCTTAAGACGACAAATGTTATACTATAAGCACTCGCTGTTTTAATGGTGATGCGTTTTTAGACTAGCGTGGTAAATTAATCACAGAAGCCAGAAATTATTTCCAAGAACAATTCACCGGTTTATCCAATCAATTTGATTAACTAAATGAATAAGTGTTTTTATAGAAAATTTTTTCATAAGATGTCCGGTGAAGACGGACATGACACTTTTGATAATATACACCAACAATTTTCAAATTTTCCTTCTCTGTAAGACATAAATATTTTGGCGCAATTTGAACTTGACATCAAACATTTTCTAAAATGTAAATTACATATTTTACTTATTCGACGCAATTTGAATAATAAAAAATATTAAAATTATTTTGTTTAGTAAATAAAAGAAAATTATAAATGACAGTATGAAATAGTTGTCACCTGATTTCAATCAATGCGATAATAAATGCAACGAAATGTTGTAATAATATGATATCTATAGGAAACTTATGCTTTTTATCTAAAAATGATAATGGGACAAATAAAACTTTTGTTTACACTTCAATTCTCAGAAATATTTTTTGCCCTTTAACCATATTAAGATGAAAAGCCAATACATTAAAATGTGAAGTAGAAAACTGTTCGAAAGTTGTTTAAGGTTTTTAGACACTGAATACACTGTTTTCTAACAAATTTTTCAAGTAAGATTAAAGCCAACGATTACTTGATATAGAAGAAAGTTCTTGAAATAATTTCATCAAATAAAATATACGATTAAATTACAATGAAAAAGAATGGTAACCAATTCTAATCTTTCGTAAGTAATATTGCAAAATAGACGTTAAACACATGTTCAGAATTCTCAAATACTTTACTCTAAAAGGAGTCATTTATTTTTCGTTGTATTATTGTATACTTTTTCTCAACAAACTTACCTATATCTTCCTATGTAGCTACATTTCACATGACATTGCTTTGGTATTACTGTATCATTCTTTGAGCATATCTATTTACTAGAATATATATAAACAAGGTAGCATAAGTAAATATGAATACAGTCGGACACAAAGGTTTTCACACACACACACACACACGTATATATATATATATATATATATATTGCTCGCTGCATACTGCCGATAGAGTTTCCACTAGAAGATTTGTTCTGAGGAAATCTGTGAAGGGAAAACCATTGGTCACACACACACACACACGCGCGCGCACACACACACACACACACACACACACACACACACACACACACACACACACACACACACACACATGCACGTCTGCGCGCGCGCGCGTCTGCGCGCGCACGAACGTATATATGTATATATATATATATATATATAGTTAGTTAGTAAGTTGATCGGAAAGGTTTCTTCAAAGGAAATAGATGCAAAGCGTTACTTAAATATGAAACTATATGAACGGGGCAATAATCTGATTGATGACTGGAAAAAAGGGATGTAAAACACATAAAAATTTTGAAAGATACACAGACAAAAAGATATGACATAAAGTTATATATAGACCCGTAGTTTACTGGCGTTGATCTGACCATCTACTTTTTGACTTGACCGACAAAGTTCTTGAGTATATATCTACCTACCCAACTGCACGAGCAAGATGAGATACTAGGTCAATTTCTAAGCGGAGTTTAGGGGTTTTGAATTCAGTTTTCTTTCTCTTAGGCCGGTTGCCATACCAAGAATAAAAAGCCTTTACTAGCCTACTATTTACCCATAGCTGAAAGGAGAATAGTTACCTAACGTATTTACGCAATGTGAAATGCGGAATGGGTCAACCAGGATTCGAACTCGAGTCGCTGTGTCCATTTCCTACGGCAGTACCCATCACAGCACGAACGCCTCCTAAAGTTCTTGTGTATTTGAACAGTCAGTTTAACATTTGTCTCGCAATGTTGATATTATTTGTACTGAGATAAACAAAAGCAGATGTCACGCTTGGGCAGGTCGTCGAATATGGATATGGCAGTGAAGAGACAACACTGAGATTAAGTTGAACATCCTTCTCTTTCCTGTCGTTTATCATATGAAGACGTGTAGTATGGGCTGCAATGAAACTCAAGTATGAGTCACCAATCTATTTCAGCTGAGATGATGTGAAAAGACATCGAGCAGGAGACGAAAGGATTACATTCAGTACACAGCATTTGCAATATTTTCACCAACATATTTCGACTTCTAAAAAGTTTTATTCATATATGTCATATGTGTGATATTGCTAGTGTTTCAGTTTTATTTCTATACGATTAGCAGACAATCGCTTTAATTTACATTTCCCTTCTCTCTTGACCCCCAAAACGATCAGTCCTAATTATCGTGGTCAGTGCTCTCCCAATGCAAGACAGAAATGTTATGAATAGCATTGGATAGAAAAAACTGAGTTAAATGTGTTGAAAGACAACTTTGTAAACTAATAGAGAAGGTAGAAATAAGTTCGCGCAGATATTGCTAAGATCAATTCATAGATCGATATAAACAGGAATATATATATATATATATATATATATATATATATATATATATATATATATATATATATATATATATATATATATATATATGAATGAAATAATTTGTAATTTGATTTCCACCTTATTCTTATTTTCATTTTTTATTATTTTATTGTTTTTTTTGGGTTTTTTTTTCTAATTTTTATTTTTTAATTTTTTAATTCCTTTATTTTATCTTATGAATTCGAACTGTTACTCCACATTCGCGACTCTGTGACGAGAGAGAAGCATGTAAAGAGTCATCAGATGAGACGGAGAGTATGGCAATAATATTCTCCGCCGAAATAAATTTATTATGACGACTTAACCGAGTTTGAGTCTCCATTAAATTGTACTATATATATATATATATATATATATATATATATATATATATATATATATATATATATTATAAGCACCTTCTGGCCAGAAGATTGTATGTTGTTTTTAGATATATTATACATATGTGGGTGTGAGTGAAAGAGACATAGAATAATACACCAATATAATTAGATAAATGAAAAAGGTTCATATATGAATATGGATATACACAAAAAAAAATCTATCTGAAGTTGCATAATCGTAAGAACCTTCGCTTTGAAAACTAATTACCGATAGTTTCACACTTCATTTACCCTCTGCCGGACTAATGTAAGCTTCGTAATTAAATTTATGACGTTAAAACAAATCAGATAACCAAAATTTTTAACATCAACACACAGAGACACAGACACACTCACCAACACACACACACGCACACACACACACACACACACCAACACACACACACACACACACACACCAACACACACACACACACACATCAACAAACACACACACACACACACACCAACACAAACACAAACACACACACACACACACACACATACACACCAACACAAACACACAAAAGATCATCATGTTTTGCAGATAGCAAAGAGTTACCTGACTTTCTCCCGCCATATAAACTGACAAATCTCTTGTATGTGCCTACTTTTTAATTTAATATTGACTTATTTAATGAATACGATTTTTTTCAAATTCGAAGACTATTGAATGTCTGGCCTGTTTGATATCATTCGTTAAAAAGGTATGTGAAAAATTACACATAAAATTCACATCGAATTATTCAAAAATCAACATCAGAGTATATAATGTTACAATCAATACTGATAGCTTTCTTAGTATTCATTTAAAATTATTGTATAAAAGAAGTACTTATTTTTCTATATTGATGGATTTGTTGCTCATATAACTTTCATATTAGTTTAATAAAACAATTACTATTTTTAAGATAGTACTTTTAAGTTTTGAAAAAGTGCTAACTGTATTGTATGAATGCATTTTCTCAACAAAAGAAACCATGCCATTAACGTTATACTTTTGGATGTGGTAAGGGTAGTTTTTTTTATGGTGCTGTGTAATTTGCGAAAAAACTTCTGGCCCTTTCAGAAAACTTGACTGATGTTCAGATTGTATTTACACGGCTTATTCTACTACAGACGGTTTTAGGTTTGTGATAAATTCCTAATTCACTTAACGTTAATCAGAATGTGTGTCCACAATAACTTTTAAAAGTAAGAGTGAGGCTTTTTATGTTGATCACTAATTTAAGCGGACTTTTTCGAGAGAAAAGCTGCCTACGTCTTTCGATAGAAAGTGTTACGTGTGTGAGTTTTGTTATGGCATTGGCAATAATGACAACTTCGATCTGATCCAATATTCTCAAAATCGATCGCTACACAGAAGGACGATAGTCTATTGTTGTCCGCTTAATCAGCATTTCTCTGGGCAGATTTGTGTGCATGATGAAGGCTAGTCAGCCAAGGAATTCTCTTAACGCTAATTAAAAAATCGATGGTAGAATGAAAATAAAGCTCTGTCAAGGTCACTCCAAGAAGGTAACTGATGTTAGGGTGAGATTATTCTTAAAAGTCTTCCGTCAAAAAGCTTTTCAGAATAAAGTTTAGTTTGATGTTAAAATGATGTCAGCAAAGATTAAGGTGAACGTGGCCGCTTACTTTTATTTTCATTTATTTTTATTATCAACTTAACGCATTTTTGCGAAAGCATTTCGGGATTGCCGTGACATTCCAATAAAGACATGTTGACAATGAAGGTCAAATAAATTGTCTCTTGTCAAATCTTAGGATTACCATGATCCTCGTTCTTTTTACTATTTAAATTATAAAACAGTTTAACGTATATTCTTATTTTGAGTTCTAAATGCAGAAGTAATGACTTTATAAGGTTGAAATGAAGATATAACGATAACGACTCATAGCAAAATTTGGTGTAAAATATTTAATGAACTATATGAAGCCCATGACTAAATTGTTGATCTATATCCGTGATCGAATTTATTTGGGATTTTTTTACAGTATAAATATCTCCTCACTATCCTCAAAAATATTTTTGACATGAGCAAATCGTTATAAACAGGTCTATCTCCAGAAAAGAATTAATGAAAAAAAAATCTTTGTACAATATTCCTTTTCTGTTTCTTGATGTTAACACAAATCTTCTTCTGATGTTTATAATTCAATTGCGATATTCCGAATTTGTTAAAAACAGTATATTATTGCTAATAGCTAAAAACTGGTTTTATTATGTATATATAAATTTTCAAAAAACTTAGTTTTGACATGAAGAATTTATGAAATAATAAAAACGGCATTTTCTGCACAAGTAGAATCTTGATGGAATCCACTGATGATAATAGTAATCAAAAGATGAAAATTAGATAATGACGATAAATGATGAAGCTAAAATGAATAAAGATAGAAAAATAGTTGAGATAAGAATATGAAAAGGAAGAATATTTTGAGGGGAACATTTTTAGAAAGGTTCCGCCGGTAGTATTGGTAAAATAAAAATGTTGATACATTTTTTAAAGTTGGTATGAACAACTATACTGATATATAAATGTGTTTACGAAAAACTGAATCTAAAATAGTTTGGACACAAATAGGAACGCAAATAAACACATACGTTAAAAGTCTGAGAATATCTTATGCGATCACGACAAACACTCACTAAAATGCTCGTTTGCTTGCAATTATCCATGAGGTAATTCTTGAGATTTGAATGAAAATTCCTTTCGAGCAATCTAATTTAAAACGGTTTCGAATTTCTTAGATTATATGAATAGTAAAAACGAAGGGGAAACAAAATAGAAAAAATTACTGTAAATGTAATAGAGCTCAACTTATCCGTCAAATTGACCACAATTTGCTCAATCAGGAACTAAAACTTAAAATGTCGATATTTTTCAAATTCAAAATGAAACTATTGCATACTTAACATGCAAATAAATACGTGTATAAATTAAAAACCAAGGAAGAGAGTGTGCAAATGGATTTGGCTGGCCAAATTTAAGTCCTGGACAAGGTTCTTTGCAGTTCACTTTGCGCTAACATTCCGTTTTTTCCCAGCAATTGGTAAATCATGTGTCGAACTGGATTTTTCCACGTCAAAGAATTGTTCTTGCATCACATACTGGCCATGACAAAATGAGTGCAGGAATACATATACACTCACTGCCACACAATTTTGATAATTTTTTATTTGCAGGTTTGGTGAAAAAAAAAAAAGAAAAAAAAAAGAAAATGAACAATAACACTGCTGTTCTCACCAGACCGAGCTCTCCATGACTTTTTCTGGTTTTCTAAATTGAAAATACCTCTCAATTGTAAGTTTTCAATACGTGGGGACCTTTAAAAGAATTGCAACCGTATAGTTTCATGACATAAAAAAAAAGAATTTTTACTCTTACTTCGACAAGAAAACATTCGCTGAAATAAGTGAATGCTAAGTGGATTATTTCGAAGGAAATTACTAATATATTCATTGTTCGTATGTGTTGGTAAATAAGACTTCAGTTTCGATTATTCTTATACACATCACGTAAATGTGATAATTTTCAGTAATCGAGCTTTATATCCCGTGCACTTATTATGGAGTAAATTAAAAACAGGTACAGAGGGTGTTGCAATCTTAATTTCAGTCAACGTATAAAGATATTTTGACCATATCTTACTTATATTTGCATACTTATGGGGAAAAAGGGCTTTCCCACATTTGCGAGGAAATAATTCTACTTTCTTATTGAATATTTATGCATATGCACACACACACACACACACACACACACACACACACACACACACACACACGCGCGCGCGCGTATACATATATATATATATATAATGCAGTTTATATATATATATATATATATATATATATATATATATATATATGCATATATATATATATATATGTGTGTGTGTGTGTGTGTGTGTGAAGGGAGAGAGAGAGAGAGAGAGAGAGAGGCGGGGAGACAGAGAGAAAAATGTTGAGTGTGAAGGTAGAGCAAATTATATGAAGTTTTTTGCCTATTTGGCTTTGTTCGTTATATTTTTTACTGCACCTTTTGACGGGCGCAAACCTCCCGCCGAAAGGGGAATCACAAGGTTTCCATTTTTTTATTATTAGATCGGTTCATCAGGTGTTAGGGAAGTAGAGAGGTGGTTTTGCTGGCGGAATTGACAAAGAATCAGCAGGAAATTGAAATATGATTAACTAATTTCGAATGTGTTGAACTGCAAAGTATTTTTTGGATATATTTTATTCATTGTTCGTTATTCTTTATTTATTCCCCAATATCCTTTTTTTATTCTATGTTTTTTTATATTCTATGAGCGATTTCCTTTCCCATTCAACATATTTAGCCATTGTTTGAATAATTGTTTTCTTTTATAATAGTTTCATTCCTTTGGGGTTGATTTCTCTTTTATTTTTTATATTGTGTTTTTTTTTTCATTTATCTCTTTTTCATCCTTTGTTGCTTACAAATTTCTTATAATAATTCGATTATTATTTTTTCTTTTTTTTCCTTTAATCAAATATCAGCAATCCACATGTTTTCTTTTTCATTTCTTTATCTTTTTTTTCGCTATTCATTCGTTCATTTATCAAGGATTTCTTTCTCGTTCTCTTTCTATTCATTCATTCGTTCATTAGCTAATTTGGTATTTATTTAATTTTTCATTCAACTTTCTATTTGTATATTGCTTTTTCCTACTATATTTCATTCTTCTATATTTCATTATTATTTTTTCTCATCGGCTATGGGTTTTTTTTTCTTATTCAAATATTTTTTCTTTCATTCTTTTTCTTTACTCTTTCTGTCTTCTTTCTTTCAAGGATTTTATTCTATTCATCTTTTTGCCGATCCTTTTCTAACTTTCTTTTTGTTTGTCAGGTTCATTTTATTTTTTGTTCATATTTCATGTTTTTATTTATTTCTAAAATACGTTCATTGTATTCTTTTATTGATTCCTTTGTTAATTTTGTTCTTTCTTTCTTTCTTTCTTTCTTTCTTTCTTTCTTTCTTTCTTTCTTTCCCATCATCTCATCTCATTATCTCATTGACATCTAAATATACTGTCCAGAATTTCGAAACTGTCTCAAAATAGTCTAATTTTTAATCTTTCTTTCATCTTGTACTCATACATTTATCTTTGGAAGATTTACAGATTTGATTTTATTTTCCGTCATTGGAATGAATTACCAACATTCATGTGAGGTGATAAAAAATATCTTCAAATCATCAACATTTGAAATATTTTAGTTGGAATTGTCTCATGTACGTGTTCATATTTTAACGGGAAAGACATTTATGGAAGAATTTTGTCGACTAAAAAATAATCCATGAACAAAAATATGATACGCTGAAGTTAAAATATATAGAAAATTTGCTTTTCGAGAAACAACTCATCTTCTTATATGTGTGCTATCAATGTGAGGGAAAAATATCACCTAAAGAACGCAGCAAGCATTAATGCATAGAATGGTTACAATCACAATATTCCCTCACGCTAGGTCTTGGTAAAAGATCAGGTGAAGAATTGTAAAAAACCGAAAATAATTATTACAATAATAATACACGAATAATATATAAAAGTGCACGGAGGAAGACTGATTACAGTGACCGGAAACAAAGTAGACCAAACAACAACCAATAAAATAAAATAACCAAAAACCAAAAATGGAAAGAAAAACAACAGTATGTATATTTCAAGCGACACACAAGTAAAATCAAACACAAGAAAATTTGAATCTCTTCTAATAGTAGCACAAAAGAAGGCTATAAGGACCGACTTCAGTCCTGGAGAATGAGACTGATAAAATTCTCAAGGATTTTTAAATACAAATGGATAACGTAATGTCTAGCAGATGACCAGGCCAGATATTCAATATGAAAAAAGAACCTGCCAAACGTTGGACTTGGATGTCCCAGTGGACCAAAGAATAAAATTAAAAGAAAGCGAAAAGAGAGATAAGTACATAGACCTTGCTAGAGAACTAAAATCTATAGAACATGAAGGTTGTAGGGATACAAATTGTAATTGGAGCGCTTAGAACAATCTGTAAAGGATTAGTAAAAGGACTGGAAGACTTCGAAATAAAAGGACAAGTGGACACCATCCAGACAACAGCATTGTTAAGAGTTTTGGAGACATGAGGAGACTTGTGGTCTGTCTGTGGTATAATTAAAGATTTTTGTTCACTGTTGTATTGGTGAGTTTTTTCCTAGCTAGATATAGAGGTCAACCAGAGGACGGTGAAAACGAGGGACATATATGAGAAAGACATTTGAGGCAGAGAGAGAGAGAGAGAGAGAGAGAGAGTGCATGTGGGTGGGGGAAGCAAATTGATAAAGGAGAAACGAATAGGAAAGTGAACGGCAGGTTCCCTAAATCCAGGTCATGATAGCAGCAAACGCACAGGTTAAAAATAGTAATGTATCGGGAGCATATCGGCCGACAGACTGTGATTTGCCGAAAGAAACTTATGCGGAAAAGTCGTTAAAGTAAACGTGGGATAGAACAGAAAGAGAGTTAGAGACGAGCCGATGAGATGACAAGATGAGCCGAAAAGTACGAGACCCATTTTGGGTTAGCTCTGAGAAGGAGTTCCGCAGTGGCTGCGGAGCTGTGAAGACGAAATTCCGAGCTGTCACGTGCGAGACTACAAAAGAAAAGGAAAAAGATAATATTACGGTATGTCTGCCTCTATCGTCCCGCGACGTTTTGTTTCTCCCTGTCTATCAAACGCAGTTGATTCATTTCATACTCGGTTTATCTCTCTTCAGCGACAACTAAGAAGATTAAAAGCAAACAAACTTTGTAACGAACCAACAGACAGTGTTTTGTGGGTCCGTCTCTTCTTCTTTTTATCACATTACTTTGGGGTCCGACTGGAACCTTTTAGAACCGTTATATTACAAATCTCTACGTGGAGCCGTAGCGTAAAAATATCTGTTGAGTACCGTGGTGTTACACCTTAAACTCCGTGGAAAAACATCAGGTAACGCTAGTGTGAAAAACTCTCAAACGTATAAAATAATAAGCCTCTATGTCCGAGAAATGACACGGACAGACTATATGTGTAAAGAAAAGAAAGAGAAAGAACAGTGGCCAGCAAAGAAGATAGCTTCAATGCATCAACACGGGAACTTGACGATTACATAAAAAAAGCAATGAAAGAAAGCAATTGTCTAGATACCTTAAGTGCAAATAAATGATATCTCTCGAAAGAAGACCTGGAAAATGGAAACTTTTAGAGAGACGTTGAATCGCATCTGAAGACAGCACACACACACAAACACACACACACACACACATTAGACGCCGTGAGGATAAAATATTTTGAAGCAAAAATCGATAAGACACAACAGAATAGCAAGTGTAGTTTATGAGATGATAGTTACGAAACCATTAATCACATAATAAGGGAATCGAGCAAAATAGCTCAAGAGGAGACGTAAAGGAACGTGGAATGAGATCGACTGGGAATTGTGCAAGAAGTTTAAATTTGGCCATACGAACAAATGGTATATGCATAACCCAGAATCCGTCCTTGAGAATAAGACGCAAGAACTTCTCTGAGATTTTGAGACACAAACGGATTATATAATCTCGGCCAGATGATCAGACCTAGTGATAGTCATAAAATATAGAGAACCTACCGAATAGTAGACTTTGCCGTCCGGGCAGACCACAGAGTACAATTAAAAGAAAGCAAAAAGAGATATAAGTTCCGTGACCTTATTAGAGAACTGGAAATCAATAGAGCATGAAACTGACGATGCTACCAAGTGTAATTGGCGCTCTCAGTTCAGTCACCAAACAATTGGTAAAGGGACCGAGGAATTGGAAATAAGAGGACGAATAGAGACCATCAAATCTACAGCATTATTGAGATCGACTAGAATACTGAGAAGAGTCCTGTAGACTAGAGGAGACTTGCTGTCACTCAAACCCCAGTAGAAGACCATCAACTAACGCAGGTATTAAAATCTCTGAAAGGAAGAAAACAATAATAATAAGCAGAGAAGAGATAAAAATAAGAAAATAGTATCTAAGAGAAACGGGAAAACTTTTCAAAGCCAAGCTCTGTTGCGAAAATCTCATTAAAGGTATAAAAACCGGGCAGTCCCCTTTGTAGGATAATTGTGAACATTCTTGAAATTAACAAGAGATGAACTCAGGGAAATAGTTCTGGGGACAAGACATGTAATGACGATGCAAATGGCCCTCCCTCCTTGAGAAACAGACTATATGTGTTCAAAAAAAGTAGGAGGAAGAGGACTCGTGTTCATTGATGATAGCATAGATACATCAATACAATTTGGGGACATTAGAAAGAGCATCGAAGCGCTAATTACAGCGGCCATTAAGAGTAGTGATAATATAGGGACATACTGAACAATAACAAAAAATCGGAAACGGAAATGGGAAGAAAAACAACTGCATGGATATTTCAAGCGAGAAACTGATGAAATCTCTCAGAAAAAGAAATAGACATGGCTACAAAAGTGAAAAGTTAAAGAGAAACTGAATCACTTCTACCAGCCGCAAAAACATATTATTGTAAAAGTCGGTTATATACCACAGAATAGCGTGTGTAGTTTATGTGGTGAAACAAACGAAATGATTAATCACACAAGTGATTGTAGTAAACAAGCCCAAAAAGAGTTTAAGACTAAACAGAAATGGGTGTGCAAGGTGAACTAGTGGGTATCGTGCAAGAAATTGAAATTTCGACGGACTACGAACTGGTATATGAATTAACCACAATGCTGTATATAGACCTACGACCCGGCCAGGCTATCAAAATAGGAAATGCACCTATGTAAATAATAGGTGCATCCGGTCGAGGAATAGCAGAGTGTAGTCTTGACCGTGGATGGGTTGAATTTGTGACGCGCACAAGAAGAAGGTGGGCTTTGAACTATTATATAACTGAGTGCACAGGAAATTCCATTAGTTTGGAGACCAGACCAGTTGGAGACAAGATGCGGTAGGGAAAGCCAGCACCCAGCAGAGAGAGCCCTCAGGCCCCCGATTAATCAGTTTGGAGACCAGACCAGTTTGAGACAAGATGTGGTAGAGAAAGCCAGCACCCAGCAGAGGGAACCCTCAGGCCACCGATTGATCAGTTTGGATATCGGATCAGTTGGAGACAAGATGCGGTAGAGAAAACCAGCACCCAGAGAGGCTGGGCCCCCAGGCCTCCGGTTGAGCAGCACAGGAAAATGGGAAAAAAACGCGGTTATGGCCTATACAGTGGGGTTCAATATGTTGCAGTTCTATTCGGTCTCCAATTCCCTCTCACACACAACCCTTTCAAATAAAGTGAGAGGTATATTTTTCTTAGAACTGTGTCGCTCGTCTTTATTATTTTGTCGTCTGCATATGAGTATACAACAATAATCCGCCTAAAAGAAGGAGATGAATAAAACTCTCTGGGGTTTTGAGATCATCTAATGTTGCATACAGGGAAGAACAACAATAGTGATGTATAAAAATATGAACTGCTTCTTTTCTTGCTTTTTTATTACCCTAAATGTACGTATGTGCAGAGTAAGAGTGAGTCAGAGATGGATGAAATGCACTGACACAGGGATGACAGTGCAGCTTTTCTTTGCCTTTTCTGCTTCGTTCCGGAGCCCTTTTAATCTTCGTGGTCACACGTCCCAATAACGTGTTGATTGTGGACTCGTCTCCAGTCAAGCATTCCAGCCATGCAACTTCCGCAGCACTTCCGCTGAGGAATACCTCTGTTCAGTTTACTTTACGGAACCGGTGCACCTCCTTTTACGCCGCGCAATTTATATGGCATTTCTACTGAGGTGTTGTCCCGTTTACTTAAGGAAAAAAAGTGCATCCCATTATGCCACAAATGCAACTTATGTGGTATGTCAAAGAAAGCTTCTGGTCGCTATTCAATTCTAATCTCAGCCAGAAAACAAGATCTGATGATAATTAACCAAAAAAATAAAAATGAGAATATATCTAGTAGTGGATTTTTTCGTTCTAGCGAAACACAAAGGGGAAATTAAAGAAAGCGAAAAAAAGAGACAACTATGTTGACCTTGTCCGTTTACAACGAAAGCTATTGAACATGAAGGTGGCAGTGATACTAATTGTAATTGTGGCACTTCAAACGTTACCCAGAGACTTGGAATGGTGCGTAGAAAAATTGGAAATCATAGAAAAATCGAGACCATTCAAACTAATGCATTGCTGAGATCAGCCAGAATACTAAATGTGTCCTGGTTACCTATGGTGACTTGCTGTCTCTCGATCTCCAGTGAAAGACCACCAGCTATCAGTGGTATAAAAAAAATTACAAGGACTATAATAATAATAATAACTAAATCGTTTTTAAAAGAAAACCAGGATAACACCATAATAATAACTGTCTAAACCACAGCACTGCCGAAATCAGCCGGAATGTTGAAAAGATTTAATCAGATATAAATTAAATCAACAATTTATTAGTAAAAAAATCTCTATAATAATAATAATAATAATAACAAAACCACGGATAAGAGAGAAACTCAGGCATATGCCCCCCCCCCCGCCAAAAGAAAATTGATGATGATGCACAAGGCCTAACACCAGAGAGATGATATGGATTTGATGTGTCATTAAAGAAAGATGAATAGGACATGTCAGACTTGACAATGGCGTAGATGCGACAATTCAATGACTCGAAGAATATGAAAATAGCAAAAAGAAAGACTGATCACTGCAGCCAATAATAGCAATATGAAAAGAAATATCTTTGGAATTAAAAGAAAAGAAAATCTCGGCAATAAAAAACAGGAAGAAAAACAACTGAATAGATATTTCAAGTAACAAGCAAAGGAAATTGCACATAAAATGACTTGGACTTAGCTAAGAAGAGGAAAACCGAGAAAAAAATCACTTAATAGAAGTAAAGAAATAATGACATAAGGACTACGTATGTCAAATAATAAGGGGATACAGCAAACTGGCATAAAAGTAATTCACTAATAATCATGACAGGGTGGGAATGGTGATCCACTGGGAATCGTGCAAGAGAATAAAATTTTGGGAGGCTGACAGATGATAGATGCACAAACCATAATGTGTCGTAGAAAATAAATGTCATGGAATTGTCTGGGTCGTTGAGTTACAAATTGAACACCAATTTCCGTCCAGAAGGCCCTACCTAGCGTTAAACAAAAAAAAAATGTTATTGAGCGGATTTAGCCTAACTTAAAAAGTTGTCGAACATAAAGTAGACTGTGCATATGCAATCGGTGCTCTGGGATAAGAGGTTCTTCTACATTATATGTATTTTCCAGTATCTCATGAATTTAGACTATTACTTGATTCGTTCCACATATTAGTCCTAAAACCAGAGGTTCCCGCGATTTCTTTATCTTGAAACAAGTATTGCATTGTTGACCAAACCATAAATGGATTATTTTATTAGCCATGTCACAATTTAGATGAAATAAGTTGTTGAAATGTAAAGAAATACATTAATTGCATAAAGATTATATGAATTCATGTGAATAAAGATTTTTCCTCAATATATACTGGAAACTTTTGCATCAAACGGCATTCCCATACACACGCTGTGTGTGTGTGTGTGTGTGTGTGTGTGTGTGTGTGTGTGTGCGCCTGCCTTTGTGTGTGTGTGTGTGTGTGTTTGTGTGTGTGTGTGTGTGTGTGTGTGTGTGTTGTAAGTAAAGGAACACTATGACTCGGATTTAAGATTTGATAAAATATTCATTGGCAAGTAACCACCAGTGCATAAAAGCGAAAAGGACAACCCGGCAATCAATTCGGTATTTCAAGTTCTCTAGCAACTTTGGGTTGTCAGATTTGAAAAGTGAGCACATTGTTTACGAATTCGAATACAGAATAAACCAGTGTTTTATAGCAGCGTAACTGGGATTTCCACGTTCACATAATAAACAGCCAGTTTGACCTGCGCCTCAAGAAAAACCTCTTCGAGCAACAGATGAAGAGTGGAAAATATACCTGTCCACAAAACGGCAACCGTCGTAAATTATGTAGATATTATAAAAAAAAAAACCCCCAAAAACCCCACTTATTTGATATATTTGTATGTATAACAGTTCTGATCAATCAGTCTGAATAAATCAAACATAGAAATCTATGTTCTAGAGGAAAGTTTAAGTAATCGTATCATTTTGTTTCCCTGTTGGAATAGAGGTATCTGTTTTTTTTTCAATATCCCATAAGGTATTGTCTTATTTTTCTGGACTACTTCTTACCTGAATAGTCAAACTTCAGCGACAATTACAAATCCCCGGTGATCCCCACACCAATCTTGAGTACTTTTATATTCCTCCAGTAATAGTTTGCTGTATTCGCTTATTATGTGCTTGGCTGTTTCATCTCTCAAACTCCGGCATTTGAGAGTTTCTTTATGTTTAAACAAAAGGTGTTTTTTTTTAAATGTCTCAGTCCCGTTATAAACCATCGCGGTTTTTTGGTCAAGTTGACGGCAGATATTCCAGAATTCTAGTGTAAGTGGAAAATATCAACCCGAAAATTTATCTGAAAAGTCTTCTCTCCATATTTGCTCGGTGGATTAATTTTTTTAACGTGGAAAAGAAAATCCGTGATATTGAAATTTTCACCCATGTATTATGAGAAAGGTAATACGCTAAAATTGATTCTATTAATTCCCATATTGGAATAATTGTAGATAGCGAAATGGAAATATTTTTTAATACGGATATCCTTCGAGATTTGAATGCTATCTAGTTAAATATGCTATCAGAGAAAACGCCAGATTTTATAAATTCATAAACAAAAACGACATTGTAAATGATAAAAAAGATGAATTTTAAAATAAAATATACTTCATTCTTTAAATCTCATTGAGTTTTAACTGATGAATTGATTGATTTTAACGTTATGCCAACTATATCTGATGTTTTTTTATGCCTAGTGTTTAGTCAATTATGCACATCACAAATTTATATTTTCACTTTTTATGTTGAGCAATTTCTTAATAGTTTTTCGTCTTTAATTATTATCATTTAATACAAATATTTTCATACAGTTTTTCATATATTCTTATATATTCTTATACTAATTTCATATATTCTTATATATTCTTATACTAATTATCTATATCAAATTTTTAAGTTTTAAGTAAATATTTCTATTTCTTAATAAGCGTTTATTTGCACACTCATAAGGGAGTAATAATTATCCTCAATTAACAATTATAGCTTCAAGTAATTATTCTTTTCCCATATTTACACATAGTTATATAGGAATCGAGTGTGCAAATCTAATAAAGATAATTTACAAAAGTGTCTATCTGACCTATATATGGTATTCTAACAGATACTACTACTCTAGAACATAGTGAACATTGGAGTAATTATGACCCCACAACTGAATTCTTATAACTAGATGCAATTTAATGACATTTACAAAATACCAGTTTTTTGGAGCGTGGATCTCACCCTACAGCAGATGATGCTGTCGGTGTAATATAACCCTAAAGACAAGACATCAATGACCATTGTTTAAAATGTATTTGTTTAAAAACGGTGGTGTATGTTTACTTTCGGCATGTCTTTATACACACACACACACACACACACACACACACACACACACACACACACACACACACACACATATATATATATATATATATATATATATATATATACTACCCACAAACATACATGCACACATATCCATACGCTAATGGATGCGCACATACACACATAGACCCTTATATATATACAACCCTTAATCACACACAAGCATACATACATACATACATACACACACACTCACACATACACACACACACACACACACACACACACACACACACACATATATATATATATATATATATATGAGCATGATTTAAACAAGGGTATGATGTGTATGAACGTGTGGATGATAATGCGTGCCTTAAGATTAATTAATTATGAAACGTTGATTTTTTTTTCTCATATCATAGCCACTCGCGTCAATGCACTAATCACAGGAAAGAAAAACAATTCTTTCATGTTTTTTCTCTTACTTCACAATAAACCTTGACGGTGACATGCGTTTTCATAAATAAAATCGGTTACAATAAATAATATAAATAAATGAACATTATGAACGTTTTTCAAATGTCTGAAAAAACTGACAAAATCTTGTTTGCAGGAGAAACATGGTATAAAAAATATTAGGAAATGCATTTGCAAAATTCAATCTTCAGTTGTTTTTTTTTTTTTTTCTCACATCTTTTATTTCTTCACATCTGATTTATTTTCTTTCGCCTTTCGTTTTTGGTTTTGTTTCATTATATTTTTCCTTTTGAATTTTCTCATAATTCTCCTCAAATTTTAAATATAATCTGCACTAAGTTTGACTTAGTTTGTAACAATTCTAACTAATATTGAATACTTCATAAGTTGATTATAATTTCATGTTAATTTTCAGAGCAGGAACACCCACCTGCTTTAGAAATTGATTAAAACATTTCAACAATTACATTGGATCAAGCATAAATGTCTGATACAGGCGGGAATTATGCAAGTATTGTTGTCAAGTTTCAGGACCCTGAGTCATTTTCTAAACTTGGTTTTCTCTGTTATAAAATCAATTAGATGGGAATAAAATTTATGAAGATTGTCAAATCCGCTTGTTTTCTAAGTCATCATTCTCTCTCTTCTCCCTCTTTCCCTCTCTCCCTCCTTTTTCTCTCCCCCTCCTCTCCCCCTCTCTTTTCCCACCGATGACATCGATAAAAAATGAATTAGTTATAAAAATAAGTAACAACCTTCTGTCAATAGTTTTGTAACTCGTAGATGAAATGCAAGATACGTATATTTCTAGAGAGCTAACTTCCTTTGTAAAGAAATAATATATTTATTCGCACATCAAGAATTATGCGTTCGAATTTATTAGTTTGATAAGAATCAAGAGATTCAGTAATGTGTAGCGCCAAACATTTAAGTTGGTGATTTTTTTTTCTCTTTTTTAGAAAGCTTTTATTTGAAATATAGTATTTTTTAAATTCTGCAAATATTATCTTATGCTTCAATATTATCACTAACAGATATCAGCAAATATGGCACGCAAAGCACCACACATATTCAAAACTTGGTTCATTTGTGGTGCATAGCTTCCAATGGTTTTCGTAATATGGTATTCAACACAAATGGCTCTTTGGTGTTCCATTATTTTACATAATTTAAAACGATTTCTATTCAAGGCAACTCGAACTCGACCTTGATGCATATTTGATCATTCCTCCTGGTATTCAAGCCCAGATGAAAATCAAATTTTTTTCTACTGGTTTTCAAGGCTGGCCAAATTTTACGAAACACAATTTTACTTGTTCTTTTTTTTAAATTTGCTTCTCGAGAGAGAACGTTAATCTTGAAAACATTTTATTCTATTTCACTTTATATTTCTTACTTTTTAAAGGGTTGTTAAATATTTTCTGGGGAAAAAACCGGATTGCCATTCCACAAAAACAACCGGAATATCTCTGTCATTATTTAGTTACTATTCCACCTGAAAGTATCACGTGTGCCATAAGGGTTACAGTCATAGAAATTAGACTGGGTGATCAAGTAAAAATCCTGTATGCCGCAATTTCGGTTTACTTTTTAAGAAAAGTGTAACACTATTTTTTTTCTTTAAAGCTATGGGGAAATAGTTGTGCAGACTGGGTTCTAACTTTGGTATGACAATCAGTCAATTTTGATTTTTAACTCAAACTACCTGTCGGTGAGACAAAGTGTCACATTGAATCAGACCGGGGATAGAGGATATTTAAATCAGGTCATTGATCATTCCTTGTTACTGGTTTAACCTAATACAGACTGTCATGTGTTATTTTGGGTTACCTTGCAGAGCATTGTAACCCTAAGAACTAGAACATGTTATGGGAGGAGAACAAATAAAGAACATCCCTCTTATCAATGTGTGCATAAGGTTACATATTTAAGATTTAATACCGGAACGGATATCGGAGAAAAGAGGAAAGAAAAGATCTTTCAAGAAATTAATAGGATACATACAGATTTAACGTGCATGGCATTGGAAAATCTCGTCCGTTCATTCATTTCTACTGGCATTACTTACCTACAAAAAACAAAGAAGAAACAAAAGAACATATAAGAAATATAGAGAGGAAAATACAATATTTTTATGATAACATTTGTAATCCAACCTTCTTTTTATCAGACACATATTTCTCGAAAAAGTTTTATTTGCTGGCAATATTTGTTGGTGTTTATATTGATGCTATTTACTGTCTTAATTCCTCTTGTCCAAATTACTTTTAATCTGACAAAACTTTGAATGAAATGATTTATTCTCATATAATAAGTACACAATATCAACACATTGTAAACAGCAGTAGGTTATTAGCATAATTAAGCAGAAAGTATTTTGATTTCGTGATAAACATTTTAAAATTATTCAACCCAATAAATCGGAAAATGCAACAAAAATCACTGTGTTTCTGGACCATTAATTGAAAGGTTTTTTACACACACACACACACACACACACACACACACACACACACACACACACACACACACACACACACACATGTATATATATATATATATATAACTTGTGGATTAAGTTCTGGACTGAATATTGAACTAAGTGATTCAAAGTAATGCTATCTCTACTTTTAGACACACTTTTGGGTAAGGTATGAACCTCCTTATCCCTCTGCCTCGGTCGGCTGGGGCTGCAGAAGACACCGACTGCATCTCTTTAGAGGGGTAAGACTCTCCCAACGAGTGTCCTGGTTATGACACTAAACAATCTGATGGTGAGGCCCCAGTAATACTAGAGTTTTAGTGAATGTCGAATAACCTTTTATTGCCATTTCTTCCAGAGTAGTAGCGACTGAGATGTTCCTATCTATGGGTATAATAGAATTAAACAGAGTACATATGCTAAACTGAATTGTTTGAAATAGAATTGTTTTTGACATTTAAATTGTACTAATGTTAAACTGAATTCTATGAAATTGAACCGTTTATACGTATTTTTATCCTTAAGGGTTTTCGGACTATTTCCACAACGTTTCGGCTGATATGTCTTCCAGCCTTCTTCAGGTGTTTGTCGAACACGGGACCCTTCGAACTACGTCCTTTATTGAATCCATAGTCATCGCCTCTTCTGATTTCGTTAGCCATAACCGGGTACAAGTGTTAAGTATTCCTGCAGTCAGGATTAAACCTGCAACCTCCAGATGACTGTCTCCTTAGAAGCTTAGGGAACCAACGCCAATAACCTGCAACCTCCACATGATTGTCTCCTTAGAAGCTTAGGGAACCAACGCCTCTAACCGTTACGCCATGTGTCCTGCTGGGCAATTCAGAGTGAATTTATGGTACCGATAAACTTAATGTTCTTACTTGACAAGAATTTCTACTATTATGTATGATTTTTACCTGTGCTCATATGCAGATTTTTTTTTATAAGTCCCAGAAATTATCTTTGATTAAGAAAAACATTTAAATTATAGGACTTTACACTCCTATAAATTATTTTGGGCGGTATGCCACTTGTTCCCACAAAGATGGCGGACGCTCAATATTCAGTCTCGGGAAACCATTGGCCAGGAGGACCACGTGACATGTTTAAAACTAGGTCCGCGCGTAAATTCAAGTCCTGCGTTTTTGAGCCACCTACAAGACGCGTATTTTCTATAAATACGTCGTCTTCAAACACCCTTGTTCTCTTTTGCCAAATTTCTTCGTAGCAGCAACACACTCCCTTCAGCGTAAATCAACAGGAGAGAAAAGCAATACCATGAATGAGCCTCGCAGAGATTCATATACAAGGACTATGAGACGCTTTTCAGTCTCAATGAAACTGCCCGTTTCTAACCATAAAAAAGGACATTTTAAACATGTAATTCTTTTATAGCTTAGTTGTGTTAGACACACACACACACACTCACACTCACACATATACACACACTGTTATTTTGTTAGTAGAGTTAGTAATATTTTTTATGTATCAATGTAAGATTTAATTGTTGTAGAATATAAATTTGTTTTTTGTTCGTCGCCTTGTTTTAAATGTTCATTTTGTCCGCGCCGTTTTACAACTTTTATTTGTTTCATATCTTCACTCATTTATTTCACTGGCTTCCTTCATTTAATACTTTATCCATGTGCCTATATTATGCCCTATTCCACCTTTATTCTAAACAAAACACTCTATATCAAACCTCAACATAATATTGTGGGGAAGCATAAATAAATAAATACTCTAAATACAGGTTCATTCTCCTACAAATTCTTATAAAAACCGTTGAAATAAGATTTTGAAGCTCTCACTTTGAAAGAAGACAAAATTCGTGTTGACTTTTGGCTTTAAAATTGTTAGTGAATTAAGTTCAAAGGATGTAAGAATTATGGGATGCTCATTAACTCCCTGAAACCGACACCTTCCGATACTAATCAACAAAGAGACAAAAAACGTCATATATTCATTTGCACTAACATCTACAAATCTATTTATATTTACTAAAAATGTATTCACAAATTTTCATGCATTTTTTTCCAACTATAAATCCCTTCCTCACATTCAGTATTAATCGAGAATGTTTCCAAGATCTCATAAAAAGTAACCAACAGTTTCTGAAAAATCGACGTCAATAATAACAAATTCCAAGGAAATGCACGTTCTAAGAAGAGTAAACTTATTTGTTAATGAGTCACAGCATTTAGAGCGCACAGTAAATGCAAACGTGATTTTCGAAAGCAGAATTTCGAGGTGTTACTTATTGATCTACAACACGACCTGACCTGCAATCGTGTGTACCTATCAAAAGCTGGATTTGCTAATCGCACACTAGCTGGTTTTGTTAACCACATATGAACCTGTGAATGTAGAGAGTCTCAATCTGTATGCAACTTTCGTTTCCCTGGCCTTGAAAAACAAGAAAGAAAATATGCTTGACCAATTTACTGCAAGTTATATGAGTCATTCAGTGGTTTTGCTTGGTACATGTAAAAGCATTAGAAATAGTCATCTACTGTAGTTTGCTACAGATTATACAAATGGCGCCTAAGAATCGACAGGAGAGAAGTTAGCGTGTTTATTGAGCTGAGGTCACATGATTGTGCAATACAAGAATCTTCATAAGAGAGATTACCAATTTCTGAATAAAAATGGGAATCTCTTACTGTCTGTCTGTCTGTCTCTCTCTCCCTCTCTCTCTCTCTCTCTCTCTCACACACACACACACACACACACTGATACATATATAAAATTAGAAACGTGACTATATTATCATAATTAAAAACATTCATTAAACTTGACGTGATGCGGAACCACTTCAAATGAATGTTTTGTGTAGCTTGTGATTTCTAATACCGAGAAATTCAAAATATACAGAAAAATATATAGGTTTGTAACTGAATGACTATAGAGATATATACTCCCCTACCCCCGTGGGGTTGAGTTCTCTGGCGAATGAAGTAATTCGTGTTGCCTTTAGCGTTTATTGCAAGTCTCTTCATACATATAAATTGAGGTCTCGGCAGCCGTTGAACGGGTGTATGTAATCAATAGTTATTGTGATCCATAACCGTTTAAAATTTACTTCGCAGCTAATGGCTCCTCGTAGCTGAAGGGTTAGAGGCTTTGCTTGGCGTTTGAGTCAACCAGGTTTCGATCCCGGCTACGGGAAGCTAATATTTCAAGCCACACTGATGAGTTCTGATAGAACGACACAGATCTGTCTGTGGATGACTATATATATATATAGTTATGCTCCCCCTACACCCCGTGGATTTGAGCCTCTAACGAAGGAATTACTGATTGCCCCTCGTGTAATTCAAAGCTCTTCGAATGAATTGAGCACTCAAGAGTTGTTACGCGTATATATATAAATAAAACAAAAGTAACACGTATGTGTTAAAATCCCTTCGCTTACGCTGAGTTTCCTCGTGGCAATGCGGTAGAATCTTTACCTGGCATAAAAGTCAGCCTGGATTCGATCCCAGCTGAGAGCAACTTGCGTTTCTAGCTACCCTAAAGATGTACATTTTTATTTTTTAAGTTGAGAAATTACATTGACAATTGAATTACCATGACCAGAAAATCGGGCGAACATACGGAAACACTGAACAGCTGTTTCGACCTTATCAGGTCTCTTCAGCAGTGTGTACCGTGATCTTTACCAGCGGAGATCGAACCAGCAACGACAGATTACAGTACCGAAAATCGACAACTGAGCCAGGAGTCCCTATAGCGCAAAAGTGACGCCAACTGTCCATATTGCACACCAGTGACGCCAAATTAACTTGCCATGGTAATGGCGCGGCCAATTAACTTGAATGTGTCTGGCAAGTTACATCCATACTCTTTACAGGGCACACGGTCACAAATGCTAAATATTTGTGATACAAAGAAACAGTCTGTCTGGAGATGACAATATATATATATATATAGAGAGAGAGAGGGAGAGAGAGGAAGTTCGTTCAATGGAGAAGATTAATATTTTGCCCAAGGAAGTGGTAATAGTAATCACTATTTAATAGAAAAACCTTTTTCAAGGAAATAAATCGTGATATGACCTTCCATATCCCAGAAATCTGTCAACATAACCTTCTTTACTGACTATTGCACTTCGAACCCTTAATTTACCGATTATTCAGTGTGTTTCCACCTCATGACCTGCCTTTTTGACTCAGGCTCGTAGTATCAAGTTCGTTTTTGCCCATTTACAAATTTTTTTTGGAGAGAAACATGCTTTTCAGTACATATTACACTTTCTTTTATGAAAAGCCTGGAATCACTTTGATTTTCCACCATTTTGAATAGCCTCAAAACAAATATATTTGCAAGATTATAATAATTTATGCAATATACCAATTTCAAACATTGCCGAGTATACATTATGTAAAACATTCTGAAAAAATGTTTTTACCTTTTGTAAAAAATTCTTCTCATATACTGAATTTGCAAGATTATAATAATTTATGCAATAAACCAATTTCAAACATTGCCGAGTATACATTATGTAAAACATTCTGAAAAAATGTTTTTACCTTTTGTAAGAAATTCTTCTCATATACTGAATGACACACGTATATATATATATATATATATATATATATATATATATATATATATATATGATAGATTTTCTTTCTATGCATAGCTATGTTCATTTACACAAATATTCAAATGTAATGAACATACGTGGATACAAACTTATGCATGAGTTTCTCTCTCTCTCTCTCTCTCTCTCTCTCTCTCTCTCTCTCTCTCTCTCTTTCTCTCTCTCTCTCCCTTTCTCTTGATGTCGATACATAAAATATATTCAGATATTTCCTTTGTTAAAATGAAAAACATATCCTCCATTTTTACCATCCAGTGAAAAATGATATAGGTATGTGCGTATATCAGTTTGTATTTGTGTGTGTATGTGTGTGTGTGTCTTTGTGTGTGTGTGTGTGTGTGTGTGTGTGTGTGTGTGTGTGTGTGTGATTGTTTATGAGAAAAGATAATATACACAAAAAACGTTGCTAATTTTGTAGTAAATTCAGTAAACCTGACCGGTTTTGACTTAAGACCTCATCAAAGGATGTTCATTTAATGATTGTTTTATATAACGTTTAAAAGGCTTCTGAATGTTTGTGGTGTTCCCATGTTTTGAACTTTCTTTAAATGACTTAACCATTCTAATCTCTTATGTGGAAGTTATTTTTTTTTTTTGTAAAATCAATCTATAAAAAGGAATGCATTTTTCAACAATGATTTTTAAAGTTTTACAATTCCTATTATGAATGAGTGTTAGCGTTTGGTGATTAAATCATTAATATTAGGATTTTATTTTTTAGCGGTAGTTATTGGTTGTTGAATACCTTACAGTAATATTTAGTTGACATAATATCTATATATCTTCATTAGTTTCTTGTATTGATGGAGAACATGATATATTTTTGGTCAGAATTCTACAATAATAGCATTAAGGACGTTATTTAATTATATCAATTAATTATTTTATTTGTAGTAAGAAATTGTAATTAGTTAAAATCTTTGAATTGAAGTGTAAGTCGCATGCAAGGGTCAAATGGTGCACTGTGTGTCGTGAGACGAGAATGAGTTTATCATAACAAAAATTCAGTTTAAAAAATATGTGGGGAGACAGGATGTTAAAAGTAAACAAATTGAATGAATGTCGAATGACTTAGGATAAGATGATGTATAACTAAAAGTTAATAACACGTGTTCTTATCATCATTAGACGATAAGATAATATATTACATAAGCAGGGAGATTTTTGATTGTCAGTTAAGTTAGTTGAGTTCAGAACTCAGTCGGAGATAGTAGGCTAGATCAGATAGCGATGAGACGAGCGGGATGAAGGAAAGCGAAATCGGTATTTTTGTTTCGTCAAACACCCCCGAATCTCATAGCGTTTCTATGGGACACAAATACTTCTTCAGTATCTTCTTTTCTTGTTTCGTTTCTGACAACTGAAAAAACCGTTGTGGTAATAAATTTTTGTGTCTAAATAAATAACGGATCCGTCTTTTATTTGAGAAAGGTAACAAACACTTATTGATGATCGAGATGGTGCCATGGAGTTACACTACTCTCTTTCTCTCTCTCTCTCTCTATATATATATATATATATATATGTGTGTATATATATATATATATATATATTAATCCATCTTAAAAATTCACTTAATTCTACGTAAATCAAATAAAACGGGGCTTTTTCTCGATATATATATATATATATATATATATATATATAATTGAAAAATCTCAACAAACCGTCATTTGGCAATTCTAAATTCATTTCACTTAGCAACTCAAAGAAAGAAACTAACATCTTCAGATAAACATTGTGTGATGGCTATCTGAAGAGGTCGGTTATTGTTATGGGGACATATCCTGCCATACTCCAAAGATGGACTCGTCCAACGTAAACATATTCTCCGAGCTTAGCTCGCTCGGGGAAGACAACTTCTCGTTTCTTTCGAGACATTAACAGACGGACTGCAAGCCGAGAACGGCTAGTACTTCCTTTGTGACTTCCTTTTTCTGCAAATACAATAACGTTCACCTATCACCCGCTGTTTGATCTATTCTTCCACCGGTCTTATCTGAAGACCACAACAGTTATTCTTATTGTATTGTTGAAAAAAATTAGAGTTTGTTTAGTTTTTTCAATTAAATGGAAATTTGTTCTGCAATAAATCTATAGAACAGCAATAAACAACACTCACCTTTACAAAGACAAAAGTAACATGGCTGCCTCCTTGGAAAAGCTAGCCAGCTAAAGCTCACCTCTTTTATTGAAGAGTGCATGAGCAGCATGTGGAGCAGCATGTGGATTGGCTCACTTTACAAGAATGGACCTATCCAACACATTTGCATGAGTGGTGTCCATTCATCTACTTATTCTCAAACAAATTACTCAGAGGTGTTTTTAGACAACACTCTACTTAAGTTAACCAATATTCTACAAAATCAATAAACTAATTTTCGTACATTAAGTACTTCTGGATATTTGTAAGAATCCACTAATATATTCTCAAATAGAGTCTTTTCCAACTCATCTTTTTTTAAATATTTCATATATATATATATATATACAGAAAGACTTTTTCGTTGTATCACAAATATTTAGCGTAGCTGACCGTGTGCTCTGTAAAGAGTACGGAAGTAACTTGCTAGACACAAGATAGAAAAGCAGCAATAAGAGAAGTCCTTGCAGGAAAAGAGTACTGACAGCCTATATAGCAGAGCAGCTATACACTTTTCATTATTTGAATAAGTGACACAATAAGTCCGTTACTTATGTTTCATGTGTTTATCAAAAACCTTCAGACGGGCGTGTAGTCAAAGGTGCCTGTCTACTTTCCATATATAGAGTAATGTTTAGTCATATTATTTGCTGCTGTTGTTTAAGACATTAAGAACACGTTACATTCAAACGAAAAAAGTTCCTTGGCAATCTAAAAGAGAGGAGACTAAATTATGGGATTGAACAAGATCAGATGATAGATGACATAAGCAAAAATTGTTCATATTTATACACTTTGATATTAATTCGCTTCTTTTGATAAGCATATTGATCCAAACATTTTCCTAATATGGTAGTAAAAGCAGCAACTACAGCTCTGTAAACTTAAAACTCACTGAAACTATGTGATGTTAAAATGTTATAAATATAGTATATCTCAGAATTCAAGTTTCACGACTCCAAGTATCTGAAGAGCCTTACACTTGAGCTAACCCGACGATCTGCTGAACCCCCACCTGACAGTTTATATATATAAAGAGAAAGAGAGAAAGAGAGATGTGCGTGTTTGCGTGTATATATATATATATATATATATATATATATATATATATAAACGAGGATCATTAAATAAGTTTCCAGACTTTTTTGTGTGGGCACTTTTATTGATAGTACACACATGAAACTCTAGTCCCCTTCGAAGTAATCTCCTTCGGCTGCAATGCACTTCTTGAAGGCCCCACGGAAGTCCTCTTGTGTGAGGGTGTCAATGACCTTCGTCACAGCCTCTTTCATCTCCTCAATTGTCTCATAACTACAGCCTTTGAGCTTAGGGATTAACTAAAAGTCACTGAGAGCAAGGTCTGGACTATAGGGAGGCTAAGGAACTGTCTTGATGCCCCTCTTGGTCAAAAAGTCTGTGACAAGGATGGTGCGTTGGCCTAGTGGAAATGCCACTGGCCCGATTTGAAGATTGTTGGCCTCTTCCGACGGAATCTCTACCTGAACTCCTTTAAAACCTTAACATAATAACCCTAACCCTAAACTTTTGGCCAATCAACTCTGGTGTATTGACTTCTTTACTCCTCACAAACCCCTCATCATCCGTTACAGACTCCCTGCCTTCCTTGAATCTCTTATGTCTCTCAAAACTGATCCTCGATTTATGCAAGATGATTCAAAAGCAGTCTGTAGCATCCCATGCGTTTCTGTGGCATTTTTCAAAGTTTAAATCAGAATTTTATTGCATATCGTTCTTCTAAAGTGTCCTCTCGTCCAGACTGCATTTTTAAAAATTCACTAGCTGTGACAATTAGGCTTTAGTTGGGTGTATTCAAATTCCTGCTGTAGCTGTTCATTTGAACCTGAAATCATAACATTGGTCATTCATCTCATACGTTGTATAGCAATAACATACTGAAATTTGAAGAGTCTACGACAATTTTAAATGTCTGTACAAAAAATGTATGGAAACCTATTGAATGTTCCACACACACACACACACACACACACACATATATATATATATATATAATGGATATTGGAGGCATTGTAAAAATGTTTTGTGTATTTTTTAATTAAATGATTGCCGAACTAATAAAAAGAAGAAATATATCAGTCATTTACAAAGTTAACTTTATTTATTTGTACTGTATTCTTTCAAGAAATCATCAACATAGTTAGACTCTTGATTTCGTAAAATAGCACATCATGCAATACTTTGCCATACTGGTGGTGAATTCAGTTGCTCTTTGTGACCTTATTGTGCCGAATAATCGCTTTAGTGCTTTGCCATCAATTATCACTGATTAGGCCGGCCATCTCTTCACGTTAATGGCATTGTATTCAATGTTGACTTCCTCTAGTCTAACAGATTCAGGTTGTTGCTATGATAACCAATCCAACACCGTCATATATGAATGTGTACATAATAATCTTATCTAATAATTTAAGAGAAGACTTAATTTCCATAATTACCTCAATTTAAACCAATAGAACCATAACATTTCCAAACATACAATTTCATTTCATTATTCAGTCTTTTCTATGTAAAATTATTGCTTTAATGATGATATGTGGCTAATAATCTCCATCTTGAATTTCACAAATCTAACTTTACTATAAGATTCAAAGATATTAAATTTTGATTCTTCTCTTCAAATAACATCAAACTATAAAAGAAAACTTCAATTCTTACATTTCGTGACAAACTGAACTTTCCTTTTCTTTAAGAAATGTAAACATTTTTGCAGATTGAATGTTTTATGGGGCGCTAATGTCAGATGATTTTCCAGTGGCTCCATTTAATTTCAGTTCGTTTTCTTTGTGACTTAATTTTTTATGAACAAGATATTTTTTCCAATTCTCGAAGTCTATTTATTTCGTTGTATTACTCTGTTTACCAAATATACGCAATTCAATTTGATTTTAGATGCCTTGAAAATATTCATAGTTTTGTAATTCAAATATCATACAATTAAAACGGATATAATTATCATCAAGTCGAGTCGACAATACGAATTCTATTGACTGTCGCACTATCATTCCCTGGCGGTGATCACTCTTGCTATGTTCTTTAGACGGCATCCAGTGTCGCAACAGAGCTCATGAATATAGGTTTTTGCAAGTCAGTTAACATTGGTGGTTACTTATGAAGAAGACCTCTGGAGAAAGTAACAAGTTTGTCTTTACCTCTCAAGCAGTGCCCAGAATATTTTCCTCGTCTTCCTTTGATGGTGTTTAGTGGTGTGCTGCTTCTAGGATTTTTCAAAACATAATGTAGCATCCATAAAAAAATCCTATCAAGTTCCTTCTACAAGGATTTTGCAAGTATCTAAGTGGTGCAACCATACAGCAGTATGAAAGAATCCTAGTTTTATTTTATCGCAGATATTAGATTTCCATAAAGACGTTCACCTGTCAAAAGCAATCCATGTTTACCAATGCATATACAGACATCGTTTTAAGTAGATGAGATATTGCTACCCAGGTATACGAATTAGTCTATTAATTTCAGTGGCTTCCCATTTAATTAGGATATGGCCCCATCTTCATCAAAGTACATGAACTCTGATTTTGTTTTTTATTGAAACGTGTGGATCTTTTTCGGGTCTATGCAGAAAAGATTCGGTTTGAGTGAGCCTATTTAAAAGAAGCGGGAAATCATCTACCAATTCTGCAGAAGTTGTAGTTTTGGTGGGATATCGTCTGATTCTTGCCTTTTTCTAATGTGAAAACATTTTCTTTCATTCGATCTATTGACGTTTATAGATGATAATCCAGATAGATTGATAATAGAAATGGTGCCGATGTATCTCCTTGCGACAACGTCAAGAAATCAATGTCACCATTACGTGAGCGAAACTTTGTGTCTTTGTTGTATTTAATTAAAGCTGTAACATTTTCTTTAGGAAAACAATACGCTAGAAGTATTTGTTCTATCTTTCCTCTTTGTATGGAATAGTATGTCTAGGAGAAATCTACAAACAAGTGTATTACCACGAGATTTATTTAACTTAATCCTTCCATAATAGACGAATAATCAAATTCTGTGAAGTTGAGAATCGATTTTTCCAAAAGCTGTTCTAATTTTTCCGAATAACTAACTTAAATTCAGGTTTGATACAATTCAGAAGTAGGGCATTATAAAATTTAGCTGCAAGAACAGCTTGGTTTATACCTCAATCATTCTTAATGATTCCGAGGTCGTCTTTCTGTGAAAAAAGAAGGATGCAGCCTTTCGTTTATTTCTCTAATATGAATCGGTTCTATACGGTGCTGTCTAATCGAAGTATTTTATAACTTTGGGATTTATCATCATCAAACTCTACACCCTACAACATTGAAACTCGGAAACTTAAAATATGGATATGTATTATCACTCCCAGTGAAAGTTAACTTTGTCCTCACAGAGACATATTTGTTCAATCACTGATATCAAGCAATTCTAATCATAAAAAAAGAAATATATATATATATATATATATATATATATATATATATATATATGTTAGTTTTGTTTAACGGCAAATCAACCTTGCTGGGTTATTCAATACCAATGCTATGCTTATAGAATAGCGTGATTGTAGTTCGAATTCGCTTATTACGATGTTGCAGTCAAGCAAGTTAGCGACCACACCACAGCGACGTCTCCTATATATGATTATATATATATATATATATATATATATATATATATATATATATATATATATAAAGCATTTTCATCTTAGCATTTTTGGGGTTTGAAAAATAAAGGTTTGACCCCTGAGATTCAATGGTCCATACTGAAAAAGTCGAATACTCCAAAATGCTTTGATAGTATATGTAATCTGTGCCTATAAGAAAAAATACAAATAATGATATACCCAGACCCTGAAAAATTATCAAATCAGCGATAGGAATAATTAGCTAGATGTAGACATAGGAATAAATTTAAACTATAGATTAATATCATAGACAATGTTTAATTAATCAAAACATAGGATTATTTTGAGATTTGAGGTGAAATGTATTAGTTAAAAGAAAATAAAAAGATGAGAACATAACATGTGATGTGTACGTACTCTTCAATGGAAATGTAACTGAATTAATTGGCACGAATATAAATTTAGAATTTTAGATTTTAATTTTAAATTTTGAATTTAATTTAAGATAAGTATTACAGTATCCTTACGTAAGGTTATTAAGGAATGTTGTACTTCCCTAAATTATTATAAAATCTGGAGTTTTAAGTTGAAATGTATTTAGAATTTAAAAATTAAAAAATAATAATTTACTGTGATTCCTACCGGGGATAAAAATTAAAAAGATAAAAACTGGAAGTGGGCAAAATGGGGAGGAAACTCTTCACCCCACTTCTACCCGTTTCCACCCTTCCTCCCTGTGTCTATTCTGAATGTAATTATTTTATCCATTTGATCTGAAGAAGTCCTGTTATTTTTGGTGTTATTGATTCATATCAATACCCATAACAGGATGGGAATAAATTTATAATAAATCTTCACAAATGTGACCGTTTTTTTTTTCGTATATATAAGTGATGGTGCAACGGGGTAATTTGTTTTTTGACTGTGACAGTCTGGGTAGATAATTGGAGCTCGGTGGCACCAAAGAGTATTGGGCTTCATCAGAGATTTGACCAGCTAGAGGTGGATTAATTTCAGTGAGACAGTCAAAAACTAAACGAGCCCCAACCACCATCATTCAAACCTATATCTATAACCCTCTTTGTTTTTCCCTTATCTAGCTCTTGTCTTTAGACGCTTTTCATCCCTTTATAGATTTTTACATTGTCCATTAGTTATTTTTACTCAATTGCCAAAATGTAGAAAAACGCAAAAAATATTTAGTCCGGTGAAGTTCTTTTAAAAATAAAGAACGAAATATTACCACTAAACTCGATGTAAGTGTTTGATTTATCCCCCTTTTCCACTTATTTTCATCATCTCGTCAGATTTACCAAAATCTACCATTTCTCTCTCACTCTCTCTCTCTCTCTCTATATATATATATATATATATATATAAGTTGTCGGATGTGGAACATGGTCTTAATAACGATTAAATCAAAACGAATAGAAAACTAAGGCACCTTTTGACCCACGCTTCTTCAAAAGTCAATCGACGGTATTTACAAATGAAAAGGATAAGGTTTAAAAAATAAAAGAATCTTAAATTTGGGATTAGACAAGAAAAATTCATGATACCCCAGATCAGATAAAAGACTCCCGAAATGTTTCTGAGTTGTGTTTAAAATTTCTGTCTACACAGAGTCGGACGTTGAGTATTAATCATAATATCTTCCAAGATGTTGAGGTGGAACTAAGTCTGAGCCCTGAACAGAAAACTCTTCTGAATAATTAACTCTGTATGCATTTGTATTTAACAATGTACGTCATGTATACGCAAATTACATCGTTCCATTGACACAGATGATCTTCTTTCGTTTTATATTTCTAGTCTGTTAACAAACATATCCTTTGATAAAACTATTTGTATGTATGCTGACCATTTATATCGTAGCCCTTTCAAACCTTCTCCCTTTCTGGAGAATATTTTTGTTGAGCTGATGCAGATGAAAACTAAATCTCTTTCTTTGAGTCTCAATAATATGTACCGACGGGTTGACGGAATATAAATGAATAGAGCTTTCATCACTCTTATGGCTAATATCTTTACAGTGTTCTAGGAGAAACAACTTTTTGATAAGTTTTCTATACCATACTGTTACATCCGTTATGTTGATGATGATGATGCCTTTGCTTCCATTATATCGCATAACGAGACGATTTGATATTTTTTGCATATGAACTATCTCCACATATCATAAAAATTTACAGATGGTTGGAGAACATGAAAATATGTTGCCTTTTTTAAAGGTTTTGATCAAGAAAACTCCCACTTCTTTGGTAACTACCGTAAACAGAAAACTCACTTTTATCGGGTTATATATGAGTTGAGTTACCTTTTCCCTCAAATCCCGGAAGATGACCTAATTGAAAAGCCTTACACAACATGCAACGATGAATTGCTGGGAGAGTAAATTGAATAATGAACTCAAGAAGATCACTGAGGTTTTCCTTGAAAAGGGCTACCCAAAACGTATTGTTCTGAGTAATATTGAATTTACAATCTCTAAATGTCATGATACTAAAATGTTAACCTCTCTTCCAAAGTGTTTTCTTTTTATCAAAATACCATGGATCGTATCTTGTTGACAGTTTTTGCTGATAAGATTTCTTCGTCAGTAATGTAGTTTAAATTCTATCGTAGCGCGAAACATCTTTACTAGTAGGAGTTCATTGCCCGAAATTCGTTTGGATATTTGGCCTAACCTCCAACAAAACCTAGTTATTTATCACTTCAAATGCCAGTGTGTAAATTATCCAACCATTAGAGATGAGGATTGCCCAACAGATCCTGGGTTTCATCCGTAGGCATGCACCAATAACATCATTTGAGCATTCGTAGACACATGCGTTAACTATTGGAGGGAACTTGTTGATAATAAATGCATGTTTAGTCAATTATTCAGATGAGTTATTTCTTATTTTGCAACAGGCATCGACTAAACATCACGTCAACATCTTAGAATCTTGTGTGATTTATACACAACATCCAATTCTGTGTTGACAGAGAAAAGCTCAAACACAAATTACATCAATTTTGAGAGACATTGACTTGGTTTGAGTATTACTATTTTTCTTCTTTTCCTATTTTCTCATTTACTTCATTTGTAAATTCCAGAAGTTGTTTTCTGGGGATGTTTTGTTTAAATCGATTTTAATCGTTCTTAAAATCATGTTCCTCATTTTACAATTCATTTTACCGTAGTATTGTATAAGAAATTTATCCCCTCGTCTCCCTCCCTCCCCCTCTCTCTCTCTCTCTTACACACACTCTTTCTGTCTCTATCTGCCTCTGTCTCTGTGTCTCTCTCTCTCTGGGTTTCTGTGTGTCTCTCTCTCCCCGGAAGACGATAGCGTATATGTAAAAATATATGTGTAAAAAATTATTTTGCTTACGTTAAGATTAACGATAGCTCTGGGATAAGATATCTAACTGAAGTAAACTCAGCCGAGTTTCGATCCCATCTTGAAGCATCTCACGTGTCTATCTATACGAAAGAGTTGTAATACAATGAAACAGTCGGTCGATAACAATATATATATATATATATATATATATATATGGGTCTCTTTAATCATCAGAAAAATGTCTTTGTTATAATAAAAGACAATGTCAATATAATGCTACAGAAGACAGATAGACAGACAGATAAGAAAAAAGCGAATAATTAGAATAGACTATATAATCCTTTTTTACTCAGTCACTTTCTCTTTTCATGATAAATTTCACTACTTTTGTCGTCTTCTTTCACGGCATTACTTTTTCTTTATTCCTTTTCTCTTTTGAAATTTATTTAAAACCAACTTATTCATCTTCGGTTTATTTACTTCGATGCTTTATTTTTATTGGTTGATAGTAAATGGATCCAGTTTCTACACGTCTGATGATATCATTCTGAACACTTATAAAAACAAAAATGTTTATGTACATATAAATTATTCTGTCAGTTATACGAGAAAGAAAATGAGTTGAAATAAAATATTTTTCTCTTGAATATTTTGCATCATGCCTGAGGTTTTATATTATAAAACAAAAATTGATTGAGCATCGATGGGGATTGTTGTTTTAACAAATGAACTCATTTGATTTGTTTTATCTTTCATGAATATAATCACCCAATCTAAATCGATTTAATATATGAGCGATGATAAATGTGTAGCTATTAAAAACAACGCACTCTCTCTCTATTCAGCTACTTACTCTCAGCCAATCCGTCCCGGGATTCCTAGTTCAAGGCATACTTGGTACGTTAACAACATTATAATTTGACACGTATGAAGCCTTACGGGTGTATGATACTCTCGTTCAATGATCAATCATGATTAGTAGGAATAATAATACAAAAAGAAAAAAAATGAAATTTTCTGCTTAGATTCAGCGATTTTATAAAAGTTTTCTTTCGCTTCAGGTTGCTTGATGATAAGGTCGAATTGCCCTTGCTTCAAAAGAACATGATCAGATCATTATAGTTAATAACAATAGAATAGTTAATACTGGATTTCTTTTATTTTAATTTTTTTCCTTTGCTTATTTCCGGCTTATTTTTTTTTCTCAAACTCAATATCTTATTACGTTTTCTTGAAAACTCGCTAGCGAAATCTGATCACAAATATAAATGTCTCAGATATAAGTCTTCGCGGATTTTCACTTTTGGGCGAAGTGGTTTTAAACAGTACTCTGATAGCAGAGATCTATTTATTTCGCTTCTAAATATTCTACGATCTCTAAAGGTCTTCGATTTCAGGTTAGAAAGTTATTGGCCCGTTGGGTGCTATTTTGGAAAGCAATTCTGTTGACTTAGAAAGCAACTGTGGGAATTAAATAACGTACGAGTCAATGATTTTAAACCGCATCCGAAGGTCATGCAAGACCACCATCACAATAATTCAGACCATTCGGAGATCCTATGGAACACAAAACTGAATAATATAAAAGTGTGTTTGTGTGTGGAACATCTATGAGATATTGGTAAAATATCATAATAGAATACTATATGAAAAAAAATATTTATGAAACAAAACTTAATGAATTCTTATAATTTCAATCTTCAACAGATGAACACTATTTAAGAATTCGTTCCGGCCTAACATGCCACGTGGGAAAAATATCTTTGTATTTCTTTCTGGTGTGTGAATACATTGCAACGCACTACTAACTTGTTTAGAAAATCTGCAATAATTTGGAACATGGTCACAACATGTTGTTAATACCTTTGTTGGTTTTTGTTTAGTTTTATTTCTTGCTAGTTAAAATGCAAAATAAAACACTTTGTGTAAATGCAATACTCCAAATAAAAACAAAGAAAAAGACGTACTAGTCTCTTTGAAAACTAAAAACTGACAAAACGCAGAATATTGCAAATGGAAATAACAGAACAATCAAGAAATAACAAGAAGGAGAAATCCCAAAGCACATTAAAAATGAGGGAAAGATAGAACGCTGTATTAAAACAAACAAACAAACACACACACACACACACACACACACACACACACACACACACACACACACATAAACCCTGAAATAATTAAAATAGTTAACATGCAAGAAATCGAGATTTCATCCCTTTTGGTATTAATTGATATTCTGGCAATGATAGGCGTTATTCGAATAAGAAAAAAAAAAACATATTGTCAGCCGGGAACGAAGTTTAGCGGAATAAACAAAGGAATGAATTACACGGAGGACTGACTTAAGTTCAAGAATGCCATAACATTGAGTTGGTGAGACGTAACAATGGAGGTGAAATGTCCGAATCTGTCGAAGGCAGATGTTTGGGAATCGTTTGTATTGGTTGTTTACAAACAACACATTTATTTCGCTTCATTGTGCAGAACAAGATATCTATTTTCGCTTAAACACACACACACACACACACACACACACACACACACACACATATATATATATATATATAAATGTGGAAGTTGAATGATCGTATGACACTTAGTTTGCTGAAGAAAATGTGTAGTATATAAAACTTATATTAAGTTTAAGAAATGTATACGCAAAAGGACACGCATATGTATGTGTTCATATCTGGATAGATATTTATACGTCAACAAATCGTTAGATAGAGTAAAACCTGAAACGGTGAATAAATATAAGCTTACACTTACCTTCACACATGTACATCTATCTATCTATCTATCTATCTATCTAACATTGAAACATAACGGTGATAGTTGTTCATAACATTGTTTCACTTTACGAGGACATATCAACCGTTTTCAAAATGTTATTCCTAAATAATGTAATCTTTTAATATGTTCCAGTACAGTTTGAACAATTCTTTTGAGAGAAAAGAAAAATAATGTTAAGATAATATGTTAATCCTTTTTTTAGATAATGTGTCAAAACTTAAAGGCTGCTTATGCACCTCGTCTCGATATGTACATCAATATCAGTTTGATATCAACCCAAATACGTGATTTACATTTTGACGAATATATATGGATGTTTCTAAACATAATGCCTAAAAAAAAACAAAGTTTCGAATTCAAAGTTTTCGTGAGACAGGGAAACTATTGCTTCAAGAAAACTACATAAATACTAACTTCATCCGTTCATTTTATTTCAGTTTACCGTATTAATAAAGAAAAAAGGGTTATGCTCAATAGAAGGAAGTCCAAAAATTGAATACCTTCATTCGATTTACAATATCAGAATGAGATTTACGCTGTTTAGCTCATAAGTTACCAAAGAATATATATATATATATATATATATATATATATATATAGGAATTACACATCATGACTGTTTTAGGAGCCTTACCCATTTCACCATAATGGACTCTTCTCACCGTTATTAGTACTGAGAGATTTCGCTGCCAGAGAGGCAGATCAATATCAGTGTTCCCCGAACAATACGAGACTTCTTACCTTTTCTATGTAACTCTATCTTTCTTGTGTAATATAATCGGTTATCTAATATCCGTGTTTGCGTTTTCTTTAGCGACCCTTTCCGGGAACACAACATACTGGCGACGAGGAACTCCAACGAAAAAAGGGACTCTCCGACAAGCAAAAGGGGTTAATCGCACAACATACTGGGGAAGGTACATCGCAAATAACAAAGAGATACCCAAGAACAAGTTCTTAAAGAATCTACAACAAAGTTTCATTGGTCCAAGGACTGTTCCTATCGTACTAAAAAATGTCAAAACTGCGATAAATTCGGACATAAGGGCTCACAGTGTAGAAACAGAAAAATAATTAAAAACAGAGACAGACATACAAAAAGTGAGGACAAGTCAGACAAAGTCGTTCGTAAATACATAACACTCAAAGTACTAAATAAGTCGGTAAGATTTCAGTTAGACTCTAGCTCTGATCTATCAATAATAAACTTACAAACTTGGAGAAAATTAAACAGGCCAATAATAAAGATGGCAAGCAAGACGGTGCGAACGGTAGCAGGAGACAAAATAAAATTTGAAGGCGAAATAATTATCACAGAATCACTAAATGGTATAACCAAAAAATTTAAAGTCTTTGTACTGAAGAACACAGACAATTTGTTTGGGTCGGACTGGTTTCAGAAATTTAATCTCTGGGATCAACCAATTAATACGTTTTTCCAAAAAGTAGAATGCATTACAGCCGAAGCTGAAAAAATTAAGATGAAACTAAATGGTAGTTTCCCCGAAGTATTTTCAGCTGGTCTTGGCAAATATACTAAAATTAAGGCAAAATTTTTAGAAAGAGCGAAACGTACCATTCTCCGAGACCGATGAAACAAATAAAGAGCTAGACCGATCAGTGAATATGGGCATATTATCGAAAGTGGAATTCAGCGAATGGGCTGCTCCAACGGTATATATACGAAAAAAATCTAAGGAAATCCGGGTATGCGCAGATTTTCGACATGATCGAACGCTGCACTCAAGGATTACCACTATCCACTCCCCAGCCCAAAAGAGGTTCTTAATAAATTAAATAGAGGAAAAGTCTTTTCAAAAATTGACTTATGCGAGACCTACCCGCAGATTCCAGTAGAAGAAAATATGTCTAAACTACCCTGTATGAACACACACAGATGGCTTTACAAATTTGACAGATTAGTTTTTGGAATAAAAGTCGCACCGGCTATCTTCCAAAAGGTGCTGGACATAATGCTAGGCGGCTTTGACTTCACTTTCGCTTATCTTGATGATATTGTAATTAGTAGTAAAACGAAGGAGCTACATAGAGAACATCTAAACAAGGTTTTCGCACAAATACGGGAATTTGGGTTCCAGGTAAAGGAAGCAAAATGCGATTTCTGTATGAACAAAATCAAATATCTGGGACATATCATTGACAAAGACGGGAGACGTCCCGACCCCGAAAGGGCTACAGCTATCAAGGATATGCCCCCACTGATAATGTTACGACATTAGAGGGCTTCCTTGGACTTGCAAACTACTACCAAAGTTTCATAAAAAAATTTGCACGATCTCCGTGCCTCGCTAAAAAAAAAAAAAAAATACTAAAAAAGGATAAAAAGTGGAGATGGATGCCTAAATGTCAAACAGCAATTGACCAAATTAAAAGGCATTAACATCAGATCTTTTTCTCACGCACTATCGACCCAAAAAGAAAAAAATATTAACAGCACTTTTACGAAGTAAAAGGCTTGAGGGAGGGGTGTTGTGGGAGCCTTACCCATCTAACCATAATGGACTCTTCTCATCGTTATTAGTACAGAGAGATTTCGCTGACAGAGAGGCAGATCAATATTGGTGTTATCCGAACAGTACAAGACTTCTTACCTGTTCTATGTAACTCTATCTTTCTTGTGCAATATAATCTGTTATCGAATATCCGTGTTTGCATTTTCATTAGTGACCCTTTCCGGGGCACAACAATAACTGAATTTGTAAGACTAGAAAATCCGGCTCGAGCTCTGTGTGACATACAGAATCCTGGACAGTTGTTTCGACCTAATTAGGACTCATCATCTATGCATACCGTGATCTCCACCCCATGGAGAACGAACAAACGATCATACAATGCAGAGTCGAAACGCTACCATTGAACCACAGGCCCTCATCACACACAAAGCGATGCCGTCCACACACACACACACACACACACACACACACACACACACACACACACACACACACACACACATATATATACATATGTATATATATATATATACTCGTGTATATCTCAATCTCTCTCTCTATATATATATATATATATAAATGTGTATATATATATTTATATATATATATATTTACCAAACTCTCCGCTCGGATATGATACAAGGTCAGTTTCTGAGTGGAGTTTAACAGGTTTGACTTCAAAGTATTCCTTTTCCTAGACTAGTTGCCTCAACAAGGCTGAAGAACCTAGTCTGTCCTTCTATTTACCCATAGATGGAGGGAGAATAATTGGATTCATACCTTTCCCTAGGGTATTAGTGCTATGTGAAATGCAATCAGTCTCGTCCACGATTTGAACGTGTCGGCGTGTCCATTTACTACCACAATGACAATTACACAATTTATATATATATATATATATATATATATAAATACATATATACATATATATCTGCATGTACACATAGACCCCCCCCATATATATATATATATATATATATATTAGACTAAATTTAATTCTAGATAGGCATGCTGACAGGCATATTAATGCTATCACACAGACAGATACACAGACACACACACAAACACACACACACACACACACACATATATATATTATATATATATATATATATGTGTGTGTGTGTGTGTGTGTGTGTGTGTGGATAGATTATCCCTTAGATTTTAGTAAATTCATGAACTATTTTTTTTTAACTAAAGATACTACGATTTTATTATTTCCTTTGAAATATTAAATGCGCAAGACAACCTATCATTTTGTATTATTTGATAACATCCACAATAGAATAGAAAATCTGACACCAATAATTGATATATATATATATATATATGTTTATATATATATATATGTGCGTGTGTGAATATGTGTGTGTGTGGGTTTGGTGTATAGGTTTTGGAGACAAATATTTCGCTATTTTATTTCGGTGTGATGCTTATGTGTATGTGTTTATGTGTGTGTGTGTGTGTGTACACGTGTACCCGCGTGCGTGTGTGTAATAGAGGTCGTTATGCTTTTGGTTGGGCGGCCTTAACACTGGTTTTCACTGGGGTTTTTTTTGACATTTTAAATGAAATATTTAGAAAAAATTAAAATAATATTGGTTAAAGGTAGTTTTTAATTTACTTGTAAACTAAAAAGATACCAATACCAGATGTAATTAATATTTAAAACAAAACAAAAGGTTATCTGTATAGTTTGGTAAATCAGTTTGAAGAGATAAAAGCATTGATTTAATTTTATGTGCGAATTCATTAGTCTAGTGAGTAAAGTGTTTGGTGAATGGTACAGGAGACCAGAGTTCAGTCCTAGGTCGAGTCATACCAAAGACGCAAACGTTGTATTTCATACCCCCTTGGTTAACACTCAATATTATAAGTTCCATATCAAGGTTAAAGTAGAACAATCCAGCGAAATGAGTGGCATTATCTCCTACAGGCTGGCGTTGTTGCTATTGAAAGTGGAGCCTTAAGGTCGCCCTAGACTACAATCGCCAACTTTACTTATATATATATATATATATATATATATATATATATATATATATATATATATATATATATATATATCGAGACAAGATTTAAATACAACCGTGATTAGTCATTATACCAGAATCTACTGTGTCACAAGAAGTTTAATTAGAAAGAATAGGAATGTTTACATATTTGTTCAACCAATCATACTCTTCATATCGTTTTAATTCTCTGATATTTAAACGATGACCGCTTGCCTGGAGTCGTGTTAGATTTAAATTACAAATACATTTGATACTGACCGCTGATTACAGATTGTCCGATTAGGAATAGAGGGAGATAATCTGAAGATACGTCCATAATATGGCATTGTGAAGCCAATTCTGGAGAGGCAAATGTAAAATGCATGTCACGAACAAAGACGTAATAGCTTGCATATGAAGTAGTTATAAATATGCAACATTGAAGATAACCACGCCGTCGTTTTGAGAGAAATACTGTATAATAGCTACATTTTACACTAGACACATGAATCGAATTATTCTACGACAGTCTTTCAGAAAAAAAAAGACTTCAATCAAAACTAGAATGTCCAAATATTTACTAAACTGCCACAACATTGTTAAAACATCAAGTTCAAGCAGCAATCAATGTTGTAACTCAATTTAGAATAATAGACAATCATTTATGACTTATCTTTCGAATTCCATGTTGCGGTATTAATGGAAAATAATGTTTGATCTTAGCGTCTAATAATGACAAAGAGTTTCAAGAATTTTCTTTTGTTTTGTTTTATTTGGTCTCAAGTTCGATTAGATTTTAATTGATGGGATGATAAAAATATCTCGTATCACAAAAAGTTGGACATTACGTAAAAAGAAATTGGTCGATATGATGGACGAAATGTAATCCTAACGCTTCAATGAAACGCGGTTTAGGATTCAAAAGCCGATTCTATCAACATACAGCAAAACAGAGAGAGAATATAATGCGAACATAATACAAGGGAAATCATAATAATAATAATAATGATAAAGAAGAAGGAGATGATGATTATGATGATTCAGCCTTTAAAAAAAATAATTATATCACAAATACCAAGAACAATACCAATAAAAGAATAAATAATAATAACGGGCTTTATGAAATATCATTATTGATGATACAGTTAGAATGAAATTCTTAAGCATATCTTCCTCTCGGCTAGGGCAGTAGAAATCACCGAGAGGGCATCTTAGCAGAGGGGTAAGACCCCGCGCTTCAACGAATGTCCTGTATATTTCAATAAACTACCTGATGGTAAGGCTGGAACAATATGAAAGCCAGAATGCAACTTTATTACCATTACTCACATGTCCACTCTGACTTCGAGTGGTTGTACCTGTTAGGGTCACATCTTAGAGTCAAATATAACTATTTTATCTTTTACTTTGCTTAAAACCATTTAAATGAGGGCAAAAAGGATTAATATTAAATTGAATAATAAATGCTAGATAATAATGTTTGAAACTATTTGTGTGAAAACGAAAAATGTTAGCAAGAATTAGTGTCAGATGGCTGTACTTCAAACTATCTGAGTGCACATTAATGAATTTTAAATACAAACTTTGCCTACAAATTATAGGTATATATTAATAAACATGATTTGGCATTAAATAACCAACAAGAGTTGATATGCCATGAAACATTACCAATTACCCAATAAACCAACCAATCAATCTATCCTTTACTATACTTGAAACAATTTAACTGTGAAAAGAATTGATTAATATCAAATATAATTTTTAGTACAAGTTAGCAATACTTGTAATATTTTAACTGTGTGAAAATAAATGTTTTATATGATCAACTAGGTTCAAATAAATGATTAGTATTACTTGATTAATAGAAATACTAATATTACGTAGCAATTCTTAAAATCATTGAATTGTATGCAAACGAAAGATTAATACTAAAAAGAATTCTTAGCGTTGTATAGTAAGTGTATGTAAACAAATGAGCTTTGGCTCATTTAAGAATGTCGCCAATAAATCTTTTACGTACAAATCACACACACACACACACACACACACACACACACACACACACACACACACACACACACACACACACACACACACACATGCATATACACTCACACACACACATATATATATATATATATATATACAAAATAAATACACACACAATCACACACTCGTGGTGTAATGGTTAAAGCGATGGACTGCGGAATCGTAGTACGCGAGTTCGTACTCCAGTCGCGCTATTATGTTCACTTTCGAAAGGTATGAACCCCCTTATCCTCCCAGCTATGGGTTAAATAGTACCACTACTGTTATTCTACGAGAATGGCGTTGGCATTAAATAACCTAAAAAGAGTTGATATGCCATTAAACAAAGAAACCAAACACACACACACATACACACACACACGTATATATATATATATATATATATATATATATACAAAAATAAATACACACACAAACACACACACACACACACACACACATATATATATATACTTATATATATGATGAGTATTTGGCCAAAAATAACCCACAGATGTTGATATGCCACAAAACATAACCACCCCCGAACCAAACAAATCTTAAGCATAATTCAACAAATAAAATCGCATGATAAAAGAATAAAAAAATAAAGGCTTTACTTAGTTTTGGCCAAGAGATAAAATTGAATTCTCATAAGATAAGAGAAGTGTAACACACTATCAGATGATGTCTTTATTCTTGGAGACCACAAACAGGAACATGAAAAAGCGGAAAGCGATGCATAAATACTTGGAAGATTTCCTGTAAATCAAATAGAATGAACCATATATAAGCGATGGGTGGTTCTCTGGAATCAATGCAGTACTGAGAAACAGCAGTAAGAAAAACATATTAAAAAAATATTAGAATTATTCAAATCTTCACATATGAAAAAAGCAGGATTAAAATCGGCAGAATTACTAGATTTAGTTTGTTTTGATGGCATATCAACCATCGTTGGTAATTTAATGTCAAATCCTGTTTTTAAGTATATCTCAAATATATGGTTTGTAAACACATTTTATTAATGGATTTTTAAACGAGACTGATATCATTTCATTCGCACTCAGTTAAATGGTTTCAAGAAAGAATTACTCGATGGATTACTAGTATATTGCACAGATTTGTTCTCATTTGGTCCTTACGAAATATTTCTTGATAATAACAGTCTAAATTTCATATAATAATTCTAAGGGGATACAAAGCGATTACCTAATACCGAACAGGAACCAGACTTACTGATAATAAAGAAAGAGAGAGAACATGCCATTTAGTGGATTCTGCCGTCCCGGTTGACCACACAGCGGAAATTAAAGAAAGCAAAATGAGAGACAAATAATTAGAAAGTAGAGGAACATGGGAATGACGGTGATACCAATTATAATTGATGTGCTTCGAAAGGTTACCAAACGCTTGGATAGGAGGCTGAAAGAGTTAAAGATTTGAGGACGAATCGAGATCATCCAAACTACAGCAAATAAGGTAGAATACTCAGAAGAGTCCTGGATACCAGGAGAGACTTGTTGCCGCTTAAATTCCAATGAAAGATCATCTGCGGATGCTAGTGTGAGGAACTTGCAATAATAAAAATAATAACAATAATAATGGTGATACCAAATAGGGTTGGTGCACTTGGAACAACCACCAAAGAATTGGTAAAGTGACTGGAGGACTAGGAAATAAGAAGCCAAGCGGAGACCATCCAGACTACAGCATAATTAAGATCGGCCAGAATACGAAGAAGAGAGTTAAAAATTTGAGGAAACATGCTGTCACTCAAGCTCCAGTGAGAAACCATCAACTAGCTCCGGTGTGAAAAGAATATAATGATAATAATAATAATAATAATAATAATAATAATAATAATAATAATAATAATAATAATGAAAAGAAGAAAAAGAAGAATAGAAAGAAGATTTTCCAGGGTGATGATACTGATCTGACCAAATGGCAATATTCAGTTCATATATATATATATATATATATTGGTAAGAAGAAATTAACAACTAGAAGGACCACATACACATTTTACACACACACTCACACAGACGCACAAATATATATATATATATATATATATATATATATATATATATATATAATTATATATATGTATGTGTGTGTGTGTGTGTGTGTGTGTGCGAGTGTGAGCTTTATAAATAGAGAAGCACGAAAAACTGTTAAGGTCCCTATCAGTATTACAGGCCAATGATTTTCTCAGAGTGTTATATTCAATGAAGCATTTATCAAAAGATAGAATGTTAGGAAGAAATTAATGTCTCTGTTCTATTTACACACAAATAAATATAAATACTCGCCTGACATAACGTGACTAGCTGGTAATGGGACAGTTCTATGCATATGTAATATATAGTTATAGACATAAATAGATCAAGTGATATTTCAGTGAATGTTTTTAGCATGAGTTAGCTGGACTTGAACTAAGATTGCATCAAAAGAAAATCTATTACGTATCAAACTCCCATCCAATAGTCTCCGAGACCTCGTCCAAGACCACTATAGCGCTAACATTCTAAGGCAATAGGCACAGCGACCCGAGTTCAAATCATTGACACAGCTGTTTACATTTCATTATTGTACTAATATCATTGGAAAGGGTATGCACCCAGATCTTCTTTCTCCAGCTTTTAGTAAACAGTAGGACAGACTGGTGTTTTAAACTTTGTATGGCACCACATCTGAGGGGAGTAAAACTATTACTTTAATTCTGTTAATCTCCGGTTAAATATTGACTTTGTATCACACGTAGATGGTGTTGGAGAGGTTGGGTAGATACATTTAGCTTGAACATTCAATTTAGTACAATCGGATACAATCTGTATGTTTAATTCTTAATTCTTAACCCCTATTCTAAAGCTGGCATCTTCTAATGTTTCAAGAGTGTTAGAGAGAGAGAAAGAGAGAGAGAGAGAGAGAGAGAGAGAGAGAGAGAGGTGTTTTGTCAAATTCCTTTACACTACCATGGCGGATGAATGTGTCATTTAGAATATCAGCAATTTCGGAATATCTACAACTAATTGGTAAAACAACTGCAGACCCCTGATCTGGATTAGATGTAACAAAAGAGTCATAGTTACGCAAAGATTTGATAGCCTTAAAATGTGTAAACAATAAAGATAAAAATCATATTCATCGATGATCAATCCACAGTACATGCGGGCAAGATTAGCAAGACGGACTTTTAAGTGCGTGAGGGGATGTTGGTTTATGTTTAGACAGATAAATTAAGAGCAACTCAAATTCAGAATCTTCGAGTTCTCCGTTGATCCCAGTGGGTGGAATGCAGAATTCAAGCCCATGTTTAATAACGAATTCCTCGGTCTCATTTAAAGTATAACTAAAGAAGCTGTTGATATCAAGGTTGAACAGATTAGATTTAGATCCAAAGCATTTATTAGTAAGATATGGTAATGAATTATTATATTTAGTCGAATGATGTCGGTTTTATAATCTGTGGTGGCAATGTGCCTGCAGAGGCAGATATAGAAGAATAAAACTTATAGATTAAATCCCCATATTTGTCGATATTGGTGTGACAGGGAAGTAATATTTTTCTATTTTGGATTGACGTTCGTCTTGTAAGACCGCTTTCTCAATAAGGAGGCTAAGTTTAACAGGTGATCTTGCTATGCGGTTAGCAGATGGTTTCAGGATGACCCGTTGTAAAATGCATTCCTCAGTAAAGTAAATTGCATGATTTAGAGTACGTAGTTCACCAAGAAAGGAACCTTTCAGAAAAAAAAATGAATCTCTTCTAGGAGCAGCACAAAACAACGCCATAAGAACCAAACATATAAAAGCAAGAATAGATAAGACGCAACAAAATAGCAGATGTAGGTTATGTGGTGATTGAGACGAAACTATCATTCACATAATAAGAGAATGTAGCAAATTGGCACAGAAAGAGGTTTAAAACTAGACATGACTGGGTGGGCAAGGTGATCCACTGGGAATAGTGCAAGAAACTGAAGTTTAACCATATGAACAAGTGGTAAATGCACAATACAGAATCCGTCCTGGAGGATAAGACACGCAAACTTCTCTGGCGTTATTGAGATTCAAACGAATTAACTAATCTCGGACAGACCTTATAATATTCAACAGAAAAGAGAGAACTTTCAACATTTTGGACTCTGCTGTCCCAGCAAACCACAAAGTAAAATTGAAAGAAAGCGAAAAGAAGGGTAAGTATCTGGACCTTAAAATTGAAATAAAAACAAAACTGAGGAACATGGAAATGAAGATTATGCCAATTGTAATCGGTGCTCTTGGTACAGTCACCAAAGTATTGGTACAAGGGATGGAGGACTTGGAAAAATTAGGACGGGTGGAGACCGTCAAAACTACAAAATTATTGACATCGGCCAGAATACTGAGAAGAGTCCTGGAGACTTGAGAGGACTTGCGGATACTGAAACTCCAGTGAAATACCATCACCTAACGCTGATGTGAAAAATACAAAAGGAGTAAAATAATAATAATACAGAAACCTCATCAAAGGAAAAAAATACTTGGGCTGTGCCCCTAGTTAGATATTCGGGACCCTTTCTCAAGTAGACCCGAGAGGAACTTAAACAAATGGACCAAAGGACAAGAAAACTAATGACCATGCATAAGGCATTACACCCTAGAGGCGACGTTGACAGACTATATGTATCTAGACAAGAGGGGGAAGAGGACTTGCCAGCATCGAAGACACCGTTGACGCATCCATACAACGGCTCGAAGACTACATAGAAAAACACGAACGAGGACTAATTACAACCATCAGAGTCGATACGGACAACACGATAAACGAAAGAATGACAACAACTAGGAAACAAAAATGGGAAGAAAAACAAATCTATGGCCGCTTTAAGCGTCTAATAAACAACATCTCACACCAGAAAACCTGGACCTGGCTAAGAAAAGGAAACCTTAAGAGAGAAACGGAATCCCTCCTAGTAGCTGCAAAGGACAACGCCATCAGAACCAATCATAATAAAGCGAGAATAAATAAGACACAACAAAACAGTAGATGTAGGCTATGCGGTGACAGAGACGAAACGATCAATCACATAATAAGCGAATGCGGCAAATTAGCACAGAAAAAGTATAAGGCGAGACACGACTGGGTCCGCAAGGTGGTCCACTGGGAAATGTGCAGGAAATTTCAATTCGACCATACAAACAAATGGTATATGCACACCCCAGCGGCTGTCCTAGAAAATGACACGCATAAACTCCTATGGGACTTTAACATACAAACGGATCACTTAATCCCAGCCAGAAGACCAGACCTCACAATAATCTAAAAAAGAAGAAAATTTGTAAAATTGTCGACTTTTCTGTCCCGGCGGACCACAAAATAAATCTGAAGGAAAGCGAAAAGAAAGATAAGTACCTCGACCTTGCTAGAGAATTGAAAACATGAAAGTAACGATTGTATCAATTGTTATTGGTGCGTTAGGCACAATAATAGGATTATTAAAAGGCCTGGAAGACTTTGAAATTGGCGGACGGGTAGAGACTATCCAAACGACAGCATTGCTAAGAATGGCCAGAATCATGAGACGAGTCCTGGAGATTTGAGGAGACTTGCTGTCACTCAAACTCCGGAGTAAAACCATCAGCTAACACTGATGTGAAAAACTCTAAATAATAACAATAAAAGAACTATCACTGGAATCATTATATTGTTCACATATCGGCTACAGCAAACATTTCTGAATAAACGAAGGGAAATACTTTTCGAATCAATGAAAAGGACTTTTATGACAGAGAGAACTCCGCCCCACTCACAGACCGATTGATTAATTAACGATTCTAAGGAAATAATTAAGGAAAATTCATATATATATTCTCTCTCTTCTTCTTATCCTTTTCTTTCTCATCCTATTTTTTTAAATTTATTTTTTCAAACTTTTAACAAACGTCCCAAAATTCGTTAAGTGGATCTTACGATAAAAACAGTAATGAAGTCTGTGGGGTCTGGGTAGGAAAAGTTCAAGCTAAAGCTTGAGACAATATAAGTGGATTTATCCTATCTCAAGTACCGTCCGTCTGGAAAGAATCAGCGCGGAGTACTGAATCTAAATTTTAAATACCTCTGAAAACAAAGCGTCCACCATATATGTAGAAAGCTGGTCAGCTTGGCGATTTACATATCATTATGCATGGGCGATCCCAGAGATCATCGAAACTCCAACTGCCAATTTATATAAGCAAGGTACGCCGCCCATAGATTAGTACATATCACATCAAGGAAGACGAGAGAACAAGAGAGACAGAGAAGGGCCCAGTGCAGAACCCATCCAAGAATAGTCCGAGAATTTCGTGCGTAACCAAGATTAGCTTAGAACTGGGAGTTCGAAGCAAAAGCCGAGACGAAAAAAATTTTTTTTTTTTTTTTTTGCTAAGACAACCAAGAAACGATAGTTGCCTCCCTTACACCTTCTGTTTGATCTGTCACATTTCCGAACGAACGAATAAGTTTCGTAAGTCCTTTTTCTTTCTTTTTTTTGTATTCTACACACTTCTGTAAATACATATATATAGTTAGATAAAAAAAATTGCTTTGTGAAATTTGAAAGCGTTGTTTTCTTTCTTCTTGTGTACTTTTGTGAACCGCGACAGGTACAATCTCTCTCCCACCAGCAATTTTATTTCGACGTGGACTCCAGCCAAAATTGGAAACGACCTGAGGTAGCTAAAACACTGCCATTCGGATCAAAATACACAACGTGGCGAATGGTAACAGTTATCTCGGATTGACAAGCAGAGCCGAGGAATTGAATGTTGGCGAAAATTCCCAGGCAGAACTAAACGTATCGGCCAGGGCTGGACTCGCAACGTCAGACTTGTACAAATCTACAACACTGATGAAACTCTAACAAAATTAATTGAAATGTTGTTGCAAAGACATTCTCAAAACATATTAAGAGGCATAATCTTAAGATATTAAATGCAAAGGATAATTAACAGAATAACAGATGCAGCTGCAGGGATAAAACTATATTTCCCTTGAATATGATTTGTTTAATTAGTAATTTACAAAGCCCCCATTAACGATAAAATTAATGACAACGATAAAAAGATATAAATTGGTGTCACAGAACTACATTGGTAAAACAGGTGGTACAACAAGAACCTCCTTTTTAATTACAGAAAACATTCTCAAAGTAAATTACAGAAATATGTATGGTAAATATATAATGTAACGGACAAATCTCAAGTGATAAAATGGGATATTGTGAAAAAAATTCCAAGCTCATAAAGAAGGTGAATATCACTGCAGATAGTGTCCGTGAGAAAAAATTTAAACCCTAGATCATACTGAAAAAAACCCAGCTGAACAATGGAAGAGATTTAGCTTCTAAGTGCGGATATTTTAACATATTTTTGTTTTGTATTCTACCACTAGTTTCTGATTAATCCCGTATATATATATATATATATATATATACATATATATATATACGCAGACACAAACATATCTTTATCATCAAGTTGTTTCCAGCGTGGATATCCCTAAATCTCTGTCACCATCCATTCCTATGGTCTGTTGTTCTTGGCATGTCTTCTAGTCTGCATCTGACTTCCTTACTCAGCCCTAACCACTCATCGTCCCGCACAGACTCCCTGCCTTCCTTGAATCTCTTATGCCAATCAAAAACTGATGCTCGATTCGTGCAAGATGGTCCAAAAGCAGTCTGAAGCATTCCATGCGTTTCTTTGGCAGTTTTTTTTTCCAAGGTTAAAACAAAATTTTATTGCATATCGTTCTTCCTCACGTCCAGATTGCATTTTTGAAATTCACCAGTTATGACAATCAGGCTTTAGTAGGGTGTATTCCAATTGCTGCTGTAGCTGTTCATTTTAACCTGAAATCATAAAAATTGTTCAGTCATCTCATAAGATGTATAGCAATAACATACTGAATCATCAAGTGTCTACGACAATTTTAAATGCCTGTACCAAAATGTCTGGAAACTTATTGAATGCCCCACGCATGACCTGGTCGACTAATTTCAGAGGATTTTCTCTTGAAGTGGAGATGACTCATTCTTGTTTAAACACATGAATTATTTTCTGTTTGCATTCACGTAGAGACCAATGCCACCTGCTGCATGCTCAAAGCAATGCAACAGGTATTAGGCTTACGCAAGTCCATTTGCGAGAAGCATTAGATCCTCGTTGTAATTAGAGTCAGTAATATTTTTAAAAAGTTTTTAGAAAAATAAAATTATAATAATGTTTCACAATGCACTAGATTTTAGATTCATATTTTGTAAAAATGATATCCAAAATCTAAACAATAAAATTCCAAAATAAAATAATATTGTAATACGTAAATTCTTTGATTCTTTTATCGTAAAATATTCAGAGAGTAAGTAAAATATGAATTAAAACTTTTTCTGCTTTTTTGAAAATCATTTGCTCAAAAATTATTTTGTAACTGAACACTAAGTCTAGAGAATAAGGAATTACTGGAGACCAAAAAGTGAAAAAAGAAAAATATTCTATAAGTTTCACCAGTATTGGTTACATATCTAACATTATTTTAAATGTAAACTGAAAAAAAATCATAGATTAAAATAACATTTTTTTAGAATTAACAAGCAAAATCATTTAATTACAAAAATAACAGATTTTTAATCATTAACTTACTTTGCTCTTTATCCCCCCGCTTTTTAAAAAAAATCTTACTCGTGTTCCTAAAATCCTTTTTTTTTGGCCGGTCAAGTTCGCATGTAATCGCGGAAATAGCAACAGACAAAATTCGCCATATCGAAGATACGAAATGTCGCACGACGGAAGTTAAACATATGGAAGTGAGGGCCAGTTTTGAAAATATCAAATGGCATGTCACCAAATAGAGGAATCCAAGAAAATAAGTATCTTTATAAAAGTAAAATTGGTATAAGAAATTCTAACAACACCAGTCAATAACAGCAATGAAAACCTGATAGAATGTGCGTAAAAAGATAGCTAGCCTCAAATATGTTCCTAGAGGTTAAGGATATTCTCTAAAAGCGAAACATCGACTCATAACTAAATATTAGAGATCATTGTCATGAATAAAAAAAAGTTGTTGTCAAACTGCCTCTAAAATTTTGTATGTAACACCATAAAAAAGATTAATCATTTCCAGAGCTGCTTTTACAAATAAAAATAAAATCTCTTTTTTTTATGTCTATTCAAAATTGAGAGTTCCAGGTTGTTTAGAACGCTTTATACTCTTTATTTCCTTTCCAGCTGAAATAACTTTTACCATCCAACGTTAGAATCTAGTAAAACGGTCACTTCATTCAAAATTGTTTAATTCATTAAGTGGACGGTTCTGTTGTGGATAATATTGACAGATCAAGTCAATATAAGGTGGCGATATACGAAAATGTGAGTGAACAAATCAAAAGAATTGATATTGAAACCAAATATTTTTTATGGAAATCCAATATCAGGTTTTTATTACCAATTGGTCTTAGGGATATCTATAGTCATTTTATCACCCACAGATATAAGGAAATATCTTAAAAGGTCCCAAGATCAGGCAGTAGATATCTTTGCATTTACCTAGTACGACGGCACTGTCAGGTAAAACCGACAGAGGAAATACTGACGATCTGAATTAGTTCCACTAAAATATTACCTAAAAGCATACTGAAGTTTACATTATTCTATTGCTTTGTTTAAAAGATTTAGTTGGTCTCTAAATTAGCTTTTAAAAAGTGGATTAATTGATATATGATATTAATGGGTTAAAATGCTGTTGTTTAATTTAATGTGTGCGGAAAATATTTCATGAATTATTTTGAGTTTTGATTTTCGATATTTTGTCAGGAATTTCAAATGTCGTTATCATCTCAAAGAAATTTTTAAAAAAATGAGGCGTCACAAAGAAGTTGGAGATTGGTCAATTATTAGACTAATACAGATTTAAAAAATTCAGTTTCTCGAGCCTTTTTTGTACAGTTTTTAGCCATTTGTTTTCAATAGATATTCTTCCTCGGGACATATATACATATACATATAATTGACTTTTCCGTTGATCTCGATTTATGGGGTAAAATAATTCAGTTAAATGTGTAAACTGTTGAACTATCTATATATGAGAAATGGTTTATAACGCTGTTGTTCTGTGTCGAATCCACAACACTTTTTAGATGAGGTGAAATCAATAACAGGGTGCAACAATGTACTACAGATTCTCACGAACAAACCTAATCAGTTTTTAAATACACTGTTTTTACTTCTCTTTCTCTTTAAGTGGTTGCTTAACTAAAGCTACAGAACACAGGACTTCCTAAACGTTACCAAAACTCTCACAGTATAGTCGTCTTCTTAATGTAATCCAATACATCCTGGTGTCTGAGTACCTTAAGCATATCACACACATGCAACTTACCATGAATTTTACTAAACAGAAAATAAACCTCAAAGAAACAGTTCTGACTTACACGTGTCCATAGATGTCGTTTGAGCGATGACAATTTTTTTTAGCATTGGTTCTTTAAATGGACTGCAAGTTAGTTCCCAATCAGCCTTTCGTACTTAATCGGCAAGAAAACTTCAATTTGTTTTTCTCGTTCATATTGTCTCCTTAGTATCTTTTTCTCCTTGCACCACCGTACACTTCACAAGTGAACATCCTATAACAAAATTTAATTTCGTAAATTGTAGTTTTCTCGCCATTAACTCATTATCCATCAAAAAGACTTCTTTTTCCGTGTCTCAATTCACGATTCGTGACTTATTAGAGCACAAAACTGTATGATTGTATTGATACATAATGATATATTTGTGATAATTTTCCGTCATATTTTAACATTGACATGTATAGCGTTTCGGGAAATTGTTAATTTTCCCTAACACTATATTTTTTTAGGCAGCACAAATGAATTACGAAACTTTTCTTTAACACACAAAAAGGAAAACTTTTTATTTGCAGCTTTGAATATGGTTTGCTTTTGGTGTTGCAGGACTCGTGGAGTTTAGGCTTGTTAGTGTTGGAGACGAAATGGCTTAGCGGGATGTTGATAAAGCAGCGTGTGTTGTCGGACGTGTGAGGGATTTTGTTTAGAGTCACCGTGTAGTTTTATGTGTCTGGTATTTTTTGGGGGAGTATGTGTTATCTCCATTAATATGGACCAGAAGTGAAATATGAGCTAGTGTGTCGAGAGCGGAGTTACGCTCGGATCGACATTACCAATTTTTGGGGTGACATGAAGTGGTGCCTGTGGAAGGCATGCTGAATGTTTCTAATTTATGTTCAACTGGGATTCCTCGTAAAGAACCCATAAATTAGATGGTTCCCTCGTTAAGTGTCCATGTTGCTGCTGCTAGTGTTAAAGCCACAGTGAGATGTCCACACTGGGTGGCTTGTCTAGCTAAAAAGCATCGCTAAGCAGGGACGAATAGACGAACGTCTGTTCTGGTCGCCGTCTCACGCCGAAGAGACTGGGTTTGGCCGCTCACCCGTTTTGCTAGCCGGAAATGAAGGTCCGGGCTGAATAGAATAAGTCATCCTGATTGGGTGAAATTCAGTGTTGAATTAAATTGCGCGCCAAACCAAAATACGGGATTTTCCTCTTCTCTACACATGTTTTAAAATCCAGTTGAATTCTAAACAAACAAGTGTCTATAAGTTTTTGATGATATATAGCCATTCGTACAAGTCAATGTCATCTCAGTCAATGCAGAAAGAGAATTCATCAGAAAAGAAGATCAGAAGTTTTGTCATTTTTATTCTGACAACACAGTGGCCAACAGAATAACAAAAACTAGGAAAGAAAAATGGGAAGTAAAACAACTCTATGGGCGCTTTGAGTCACTAATAAACAACATCTCAAACGAGAAAACATGGACGTGGCTAAAAAAAAGGAAACTTTAAAAGAGAAACAGAATCTCTCATAAAAACGCCGTAAGAACCAATTAAATCAAAAGCGACAGTAGATAAGACGCAACAAAAAAGCAAATGTAGGCTATGTGTTGATAGAGACGAAACAATTAATCACAGAATAAGCGAATGCAGCAACTTAGCACCGAAGAAGTATAAGACTAGACACGACTGGGTGGACAAGGTGATCCACTTGGAAATGTGCAAGAAAATGAAATTTGATCACACGAAAAAATGTTATACGCACAACCCAGCATCTGCTCTAGAGAATGACACGCACAAACCCCAATGGGACTATGACATACAGACGGATTACCTAATCTCAGCCAGATTACCAGTCCTTATAGTAATGAATAAAAAAAAAAGAAAAAAGAAATTGCAAAATTGTGGACATTGTTTTCCCGGCTGACAACTGAATACAACTGAAAGAAAGTGAAAAGAAGGATAAGTACCTCGACCTTGCTAAGGAATTGAAAAAAACTATGGAATAGGAAGGTGACGATTATACCAATCATGATTGGTGCTTTTGGTACAGTCACCAAGAGATTATTAAAGGGACTGGTGAACTTGGAGGTTGGAGAACGAGTGGAGACCATCCAAAATACAGCATTATTATGAACGGCCAGAATACTGAGAAGAGTCCTGGATACTCGAGGAGATTTGCTGTCAATCAAACTTCTGTGAAAGACTATCAGCTTACGCCGTTAAGAAAAACTCTCGAGGAGTAAATAATAATAACGAAACTCATTGTAAAAAAAGATTCATATTTAGATATCAAAGCTTATTTGTCGTCAACTGTATACACTTGGTAAAAAATTATGAATATATTCTAAAAAAAAAGGTAGTAAAATTCTAGAGAATCAAAATAATATCTTATAACCCCTGGTATATTTTGGCATTTTTAGTAGATTATGATTTTTACAGTTTTGTTTTGACTACTTCCATTAATGAAATATTAATTATAGTATCACACAACGAGCAATTACACTGGTGTTTTAAACTCATCAATAGGAAAATTAAAGTCAGAATTAATTTTGTTAAAATGAAAAACATTAAAATCAAAATGTTGAACTGATAAAAATATTCAATAGGTTTAAACTATTCTATGAAATTACAAAAGCTTTTATAATAAACATATATTTTAGTTGTAGATGTTTTTCTCCATGACTCTTTCTTCGGACTTATTTCAGTGTTTATTGTAGATTGACTATTACTGGTAGTTATAGATATGTTTAGATTAGGTCATTTGGTTTATTGGCATATCAACCCTTAATAGCTATCAAGGTCCACATTCTCTTTATACATATAATATCTAAGTGAATAATTTGCAAGTTACAGATTTCTTTAATGAGCCTGTGCTTAATTGTTTGTATAGACTTAAATGGTTTCAAGTATTGCCATCGAATAATTCAATATAATATTAATCATTTTTTGCACACAGTTGATTTCACGTATAGCAAATGATTAAACACTTCCATTCAATGCTTAGATGGGACTATATCATGTAATAGCACTTCGTATCAGGGAAGACCTGCGATTAATGGCAATGTAGGTGTACTCCATATTCTCCAAAGCTCCAAGATTAATGATACACAATCAGATGAATTATTGTCATATCTAGGTCACTCATTGGCGGGAATCTTATTCCTCAGCATTCATACAGTTTGTATATTGTAAAACCCCAAACGACTGAACGAGTTGTAGAAGAAGGATAGTTTTAAGATTCTGTGTTGAATCAATTTCACTTTTACACATATCTCGTCTGAGATTTGTTGGTTTATTAATTATTTGACACTTTTTTATCTGGTTGTTTATACGACTTTACTTTTCGCACTATTCGTATAGGATGAGAGTTTCAGTATTTCCTTCAAGGTTATTTCCGTTTTAAGAATATTCAATTTTATTATATAAAAACTAATATGTATAGAAAGAAAATCATTGGTAGTTGAGTAATAATTCAAAATGAAGAGTAAATACGCTTAAAGCGCAGAGCAAGGGAAGATTGCAGCTGAAATTTTCGTTGATGTGCATTTATGAAATAAGTCTAATCTGTAACGTTGGTTGAAATTCCTCTAGCAACAAGAAAAGTGTTTACAAAACTGGTAGCAGCTAACGTGCAATAAAAAGAAGGTTTGCTCTTGCTTTCTTACAATTTCACATCAAAAGATGATCACGTACGCACATCTGCACAAACGCGGAGTGGCAAAAGCTTTGACACATGCGCATGCGTCACTGTTATCACGTCTTTGAGCATGCGCAGGACTCACATCCACTTATAAAGTTGTTGAACAGTTATGAATGCTTCAGAAAGGGAAGCAGCCATAAGAATTCAGAATAAGGGAAGAAATAAGGAAGCAATAAAAATGCTGAGAAAAATGTCGATCGGAAAAATATGTAAAAATAGTTGATATTTATTCATCGATAATATAGCTGCTTTAAGAAATAATTTAATGTTAAATGACGAAATCATAATGAGCTTTCGAAACATTAGTGAACTTCCTTTTAATTCTTTTCAAAAACGAAGTAATATATTAAAGTCTATTAATCCTATGTATTATTTAATAGCATAAAATTAGTCTAATTACAGTAATTCTGATAAAGAAAAATCTGGTATTCAAAAATACTGTATACAATTTAGTACTGTTCCCTACATTCGGAGACAGTTAATCCAATGGTTGAAACTTTTTATAGGATTAAGTATCGAAACACTTCGATAAATTATGCCAAACGTCAAGGATGCATCATCATCTGTTAAATTTAGAACTAGAATTTGCTTTTTAACCGGACGAGAGAAAAAGAAATTACAAAGTATAAAATATTATTACTATAAAACTTTTCGGATGAGCCACTTTGTATGAGATATTTCCTATTCTTCTATGCTGATTTTTTCTTTTAACAGTTATCTTCGTTGGACGTGGACTTGGGTCCTGTGTTAAAATCCTGGACGTTGTATACACACACACACACACACACACACACACACACACACACACACACACACACATATATATATATATATATATATATATATGTACAGATGGTTCAAAAAATAAATTGTCACCTTTTTAAATTAATCATTTCATGCAAGCGCTTTATTTATTTCAGATTTTCTTTTCTGTAAAGAACTCTGCCGACAGTTGGACTCTATTAGTAAAAGAAAGATTTACCGTGAAGCAGTTCACTCCTCCAGAAATATGTAAATGTCATCCTCTACTGATTGCCATTTGCCCGGAAGCGCTAATTTAAGTGTTTTTGTTTCAATCTGAGTTGAGATTCAGATTCATAATAATAAAAAACATATCAAGGTGTTTGGGGTGGTCAGTAGGGATGATATCGTTATGCCTCCACAAATATTCTCATCACAAATGCCTTAATTAGGTGCCTGGAGTTGGTAGTATTCTCTGGATTGAGAGGGTGACTGCTGGAAGAACCTACTTTGAGCTACAGGACTCGGCACCATGTCACACAGCAGAAAAAACAAGTCTTAGCTGGCACGCATTTTCTGTAAGCACTTCAACATTAACATATGGCAGCCTGATTTTTCTTATTGCGATCCTCTTGATAACATTGAGTGAGATGCATTTGAGGAAGTAACCAACAAAATTCTGTGTAATGATGAGCTGAAGGCAAAAATAAAGATAGCATTTTGCATTTTAAGCAAGGATATCATGGGAAAGTCTTGCAGCAGATTCCAATGTACTCAGGAGGTCATATTTGAAGCCAATGGTGATTTTAAAAAATAAATTGGATCTCCGGTTTTTCTTGATATTTTCATGTAATTTTGGTAAATGTATTTGATAAAGTAAGACGTTCGTGTTATTTTCATTTTTGCAAAATTAGACAAAATGTTTTCCCATTACGCCTTCCCAACTATATATATATATATATATATATATATGTGTGTGTGTGTGTGTGTGCGTGTGTGGCGAGAGAGAGAGAGAGAGAAAGAGAGAGTGAGAGGGTAAGAGCGGGAGAGAGAGGGGATAAAAGAAGCGGTTTCAATTTGATTTTGTGTTAATTTTCTAGGGAAAGATATGAATCAATATTTTCTCTCCAGCAATGCCTAAATAGTAGAGTAAACTTGGTTTGTTAGCCTTGTTGCACAACCATTCTTGGAGAAATTTTAAATTAAAACCAGCTGTGCTCCTGCTGTATATGGTTTGGTTATAAAGAAAACATCTCTGAATACAACAAGTTTGAATATTACTTGCATTACTGTCCTGAGATAGAAGACTATTTAGTAATTGAAATGTTTTCCTCAACAGCAAAACAACCTAATACAATCGTATATTACTTGGTTTTCCGTGAACAATGACGTTTTTAAAGGAAAGATGTGTGTTTTTTGACGAGATTTATTTAATGTAACCATTTTACAAACGAATGGAAGTCAAAAATATCCCTTTTGCTATAAAATTTCTGTGAGATTTTGAGGGTAGACTATCGAAAATAAAAAGGTGCGCAGAGGCTAAAGGAAACCGGTTTCAAAGTTTCTTGTAATGATAAAATCTTATACATGGTGTATTTATTAGTTTAAATACAATTGAAAGAGACGATTGGATGTTTTAAAAGTATATATATATATATATATATATATATATATATATATATATATATATATATATATATATGTGTGTGTGTGTGTGTGTGTGTGTGTGTGTGTGTGTGTGTGTGTGTTATTACTGTTTCCATTTTTTTGGAATGATATTCAGGTGCTATTAAATTCCGCAGATTTGATTATAGGCATTTTCGTTCTCCAAGGAAGCACCTAATAATTCTCAATATTCAAGAATGCACATATCTCCCTTGAGATATATTCAAAGAATGATCTATCTCTTCGTTCCGAAATAAATTTTTATTCTCGTGAAGCATGGTTTCCTGCATGCGCAAACACATATATTAAGCAATGACTTCTCCAGTGGGGGATGAAGATTGTTGGCAAGGTCTGTTTAAGCGCGTCTTAGGCCCAAGAGTATAGGTAGTAACATAAGGCTGTCAGATTATCACAGAGTAAATACAATCTGTCATCTTCCTTCTTCAACCCTCAGGAAAGATAAATTCCTTTCGGTTTCAAAGCGATAGAAAAGAGTTTCTTTTTTCTCATGTGTAGCTACATGGTTGAACTCAGAACATAGGGTGACAAAATCCAGTAGTCAAAAAACTACTTTCTTAACGATACAAGGTGAATATTCGAGTTGATTTTTTCTTCTGTATCACTCTCCTGAAGATTTTTAATTATTTTAATAACAAATATAGAAAAACATGGATTCTCTCAGGTAGCATCAAATGATTATGTTAAATAAATCCTCCAAATTCCTTACTTCAAGCATTATGAGTAAAAAGGATCTCGTTTGTCACATTATAGTGAAACATTTATACTCGAATGATTGATTGATTGATTTTTACTGTATGTGAACCCGCCAAGAGTAATTTGATACCTAGAAGTTAGAAAATTGCTCTCATTTACATTTTTTCTGGAACTGTTTATTGCAGAGTTATATATCAAACACTCCAATCTCATAAAATTTCACACTGTTTTATGGTTTTTAGTCCGAACACTTATAATTTTTACATTATTTTATGGTTTGAAGTAATCATCTCCATTCAATAATAATAATTTTTTCACTCACACTTACAGGGTTTCAAGGAAATAATAATAACAGCTATAATAATAATAATAATAGAAATAGTATATCAGAAGAACTAGAAAGCTACTCGAGACAAAACTATGAAGCAGAAACCTTATCAAAGGAATAAATATTTGGACTGTTTCCCTCGTAAGATATTCGTGACCCTTTTTGAAGTGGACCAGTGAAGAACTTAAGCAAATGGATCAAAGAATAAGAAAACTAATGGCTATGCATAAGACATAACATGCCAGAGATGACGTTAACAGACTATATGTATCAAGAAAGAAAGAGAAAGAGGACTTTGGAGCATTGAAGACAGCGTTGACACATTGACACAACGACTGAAAGACCTCATAGAAAAGTGCGGAAAAGGACAGATTACAGCAACCAGAAACAATACTGACAACACGAGAGGACCAACAGAACGACTATAACTAGAAAACAAAATGGGAAGTAAAACAACTCTATGGAGGTTTAAACGACTAAAAAGCCACATCTCTGACGATAAAACATGGAGGTTGCTAAAAAAAGGAAATCTTTAAAAAGAAACAGAATCTTTTCTTATAGCAGTGCAAAACAATGCCATAAGAAGCAATCATATCAAAGCAAGAATAGATAAGATTCAATAAAATAGCAATTGTAGGTTATGTGGCGATAGAGACAAAACATTAAATCACATAATAAGTGAATGCAGCAAATTGGCACTGAAGGAGTATAAGACTAGGCACGACTGAGTAGGCAAGGTGATCCACTGGGAATGGTTTAAGAAATTCAAATTTGACCATTCGAACAAATGGTTTATGCACAACCCAGCATCAGTTCTTGAGAATGAGACACATAAACTCCTATGGGATTTAAACATAGAAATGGATCACCTAATCTAAGCCGGAGGATCAGACTTTATAATCATAAACAAAAAAAAAGGGAACTTTAAAAATTATGGATTCTGCTTTCCCGGCTGACCACAGAGTAAAATTGAAAGAAAATGAAAATAATGATAAGTACCCCGACTTTCCTAGGAAATTAAAATAACTGTGGAACAGGAAAGTGACGATTATATCAATTGTGATTGGTACTTTTGGTATAGTCACCAATAGATTTTAAGGGGACTGGAGGACTTGAAAATTAGAGGATTAGTTGAAACCATCCAAACTTCTACATTATTGAGAACGGCCAGAATACTGAGAAGGGTCCTGGAGACTTGAGGAAACTTCCTGTCACTCCAATGAAAGATCATCAGCTGACACTAATGTGAAAAACTCTCAAAGAGTAAATAATAAAACTGTGGAACATAAAGAACTGATAAAAAAACTATAGGATATGAAAGTGATGGTGATACCAATTGTCATTGACGCGCTCAGTACATTCACCAAAGGATTGGTGCAGGAACTAGAGGACTTGGAAATAAGAAGACGCGTGGAGAACATCCAAACTACAGCATTGTTGAGATCAGCCAGAATACTAAGAAGAGTCCTGGAGACTTGAGGAGATGTGCTGCCTCTAAGACTGCAGTTGAAAACCATCAGCTAACGCTGGTGTGAAAAACTTTCAAACGAGTACAATAATAATAATTATCTCGGCCAGAAGATCAAACCTTGTGAAAGTTAATAACCAAAAAAATAAAAAGAAAAGAGAACCTGCCGAACAGTGGGCTTTGTTGTTCAGGCTGACCACCACGTAAAGCCGAAAGAAAGTGATAAGAGAGATAAATAGACCTTGCTAGAGAACAGAAGAAACTATGGCACATGAAAGTTATTGTGATACCAATTGTAATTGGCGCACTCGGTAGAGTGACCAAAGGACTGGTAACGGGACTGGATGACTTGGAAACAAGAGGAAAAGCTGAGACCATCTAAACTAAAGTGTTGGTAAAATCGGCATGAATACTAAGAAAAGTCCTGGAAACTAGAGGAGACTTGCAGTCATTCAAACTCCAGTGAAAAACCATCAGCTAACGCTGGTGGGAAAAAACTCTGAAATGTGTAGAATTTTTAGAAAACTTTATAGAGTTCAGTAATTAATCTTAAAAGAAATTATTTACAGAAATATGAAATATTCTTTGCAAATAATCATTTTAAAAAGATCTGTTTTACACACAAGTTCTAACACACCGTGTCAGATTGGATCTTAATATAATGGCAATAAAAAGAGATCTTCACACACCACAGATCTGCAGAAGGGAATCCACACTATCAGATAGAGTTTGATGTCATACCCAGGACAATTCTTTTGAAGATATTTCATCTTCTGCAGGTGATAAAGTCAGGGTATTCTTAGCTCTACTTATTGGGCCAATATAGGATCAGGTAGAGTACTATTCAGTCAAGTCATTTTTAGTCACTTTAATCGTATCTGCATATCTCACCATTTTAACCTCACGCTGAAATTATATCCATCCAGAATTGTCCTGTTCATGTCAAGAACACATAAAAGAACTCGCATGTTGGAAGATTAGGTTGCTTCAATTTAATAAGCTATATGCTTCCGAAGATCAATATCTGATATTGGCTTTTACATAAACTTGGCCATCAGTTACTGGTAGCGATGAGATAACCATTGCTCTTTCAACCATAAATTGGTTTGCAGTGAGATATTGGATCGGTGAGTAGAATTTGTCACTATGGGAATCCAAAGAGAAGCAAACTAGTAATCACTAATGAGATTAGATTATTAAACATCACCAGATCGTAATAGTGGAAATATCGACTATCATGCCTTCAATTTTGTTCACAAAAATTGTTACAATCTGGATAAAAAACAGTTATTTGATCAACATTTTGAAGACACTTGTGAAATAATTTTTGCAGGAAATAAATATTATAAAATTTTGTAAAATTCAAATCCAGTCCCTAAAATTTTTTGCCAGAGGCATTGGAAAGATTGAGCTCATTCAAAATTGCCACCCCAAGACTTTGGATTAGATGCCTGATTTTAATAGGACAATTCCACGATCACTTTGATGCTTCTATTTTGAAAGGAAGGAATAGTTCTCATGATCATTTCATATTGTGTTTGTTTTATAAAAAATATGTGAAATTAAATGGCCAACGGCCGCTAACAAAAATGCTTGGCAAGATTTTGATACAAATATTAGAGAAATAGTAAAAAAATATCAGCTAAAGGGTCAGTAAAACACCGAATATTGACGATGTCCAAAATAATCATCTGTTATTACAGTCCACTTAAAATTGTTAATATTCAACGGGAAAAAAATTAAATAAATTAGTAAACTCACTGCTACATCCGAATCTTGCCAAGGGGGAAAAGTGTCACCGCCACGTTGACCTGGTTAAAACAACTTTCTGGTAAACTGGCTGGCTAAAGCAATAGCTACTTAAATGCGTGGAAACTGAGGTCTACGTTGGCAAATCTTTAAAAAATGAACTTAGCTGGTAGCGTTTTAGTTTTGGGTTGCGTACCGGAGGTAGTCATCCCAAGTGGGGTCGAGCTGGCGTGAGAGGTATTATGTTGAATGATCTGAACTCCCCAAATGACCTAGGTAAAAGACATAACTGATGACACCACCCAGAAGCATTTTTAAATCAAAGAAGCGTATTTCTTCCACAGAATAGTTAAAAATGAAGCTCGAAGTGAATGAAGAACCCAATAAAGTAAGCACCCATTTGGAAAATGTACTGGAAATATTGTTTATATTTCTATTGCTCTAAAACGTTGGATATGATGTGCTCCTTGTGTTGGGTTTGGGTTACAAATATATATTTACAATTCAATGAAGAATATTGAGAAATATCAATGTCATTATGTCACTTTTTGCAATATTTTCACAACAGATCTGTTCACTGGAGTTTGAGTGACAAAAAATCCCCTCAAGTCTCAAGGGCTCTTCTCAATATTAAATATTTTACCTGTTCTCAACAATGCTGGTGTCTGATTCTTCCTTTGATTTCCTGTTCTTTCTGTCCCCTTTCCGAATCTTTACAGACAATTCCACGTGTACCAACTATGATTGGTATCACCGTCACTTTCATGTTCCACAGCGATTTTAATTCTCTGGCAAGGATCAAGTATTGGTCTATCGTTTCATTTTCTTTTATTTTCCACTTGACGGCGAGTTATTTTATTTTATTTATTTTATTTTTTTGTAAGTTAGGCTAAGGTCTTGTCTTCTAGTCCGAATTCGGTGATTTTTTGTACCTCAAAATCCTGGTGAATTTTATTTGTCTCATTTACTAGGACGGGTTCTGGTTTGTGCATATCCCATGTGGTAGTACGCTCAAAATTCCATCAATTGCACAATTCCCAGCGGATCCCCTTGCCCACCCACTCGTGTCTAGTTTTGTATTTTCTTGTTTCCATTGGTTGCATTCACTTACTATGGGATTAACCATTTCATCTTTTTTCACATAATCTAATTTACTATTCTGTTGCGGTTTATCGATTATCACTTTATTGCCTTTGGATTTCTGCGAAGGCCAACAGATGCTACTACTACTGTAAAAACTTGCAAGGAATCACAAGTAAGAAGAAAAAGAGACAATTACAATAGCTAAAAACTGTAATAATAAAGTAAGAGAACAAAACTTACAAATTCCTAAAAAAATATCAGCTAGATCGAGAAGCAACAGCATGAACTGGGTGTCCTCGTGGTGTAATGGTTAAAGCGATGAACTGCGGAATCGTAGTACGCGAGTTCGTACTCCAGTCGCGCTATTATGTTCACTTTCGGGCAAATACCCTTGGGAAAGGTATGAACCCCCCTTATTCTCCCTCCAGCTATGGGTAAATAGTAGGACGGACTAGGTTCTTCAGCCTTGTTGAGGCAACTAGTCTAGGAGAAGGAAAACTCTGAATTCAAACCTGTTAAACTCCGCTTAAAAACTCGACCTTGTGTCATATCCTGCCCGAGCGGAGGGGTTGGTAAATATAAACAGCATGAACACTTCGTAATTTAGTAGTTGTGTAATCATTAAGGGTTTTTCGGACTATTGTCTTCATCTTTATTGTTATTTCGACAACGTTTAGGCCGATATGCTCTCCGGCCTTCTTCAGTTATTTGTCGAACTCGGGAACCTTCACGGAACTTCGAACTACGTCCTTTATTGAATCCACCGTGGTCGCCTGTTCTAATTCCGTTAGCCATAACCGGGTACAAGTGTTAAGTATTCTTGTATTATTACTCGCCTGCAGTCAGGATTGAACCTTCGACATCCAGATGATCTTAGAACCAACACCTCTAACTGTTACGCTATGTGTCCTGCTGGACAATTCAGAGTGAATTTTTGTGACTTATAAATTTAATGATCTTACTTGACAAGAATTTCTACTATTATGTATGATTTTTTACCTGAGCTCATATTCAATTTCTTTTTATCAAGCCTTCTTAATTATCGGTTCCCATATCGTATTCAACTCTATACTTGGTATACTCAGCAGATCATTGTAGACCAACATGTGTGCTGATTCCTTAAGCTTCCAATCCGCCAATGTTCAGCCCTAGCCCTATCATTTATTTCAATTTTATCCCATAAGGGCCGATGGTTTTCCTTTTTCTTTCATATATGGTCCGCAATACCCGACTTTTCAATCTCACCTCGTACTACTGCCTTTCGATGTTCTTTTAGCCTTACTTTTAGTGGGCGAACTGTCACACCTTTGTATATTTTACAACTGCAAGGGATGGAGTATACACAGTTCTTGGTCATGTTGAATTCCGTTGTTGGCTTGACCCGGGGGAGATAACTCCGGAGAGTTGAACTACTTGGGAATACCGTCCTAATGTCGTATGGACAACATATCTTTTGGATCCTTTCGGCTAGTCTTTTGACATAGGGCAGGCATACCCTAATGAATTTTCGGGCATTGTCCTCTATCCTCCTATCTAGGTTTCTTCGAGCCGATGTTATGCGCTCTGGGTAGTTGTTAGGATGGAGGTTGTGTCTCAGACTAATCATTTCTTCTTGATATGCATCAGTATCGCTACTAATGGTTTTTGCTCGATGTTGTAAGCAACGGATTATTCCTTTCTTTACCGTATATGGATGATGGGAGTTGAAATTGAGGTACTGTCTGGTGAAAGTGGGCTTACGATACACAGATGACCTGAATTCTTGCTCTGTGCGTGTTACTAATACATCGAGGAAGGGTAATTTGTTGTCTTGCTATTTCTCCATTGTGAACTACATAGATGGTCGGATTGACTTCACGTGATCAAGTAATATCTGAACATCTTCCTGGTGAGGCCTGAGAATGAATGTGTCATCTACATATCTAAGCCACATAGATGGTTTTAGTGATGTAGATCCTAATACCATTTCTTCGTAGTATTCCATGTATATGTTCGCCAACACTGGTGACAATGGCGATTCAATATCCAGTCCTTCTTCTTGTCGGTATATATCAAATCCCATCCCGAAGTAGGTTGTCTCAACATTTCCATTAGATTACCTATCGAGATACTAGTGCGTTCTTCCAGCAAGGGGTCTGCAGCCAGTTTATCCCGTACTACAGCAAATGCCTCATCAGTTGGTACCTTTGTAAACAGACTCACAACATCCAAACTTACCATCTGGTTAGAATGAATTGGGACATTACTGATTCTCTCCACAAATTGGGCTGAGTTCTTAACATATGATGAGGACTTACCAGTTAGTGGGTTGATGATCACCACAAAGAAGCGGCTCAATTGGTGAGATGCTGAACCTCGGTTGCTGACAATGGGTCTCAATTCCATCCTCTCCATTACCATGCAGCATTGCCTATGTCAGCTGGGAGTATTATGATACTGTTATCATCCTGTAGCGATTTGAGAGCTTTTCTCTCCGTTTTTTGTGATGTTAGGTTTCGGAGGCTTTGATTTCTCAAGTGCTTGTCTAACTTTCCATCTTTGTTCATCAGCTTTTGCCTTGGGTATTTTTAAAGCTGCATCTTCGATTGGCGCTAAGTAAGGAATTCACTTGATGGTAATGACAAAGTTGAGACCTTTGTTTAGCACTGATTTTTACGGGGTTGTTAACTGTCGCTTTCTGATGTTGACAATGGCTTCCACTGGTGAGTAATGGGATTGGATGTTCATATTGGTGGTTTTCATCTTCTTCAACTTCGTAATTTGATGCGCCTTGACCACATGGAGTTCCTGTTCGTACGATTTATCCAGATATTGTTAGATTCGGGTTCTGTCATCTATCATAGATATTTTTCCAGGAACGGGGTGAGTTTGCTCGAGATTTCTAACCGGAGTTGATGTTTCTTCCAACGGTTGTAATAAATTCGATCTCGAATTAATTCCTGCTCTAAACTTTTGTTACTTTTTGTGCCCTCCTTAAATGAACTAGGATTTTTATTGTTAAGCCTCGTGGAACTAGCTTGAGGTTTCGGCATCTGCATAGGAATGTGAGATGGTTCGTCATTCTTGCCAATTTTTGATTCAGTTTTTCTTATTGTTTCCATTGATATATTGTATCGGGTCCGTACCGACTGGATATTAGTTGTCTAAATTTCTGAGACGAAGCTTGGTGATTTTTATCATTAAGTGTAGGGTTAGGGTTAACACCCGAAGAAAGCCGGACGACATATCGGCCGAAACGTTGAGTAAATAACAATAAAGATGAAGACAATAGTCCGAAATCCCTTTGTAATTTAGTATTCGTACGAAATCAACTGGGTATCTAACTGACCATTGGAGGATATTTTATCTAAGTGACCATTGAAGGATATTTTATCTAAGTGACCATTGGAGGATATTTTATCTAATTGACCATTGGAGGATGTTTTCCTTTGAAAACGTAATGGAAAGTAAAGTTTACAACATGAAAGGAGAACATTATGTTGATTAAACGAAATAATTACAAAAACGAAAATAGATATTTCATGGCATTTGAACTGCATAAACTGTCCAAAATACTTCTATTTTAACCTGCAGCACAAACAAATTTGATCTTTTAAATAATTAGAATATAGCATGGAATATGATATGTGATGCACACGCATATTTCCTTTTGACTACAAATAAAAAGCTTTTAAAAATTCACAAAAATTAAATATTTATCGGATGTCAATGACATTCTTTGTATTTATATAATAAAAGACGAAACATTTTCTAACGATGTTTCTCTCGAAATACTAAACATGTTATAATTCAATTTGATTATTTCTTTTTTTTATTAAAAACTTGTAACTGATTAACTTTTACATTTTTAGAAATTAATCCTAGCAAGAAACATGTATGTTTGTCGTTTTTAAACGAAAATATTGCTATTCAAACGTAAGCCTTACTTTTGAAAGTTTAAAAATAGGAAAAATTAAATAAATATTGTTGGTAAAACTGTGATTTTAGTCTTATTTGTTCCCATATATTTATAATGATGCAATCAATGAGAAGGATATTCTTTTACTTATCTTTTAAAATATATTTTTTTAAAAATGGACAAATTTTATCAAAATTATTTCAATAAGACAGATATAATGTAACAACGGGCATAAATAGATATTACTGATAAAGCGAAAACTAAAATTGCAATTATTGTTCCATTCGTAGCATTTTATTGAATATTTTTCTCATAGAAATGTGCAAGGGTTATAAAAGCGAATTTTTGAAGGAGGGATATTCCTCAAATATAAGATTCAATCACTGTAAACCACAACAAAAATTATTGGTTTTCAATCTCCACACTTCGGTAATACGTTATCTAAAAACTCTCCCTGGGAACATTTTCAAAATATCTATAATCTACGGTTGTTGTTTTTTCGTCTTTTAGGGTTGTATAATAACAACTTCATATAGTCAGTCTCTTTTGGTGATATCTAAAAAATTATTTTGTCAATAGGCAGTCAATTTACCTAAGAACACGCAAACACAACTGTTATTAATGAATAGAAAGATTACAATATATAATCTTATTAGTACATATAATTAAACTACTTATACAGATGCTTCTACTACTACCACTACTAATGATGATGATGATGATATGAGAGGAACAAAAATGAAATTGAACAAACTCTTGATGAAATGTTGAGAAATACTGTAAGCAAATTTAGCAAGGTGTAAATTACGAGGTGCCAAGCAAGAATTCGGAAATATTAAACTGAGCCTTTTACGTATTTCACCGGATGTTTCACACATCACTCAAAACCAATCCAACAGGTTTTTAAAGAATCTCGCTTTATATATATTTTTTTCATTGAATAATTTTTTATTCATCTTAAGTTTTAAGAGTGGGGGGATCATATCTAAGAGTCCAGGGAAAATGAGGTGCGAAACTGCATCCCCCTCAAAAAATTCATAAATGGAAGAAAATCACATCCAAAAATAATTTCACATTGCTCACTCACAATCTTCCCACCAAATCTCTCTCTCTCTCTCTCTCTCTCTCTCTCTCTTTCTTTCTCACTCTTGCTTCTTTCACTATATATATATATATATATATATATATATATATTCTCATTATAAAAAAAACACTAAATCACATAAAGGTGAATAATAGAAAAAATGGAAATAAATTTATTATCTTAATGTTTTTTTTCATGAGAAAATTTTTTCTATGAGAAATTTTTTTCATGAGATTATTATTTGCTCTGTGGATTTTGATTCCATTGAGATATTTACCAGGATTATTTTAATTTAATATTCTATTTTTGAATATTCTATTGGTCCGAATTGGAATTATTCCCTATTCCGGATTTACTGGATTGAATATATATATATATATATATATATATATATATATATATATATATATATATATATATATATATATATATAATTTTTTTCGTTTTAGGTTCGAAGATTTATTTATTTATTTCGTACTTACATACGTGTATGTTTTAGCTTGTTGCTTTCGTCTGAAAATGTATATGGCACAAAGATTGGTGAGTGTGGTACTTTATGAGATTTGACTCACTCGTGTTAGGACTTCAAATCTCTTCGTGGACCTATTCGTTTTAATATATATATATATATATATATATATATATATATATATATATATATATATATATATATGAGGATCATTAAATAAGTTTCCAGACTTTCTTCGTATGGGCACTCTTATTGATAGTTCGGACATCAAACTCTAGTCCCCTTCGAAGTAATCTCCTCCGGCTGCAATGCACTTGTTCTACCGTTTCAACAACCTCTGGAAGGCCCCATGGACGTCCTCTTCTGTGAGTGTGTCAATGACCTTCGTCACAGCCTCTTTCATCTCCTCAATTTTCTCATAACGACTGCCTCTGAGCTTAGTGAATAACCAAAGGTCACAGGGAGCAAGCTCTGTACTATAGGGAGGGTGAGGAACTGTCTCGATGCCCATCTTGGTCAAAGAGTCTGTGACAAGGATGGGGTTGTGGACTGGTGTATTGTCCTAGTGGACATGCCACTGACCCGATTTGGAGAGTGCTGGCATCTTCCGACGGAATCTCTTCCTGTACTCCCTTAAAACCTCAACATAGTAACCCTAACCCTTTGGCCAATCGACTCTGGTGTATTGACTTCCTTACTCCTCCCATACCTCTCATCATCCCTCACAAACTCCCTGCCTTCCTTGAATCTCTTATGCCACTCAAAAACTGATTCTCGAATCATGCAAGTTGGTCCAAAAGCAGACTGAAGCGTTACATACTTTTCTGTGGCATTTTTCCGAGTTTAAAACAGAATTTCATTGCATATCGTTCTTCTAAAGTGTCCTCTCGTCCGGATTGCATTTTTGAAATTCACCAGCTGTAACAAGCAGGCTTTAGTAGGGTGTATTACGATTTCTGCTGTATCTGTTCATTTGAACTGAAATCATAAAAATTGGTTAGTCATCTCATAAGATGTATAGCAATAACATAGTGAATTTTCAAGAGTTTACGACACTTTTAAATGCCAGTACAAAAAAGTCTGGAAACTTATTGAAAGCACCACACACACACACACACACGCACATATATATATATATATATATATATATATATATATATATATATATATATATATATATATATATATATATATAAGCGTAAGCTTATATGTAACATTATACAGCCTGGCAGAATTCTGAATCCAATACACCACTTCCACAATAAATGTACGTTCCCAATTTATGATGAAAACACCCAACAAAAGCAAGGTTTCTTTTAATAAACATCTTTTCTTGCACTGAACAACCAAGCCCGACAGAAAATTTAATTCTACTCCCTAAACTTAAATGAAAAGGGTTTAGAATCTCTGAAAATATGATAAATGTACGGACACCCACCAAAAATGGCGTTAGAAATAGCAAGAAGAAAATAATGAAGAAGGAAGAGAAGATATTAAGGAAATTGTTAAGATTATTCGCTATTTTTGTGCTAAATAACCCCAGCCAGCAAAACATTACAAAATAAGCTTAAGATTATGGCCCTATAAATAAATTATGAATCCCATTAATGTTGATTTCTTGAGAAATGAAAACATAAGCTTAACCCACAATATTTGATTAAAATAGACTGGAATATGCAAACAGAGTTAAAACATTGAACCATTGCATTTTTTGTCTTAGAATGGGAGAACGTACATGATCAAAACTCTACAAGCGTTGCCTCAGGTATGTATAATTACATGACAATAAAGCTACAATCAAATTGGAGAAATTTAAACTCCGTGATAATCGAACATGCGTTCTACATAATCACTCAGTTTTCATTCATTGCCTAATCATAAAGTAACTGATTCTAAGGGAAGAGAGAAATATAGAAACCATACAAGCGTATAGCATTGGAAACCGTAGGATTCAGCATGGTGAACGTGAACAAAAAAAGATGAACTTAAAAGCGTATTAAAAGCACTCTTCACCTGATTTTGGGCAGAGTAATCAATTTGGTCAACAGCCAGAATCACATAGTTTAGTCAGGAAACTACTGCAACTTGTCTATGAGGGTGGTCTTCAATTGAAGAAAAACCAACTACCGATAGATTGCCTTGAATCTAATTCAAGCCTCCACCCAAAACATATTGCCCTTTAAACGGTTCAGCTAGGGACACCCTCTGCTGAGATTGGAGCTCATGTTCCAGTTATCGAAAAAAATCAGCTGCAGAATGCCTAACCGAACTTACTTAAATGCAAAAACATAGTCAACATTGCAACATTTGACGTTAATACTCAAAATATAATAAACATGTTTAATTGAGCTTTCAGGGTTTGAAGATGAGCAGAATATAAACATGAATGGACTGAAACATAATCATTACTATACCGAAGAAGATCTAAGATAACAAGATCCAAAATTTGGAAAGACATTTGTTTCGGCATCTGCATGGGAAAATTCAGACAATGTGATCATATGATATGTAGGAATGAGTCTCATTTCACAAGCTTTATGATATGGAATTTTTAGGAACCAGAAATAAAGACACAAGAATTGAGTTGAACAAATATATTAAGAAAGAACAGTAATAAAACATATTCAAATGAGAGGGTTACCAACAAGACTATTCGAGGCTGTTCGCTGGAATATTGCCTTCTACCTAAGAGCAGTAACTGCTGCTATTTATAGCTGGAAGCGTTTATGCGTGCATGGGTAAATTACAAGAACACGCCCTCCTTAGTATAAACTCCGCAGGAGTTTCAATACCTTTTTCTCTTTGGGTTAACGACGATAAAGTCCGTCATTTTCCTTTTCCTCTTTAAAAAGCGTTGTTCTAGGGGTGCTTGCGATATTGGCATGTCAAACATATCGATAATAACATCCATAACTTTTTACACATCAAGAAGACCGCAGTCAGCATCATCCGACAGGAGTTTCTGATTTGGTTCAAATGTCTCTTGTGAGTAAACGTGGGACCTTTATTAAGTGTAATCATATTTCTGAGTGTTTTCTTGTACCAATTCCCCAGAAAGATCTATTATCATGAAATATCCAGAAAAAAAACCTTGTTCTCCAGCTTGGTGGCGTTTTATGTTTATTACAGCGTTTGTTCGTCCGGGTTTTGTTTGTTTGGGGAGGAGCTTGTCGAACAGACACCTGATTTTATGCGCAAACATTTCGCCAACTGGGGGTAATGATGGTGGTCTGTTGTCGTTGGACATCATTCTATATACCTGAAGAAACTGTTGAAGGGCTTTTCCTGTGGATGTGCCCCTAGCTTTCCACATATCTCTTTTCGGCATATCAATAAAGCGCTCGGCTTGTTCGTTGGACTTTGGGTGTTATGGGGCGATCGTAATATGATTGATCTGGAGGGTCACTCAAAATTTTTTTAATTGTGTCTCAATGTCGGACACTAGACAATGAACTACCCCAAAGATAGCGTACAGATCATGACAGTAATTGATTTTAACTTCTGTAATGGGATTTTTACATCCAATAACTTCATGTCATTTCGAAAAACTATCAAGTACTATAAGATAGTCGGGTACGTCTAACGGACCTGCAAAGTATTCGGGACCATAGTCGGTCGGTTTTAGGACAAAGATTTTTAACTGTCTTAGCTCTCAAGGAACGGCCTTTACAAGATTTTACGATATCTTTATCCATATTCGGACAGTACACATAACTGCGCATAAGGCTTTTCATCATTGAAATCCTTTAGAGTTTCTTGTTTGATTTGGTCGAGAGTTACTGGGATTTCTCTTACTGAATTGCAGAATATGGTTTTAAATTCTCCTTTTGTTTGAAGTATGTTCAAGAGGTTTTCTGTGTTTCGGGATTAAACTGGACAGTCCGCCGGCAAGACAGTTTTTTAAAAGATAGGAACTCCATATTTAAGTTATAATTTAAGAGGATTGTTCCTCATCTCTACTCTGTCGTATGCACACGCAGACCTTTTATAGAACTGAAGAAAGAAGTATTGGTTTATGGTCCGTCTGCAATATGAAGTGTCTACCGAGAATGTACCGGTGAAACTTCGTTACTGCAAAACTAATCCCTAACGTCTCCTTGTCGATTTGGGCGCAGTTCTTTTCTGCAGAAAGAAGTGTCCTCGACGCGTGAGCAACTGATTTCTGAGACTAATCTGGAATCTTGTGTAGAATACATGCTCCAATGCCATACAAGCTGGAGTCGCTGGCAACTAGAATGTCCAGGATGGGGTTATGCAAGGTGAGAAACTAGTCTGACTTCAAGACTTCATTCATTTTGATGAATGCTTCCTGGGATTCAGGTGTCCAATCCCAGTCCTTGTCTTTTTTCAGAAGTTCGTTTAAAGGAGCACGTAAGTTGTGCATATTCGGTATGAACACTTGGTAGTAGTTAGCCAGTACTAAGAAACTTTGTTAGGCAGAGACCTTTTCGATAGCTGGGTTGACCGTTCTGAGTCTGACGTTCTGCAATCTTTGTCGATAATGTGCCCCAAGTATTTATTTTTCTCTATAAAGAAGTCGCATTTGGATTCTTTCAATTTGAAACCGTATCCCTGAATTCTTGAGAAGACTTTATGAACATGTTCCTTATATTGTTCTACATTTTGACTCTTCATTAATATGTCGTCTAAATATGCAACTGCAAAGTCAATGTCGCACAGTAGTGTCCATGACTTGCTGGAAGATTGCCGGTGCAACTTTGGCCCGGAACGAAAAACGTAATTTGTACAACCCACGATGGGTGTTGATAGAGAGCAACTTTGAATATTTTTCCTCAACCAGTATTTGAAGATACGCGTCACTGGGGTCAACTTTTGAAAAAAATCTTTGGTTTTGGAACAATTTCACTGTGGCTCAGTAAAGGATAGTGATAGTTTTTGAGTGCAGTATCAAGCCCCGTCAAGAAGTCGGCGAAGACCAGGATCTACTTTGACTTCTAAACGGTCGGTGAAGCCCATTGATTGTATTCAATTTTTGACAAGACCCCAGTTCTTTCAAGTCTGTGGAGTTCTCCATTTATTTGTGGTAAAGAGGTCAAGGGCACATTTCTTTTTTTTTCTTTTTGGCTGGATGTCATCTTTTGAGTCGACTTTTGCCGTCATACTATTATCCCGACTAAGGCCCCCAGAAAAAAATCTTTCGGAAAAATTTAATTTAAATCTTTTAGGTTTTTTTCCTTGGTGTTCAGGTTTTCGAGTTTTTGACAAAATGAATTAATAGGCATGTTTCACAAGCTAAATTTCTCCATCCACTCGGTGACAAATACATTTTCTGTATTCTTTAATACGTCCTTCCTTGAAAGGTTACATTTCAGATAAGTTCTTCTTCAAACTTAACTTTTGCCCTTTTCACGGACCAGGCCATTTTATTAGATCTTAGCAAGGTATGTTTTCCCAACATTTTTTAAGTGTGTAGATTTATGATTGTCAAATCTAACCCAGAATCCATCTGTAATTTCATATTTTTATTTAGCATTTGCACTTGCACGCATTTCCTAATGTTTAACCCGACTTGTTCATTAGATTTTGTTTTTTACTCATGCTTTTCGAATCTTGGCGTACGCTTACGAATCTTTGACAGACTCCCAATATTTATTGGAGAGTAATATTTGGCTTGTTTTCCAATTTATTCAGAAATCTTCGTCTAATTTCTGCGTCTTTAGCTGAAACGAGTCCCTGAACAAATATCAGACTTTTGAAATTATTCGCACCTAATTCTGACAATTTGACATCGTTACAATGCTTGTTCACGACCGACGCGAATGTAGTGTCATCTTCACAATCCGTTCTGGTTGAATTCATACACTTCCATCTCTTATGAAAGTGTGACATTTTTGGACTAAATGTTCTGTCAAAAGTTTAACCGCTTCAGTAAATGTCAGTTCGTTCGTTTTCCAGGGTAAAATACAGTTCACAAATTTGGTGTTCTCTGTGGTGCCTACTTTCCGAATTAGTAAGTGAACTTTCTTAGAGTCTGTCCAATTCACGCAATCTGTGGCGTATAAATCCTTGAATCTACTAAAATAGGAGGAGAATATGTAAAATTGTCTATTGCGCGAAAGATGGTGTTTTGTGCGAATGCATTTTCGTTTTCTCTTATTTGAACCTTGTTTGTTTGATCAAGCAAGTTTCTTTGCTCTTGTTGAGTTTGCAGTAGGATTTCTTCGAGTTTTTATTGTCTGATTTCTTTTATTTAATTTCAAGCGGTTCTTTTTGTATATCCATCTAGAGTTGATCCATTCTTTTTTCCTGCTCAAGTTGTTTTTCTTCAATCCTTTTCTTCTGTTCACGTATGAACTTAAGAAAATCTATCATGGCTGATGTAAAATCCTCCATGTTTATCAGTTTTTTTTTTTAGAAATAAACCGAATGAAAATTTAATTGAAGTGAAAAATCTTTCATTTTTTAAAATAAAAAATGTAAAAACTTTAATTTCTTACTCACACAGGGAATCATCAGGGCTTTTTTTAAAACGTGAATTCTCGTAGTTTAACGGCTCGCGTTCAAGTTCAGTGTAAGTTTGTTACACTTTTTTTGTTCGGTTTCCTTTTCTGGATTGCCAAGTAATGTTGAGTAGAACAAATGGTGAGGTAAATGGAATTTCGCGCGTTCAATGTTAAACCGATATTAACAATTTCCACGTAGCCCTTTCGGGGTCCTCAAGTGTCCTTAAGTGTCCTCGTCGCAAAGTGGTTGTGGCCATGTTAGGGGCCAAAAATAAAGACAAAAAAGAGGAATTGACTTAAACAAATATATTAAGAAAGAACAGTAATACAACATATTCAAATGAGAGGGTTACATGCAAGACTACTCGGTCCGACTGTCAAGGCTGTCTGCTGGAATATAAGAGCTGTACTTGCTGCTATTTATTGCTAGGAGAGATCATGCATGCGTGGATAAATTACCATGAAACTTTAAAATCACAAAATAGCAAAGAAAAATCCGAGTGTAATGTGTAATGCATTTAATGGCAACCCTTGCGGGACAGTTATCCCACCTTACAGTGCGACTAATGCTAGAGAGGAATCAGCTTGGTTCACTTGTCCGGCTGATTACCGAACACAACGTTATTATCAGAGGTGGATACATGGATTCTCATGTAGGCAAAAGCAAAAATAATAAATTCTGATTACATCATTCGTCATAGAGAAATGGTGAATATCTTGCAGAACATATATGTAGGTCTAAATGTTATATAATCAAGGAATGAATTTTTAATTTTGATAAGTTTTCATTAATTATATTCTATCCTTCGGTTTGGTTGGGCTTAAGAGATCAGGTGTGTAATCAATTGGTGCAATCACCATTGTCATAATAAACCCCAGTCAGGAAATGGGGATGGACTGTGGAAGACATCATGCCCAGAAGAGTTGGGCTGAGAATTTGGAAGATTTTGAAAAAAGATTCAGTTGAGGTCCGTCCATGGTGTTGAGAAGTTGAGGTCCGACCATGCAGGCAGATAGTCGAGTTTTTTTCCATTGAGTCAGATAGATGAGTTCTCTACCATTGGGGCAGAGAATTGAGTTGAGTTTTATACCGTTGCGGCGGTGGTTAAGTTTTTCGGGTCTCGAACAGCAAAGATGAATGGAGAAGAAACACCACGTGATGTGCTGAACGTTGGGGTGTTGTTAGCATAGAATGATACGAAAGACTTTTAAGAATTGTGTCTCTCTTCTCATGTCGAAGAACCGAAGTCAGAAATTAATAAACGGTTCGTATCTGAACAACGGAGTCGCCTGTTTTTTTTTTTATGTATATGTACTGTTGTTATTGATATCCTTATGGTTGGGAGTATACAAGATAAACTCTAAATTCCAAAAATAGGAAGCAAAATCTGTAGGTTTACACAAATCCGAATGATTAAAGCCTAAGTCATATATTTATAAACAATAAATTGGTATTCAGCGCTTTGAATTATGAGACATATTCTCCGTTGAAGGCATATCTTCCAAACACAGAATCGTCTCAACAAAGATTCTCTGGAGTCTACGCAGAAATAAGAAACAAACAGGTAAAATTTTATGATATAATTAGTCCTATCATCGAATTCTTCATAGATTTCCCCAAAACATACTATTCCATATATAGAGGGAAGATGGAACAAATACAACAAATATATGGCCTCCTCAAAGAAACAGCGACTGGTATAATGATGCTTTGCAAAAACGAGGAAAGCAATGGTGACCACACCCAAAAGTGATATTGATTTCTTTGAAATTGTCACTGGAATTTTGCAAGGAGATACATTATCACTCTATCTATTCATTATCAGTCTACATTACATAATACCAACATTAATACATCTAAAAATGGTTTTACATTAAAAAAAAGAGTAGATATACTTCAGAAACTCTTATTGATATAGATTATATTGATGAGCTAGCGCTTCTCGGAAATACCCTTGCTCCAGCCAAACCTCTGCTGCATAAACTGGAGGAAGCAATATGAGGTATTGGACTCTACCTGAAAGTAGATATATCATTCCTATGTTTTAAAACGGAAGTGGGAAGCCTCTGAAATTAGTAGAACAGTTCCCATAGCTGGACAGATACATCTCTGTTGGCTGGTATTCGAAGAGCAGCACTTTTGGATATTCATCCGAACTTCATTGTAGAAAGTCATAACGGAATAATTGAGCATTAGGGCGCGAATCATACACACACATACACACACACGCACATATATATATATATATATATATATATATATATTTTTTTTTTTTTTTGCAGAGGACTCAAACACGTACACACAAAATACACACACCAACGTATATATATATATATATATGTGTGTGTGTGTGTGTGTGTGTGCGTACTTTTCATAATTATATACAATTACATATTCTTATCTATAAATATTTGGTTAACTTTACAGAGTTGTTCATTCTACCGTAAATAAGTCTAACTGATAACGCTAGATAGATAGCGTGGATGATAATGATAATGGCGAATCATTTTTACGTATTTATTCCTCAACTGTATTCACATGTACTTTTGATGGCAAGAAAAAAGGATCTGGCTGATTATGAGAAATAACTCCGCAAGAGGATCATTTTGTTGCTGATATTTTTTGGATGGCTTTGTGGGACGATGGGCACCAATGCGAAAATGGAAGCAGCCCTTTAGACAGCAACAGTTCAAGATCATCGCCAAAAAGAAGGGAAACTATAGCGAAGAAAATGAAGAACAATTTAAAAGTAAATAGAAGCAGTGAAATAAAGGGGAATGTAAAGATTAGAAATTGGAAGGAGAAAGAAATAATGTGAAAAGAAGAAAATAGGTAAAGCAGGAGAAAGAGGAAGGAGAAAAAAAAAGAATAAGGGAGAATAAAAAGAGAAGAGATTAAAATTAGGGAAAAGAAATACAATTTGAGAGACGTGCATGATGTTATTTATAAAAGCAAAATGAAAAGAAAGAGACAAAAATACAAACGACAATGAATAGGTTAAAAGAAAAAGTTAAAGATGAGAAAAACAAAAGGAAGAGGCAGTCGCAAGTTTTTTAGGGAAAAAAATGAAGAAAGAAAATTATGAAATAAAAAAAGATTCGAATAAGTATTCAAAAAACACGAAATAAATACAGATGACGTCACTGGAGAAAACGAACACGAGGAATGCGTAAATTATACATCGAAAGAAGAAAAAATAGTGCAAGAACTGCGGAAAATCTAGCGAAGGGAATTGTGGAGATGAAAAAAATTGGTCCATTTGGGGTGCAAAGTCAAGGGTCAAGCCTGAGGCGGGTCTTTGTTAAAAAGCTAAGAGAGGGTTTGGGGACAGATTTTGGCAACGATATGAATCATCTGCAGAAAAATTGACAAAATAAATAAATCAATAAATAAAAAAATTGCAAAAGCAAATATCTTGCGAAAAACCATGAATTTCTAAATTCAAACAATGTATTAATATGTCTGTGAGTATATATATATACGTTTGTTTTTCTCTTGGAGTGTGCCTATTTGTGTATAAGTAATTGTTTGTATGCGCGTGTGCGTATGTATTTGTTAATCGCCTCGTGGCATTTTCCCCATATATAAAAAAGCAAATGAAATCAGAAAGAATTCAACAATTTGTTCATTCAAATATTTTCTTGGATATATATATATATATATATATATATATATATATATATATATATATATATTCCTGAAAACCTGTTCAGAATCGATCAACTATATTGAAAAGTTGCACACATTTGAAAAGGTTGCCAAATAGAAAGTCAATTAGGATCTCCCTCAACACAAATTTCTTAAAAGCGCTCGCTTACATAGGCAATGAAAGCAATTTTTGTGCTATCTGAAATATTTATAACCTGAATAAACTACAACGTTTCTAAGTATTATCCCGAAAATGTAGTGCTCGTAAGTATTTGAACAAATACTAAATCTCTTTTTATTGCCTGTGATTACAGTTTATATATATATATATATACATGAACCTAGCGGTTAGAGTGTTGGCCAATGGCCCGGGAGACCGGGGTTTAATCCCAGGTCGAGTCATACCAAAGACTCAAAAAATGGTACTTGATGCCTCCTTGCTTAACACTCAGCATTATAAGGTATGTATCAAGGGTAAAGTGGAGTAATCGAAAAGGAAGCCTTCGGGTCACCCTCGACTACGGTCGCCAACTTTACTTACTTTTATATATATATATATATATATATATATATATATGTATATATATATATATATATATATATATTTACATGTGTGTGTATATATATATATATATATATAAATATTGGAACTACTCAAAATAAATCCAACTGTATGGAAATGTACGGTGACAAGAAGTCGCAAAGTCTTCGTAGGATAGTTTTATTTGTAGAAATATTTACCACGTTAAATGTTTCAATTTTTAGTCTTTCATCAGTCTCATTACTTACACGCCTTGATGAGAGTCTAAAAACCAGAACAGTTAACGTTGGGAAATATTTCTGAAAATAAAACCATCTTCTGAAGACCTTCTGTTTATCATCTCTATACATTTTCAAATCTATCTATCTATATCTCTATCTATCTATCTATCTATCTATCTTTTGTAAAGAGAAGAAAGAGAAAGAAAAATACACATAAACAGATGAGAAAAGGTAATGATATTAGTCTATGTTCACCAACACGTTTTCATGTGTAATAGATACGTTGCAAGATATGAAATTTCTATAACTTTTGAAAAATCTACATTTCATGGCGTAACCTATTTTTTGAATATTTTTCTTTATAGTTTAAGCATCATTTCAATTTAAAAAAATCCTACCCTGAAGATTACCCAGAATATTTTCTCCTGATATACCTTCTACCTTGAATTTTCATCATTTCATATCTTGGAAAATTTCTATTACAGGTCGAAATGCGTTGGGGAATATAAACTAATATTATTAAAATTTTCTCATCCATTTAATTTTTTACCGTTTTTTTTACAGCATATCTCTCTGATTCATTTCAACCCCATATCTTATATATATATATATATATATATATATATATATATATATATATATATATATATAAAGATTTCTGCGCGCTTTTATATAATTCTATTTTGAATATAATATATATGTATGTATGTGTGTACATATATCTGTACGTATGTCTTTCTTTATGTTAAGTAACCACTCTCAGACATTCATTTAACGCCACTTGTCAAGATGATTATATATGAATTATCTTTTAGTTAATAAAAAATCATGATACCTATTTTACAGCTTTTTCCAGAGTAGCGATTGTCTAAGGAATGTGAATTAGCGGTGGATTTCTGCATTATGCCAGGGACAACAATCTTTTCTAGATGTGTGTAGATTGGATGGCGAAAATTTATCCTGCTTACTAGTGTTATATTACTGAGTGGGTACGAAAAACGCTTGCAAGAATTTGAAATTTCTTCTTTAATTTCATGTTTAAGCTGATTTTTATTTAGTGGGCTTATTGTGATGAAAGGTTACATTCTCACACTACTGCAAACATACGTGACCTTAAATCCATCGTTAGAAATGGTTACTGTCATACCGCATAGATAAATATTCCTCATCTTACTTATATAGTACATCTTCATTGATGCATCGGGATGGGTCATCAGTGATGCGTCCTTTGGGTTCACGGGGAGTTTTGGGTCTTGCAACATCAGACCCCCACACTCAAATGACCCAGTTGGCATTGATCTTACTCCAAATCCCATCCTGGTAGCTAAACTGCGCATCCATACAAGACAAATGACTACATGAATGGCTCTGTCTTTAATTGGAATCATTTTGAGATGAGGCTTCCTAATCTGAGAATTAATCTTTTTTTTATTGCGGACTTTTTGTTCTCATCTTGGTAGTTTTTGTGTTGTTTCTTCTTTCACTACGTTTCGGCCAAATTTCACCTCTGGCCCTTCTTCAGGTGATTTACCGCGACCTCGGATAGGAATGCTTAGTCTTGTAACCGTATCCCCAGTAATTACTGCCTTCCATAGTTGTTGTCTATCGCACCACGTTTTTGACCAAGTAAACCTCTGGCCGGCTTGGGTAGGATTTGAAACCGCTATCTTCTGACAATGCTCACCTGGAACCGTAGAGACTCAACGCCTCTATCCGCTGTCTATCGCACCATGAATGGCTCTATCACTTTTAATTTTGCAACAGCCAATCAGAGCTAACCTCCTCTGATGACTTCTAAATCTTTCCTTTAAAATCGGGAGGCCACTTTGCTCATGCCTTCCGGGCAGCGATGACGTCATTATTCGGCTATTTGTTCAATCCGGTACGTAGTTTTTTTTGTTTGTTTTTTTTTTCTCTTTCCTATTCCTCGCCCTAAACTTACAAAAAATAAATAGATAAATAAAATAAAATAAAAATTTTAAAAAAATTTTAAAAATAGAAAAAAATTATGTACATGAATATAAAATTGCGAATAAAACAGACTCCAATTTAAAATTGAAATATATGATGTGTAAACAGTCATTTCATTGCAGCAATGGTTTACTTTTTAATAACAGCATTCTTCATTCTAAAGTTAAATATTTTAGGTAAGATGGTTACTTCAATAGTGTACGATTTATCCTTAATTATTTTCTGTCTACTTTTTCCTCTTATGACTGGATCGGAATCCAGAGGGAATTTCTATAAAAATCTTATAAAAAATGAAGACAAATTAATTAATAATTTTCATTGTTTCTTTTGATAAAGAAAAGTAGATAACATAAACTGAAAATGAAATAAACAACGTTTCGTCAAGGGTGTCAATCACTTCATATGTTTTTCCATTATTGGATTAGATAACTTTTATTCTTTTGGAATTCTCCTTTTCTATATCCATTATAGATATCTACTTGTAAAATCAAAATGATATTTTTCAGATATGCAATTGATTTTGATTATGCATAAATGGATATTTTCCCATTTGGGGATACTATATTTAATTTGATTATAGATCATGTATTTTGTGGTCAATATTGAATGGATTTTAAGATAGGAATAAAACAATTACTTTGTATATTTGCCCGAATACCGAAATATGGAGATAACCACCAGGCTATCAAATTAGGATTACTTTTGTAAAATAGATAATTCAAGTCTCAAGAGAAGAAAATATTGATATAACACCACGTATCTTAATGTTCTATTGTAAATCTCGGTGTTCCAAATATTCCTTGAAATAAAAAAAGAATTAAAAACAGAATTGTATTGATTCATATGAATATGAGATACTTAAACATATTGCTGGATATGAAAGATATGATTTATTATTTTCAGCGTATTGAAGCAATCGTGAAAACATTAAAAGCTGAAATTCATAGAAGTGTTAAAAGCAATTACAGACAGCATATCTAAAATCAAATAGAAGAATGACAAGTCGGAGACATACTCAGGAGACTTGCTGTCCCTTTGTGCCCGGCGAAAACCTACACGGACAAGTGCTATACAAAATACGCTAATCACAAAACCAATTAATAAATTTTACGGAATGAAGGCGATAAATTTAGAGGAAATAAAAAAAAATCAAATACCCTCAGCATTTTCATGAATGCCAGAAAGAATAGTTAGTTTCTGATTTGTCCTCTTGATATTCATTTGCACGATCAAATCCCATCAACTTGAAAGATTCCTAGTGTATTAAGTGTCTTACTCACGTCTCCCTTTTATTGTTATCCTGATCTATTTTACGTATCTACTTGTATCTGATTGATTTTATCATGTCTACTTCTGCGTAGTTAACATGAACATTTTGTCTTTTTCTTAAACAGCTTATTTATTCTGTTCTTATAAAATTGATCCGAATAATAGAAATTACTTTGTCTTCTTCACACGTCTTTTTTGCAACTCTGTCTTTGTTAATTGACTATTACTAATGGTTTTCTCCTCAAACATTCCCTTAAATAATTATTGATTCATTTGCTTCTTTTATTTTTCGGATCTAATAATTATTCCATTGCCAAATCTATAATATCTTTGGGTACAACATTTCCATACTGCAATCTGTGTAGTCCTCAAATTCCTTGATACTAGAAGTGATAGTTTATGCAGACAAGTTGCCTTTATAAAGTTTCTCCAGATAACAGAATCCTTCAACGCCATATATCCAGTTATTATTAACATTTAAGTATAATGTACTCGTGTTTTTGTTGGAAATAAACAGGTGGCAATTTTCGAGTTTCGAAATTTTTATTGGGTTTGTACAAATTATATCAGTAAGACATTGCTCTGGGTTTCAATAATAAATATCCAACATCCTAGCTAATCCAGAATCATGTCTTTCTTATCCACACATTTATATAGTTGGAAAATATACCTTCATTTTTCATGCATCTTTCTTAATTGTTGTCCTTTTTCCATTAGTTTTACTCGTGTTTTTATTCCCTGTTTACAATTCATCTTTGGTTTGCTTTCTCTTTCATTTTCCTTCTATTCCGATTTATTTTCTTTATTTTCTGCTTCAGAGATTTTCATTCACCGAAACTGGATTAATTTCTTCTTAATCTATTGTCTTTTCTTCTATTTTTCCCTACTTTTTCGTCTTCTTCTTCTTCTTCTTCTTCTTCTTCTTCTTCTTCTTCTTCTTCTTCTTCTTCTTCTTCTTCACATCCTTTAACTTGATATCTCTACAAGTGGAAATTTCTGGATTATTTTTCAAAAGAATTAGATAAAAGATACTCAAAAGAAAAGAATTTTTATTTTAAAGGGCATAGGATTTAATTAGTCTTAAGCATACAATTAAAATGTTCAAATAAAAATATGAGTACTTTATTCAATTAAATCTAAGTTGAATACATTTAAATAGATCAAGGGGGAAGACAAACAGTAGAAAATAAACAGAAAAAAATATCACTGATATTATATGGATGAATTTGCTTTAAAAATTAGCAGTATTCCCATTTGTTCCTGTTTTCTCACCAACGATTTTTGTTAGTCTTTGTTTTTGTTCCATTTTTACTTACTGACGTAAATCTTTTTGCTTGCATATTTCTTAACATTCATGTAATTTATCGATTTTATCATTTTTATCACAAATTCTTCTTCTTTCTAATATTTTTCACCCTTTAACTTTCCTGTTTCAGAAGTAATTTCTTCTTCTTCTTCTCCTTCTTCTTCTTCTTGTAGTCTGCTTCTTCTTCTTCTTCTTCTTCTTCTTCTTCTTCTTCTTCTTCTTCTTCTTCTTGTAGTCTTCTTATTATTATTTTTCTTCTTCATCGTTGTTACGATATGATTATTAATGATTGATCACCCTGATGATATACTGTCATGACGAACCGCTTAAGGCACAGCAAAACCCAAAGAAAAAGAAAGGGCTTGATTATAGCATTTGTTTACTCTAGCCGTAAATAACAGAGGATGGTGATTTTCGCGCGCTTTTGCAAGCAGCCTTCCGCGAAGAACTCCCTTCGGACAATGAAAGGAAGATTAATGTGATTTCCAGCGTTGCTATTGGAAAAGCAAAACAAAAACTCACTTTTTGTTTCCCTCTTGCACTTTTTTCAGTATATTCAGCGCGTATTTGCTGTAAAAAGGATCCCATTAAAACTGAAAGTATCTGTAGTTTTTTTTCTAAAATGGCGCATGGAATAAATGCTGCGAAACTTATAGCCGAGGTGATTTCTCTGTCCTGGCGTTTCTATTATGTCTCAAGAGTTTTTGTAATAAAAAGAAAAGTAGCTGTTACCTACATATATATATATATATATATATATATATATATATATATATATATATATATATATATGTTGTTTGAGTACGTACGTGTGTAAGCATATATAGATATACAGATGCATATATATATATATATATATATATATATATATATGTGTGTGTGTGTGTGTATTCATGTATATACATATATATATACGTGTACATATATACACATGTTTATAGGTATATATAAATATAAGGCTGTGAAGATTAGTGTATATATGCGTTTATGTAAATGAACATGTTAAGTATATGCACCCACACACACACACACACACATATATATATATACACATAAATGCATATATATCTACTCTTACCTTTTGTATACATATCTGTAGATATTTACAACACAAACATACACACACTTACAAATACGAACATACGCAAAAACACATACATACACATGTGATAGCGTTTGTCTAATGTATACCCACCTATATACGCCGCTGATTTTCAGAATAAATTTAGCAATGTAGCTGATATACAGTTATATATCTAATGAATATTTTATATGTTTTGCATAAAGAAATATGCAAGAATGACTGCGCGCGTGCTTGCGTGTGTGTATGTGTGTGTGTGTGATTTTTTAAGCTGAGATAGCTGGTCTCAAGAACGTAAAGGTATAGATAAGTGCTTATATGTGTGTGTGTATTTATATCATTTATGTTGGAGTGAATATTCCCTTTTAACTTCATAAAAAACCTTGTGATGAGAAAGATGAGAAAATCGCAAGAATATGACAGGAATCCAGGGTCATGTGCAACCAGCACTACACCTGGATATTTTTCCTCCAAATCAAGCAGTTACTATAGAGAAGTAAATTTGGTTGTTGGAGTGAGAATATTTCGCCAAAATGATATGAACTTTGACTTCAAGGGAATTGGCTTCACTATAATCATCCTAGTATTTTGTTTTTGTTATTTTTCCCTGTTGACGCGTTCTTTCAGTATCGTGCAAATTTAAGATCTTCAGATTCAGTTTTATCCTTTTTAGTTCCGATATTTTCTTCTAATAGGAGTGTCTGGTTACTTAAATGATCAAAGAGGTTATCATCAATAAATTCAATTTTCTCTCTTAGTTCATGAAACTATACACATTTCACTTATTATTTTCCTTTATTTGGGAAATGAAAAAGATATGGCTTTAACATCTCATCTCACAGATGTATCCTGTTCACTGATGTCGTATTTTGATTTTCGACTTTTGATCTTGCATATAAGCAAAGTATATTGTGTGTCTGCTACTCACGTTGGAATATTTGGATGAAAATATTTCAAAGAAGCTATGTCCTTAGACTAAAACACCAATTTTCTCATGTACACAGAGATTCGACTGAAAAATTGCACAGCTTCCTAGTTATGTTTGTTGGTCCTGTTTTAATAAAAACCTTTTCATTACAAAAAGTGAATTTGTCTCATCGGGGCTCCTCTCTACACTAACATAACATTCAATCTGAAAGGTGACCAACATTCTTACGCAGTACGTTCAGAAAGTGTTCCAAGAGGTTAAAAAATGAGGTGGGCTGTGTATCGCTGAATAAGTGTTTACAACAAAGCAGATGGTAAGAAAATTTGAATCAAGTATAAATAAATCTTTATATAGAATTTTTATGACAACACTCATACCTGAATGTGTGAAATATTAGACCATCGCAAATAATTGAAATTCAGAAAGAAAACGGAAAAAAAAGGTGAACGAAGAGCTTAGAAAGATATATAAGCAAGAGAGAAAGAAAGTAAAAGGCATAGGAAACCAAAGAACCAGAATAATATTTGCAGAGAAAAACAGAAAGAAAATATGTAGAATAATAGAAATGAAAAAAAAAGAGGGAGGCTGGAGAGAAAGAAAAGATGAAGAGAAGAATTCAGAAAGATTCGTGAATTAAGGAATTGATAAAATAAAGGTTATTCAAAGAATCGATAAAAAAGATAACAGAAAATAAGTATGAAGAGAAAGAAAGAATAAAGAAAGAGAGAAAAAAGAAAGCATTTGTTTTGAGAAAAGAAAAGAAGGAGGAATGAAATTATTAATACTAATCTGGATAAAGAAAGGAAAGTATCTAAAAAAACTGAAAGTATAAATATGTATTAGAATATAAAAGAACAACAAAATTGGTACGGAAGATACACGAATAAAATTTAGAACCTTTGAATTTATTCATTAATGTGTACGAGAAGGAAAACTTCAAAGTGAAAAAAACAAAAACAAGTATCTAATTATGAAAAAGTAAGAGAGCATGAAGGAAACATGGATTTATATTGGAAGAAATAGATAAATTAACAAATATATAAAGAAAGAAAGAAAAAGTCAAAGAAGTAAGGAAAATCTGAAATTCATACAAGTTGCCGTTAGATGAAAAAAAAATACATTACTGTTTTATTATACAAATTTAAGAAAAGAGGAAAGTTTGTCTAACTTTGTGATGACTTGACGGTGTGATTTAGTGACAAGCACTCAAGAGAATTAGAAACGAATATGTAAAAGCCCTAAAAAAATGTTTAACGGGAATAAAACATTCCTGCACATTTACATCATCTCTGAGAAACTGTGGAAAATACCTTAAATTTTACATTTTTTTTTCTTATTTTTAATTTTAGGTTTCTTGTATGTTTCCTCAGTTTAATTTGCCTTAGAAAGAAAAATAATAAGAAATACGAAAATAAACCAAACTGTTGGTTTTATTGTCCGCTACACTGACCAATTTGACAGTGAGAAATACCGACCAGTAAGTCGTGCTTACCTCATAAAATGGCCGCTGAGTCTCTTGTTTGCCTAACACGAGTAATCGATCAAATCAGCGTGAACTAGCAAGTTGCTGGGAAGTCTTTGTGCACACACACACACACACACACACACACACAACACACACACACATATATATATATATATATGATGTGAAGCCACAATCAACTATACGAATTTTTTGTTTTATCGAGGTAAATATCTCAAAGGGAAGATAGACTTCGTTTTTATTATTTACCCTTCTTTATATTCGTATTTATTTTTCTAAGTATCTTTTCTAAAAAAAAAAGTTTCTTTCGTCCACTTCAGTTCTTTTTACTTTGTAATATTTATTTGAAATATTCGTTTACCTATGTTTATGCAGAAAATTCTTTTAACTCACACCGCAACCCTACCCTCTACACACACACACACACACACACACACACACACACACACATGGATTTGTTTGCGTATGAGAGTGCGTGTGTGTATGTGTGTGTGTGCGTGTATGTGTGTGTGTGTTTAGCCTTATGGATAGGGGTTATGCCTAGTTGGCTGTTATTCTTTTGACTAGAGAAAAAAATGAACTATGGAAATGATATTCTAAGATGTATGTACAACAGCCTTTTTGTTTGTTTTTTACTTTTTCACTTTTGAATATTATTTTGTTTATATGGGTTTGTTTTAACTAGTTAGTTTTTTTTACCCTTTTTCCTTTTTTTCTTAATTTTTTTCATCTTCATGCAGATTTATAGAGTAAACCAGAAGAGAAGACATACTATCACTCAGAAGATGAGAAAACGTTTGTCTCTAAAAGTAAAACTCTCCTCTTTAATGCTGGTTTCGTCTGCATTCTATGTAACTTTTTTCTGAATAAGTTCACATAAATAACAGAGATATAAATGTCTCTTCATTATCTTAGTCTTTGAGTAATTCAGTTGAAATGATCAGGTGAATTTATTGCAGAACGAAATGAATTAATTAGCGTCATTACTTAACATATTTTATTATATACATTTGGGCATATATAGTTTTATAGTTTTAACCTCTGGTTAATTACTTCCATCCTTTTCACTTCATGGCGAGAATGATAATTTGTAAACGACATGATCATTAGGTATTCCAATTCAAATGAAAAGCAAAATTTTGAATGCCGATTTTAAGGAAGTCTGCTCATACGTCATTTTGAAGTTTTATGCTACCAATACACCCGATGTTTAATTTCATTTATATGGTTCTATCTTATAGTAATCTATCAATTAGATTACCTACTCGAATCATTGAGTATTTCTCATTAAAACAAAAATTCAGTTTTCCAATCAAGAAGAAACTAAAAATTTTCAATAGTGATTTTTAAGAAAGGGGTGCTATATTTATTTAGTTAACGTGATACGATCTCTCTCTCTCTTTCTCTCTCTCTCTCTCTTTCTCTCTCTCTCTCTCTTTCTCTCTCTCTCTCTCTCTACATTAGTTCCACTCTCAGTTTTAGTTAATTGAATATCGTAGCTATATTCTTCATATTACTTCTAATCAATTTTCTTTTCAGACAGACTTTTTTTTGCCTGTTTTGACTTGAAATCAATTTGAGAACTACACAACATCGTTAGAGTTGCAAAGATCACCTACATATTATTTGAAATAGACTCACTCGTGCTTTTTGAATTTATTGAATTTTATTTCCTATTTTTTCACATTCACCATGATTCTTCTTTATCATCCTGATTCGACTAAATGCTTGTTCTAAATTAACCTTTCTATTATAATTGAATTTTTATAATATACTGATTAACTGACCAAACGCATTTAACCTTATCAGATTTCTAATAATATATTTTGCAACCTCTGTTAATTATATATCAATGTTTGCTTTAGATCCAAGTGTATAATGTTGTTATAAACTTATTCACATTGAGTTATTTCTCAATTTTGATAGTCATTTTTTGTCACGTTTTAACCTTTGTACCATTCAGCTTTCATCAGATTTTCATAGCTGGGAATTTCGAAGCGAATACTTTATTCCTGATAAAGTGTTTTAACCCACCACCCTACATTTGAGAATAAAATCTTTTTATTCAATTCATCCCTGATAAGTCTTTTTCCAATGAAACTGTATATATATATATATATATATATATATATATATATATATATGTATATATATATATATATATATATATGTATATATATATATATATATATATATATATATATATATATATATATATAAGTCTTTATATCTATCCAAGTTAGGAATGGAACTCAGGAGTTTTCAGCAACATTTAAGCAAGTTTTTAATCATTATTCTATTACCACTGATATTTGCCTTTTTATATGTTAAAGAAAATAAATGTTTATTTATCAAATTATTCGTCTGTAGCCAATATTTTTAGTTCCTTGCTATCTAGTAATTTTTTGACTGAGTAGTGAGTTTAATCATGTGGGATACAAACTTGTGGCTTTGTGCCAGACTAAATTTAATCATACTAATTTCTCCATTGGTTATATCTCTGATGATCGACCTCCGAATAAGCCAAGGTTTTTTTTTATCCACAAACATTATATACTGGTTTATTTTCTCTCATAATTTCCCACACATTTTCGAGAGATGAATATTCTCGAAGGGCTTTATGTCGAAGCAGATATTGTATGATTGTGTGATATTGTCTTTAAAATATTAAATCTTGATACTGCTATCCAGAAATGTGAATTCCTTGCGTATAATTAGTAAATTGATTTCGCACCTCGTTCTATTCCTCAGTTAATGGAGTCTTCATCAATGAAGTAAATCACAGTCGATAATTTCTGCAAAGTGAACACCATCATTTATAATCCAATTAACGACTGACACAAATTAGGCAGCGTAAATTATTTTTACAATTGAGTTACATAAAAGAGGCTGTGGCTTAAGAGCTCATTGAAGACGGGAGATGGAAAATATTGTCTTTAGAGGAATTCATTGGAACAGAAATACAAAAAATAATAAATATTTTTGTGATAAAACCTAATATATATATATATATATATATATATATATATATATATATATATATATATATGCGTATGTATATGTGTGTGCAGAGGGCGATGAGTAAATTGTCATAATTCTAAATAAATTATTTCCCGTATATGTCTTTTTTTTTGTTTTAGTATTTCTCTACTGCGCAGCAAACTAGAATCAACTGGACACTGTATGTGAGGAAATCAACATCATGATGCAATTTGCTCTTCCAAAAATTTGGAAACGACATGTTGAACTCTGTATCATTCATAGTGGAAGTTCGTAAAAGAAGATTTTGTGTCTCACAGAGGAGAGTGCAAAATCTTCGAAAGGAGTTTGATGAGTCTATTGGTGATTACGAATGTACGGCAACTTAGAAACCTCACTGAGTGTTTTGATAATAAAAGAACTCCTTAATTTCTTTTGAGATCCAGACCATGATTCATAATGCTCCAAGCCAGTCAATCAGGTCGATATCCAGGGAAATGGGAATGTCTTTTAAATATGTTTAACGGTCCATTTTTATCACAGGCCGTGAAGGACACGAGAAAAACAGTAAAATCTTTGCGGAATATTTTCTATGATTTAAATGAAAAAGACAATAATCTGAATCCGGGTTTTCAACTGAACTATGAGAAACCAGGTAAGGACTTTTCTACTTTTGGAAATATTGCATAGTGTTTGAAAACCGGGTTTGTTTAAAAATTGAATGTCTTTAAGTTTGCGATAAACTGTAAATAAGCATTCTCCGATGAATTCAAAAAAGATCTTAACTGTGGACTTATACTAAGTTAAAACTTATTGCATAAACGGGGGTGGGGGCAAGAAGTAAGTTAAAGAAAAGGATTTTTTTCAATACAGTACAAAACTTACGTAAATGTAAAAGCACAATACAAATAGTGACATTCAAAGTTAGAACCTTAAATAGAATAGGCCAACTACAGAAGTTGACAGCTTCTGCGATAGGTCATAACAAAAACATTATATGCGTGTAAAAACACAGATATTTTCATAGCAAAGGTATACCGGAAATGAATGAACGTTGTCTCGGCATCTGCATGGAAAGAATGCTGCACTTGGGGTGTAGGTATGCTTATCGTTCCACGGGCCCTAAACTCACTTAATAACACCGAGAAAATAGAACCCAGGATGATGATAGCCAGGTTAAATGGCAACCACAGCACAACAATCATCTCCTACCAATGTTAATCACGAAACGGACCGCATCGCCTTCATCAGTGGATACATGAATGCCCAAATAGGTAAAAACGTAAACAACAAATCCAGCTTACACATCTCGTCAAACAGAACATCTAACAGATTCCACACTAGAAAATAGATTAACTTGCCTTTATAGTAGATTTCAGAAAAGAAAGCGAAAACTATGGACCGCACCTACGCAAATAACGCAAAAGACTATATCCTCATAAATAAGAACTGGAATAATAGCTCATTGAATTGAGAGGCATATTCGTTTTTTTGAGGGAGTGTCCTCTGATCACCGAACGGTCACGACTAAGATACAACTGTGCCTACGAAAAGACGTAACGCAAATAACAACAATATGACTAGTCCCTGCTTAACAATAGATATATCAGTGAAAAAATACCTTAACACTAAGAAACAAATTCGTTACACTTCAGGAGATACCAAAAACATTTACTCCGAATAACGAATATAAGAACTTCGTCAAAGCTAACATAGAAGGGGTAGCAGAATGCTTACTAACTAAACACAAAGCTAAAACTTGAGTCCCATGGGAGACATTAGCGGTTAGAAAAAAAGCGTCCAGACGTAAAAATAATATTAGAGACTAGGTTGAAGATAAAGAATCTAGGATGGGATTGCAGACAGTAAATGAAGTGAGGAAAAGGAAGAGTACTGTGAGACCTAAATTGAACACTGCTATCCAAGAAGAACAAATACAGTCGTGGAAACAACATTTCGAGAATCTACTCCGAAAGTTACGGATACACCTATCGCTAAAATTATAAGTAATCAACTACACATCAAACTAGGACAGTTTATGTAAGAACTCAAGTTAGCTCGAAGAAAAATTAAAAATAGGAAAGCTGCTTGATGAAATACCACCAGAAGTATGGGAGACAAGGAAATTCGACGACATACTGCTCCGATAATGTGACGCTATTTATTACCAGAACACAATGGATAGATGGATAAAATGATGCATCCTCTCTTTGACCCATTAGGATGACCTTGTAATAGCAAAGAACTACCGAGGTATTACCCTAACTTCCGTAGTAGCCAAGATCTACAATGCTTTGCTACTCAAACCTCATAAAAACTAGAATGACTATCGGAGAAATCGATAGAGGACATCATAAATTTTGACACTACGTCGAATTCTATAAGGAATTCATGTAAACCACTTCGAGGCCACTTTATTATTTGTAGACTTCCCAAAGATATTTGACTCTATACACAGAGGGAAAATGGAGCAAATACGTCTCGCCTTCAGTCTCCCCCCACCCAAGAAACCGTCGCAGCCATAATGATGTTATATAAAAACACGAAAGTAAAAGTTCACTCACAAGATGAAGACGCAGACTACTTCGACATAATAGCAGGTGTTCTTTAAGGAGATACATTAGCCCCAAGCCTGTTTTTATCTGCCTAGACTACGTCCTTTGAACGTCTATACATGTAATGAAAGAAAACGGCTTCACGCTGGCAAAAAAAAGAAGCAGAAAATTTCTCGGACAAACAATTACGGACGCGGACTACACCGATGACATAACGCTTCTGGCAAATACACCCACACAAGCTGAATCCCTCTTACATAGTCTGGAATTACTATAATGTACTACAAATTACTATTCATAATATAACTATTAAAAACGATTTCTATTATTCTTATAAATAAAATAATATCATGTCTTATAGATGATACCATATCATCGCAATTGATATTACTATTAAAATTATTACGACTAATCATCAATTAATTAAACTAATCATAAACTCATTATTATCATTATTATTAATAGCATTAATGCCAACAACAACAATTAGACATCAAGACCTACTACAATATACTATTACATAAAATTTAACAATTATAATTAAAACAAATGAACAAATCATTCTAATTAATATTAAAAATATTTTTGTACTATAACATTATGCCAAAAATATCATTCATAATATGCACTCTCTAATAAAAATAAAAAATTTACCGTATATCGCTTATTACATAATTTTAATAAATGAAACCTGTTGTTTAGAATAGAAGAATCAATTTAGATTCGATCATAAAACATATATACTCAAATTCAAAGTACATTAAATATTAAACTAATTGATAATAATTTTTAAAAAATGTTTTTTTCTCAAAATAAATCTAAAGTCATTTAAAATAAACTTATATTTATTTTTATGGCAACTTTTAAATAGCAATTCATTTCTTTCAATTTGTAACTTACTGGTATTTCTATATTTTGTGATAATAATTTTTTTCTTCTAAACAGAGATTACATCTACTTCTGAAATTACTCGTAATAGTTGATTTTTTAATAATATTCCATTTAACTTATGGTGAAAGGCCAGTATCCTTGAATCTCCAGAACCATTAGAAAGGCAGTTTGTTTTCTTTAAGAAGGGTTAGAAAAATAATAAAAATTGCTATAAAATCTCTGCTTTCAATTTCCAGCAGAAATTCCAAAGTATATTTTTATGTCCTTTCTGTTTTCCATAGGGAAAATGGTTGCCTTGTACACTACATTCTCAGAATTACATTTATCGCCAAAAAGAACGTTCTTCTCTAACCCTGCAGTTGCGTAATGGTTTACTCAAAACTTGTCTATCAATACAGGGTTTTTTAATAAGATTTTTATTTGTTGCTAATGATTTTGTATAAATTATTAGAGCAAGAATAATTGATTTTTTTTGTTTTCCAGTTAATTTTTTTCTGTGGTTTATTTTCATTGGAATGTTTATCTCTGAGCTTTAGGAAGTACTTACCAATATTAATTGTTGATAATTTACAAAAAGTGGTGTTGTACTCTATTATTTCTATTTCCCTCTGTTTAGTTTTATTATTTCTACAGCAGCTATCATTGTTATTCAACCTACTATTTGTTTCACCATTCTTCTTCTTCTTCTTCTTCTTCTTCTTCTTCTTCTTCTTCTTCTTCTTCTTCTTCTTATTATTATTATTATTATTATTATTATTATTATTATTATTATTGTTGTTGTTGTTGTTGTTGTTGTTGTTGGTGGTGGTGGTGGTGGTGTAACATTCTTATTGTCATTTGCTTTCATTGTTCCTGGCCATTGATCTAATGAGTAGAGTGTTCGCCAATGATCCGGGAGACCGGGATTCAATCCCAGGTCGAGTCCTTCTAAAAATTCAAAAAATGGTACTCGATAACGCTTTGCATTACACTCAGCATTATAAGGTAAGGAGTAAGAGGAAAGTCGAGCAATCCAGGGAATGGAGTATCTCCCTCCCCTACACCTCAGTGTAGGAACTATTGAAATGAGAGCCTTCGGGTTGCCCTCGACTATGGTCGCCAACTTGCCTTTTTTTCATTGTACAAGTCTCAAAATTGTCTTTAAGAATTTCTAGGTGTACTAGTTTTTGTTTGAATCCAGTTTTTGTAGGACCTCATCATATATCCAATTATTTTCATATTTTTTATTTAAAGATATTCTATTAATTCTTAATACAATTGGTGATTCTTTAATTATTGATCTAGGGTGGTTATAATTAACATTAATATAGGAGGAGTTTTTTTTAATCTTTATGGAATGGTTTAAAGCTATTTTCAGATACATTAAAAGTGATATATAGGAAATTCATTACTTTTAGGTTAGACATTATCACCGTTTTAAATGCCAGAAATTTGAAGGACCTTACAATTTTCATTTGAATTCTTGATGTTTTTTGCCATTACTCTCTGGGATAAAATGTACTCATCATATCTATATAAGCCTATTTGCCTAGGGTCGATAATCTTCAGTGCATCTAATATATATATATATATATATATATATGTATATATCCCTACCCGGTCAGTGATTTACACAGAGTCATATGCCCCCATGGGGACATCAAAACTGGAATTTTTATAATGATTATTTGTAATTGTTCATATGTTATATCAATGAAGTTCCTATCATGGTTTATACAATATAACGATAAGTCCTTCGAGAGAGTTGGATAAAACACCATAACATCAAATTGAATAAATATAGTATTCTTTTGTTAATATTCTTAAACCATTTTATTATATCAAAAGAGTTCTTCCAAATGTTATTGTATTTTTATTTAATATTCGATACAATATTTTTGATAAGAATTTTTAAAAATTATACCTAGTTTAGTTTTTGATGGAGTTATGAACCTACATTGTTTTTTTGTCATAAAAATTGGGCTTGTGAGAATGTAAACATTTATTGAAATCATTTTTCCCATTCTATCTTCTATGTTGAGTTTACTAGTAAATTTAGCGGTGACATTATTTGTTTGTGTTTTAGAGTAACACTTATCAAGTTTGTAGGTGTCAGTAATTTTCTTCTTTATTGTTTGATTGTTCAATTTTATAAAAGTTATTTATTTTGTCAGCTCTCACTCAAATAATTTAACAGTTTTTCATGTTTTCAATATCCCTGTTAATATATGCCAGGAAACAATTAAATTACTTTCTAAATTCAATTTTTCTTACTAATTCTAAAGAGTCTTTTTAAAAGGATTCTGCACTACTCCGCACTTTCCTCAGATTGACATTGATATGGCAACCGGTATAAGAGAAAGAAAACAATGAATTTAAATCTGTTAAATGAAATCTGTTAAATAAAAATGATCTTGTGTCACATCCTGGTCGCTGATATGCAACATCGTTAGCAAGTTCAATCCACAACAACAGCACTTACAACAACAATAACAATTATTGCAGCTGCAACAACAACATCATCATCAACAACAACAACAACAACAGTAATTTCAGCAGACTTGAGCAGCTTTTTAGACGACGTCTCTTGTTCTAAACCATGTCTTATAATATATAAATATTGTAAATATTATCGAACCCCTTTTTTAAACCCAGTTCAAGGAGTTCTAAAACATAATCCTCCACGAGGCTGTATCTCAACAGCTCGATTAAGCTGCAGATATGCCAGAACGTCAACTATCTGGAGTATGTCATATCCTGAGACGCCAAGATAGACAAAGCAAGAATCACCCGTCTGCCAAATACTATTAGAGCAATCGATAATCTTATGCGCCCGTGACTAGAATAACAAATTCATGTAAGGGAAAAAAATAAGTTGCTATAATTTCTCGCGTTGACTACTCTATTTTATGGCATGGAATTCCGGATCCTTTCCTATGTCCACTTTAAAAATTGTATGAAATCAATTGCAGGGTTTGTGCATTCAAGACTTCACCCCAATGTTTGAGGTGTCTTATAATACGGGTATATTTCATGCTACGGGTATACTACGGGTATACAGGTATACTTTATGATGCGTATATATATATATATATATACATAAAGTTATGTTATGTTATTTGGTTTAACAGCATATCAAACGTAGAGGATCTTTTAACGCCAAATCCTGCATATAAATTGAAGTGAATTATTTTTAGGCACGTTTACTTTTAAACCGGCTCATTGGCCTAGTGGGTAGTGTGTTCGCCAATGGTCCGAGAGACCTGAGTTCAATCCCAGATCACGTCATACCAAAGATTTTAAAAATGGTACTTGATACTTCCTAGCTTAACACTCAGAATTATAAGATAGGTATCAAGGGTCAAGTGGAGCAATTTAGAGAAAGGAGTAGCGCCCTTCCCTACACTTCTCTGTAGTAGCTATTGAAAAGGGAGCCTTCTGGTCACCCTCGACTAAAGGGAGACAACTTTACATTTTACTTTAATTTTAAACGAGTTCGTGTTCATTGATTAGTACAGTTGAATGGTTTCATATTTTACTAACACTAATAAATTAATCAATTATTTATTTGCAAACAGTTTGAATGGTTTCACGTATTGCAATTAAACATTTGTGAATCACTTAATCAAGTATTTTTATTTAAATCAGTAATAATCATTTGTTTGTACATAGTTCAATGATTTCAACTATAGCTTTTTAACACAATTCTTTTAAACAAGTCTACCTATATAATAGGAACATCTTGCATAGAGCACTATGGTTTAACATAACAAATAATAATCGCAAGCAAAAGATTTAACAATTCGATTTCATGTATAGATGGGACCCTAACTGGTACTACCATTCCCAGAATGAGTGGATCTGAGAATAATGGTTATGAAGTGATTTTCCACTTTGTCCAAAATTCACGAATTATTATGAAATGATTTTATCTTACACAAAACACTAAATAGTATCAAGTATTACTATCTATAACCAATAGTTCTATTCAACATAATTCATTGATTTGTACACATATTATTGTTTCAAGTAGGCCTAACACTAATTATTCTATTCAATATTCATATATTCTTGATATACAGTTTAGATGGTTTAAACTATTGCTATCTCAGCTCTATTAACCGTCTGCCACCATTTTCTAACACTTCTAAGATAAAATACGACTGAGTACTTGTTTGCTGCTACCATAGGGACAATCATAAGTGCTTGAGCGTGATATGATCTGCCAATTGATTGAATCGAGTCCCTCCGACGGCTCATCAATCCAAATAAGGGCAAAATGTAGAAGGTTGCAAATCAATTCCCCACTTAGGTTTCCGGGTCAAAGATTTCTCAGCAACCAGAATCCTGTCCTGAAAATATATAGGTGGGGAATTCAATAAGTTTCCAGACTTTTTTGTAAAGACATTTTAGAATTATCGTAGACTTTTGAAAATTCAGTATGTTATTGCGATACATCTTATGAGAGGACTGACCAACTTTTATAATTTCAGGTTAAAATGAACAGCTGCAGTAGGAATTGGAATGCACCCTACTAAAACCTGATTGTCACAGCTGGTGAATTTCAAAAATGCAATCTGGACGTCAGGACACTTTAGAAAAACGATATGCAATAAAATTGTGTTTTAGATTTTGAAAAAAAATGCCACAGAAACGTATGGAGGCTTCAGACTGCTTTTTGACCACCTTGCATGAATCGAGCATCAGCTTTTGAGTGGCATAAGAGATACAAGGAAGCAAGGGAGTCTGTGAGGGTAGATGAGAGGTGTGGGAGGAGTAAGAAAGTCAATACACCAGAGTTGATTGGCCAAAGGGTTACGGTAACCAAGTTGAGATTTTAAGGGAGTTCAGGAAGAGATTCCGTCGGAGGAAGCCAGCACTCTTCAAATCAGGTCAGTGGCATTTTCACCTGGAAAATGCACTAGTCTACAACTCCATCCTTTTCACTGACTTTTTAAACAATATGGGCATCAAGACAGTTCCTCAGCCTCCCTATAGTCTAGACCTTGCTCCCCGTGACTTCTGGTTATTCCCTAAGCTCAGAGGCTGTCGTTATGAGACAATTGAGGAGATGAAAGGGGCTTTGACACTCTCACACAAGAGGACTTCCATGAGACGTTCCAGAAGTTGTTGGAACGGTAGAACAAGTGCATTGCAGCCGTAGGAGATTACTTCAGAGGGGACAAGAGTTTAATGTGTGTACTATCAATAAAAGTGCCCATACGAAAAAAAATCTGGAAACTTATTTAATAATCTTCGTATATATATATATATATATATGTGTGTGTGTGTGTGTGTGTGTGTGTATATATATATATATATATATATATATATGGAAAATCAACTGATTTACTGACGAAGAAAAGCTGAAAATGTAGAGTGTTTTTTTGTCTTTACTGATCTATTAGCGCTTTCGTGTCTTTTCCAAAATTTCGGGGACAAAATTTGACTTAACGCACAAAATTTGACTTAACGCTCAAAATTTGAAGGATCAAAACTAAAAATGATTTTAGATAGTTTCCTCTTAAATTGTTAAAAATACATTTTTAACCAATTAGAATTATAAACCGATCACAAACCATTTTAAATCTAATTTTGTGCCTACCGTAATCTTATAATCAAGCGAGGAAATACGAAATTACACTGGTTTACAAAAATAAATTTTTGGTCTGAGGCAAGAATGGGGATAGGTTTTTTTGTTAATTTGGGTGTGCTGAATTCAAATTTACAAATAGTTTTGTTCTATCACCTTTAGTTTTCTGGCTCTTAAATAGTCTCATTTTAGTATAAACAGAGAATATATGTGCATATTTCAAGAGTTGCAGCAGCTTATATCAGATAAAACAGGATAGATAAAGAACACTAATTGAATGAATATACTTGGATGACATAATTACACAATTCATAGTTCCACAGACAGTGGAAAGTGTGTTTTCTTAGAAAATCTGGTGTATTTTGCCTCCGGGATGTCACGCAAGAGCATCCAGCAGAAGTCTCCCATTATGCCGGGATTCCATTTGCCTTGATAGTTGTTTTCCATCTTTGTAATGTCTTGGTGGAATCTTTCTTCATGCTCATCACTCACTGCTCCAAGGTTTGGCGGGAAAAGTTGAGGTGGGAATGGAGAAAATGAATCTTGACTGATATTCGGCACCCCATATCCTTGTAAGACTTTAGCAACTTCTCAATACAGGCTTGGTAATCTGGTACGCGTGTGTTACCAAAGAAGCCATGGTCTCAGTTTCTTTAAGTTAAGAAGCTCCTCAAAATCAGTATCCTTCAGCACCTCTTGGATCTGAGGTCCGACAAAGATGCCCTCTTTGAGCTTAGCAGCACTAAGACCTAGGAACACAGTAGACAAGTGTTGGAAGGCGGCACCATTTTTGTGCAACGCCTTCATGACATTTTTCATCAAACCAAGCTTAATGTGAAGAGGAGGAAGAAGCACCTTATTCATGTCCACCAGAGGATTCTCCTTGAGGTTGTGTTAGCCAGGAACAAAAGTGCTTCTAGACCCTCAGTCTTTCTGCTTGTAATGCTGGGATACAGCTCGACTATCCCAGAGACAGAGAGAACAACAGTACTTTGTGAAGCCCGCTTGCGTACCCATAAGAAGACCAATGACCTTGAGGTCACCACACAGACTCCATTGGTATTCGCTGTACTTAATAGCTTCTAAAAGAAGCTCCATATTGGCATAGAACTCCTTTAGATTGATAGAGTGTGCGATGGGAATGCTGGGATATTTATTCCCGTTGTGCTGAAGAACACCCAACGGACTTCGCTTGGAAGAGTCTATGAAAAGACAACAGTCTGAAAGATTATGTGGCAAACCAAGGGACGTAAACAAGCCTGGTATGTTTGTGCAGTAGCACAACTTGGTTTCCATGTCGAAAAAGGAAGCAAGGTCTTTGTTCCGATTACTGAAACTGGTGATCCTTACATCTTCCTGGACTAGGTTACACTGTTTAAGCCGAGAAGCCAAGAGCTCTGACTGCTGTTTTGACAGATAAAAATCACGAGCAAGATCATTCAGGTCTTCTTGCATGATCCAGTGTGGCTCATTGCCACTTGTTCCTGAATATGTAGACTCAATATCTTCCAAAGATATTGCCTCGGCAGAATGATCTCTTGAAGGCATGTCTTCATCTGATGAGGAAAGAAGATCCTTATCTACTGGAGGTGTGGGTACAGGAAGATCATCTGAATGGGGAACGGGTCTCATAGCAGATCGAAGGTTGGAATATTTGATCTTTTTTCCAAGAAGATGCAATGAAACCAGTTATATTAGTTAAACATAAATAACAATCATCTGCGTGGTTTCGTGTCTCTCTCCATACCATCGGGACTGCAAAGTTGAAAACTAAATGTGCATTTGAAAATGTAGTACTAATATTTAGTAACCCAAAAGATGTGTAACACGATAGTTGAGGGGCACCAACCTCCTGCGCCGCCTGCGAGGCAAACTCTTCCAATGACTGCCATAGTGCGGATTGAGACCTGCTGCCTTAACTGTCAAAATCCGTCTCGATATATATATATATATATATATATATATATATATGGGATTTAAGATAGAAATCTCATCAACTACTAAAATAGTCAATTTCTTGGATGTGACTTTAGATCAATCAAGTGATTCTTATAAACCTTTCATAAAATCCAACCAGAACCCATCGTACATTAACGTTAATTCCAATCACCCTAAAAATATAATCAAGCAAATCCCAAAAGCAGTAAATTTAAGAATAGGTAAGCTATCTGCAAATGAAAAGATTTTCAAAGAGAGTAGTAAAAAATATATAGATGCCCTTAAAAATAGCGGTTTTAAGGAGGATTTTAGGTATTTAAAAGAAAATATAACAAATGAAATTGCTAGAGATAATAATAATTACGATCAAAAAAATAAAAATAGAAAAAGGAAAATCATATGGTTTAACTAGCAAATATAGATGTAGGTAAATATTTTTTGAGACTGATAGATAAACATTTTAAACAAGATAATATATTACATAAAATATTTAATAGGAAAACCTTGAAAATAAGTTATTCTTGCACTAAAAATATTTCTCAAATAATAAATTGTCATAATAATGAATTAATTAATAAATTTCATAACCGAGTAAATAATAATAATATTAATAGTAAAAAAATAGAATGTAATTGTAAATCTAGAAGTGATTGTCCAATGGATGGTTTGTGTAATTTAGATAACGTAGTATATCAAGCTATTATTTATCCAAAAGAGGACATAAATGATAAGAAATATTATATTGGCGTTTCATCTACTAATTTTAAAATTAGGTACGGAAATCATAAATATTCCTTCTCCCATGAGCATAAAAAAAATCAAACTGCTCTATCAAAACATTATTGAGGATTAAAAAATAAAGGGTTAACCCCTGACATTCAATGGTCCATACTGAAAAGATCTAGTACCCCAAAATCTTTCGATAGTAGATCTGTGTCTTGAGGAAAAAATCCACATTCTGCTTTTTCCTGAGCCAAGAGAATCATTAAATAAGAGAAATGAACTAATAGCTAGGTGTAGACATAGGGCCAAATTTAAACTATAAATAATTAAACAAATAAATTTTAAAAAAAAGCATAAAGTTATTTTGAGAATTAGAGTTAATTTTGAGAATAAATAAATAAATTGTTTGATACAAAATTGTGAAAAAACATATAATACATACGTACTACGCATAAAAAGTGTAACTGATTAATGCCTTCTAAATATTTTCGAAATTTTAAAATATTTAAGTAAATTAAATATTTGTTTTTGTTTTAATATATCTATTACTGCATCTTTACGTGAGATTATTATCTAAAATTTAAATCTAATAAAAAATATCTGTAATTTAAGTCTAAATGTAATTTTAAAAAAAATATTAATTTAAAAAAAAAAAAAAATTTTAAATAAATTTGCTATATTGCTAACCGAAATTTAAATTTAAAACGGAAGTGGGCTTAATGAAGAGGTAACTCTTCACCCCTCTTCTATCCCCTCCCACTCTTCTATCCCCTCCCACTCTTATGTGTCTATTCTATTTTTTTTTATCAAAAAGATCTGAAGAAGTCCTGTTAATTTTTTTTCGTGTTTTTGGAAATTTCAAAAATGCGTAACAAGATGGAAATAAATTTATAATCCTTTGTGATTGGTTTCGTTGTTTTTTCTTAAAGAAATTATTGCTCTGTATAATTGGTACATTGAGCTCTTTACCAGGAAAATTTAAATATTCATTCATGAATAATTTCTTGTCCTGATGGAATTACTCCTAACTCTTGTTTAACTTGACTAAGTATACTATATATATATATATATATATATATATATATATATATATATATATATATATAATGTAATGCTATCACTTACATTACATTTAGTGCATAATAACTAAAAAATAAGCCATAAGTCTCACAATATTAGAATTAACCCTGAATTCATATACGCCTTTATGTACCGTGTATGCACAAAATGCACACTATGCATATATAAAAACTTCAGGTGATGAGTAAAAACGGATTTCAAATTTGAATTCAGCACACTCAAATTAGGTAACAACGGGTATTTTTGTGCTTGCCTCAATTTCTTTTTAAACCTGTGTTATTTACTATATTTATGGATTCATTTTGTAATTCTGCTGAAAACTTTTGAATGAAAATCTAACATTCCGCTCCTTCAAGGTTACATTTAATTGCAACATCATGTAGTTATCTTCAAGGCCGACGACCGTTTGTTTATGTTGATATGCACTTTATAAAATTACAGTTTCTGGCTGTTGAATTTTAGCTTATCTTACACTTACATCTTATTGTAAAACAATAGATGTTCACATTACAAATTGACGGACTCACATACTGAATGTATAAACTACATTTAGACAAGGCAAACTGCAAAAGTGAATGAATGAACTGCTATTTCTTGTAATGTTAATATTGGATGATATTTACTCTCTAACAAATTTGTTCTTTTCTGACAAGTTTAGTCCCTATAATTTATGTTTTTAACAAACCCTTCACTATAGTTAAAGACATTATTTATTAAATGTATCAGTCTGTATTTCATTAAACCATTTGCACACTTTATATATATATATATATATATATATATATATATATATATATATATATATATATATATATATATTGATCCAGTCTGGTATACCAGTAAACTGTAATTATAATATAGTTCTTGATGAAACTTAGCTTATTTTGACCAAAAGCTACTTAGTGAAAATATAATTCTCTGATAATCTGCGGGCAGAGATAGGTAAACATCACACCACGAAAATCCCCTAGCTATTGATAAAGTAGAAAACTTAAAAAATATATTATTTGTTCCACAGCATTCATATCAACGAAACATTAAGTATGCGAATGGAAGAGTTTTCCTTCTATTCCTCCTACAATGATCTTTTCACAGACTCAATTATCAGAAAATAATGGGATAAGAACATTTTAATGACAAAGCAAATATCAAATTTATGTGATATGTTGACTCAAGATATTAACAGAACGCTATAAAATATATTTCATGATCAGCTGTATGAATTCGGTAGTTGCTAATTTTCCAGTTATATTATAGACAGGCGAATGATCTCAGTTTCAACATCTACGTTTCGAATTTTATATTCAGGCTAGTTCTTTTAACTTAGGCATTTCGAGCAGAAAAATCTTCCTAAGTTTTAATATTCCTCTAATGAATTCATACAAGAATAAGAATATTCAATTTTCAAAATGCTGGGTAAATAAAGAAAATATTATCGAATCGATATATCCAGATTTTTACCAACATAATGGTTTATCAATATTTATATTTTAATTAATTTTACATCAAATTTTACATCAAATTTATTACTGGAAAGATCAATTATCACAAACTCTATTGAGTAATAAATTGAAATACATCAAAATAAACTTCTCTGTATTAGAGTATGAAATAAGTATTTTTAAACAGTATGAAATATTGAAGAAAAGCAAAACTTAATTTCTGCTAACGTGTTTTTCTTTATTCACCTGGGAAACGCTTTGTTCACAGTAAACAAACAGATTATAAGCAGAAATATCTATGATGAAAATTATATGAATATTCTTTACACTAAGAACTGCAAACTGATGATAGAGTGATAGATGTCAACGTGTTGGAAAACCACCAAAAGTCAGACATAAATATATGTATATCATGTATGTGAAAATTACTTGAAAGCTTAACCTAATAAGCAGTGTGTTCGCTAATAGTCCAGGAGACTAAGGTTCAATCCCAGTTCGAGTCATTACAAAGACTCAAAAAATGGTACTTGATTCCCGCCTTGCTTAACATTCAGCATTATAAGGTAAGGATGAAGGGTAAAGTTGAACAATCCAGGGAATGTATAAGTGCCATCCCCTACACATCGCTGTAGTAGCTATTGAAAAGGGAGCTTTCGGGTCACCCTCGACTTTGGTCACCAACTTTACTATTTATTAGTGATATTACCTGATGTTTAAGGTTTGATCACAAACATTCAAGTTGAATTGGTATTTGCTATGAGTTTTTGCTGATTTTAGTGATTGTTGTAATTATACTGGGACATGACTATTCTTGAAATTCCTTAAATTTTTTATTCTCTCTGAATCACATGATTCCATCCTGTTATATCTGGCAGCAATTACACTATTCAGCAATGTATATTTCCCAACTCAAGAAAAGTCACATATGACGTGAACACATGAAATAAAAATACATATGACGAAAACTCAAACAGAGAAATAACTTTTTATCTTTATCTCAAGTGATTCCAGTGTAAAATTTTTTAACAAATTTTAGATGAAATTCTCAAAGAATAAACAGCGGTAACTGTTGTATACTATATTACGCGTACACAAATATACAGATATATGCGGAAACATAATCATACATAATGACGAACTTCAATGAACGAACGAACACACTTCTTTATAAAAATATATCTCTCACACTTTATTCTAGATAGGGTGATCTTTCTGTTGTGTATGAGAGATGAGCTGGAGATGGGTACAGACTGCTATATTGACCCCAAGTTCTTCTGACCATAGCAGCACTTCTTCATCATCTTGGCTGGGATTGCTCAACCTTGGGTCACTGAGGGCTGCAAGCTGATTCTCAGGCTGGCATACAATCTCCAACTGACTCAAGCCGTCTGTGCCCTGGTTATATAATTGTTTAACTCCCACCTGCTTCCGCTGTTCTTCAGCTTATTTACACTGGAGCATCTCGTGATTGACGGCTCTGTCGAGGGTCAATATAAAACATAACCTTCATTGTAAAAGTTCTTAATTTGATTCACCTAAGAGATCATGAGATCTCTGATAGTTTCTCTTGAAAAAAGGACCTAACAAATGGTCCTCCATGTAATCTGCTGGATTGTACTTCTTAAAAGTTATAACAAGTAGATCTTATCCGTTGATTATTCACTTGTAAAATTAGCGGCATTCTGTGATCTTGTGAAATGGAGGAAAGTATTTGTGCAAGGTTTACGAGAAAAAACACTGTGAAAATCATCACCACAGTCTACAGTTGTTAAAATGTTTTGTTTCCTGGATGAACCAACACACACATACACACACACACACACACACACACACACACACACACACACACACACACACACATATATATATATATATATATAAGAAGATATAAAACAAAACAGAAAAATAAAACTTATCTATAATATTTTCGCACCAGTTATATTTTCAGTCGTAAGTTATAATTAAGGAATTCAATTATTTCTAAAAGAATTTTTTTGCCAAAGTAATTTCTTTCAGAAAATGACTTCCACAAAGTATTTGTGCTAAAAAAACAAAGCTAAACAAAAAACATGTTATATAACATTTTTCCCTACCATATTACAAATGTTTAAAAAAATAATTGGAATATGCAAAAAGAATAATATTGCAATTGGTACATTGCAGACATAATATCAAATTATAATTTTAAAGACCATTTACAAGTGCCTCAAAAAGAAAGCTGGAATACTTTTGCACTTAAAAAAAAATGATTGAAGTAATACAATATAAAAACAAGCAAATAAAAACATTTACTTGATGATCATACTGAAATTCTAACTTAAAGATAACAGCTGACACTCAGCCTTCAACCCTTACTAGAAATGAAAATATCTGTAAGAAATTACACACACACACACACACACACACACACACACACACACACACACACACACACACACATGGGAAAATTTTCTCTACAATGCTGCGTTTATGCTTTTAGGTATAGAGAACCAAAGTACGAACATTTATATAGAGGCATGATATGTTTCTATTCTTCATTTAATAAAGGCAGAGATAAAAATGTATATAATATTAAACAAAAGGATTGATATTAATTGTTTCCTTACTTTCAAGTAGGGCTAGAAATTGTTAGGCTGCTTTGTAACCCAAATTCTTAAGAGCATGATAAATTATGTCATGCAGTATCTTTAAATTTATTTACATGACTTATTGAAACGGACAGCAAAGTGCTTCTGTTGGGATCGCAATATTTCCTTTTTAGTTTTTATAAAAAAATTGTCATTATAAAAGGATTGACCAATAAATGCGCTGACAAAAACCAAAGATGACAACTTAAATTTATTTGGCTCTCTAACTTTTCTTTTAGGGGTTTTATTTAAAATATTGAAAAATAAAATAATTCTTTTTCCATTTCTACCTCATTCTAGTATTTAATGCAATTTAAACTGAAAAATAAAGGCAGTTGAATCACATTTGTTTCTCCACGTGATAAATTAGATAGGTCTCTTAATGTAAAGAATTTTGGGTCGGAGGTTTGACAAAAAAAACTTCATCCAGGAAAAGACTTGTTATTTGTTGTTATCTTCACGAGGATCAGTAGCATACAATGCAATAGTTAGAAAATTGATGATTGCGCACACACAATATCTCTCTCTCTCTCTCACACACACACACACATGCGTTCACACACACACACACACACACACACACACACACACACACACACATACACACACACGCACACACACACACACAGTGTATGTATGTCCCAACTTCCCCACCATGGGCAAGATGTGACACAAAGTAGGTTTTAAGCGGATTACGACTGAGTTGAATTCAGTAATATCCTTGTCACAAAAATGGTTGTTTAACCAAGGTAAAATCATTGACGTTGCCCTACAATTTCACAATGACTTAGAGAAGAAAAAGATGGATTCATCCCTTTCACAGGGACACACATGTGAAGTGAAAGTGCCTAATCAAGGAATTGAACTTTGGTAGACGATTCCATTTCATATGGCGATTACTGTAATGCAAAAAGATGGTCTGACATTTAGCTTTAAATACCTCAACATTAGAAAATCCTACTTTATTTGAAACTAAAGGAAATGGTCCTTCCAAGTTCTTTCTTTCAAAAATAAATAATATATTGTGCTCTTCGAATGTGAATAATTTTGAAACGAGAATATTCATATTTGGTCCTTCCAAGTTCTTTCTTTCAAAAATAAATAATATTTTGTGCTCTTGGAATGAGAATAATTCTGAAACGTGAATATTCATATTTGGTCCTTCCAAGTTCTTTCTTTCAAAAATAAATAATATTTTGTGCTCTTGGAATGTGAATAATTTTGAAACGTGAATATTCATATTTGTTGTTCATGCGAAAGTTCAAGAATCGAAGATGAGAAATAACGATAAACAACTGTGTTAAATTATTTCGTTTACCAAAACAAGCGAACAATTTGACAGTTTTTGCGCTTCTTTTAGATGCATGGCGGCATGAGTTTCCTATCAGAGTGAACTTGTTTATGTTGGAAGAATGATAAAAAATCATCTACATGGACGACATCAGTAAACCGCAAAGTATTTCAGGTAGATTGACTGGAATTAAAAATTATTTGAAAATCGTATTTGAAGAAAGACAATATGAAGCGAGTAAACAAAACAGTTAAAACAGTAATTACTGGGTATGGAATAGCGAAACAAGTAAGGAGATTTACAAAGGGAGAGGGTATTATAAAGAAATAGAAAGAGATATTTAGACAGAGTGATAGTGAGACTGAAGTGAAAAAGACATGCTTACACTTATGAAGTGTTACATTATTTGATTAATGATTTGCATCTCTCTCTCTCTCTCTCTCTCTGTTTCTCTCTCTCTCTCTCTCTCTATCTATATATATAAATATATATATATGTCACAGTTAGGCTAACAAAAAGACAGAATCAATGATGCTTGGAGATTGTCATTTTCTGGCCTATATGATCATTATACATAGAGATCTTTTTGTCTGTGATATCGATCACTCTTTATTCATAAATACTGTAAACTATATATATATATATATATATATATATATATATATATATATATATATATATATATATATCCGGAAAAATTGCAACGTTGCACTTTCTGAAAAATGTTCTCTATTGTGACATTTTGTCAAATTTAAACGCCTTGATGTTATGCTTTGTAACGAAAGTAGCTGACCACGGTAAATAACTATATCAAATGAAGAAAGTGGATCCTCCCAACCTTTGAAATCACGGGAACATGAATGAAGTTGAACAACTTGATGTGCAAGGATGGTATAATGTTCCTAGGATTCTTTGGAATTTCGTGACTTTAACAGCAGATCACTTCCCCCGGGCGATCCAATCGTGGCTGACGAAACCCCAATTTTCCTTCCAGCTGCTGATATTTCCAAAATTATCCTCTGTATGTATTTGTGCCATATTTTATGACCGCTAAGTGGTTGTGTGATTTGATGTTTCTATTAGGACCGCATCGATTAATAGCATTCACGTTCTTTTTCACCGTTTTCTATAAAAGAGTATCCGTTTGTCAGTTCGAAGTGGTGACGCCTTTACTTTTTGGATTTTGCCTTTCTGATAGGTGGAACTGTTTTTTGACTGGCTCTCGGTTGAATGGTTTATTTTTCCGAGTAGACTCGATTTTTTATTTTATTTAGGATCACTACCGACCGGAAGGGACTAGTTAATTTATTTGCATCTAATAAAAAAGGTGGACTGTTAATTAATTAATTAATTTGCATCTATTTATGGCAGACTGGAATAATGGTCTGACCATAATGGCTCTTTTAAGTATCCCGAGTAAGGAGGTAAAAAGGACAAAAAATGAAGAAAAAAAAGAATGGCTCAGACAAAAACCAAACACTCATATGACAAATTTTAACTGACAAGTGGAGTGTCTTCTAATGAAGAGAGTTGAGCACTAAAAGTTGTGATCAACGACGAGGAGTTGGTTGAGCGAGCAAAAATATTATCCCAATGCGTAAAAGAGAAAGTAGCTTTATTCATTTTGCACCAGCTTTGGCAAGACCAAAAGAAAATAACTCTGTCGTTTTTCGTAGTTGATAAACGCCCTACGCGAATTTTCAGGTTTACAAAACACTTGGTCAGAAAATTCCTGGCCATTTTGGGAGTAACTGTGGTGGCTATTATAACTGGCAGGTCTTACGTTCTTGGGACATTCTGCTGCCCACTGAAAATGCTATCGCTCTTACCAGGACAACTCTGAAAGCCAAAAACCATATTTTCAGTGTCGAATAACTATGGCACCGAATAATAAAGTGACAGTATAGGAGGTCTCGATATATCATTGACAAAACATAGTGGTATATATGCTCAAATTTGGGAAGATAGTTGGTGCCTTACATGACAATATGTGTGAGGAATGGTGGCTTGAGCTAATTATAGTTAGAATTTCCACTTCATTCGAAGGCTGCTTTTCATTATGACGGGTAGAAAGCCAGCCAATTGGTTTTAAGAGGAGATTATTAATCTCTTCGCAATTACCTGGAAGAGAAGAAAAAACGCCCGTCATTAGGAATTTCCGCTCCCCTTCTATAGAGAAAGATAAAACGGAGGCTTCTCTAGTCTCTCCTGCTATTGGGACTAAGACTCTCGTTCCTCTTGGAGAAAAATATACTCTTCTTCCTCTAGGAATTCTCCATTGCCAACCACAAAGGTGTTGGAAGACGCAGAAAAGTAACAGAAGTAACTGACTGTCAGTACATGTGGGAAAAGGGTCAAATAAGTGGAACCTCAAATTCAGAAAGTGTCCCAAACAGATACAAAAAAATAGGAGATACTCTGCTATCGTTTGCTCTAGCAACCTGCAACAAACATACTAGTTTGGGTATGGAAGAATTTGAAAAACATCTCTTTTGGAAGAAGCGACTGGACAAAGAACATCGGCCCTTTTTCGAGCTCGTTTACACTCTTCTACTTCTCTTCCCAAAACAAGGGAAACTCCGATCACCCCTAAGACCATATAGCCACACCAGTATCAATATCAGTCATAACAAGTAAAAAAAAAGACAAAACAATTCAACGAAGCCGAATGAGAGGCAGCTCATCCGCTGAACTGCCCCTCTCAAAAAACGTAAAGATTGAGACATAAAAACGTGAAGGAAGTCGGCAAGATGGACGAGAAAATACTGGAAAAACAAACCCAACTACAGCCGCAAAAACTTAAGGGACCGTTGGTTCTCCACAATTTCAATGAAGTAGGTAGGGAAATTTGAAGAATTTCAGTAATTTTCTCGATGCACAAGTGCTGATCATCATAAACTGGGGCTAAGGGTTCGAGGGGATAATGGAAATGATAAGTGGGCTGACTCAGGTCTTCTGTCCGCTCTCCCACGTCATTACTGAGGGGAAAAATTAAATATTTCATGAAGGGTCCCTTTAAATGTTCTTCCTTCTCTGTATAAAAAGCTTGAATTAATCTTTCTGCAAGATATCGTGAGTCTCGATCTGGACGATTCCATGTCTAAGGACACAGGATTTGTATCATGAGCCAGACTATGAGTATTTACACACCAGTCAAGCTCGATCCAAAGACCAAACAACAGTAAACATAAGGATTTTAGATTAGTTTGCAGGAATGCCCGTAAACTGAGCTCTGACTCCGAGATGACTCGAATTCTTTCCCAACTTTAGCACTTTGATAAATTTTGCATACATGAGACCAAACTTTGATTCCAGCTTCCGTGAAGGCATCTTGGCTAATGTTTATGAACAACTTACTTTGATGGTTCTGCAAGAAGTGGCTCTTCGATGATATGATGAAAAATTAAGGGGTCGTATTCTCTAGCTTTTGCAAATCTGTTTCATTAGGGATTAAAAGCCCAATGCCACCAGTGGACTTCTCGACTATTTTCGCCACATTGTGCCTTTTGTGACGTTGTTTAGGTAGTTAATTTTATTGGAAGATTGAAACGCCATCTTTGATCCCATGATAGATCAAGGAAGGTAAACGTGAAACAAAAAACTTCGATGCAAATTACTTGAGATTCTGTCAAGAAACTTAATTTCGTTGATATATACGGAGAGGATCATCCAAGCAAATTTGAAGGGACATAGATCGGTAGATACGCCTTTGGTCAGATCTTTAACTAGTGTTTAGCAAGTGTTTAAGGAGCCGACTGGCTGGTTACTGAAAATTCAATGCATCATTGTTGAACGATAAGGATTTTCAGAACCAGCAAGACCTAATATTAAAGCGGGAACTGACAGGTGTCATAATTGGAAATAGGTTGTGGACAAATCTTAAGAATAGAATCAAGTACTTTTCAGCTGAATATAGTGTGGAAGACTCAAGTTAGACTAGATCATTAGAATCTAGATTAGATAGAGCGGTTAAGGTTGAGGATAATATAAAAACTAACATAGTTAAGGCTTTCACGCCTTAAAAATACAATGCTTTAGTAGTTAGGGATTGTTTAAAAAGAATGTATTATGGAGCAAAGAATATGACTCTTGAAATAAGAGTAGAAGAACTTTCAGATGCTTCAAAGTGAAATATCACTTAAATAAGTTTCCAGGCTACTTTTGGAAACATCTCATCATGGAGCCCGGACTGATCTCTGCTCATACCGACGACTATCTTGTAGACTTCTTTCCTCTTGAGGTGTGTGAAGCGGCTAGGTGTGTGGGACATATTACGGGGGAAGGATTTTGGCAAGCGTTAAAGACAATCAGGACGTACAAGACCCCTGGAATCAATGTTATTTACGGAGTGTACTTATGGATGTCACATATGTCAGGGCACTTGCTGTTGTTTGTCTATAACAACTGGATGAATAAACGCTTCACCATGGGTGTAGTAGACTTACTTCAGAAGAGCAAACATGATAGGGTTGGGATTTGTAATTTTCGCTATTTGATGATGATAAACAGTGATTATGGCGAAGAACTTGTCAAACCATTAGAAATTTGCCCCGTCAAGTTTAATGACTCCTGAGTAGTCTTGTGCTTTTAAGGGTAGAAATATTCAGGACGCACTTCACTTGGTTCGTAGGATCATTGAAAAATTCCATGGTAATGCTGCGCTGATCAATTTAGGTCAGTCCAATGTCTTCTATTGATGTGACCCCTGTTTGTTGGGTTCTTTTATCTTTTTGCAGCCGGATTTGGAGTAAGGTTTCGATGCTGGATATATATATATATATATATATATATATATATATATATATATATATATATATATATGCATTGAAAAGGCATCAAAAAATGGCCGGAAATTTTCATTAGAAAACGAAATACACAGAAGTTTTGGGAGTAAAACATGTCTCTTCTCTTGCCCGAGTCATGTAACTAGAACCTTTTGACAAAAATCGACATATAATGATGCCTAATGTAATTTGGAATATATATATAAGCCGCAAATTTTACTTAGATTATGAAGAACAAAGAAATGTTTGGAGTAAAACTTACTTGCTACCCTCCGTAATTTTTTGACAAAAAGCCATGAAACTAAAAATCACGAGAAAGGATGTTTAAAGTAGTTTGGAATATATGTAAAACGATGAGCAAAGATCAGTCATTGTAGAATACCACATTAATACCAGTTATATGCCGATCTACGCACAAAGTTGAAGCTTAAGTAAGTAATGAATGAAAATTTCTACTCAACAAAACAATTACGAAAAAGGAACAAAATTAAGGTAACTGTTGGAAATTTACTAGGTTAAAAAGCAACACTGTAGAAATTATCGAATTGGATAATGCCACGCTCTGATGATATGCATGGATTCTGACTTAAAAGTTCCCATCCATCCATAACTGATTGGCTCTTCAATGGATTATATAACTTGAAAAAGCTAATATACCCAAATAGATGACGTAAGGGAAGACTAAATTGATCCAGAAAACCTCTGAAAAAGGGCCATCTACAGCAACTGTAGACACAACGTATTTACGAATGATATGGAAAAGTTTAACCACACTGATTAAGGAAGAGAGGAATTACCCTCTTGTATACGGCTGACTATTCCTTGAAGGAAAGAAAGGGTGACACTTGGGAACTAGAGTTACAGCTGACGTACTTGACATTGATCAGCACATCCTCAAGGAGAGCTAACCGAATCGGAAAACTATAGCCATAGCATGGATTAAGAAAAAAAAAAGCCAAATACGTTGTCCACCGTTGGATGGCAGATTCTCTGATAACGTACAAGATATTTGTGGAGGTGCCCGTGGTGTAATTGTTATCGTCGTAGGAAATGGACACGGCGACTCGAGTTCAAATCCTGGACGAGACTGATTACATTTCGCATAGCACTAATACCCTTGGGAAAGGTATGAATCCAATTATTCTCCCTCCAGCTATGGGTAAATAGTAGGTCAGGCTAGGTTCTTCAGCCTTGGTTCGGCAACTAGTCTAGGAGAAGGAAAATTCTGAATTCAAACCTGTTAAACTCCGCTTAAAAATTGACCTTGTGTCATATCCTGCCCGAGCGGAGGTGTTGGTAAATATGATAACGTACAAGATATCCACTAAAGTCATAAAATTCATCTCAGAAGTGGCGAAAAACTGTTAAGAGGAATTTACATCAGTAGGAAAAAACTTTAGCCATAACAACCCAGGGAGGTATCTTCCAAGTAGAGGCTCTTTTGCAATTATGTTTGTAATAGCAGTGATACAAATTAATTTAATTTTTAGGAAATGCGCTAATCACCCTATGTATATGGATGACATGAAGCTGTTGGCCAAAAATGAAAAATAATTTCACTTTCAAATACAAACACTGCTATTCATCCAGGTTAAAGGAGTGAAATTTGATATGAACATGTGTTTCTTACAGCTAATGAATAAGGGAAAAAGACAAATAACAGAATGAATAGAACCGGCAAATCAGAAAAGAATCAGGACATTTTGAGTAAGGAAAACTACAAGCTGTTGTGAATATTGGAAGCAGGACGTATCAAACAAGTAGATATATAAGAAAAAAGCAAGAAAAGACTATCTCAGACGAACGAGAAAACTTCTCGAAACCAATCACTTGGTGGAATTTCTTAAAGGGAAGAATACCAGGGCAGTTCCTCTTGTATGATTCTCGTGAAACACAAACAACCTCTGGTTCATTGACTAAGAACTAACTTGTTAAGACAATTATTTTTCTCTGTTTAATTACTGATAATCATAGTTAATACCAATCACTAATTCAAGTAACGACAAATATTTTATTAGTAACAATTTTGATGTCATTGATTTTTAATCTAAAAAGGATAAAAAAAAGTCATGTTGATATAACAACTATTATTATTTACTATCTGGGACTATGCAGTAATTATTTTTGATATGACATAAAATGAAAATCAGGGGAGAACAATATTTTGCCTATACCTGAGACCCTAACAGGTACTACTACTCTGATTCAGAATGGATCTTGCAGTAATAATGTCTTAGAAATAACTTCACATACTCCAGGACACCAGAAGAAGGAAAAAACTTAGTCATATTCCCTGATGCAGCTTTTCGTCATACCCAAGACGAAAAAATAACAACACCAATTCAAAAAATTCAATGACGACATCAAATTGGGCAACTAATGCCATATTTGTAAGAAAATATTTTCTTTATATGCAAGGGTGTATTTACATATATATTTCTTTAATAGAAAATTTGAATAAATTGTATATCAGGTTAATGATGATTAAAACTTATCGATGTTTTACCCTGTACTTATAATCTACATCCACGAAGTCAACTAAATTTTAGTTTTCTAAAAATTTGGTCGAAATTCAAAAATTCTTCATGAAAAATAACAGCTTAATTATTTGAATACAGACGCCATATTGCACATCATGATATCAGAAAACAACGAATAATAATAAAAAAGTTTTTCATTGAAATTGTGTATATTAGATTCACTTGTGTATTGATTTTGCTTTTGCTTTGAAACTACTTTCACTATCAATATATTCCTTCTATTTTAAGTCGCCATTTTTTCTTCTTCCCTCTAGTTTCCCCTTTGTAAACATCGACGCCAACCTATCTCTTCTTGCCTTTGCTATTGACGAATGTATTTTCGATAAACATATCTCTTGGTAGAAATAAAAAAAATTATCACTGTTTTCTTCTTCAGTTGTTCTTACATTTACTAAGATCTTTTATTTTGTACTCAACATTTTTGCTTTCACTTATTCCTTTTTTTAATTTATCAAACCCTTTTCCTTCTCTTTTTACTGTCTATATGTTCCTTGTTTCATCAACCACATTCACTATGTTTCTTTCATAAACATATTTTCTTAGTTCCCATATCCACTGACTGTATCCTGAAGACGTATAGAAAATTCATTAAAAAATATGAAAGGATGTATGCATCATATGTAACATTAAAAGCTAACCCTATAAAAAGGTTCTAACAAAAATATATTAATCTCAACTGAAAGAGAACTTTAAAAATGAAACTTTTGTACTTTCTGTAACGAGAAAAAATAAACGTTGATTTGATAAAAAATATACTAAAAAATTCTTATCTATTTACTACATCCAAACTTCGCTTTCGTCTACTGCTTTACCAACACAAATTTGTAATAATTGAATTTTCCCTCAGTAATTCTTTTGCTTTCTTGGAACAAAGTGACACCAAGCCTTCTTAATAATATAACACAAGCTTATTTTGACACCATTGTACCCTAGATGGTTTGAATTCAGGATTTTTTATTAAATCTACTCACCATTATCCTGTATGTTCAAATTATTGTCATTATTTCACTCCTTGTAAGTTCTTTACATTCGCATTTGTTGGTGGTATTTCAATGGAATCTGAGAGGCAACCAATCTCTTCAAGTCTCCAGGATTCTTCTCAGTATTCCAGCCGATGTTAACAATGCTGTATACTGGATAGTCTCGATTTGTTCTCCGATTTCCAACTCTTCAACTCCTCTTCCTAATCCTATAGAGGCCGTTATAAGTGCGCAAATTACAACTGGTATCACTGCTTTTTGGGTTCTCTGGCAAAGTCTTTTCGATTCCTTTGATTTTCAGTATGTATCCGCTGGGACAGGAAAATCCACAAAACAGCAGGCTCTTTTTTTTTGTTAACCATCACGAGGTCTGCTCGTCTGGCCAGGATCAGGTGATCAATTTGTATCTCAAAATCTTAGAGAATTTTATGCGCCTAATTCTCTACGGTTTGTCCATATACTATTTGGTAGTATTGTCAAATTTCAATTTGTTTCGCAATTCCTTACCTAGTCGTGTCTAGTTTTTATAATAATAATAATAATAATAATAATAATTATTATTATTATTATTATTATTATACTCCTTGAGAGTTTTTCAAAGCAGCGTTCCATAACGGTTTTTATCTAGAATCTAAGTGGTTGCAAATCATCTCAGGTCTCAAGGGTTCTTCTCAGTATTCTGGCTGATCCCAACAATACTAGAGTTCAAATGGTGTCAGTCCTTGTGTGTGTTTTTTACACCAAAGTTACCTAATGGTCCTTCGTTGGAGTTTGAGTACAGCAAGTTTTCCCAGATATCCAGGACTGTTATCAGTATTCTGGTTAACCCCAACAATGCTATAGTCTGAATTGTCTTAATTCTTCCTTTGGTTTATAATTGTTCCAGTCTTCTTTCCAAGACTTTGGAGACCGTTCCAAGCACATCAACTACAACTGCCATCGCCATCATTCTAACGTTCCACAGCTTTCTTAGTTTTCTGGCTAGGTCTAAGTATTTGTTATTCATTTTCGCTGTCTTTATTTTCATTCCGTGGAATTCCGAGTTTTTAATCCCTGATTTAACGGATGAATTTTTACTAAAATCTGAGTGCCAGCAAGTCTCTATATGTCTCCAAGACTAAACTTGCTGATTTTAACAGGTTTTTATTCTTTCTATAATATTTAATTTTCTCTAATCACAATTTCAAATTTCTGTGGAAAGTTCAGAGTGCAAAAACTAAAATACGTATCGCACTCATCACAGCCTTTTCCGCTCTCTGACAATATAAAGGTATTTGTCTGCTCTTTTAGCTTCGTTTATTTTTACTCTAATCTGGAAATAAAAAGTATAAGAAAATACTCTTATTTTTCTCCTCTAAATGATTTTTGCTATAGTTATGTCCATTGGATTTTATAGGAGCTCTAATGTCAGCAGCTCTCCATAAGTACTGCAGCCGTCTCAGTAGTATTTTGCGTATTTCTAAAATTATAATGGCAACAATCCTACCTTTTATTACAGTTTAAACATTTTTCATTTCTATCCTCTTCATGGAAAATATTTGTAGGGAGGCTTTAATTAGTTTTCTAAGAATTTTCATGAAAGATTAAGAGCTAGGAAAAATTCCTAAATCTCAAGAATATAATTTTGCACATTTACATAATTCGTTTCGACTCTTGATTTGTTATTATCAGAAAGGTATAATAAATATTCATCATAGATCAAAGTCTGCAGATCAAATCTGACTTCCATTAAAGCATTTGTAAAATATTATGAGCAAAAACTCAAACATTATTTGACGTACTAATAGTAAGTCTTGGTATGAAAATTTGTTTCCATAGTCTGATGATTTCTTCACCATAAATCTTGGGTCGAACTATACACGATATCGACTGATACACGATTATATATGGCAATCTAACCCAATCACTCCAAGAGGATAGTTAAACGCTTTCGACTAGACGGTTTATTATCGCCAAGATGCCATGAATTTTTCTATGGTTTATTTATTTAGTACTTTAATTATGTCAACAAAAGTTTTAAGCCAATTTATCCAGTGACTCGTTCCGGGAATCGCTTAATAAAAAGTCTCCTTAGTATTCTCGTAAATCCCAACCTAGTTACGATTAGACGATTATAAGATTAAAGAGAGATTAATCATTGCAATTGTTGACGAAAAACAGCGATTATTAGATGAGAAAACTATATAAACACAGAAAATAGAATAAATGAATGAACTACCAGGAAGAATATCGGGAGACTAACACGTAGTAAAACAGTATTATTGCTGATCTTCCAAATTCTTTTTGTTTTTTATTATGACTCGGCCAGTTCACGACAAATGACCACTTCTACTTTTCCCTCTTTTCCCCTGTGGTTTCAGTATGTGCTGTTTATAATTCACTGAACCAGCTGCCTGGAAAATTGTGATAAAAAACAAACAGTAGAATTAGGAAGATGGAGGTCTAGAGCTATCAAAATTAATAACAGTAACGACTGACAGCAAAACATCGACAAATAGATGGATAAAAAGATTTCAAAGTCAAATGACATGAGAATGTATTAAAGTTACATGAAATAAAACTGAATAAAGAGTTAACAACATTCCCAGGACTAATGCATCACACAGAACAACATAAAAATTAACATAGTTATGGCACAGCGACATTGTAGATTTCACAATTATTGAGAAGCAACTCTAAACTATAAAATAAGTGCGTCTTGAAAACTAGGTAAAAGGAGTATAAAATAGTAATGAACATGTATGTTGATCGTCAACGAACTGGAAAAAAGGATAAGATATTGACAAATGACATAACAGCAAACCAAAACTTTTTCGATAGAAAACGGAGATAATATTTTAGGATTCGGAAATTCAGATGGAACAATATATCCACCTGGTTATCATATTCTATCATCGTTTACAAGTGACTCAAAAAACTGCAAGATTATAGAGGTGTGCGTTTCAGGGTCTGAGAGGCAACCAGTCTCTTCAAGTCTCCAGGATTCTTCTCAGTATTCCAGCTTGAAAAAAAGAATGAACAACCAGAACTTATTGGACTTTTATATTTACATTAAATTAATTTGAGATATTTAAAAGACAATTATATCGCTTATCATTCCAGAGGATAAAAGAAAATAAATATCACTGGAAATGAAATATAACATACTTTATGGTGATGGTACACCATCAAAACAATGGTGACAATAATTTTGCTTGAAGATATGCGTTTTTAATTATAATAATAATAATAATAATAATAATTTCAACGACTCTTGTGACGATCTAACAAAGAGACACCAACGGAAAAAATGAACCTGAGAAGACAACAAAAATATTGTTCACTGTTGTTTTGAAAGCAATTTTACTCAAAGAGGGTACACAAAAAGAAAGATAGGCATTTGGATAATTTACGCAAGATTTAATACAAACCAACTGAGAATTACACTGAAGAAAAGTTGATTTTCTGGTCATGTGATACAAAAAAATATTGAAGGATATAAACCAGATCATATAAACTCGAATCGAAACACGAAATACTGAAAAACAAAAGTAAAAAGCAAAATTCTCAAAACGAAAATGCCACAGACCATAAAACAAATGTGAATTCAAAAAGTCAACGTAAATGTAAAATTAATAGAGAAAATTATGACTGAAAAGAAGATTACATAACCATCTCTCAGAAACCACGACTGGAAAAAGATAAGTTAAAAGCCGAAAAGCTAAACAAAGTATATAAAATATCCCAACAAGCGACATCACTGAACTAAAAGAGTTAATTTATGCCGGAGCAAAACCATTCGGAGATAAAATTGATGTTTCCATCAGGAACCTGAATAAAGATACATAACATGAATGGGAAATTAGGCTAGAATAACAGGTAAAGAAACAACAACAACCAGAGAAAGTAACCCGGAAGGAAAAAAACATATATGTTTGGATGAAAGACCAAAACAGAGCTGTAGAAAAGTCTGATAATGCAACTTAAAGATATAAATCCAAAGAAATTAGTGGAAAAAGCGAGACGCATAAGATATAGAGACAGGGTTAAGCAATACAATGAAAATAGGAAATTCCAAATTAACGAAAGGAAATTCTACTGACAAGCAAGAGGAGAATACTCGAGGACAAACTAACAACTGGATGCAATAGAAACAAAATGATTTGCTAGTAAAATATGCGAACTGAAAAAAATATAACAGAAAGGCAAATTGGATAAATAATAAAAAAATAACGACAAGCACTCGATGAAGTCAATGAGGCAGAAAAACATTGAATCGCAAAGCTCAACACCCAAGAACATGAGTGAATACGAAATCATCACGCCATAATGGTATATAGGGATTATGGTTAAAAAAATTCACAGCCATCCCTGACAAATTGGTTCTTCAGCTGAGTAGACATCTAGCAGGAGCAAGAATAACTGACTGGATAAAGAAGGGGAAAATTACCCTGATCCAGAAAGACCCCAGAAAAGGAACCAACCCCAGCAACTATAGACGCATGACGTTTTCTGCATATAATGTGGAAAATCCTAACCCCACAGATGAAGAGTCCCTATTACAGCGGACTGTTTCCGGAAGAGAATGGGTGCCCGAGGGGAACAAAACAAACTTTTGGATACTGTACATTGATCAAAACATCATCAAAGAAAACAAAGCGAAGCTGAAAAAATGTTACAATGGCACGGATGGACAACAACAAAACTAATGATGTTGTCCTGCAAACTTGGATAGCAGATTATCTGCAGATGTAAACGATATCTAACAAAGTTGTAAAATTCATTGCGGAAGCCTTAAAAAACTGTAATGTTGAATTAACAGCATGAGAAAAAGCATTAGCCGTAGGGAAAATCCAGTGAGTCAGATTTGCAGGGGGATGCGCTTTCTCTATTACTACTTGTAATTACAATAATACAAATTAGCTGCATAATTAGAAAGTGTACCGTGAGGTAAACATTAACAAAATCAAAAGAAACGATTAGTCAGTTTATGGACATGGAAGATATCAATCTGTTTGTAAAAATTGAAAAAGAATTGGAGATTATGACACAAATAGTATGACTAAACAACCAGGATATAGGAATAGAATTTAGCATTAAAAAGGTGCAATTCTCAGAAGGAAAGTGGTAAATGGCAAACAACGTAAGGAATAAAAGGGCCAAATTAGGAAAGAATCGGAACGCTTGGAGAAAACTTACTATTACTTGGAAATATTGGAAGCGAACATGATCAAAGAAGCAGAGATGGGAAAAAAAGATAAGAAAATAGTATCTGTGAAAAACGAGAAAGCTTCTCCAATCCCGGCTCTGTAGCAGGAATTTCATTAAAGTGATAAATACATAAGCATTTATTTAAGAATCACAGGACCGTTTTAAAAATGAACAAGGGAGGAAATCAGACAAGTGGACCAAAGGTCAAGAATGTTGTTGAAAATGAACATCCGAAAGATGATATATACAGACTTTATGTGTTAAGAAAAAGAGGAGGAAGATTGCGTGAATGCATCAACATGAGGAATTAAGGAGTACATTAAAAAAAAGAAATTAAAAACTAATTATAACGGCAAGTTACAGCAATGACAATTTGAGAAAAAACACATCAACATAAATTAAGAATTAGAAATTGGCAGAAAAACAACTGCATCTTTCAAGCGACAAACTGTGGAAGTCTCACAGTAGAAAACCAGGACATAGCTATGAAAGGGAACCCTTAACTGAGAAACTAAATCCTTTCTACAGGCAGCAAAAAGCAACACTATAGGTACAAATTATATCAAAGCGAAAATCGATAATAAATAACATAAGATAATATAATAATAGATCTAAACCATTAGGTAGGTATTTAAAAGAATAGCATATATCTCACCAAACAACGTTTGGATTTCATTTTGTAGGGGAAAGGTATTGATTTTGATGATGTTGTCCTTATAGCAAAGCATACAAATCTCTTTTTGTATATTATGTTCAGTTTAAAACACACACACACACACACACAACACACACACACACACACACACACACACACACACACATATATATATATATATATATATATATATATATATATAACTGGCTGCCAAGTAAATATAAAAGGACATATATATATATATATATATATATATATATATATATATATATATATATATATATATCTTCCTTACTGTGAATAATTAAAAATGAAAAAGAAAGGCAATGAATATATGTATGAATATATATTTACTCAGTCCCCACCTCTGTTAGTCTGTCTCTTTTTCTTTGTTTTTGTTCTCTTCTGTTTCGACTGAATTTAAAAGACACTGAAATGTTTTAACCCACGAAAGGTCCCTATCTGTTTTTTATGGCTAGGTAATAAAGATTTGAATAGAAAGAACTGAATTTGTAGACAAGACTTTTGAATTGTCATTAAACGATTGAATAGAACCCGAGATCAAAATTTGGTAAGAACTTAGAGATCTAAGTCAGTTGCAAAGACACTAAGTCTAGTCAAAATCTTCTCCCAACAGAAGTGAGATATTTTTTCTATCTTTTGATAAAAAACGGGATTTATCACAGTACATATTTCCACTCCAAATTTTCATAAAGCGAATGTGTCGTCTGGAGAATAATCTTTATGTAACATTTTTTGATGAGGATGGAATATGAATATACATATTTCAACTGTTAATGGAAAGGAAATCATTCCTTGAAGAATACTGGATCAATATATCTGAAGGGTAACTGGAAATTATGAGAAAATATGAAAGGGGAATATGAAACCCTGAGGTCTACCAGACAAAATGAGTCTGAAGAAACTCCATCTTTGAATATCTGATCTTTGCAAAAGTCTGCGAAAGAAAGTCGTAACAAAAACATCATCTGTACCTGGGCGGAATTCTTAGTTGGAAACTAAGTAGATAAAATAATCGGCCGATGCTGAAGTGTCTAATATGAATATACATATTTATCAAAATAAAAAAGAGAAGAAAAAGGGCGGGTATAAAAGACGCCGTTAAATTTGAAATGTCAAGAAAATAGAGGAAATTTAAAAAGGAAAAGAAAGAGAAAGAGAGAAAAAGTCTGCAGTTCATTATTTTTATAATTTTCTTTTTTTAGAAATAGATTTTCAAAGACAAATCATTTGAAGTAATATCTAAGGTCCTCTTCCCAGTTCACAACTCACAATAATTTTTGTGCTACCGCAGGATGCAACAACATTGCTAGTTGCTTTTCTTATTTGATTCTGAAAATTCCAATATAAATAGTTGTGTTTATTGCTTTTTCCTTTGTTTAGTTCACGGCGAAATAAAAGTTTTATTCTTTAAAATCCATATTATCATTTTGTTGTTTCTCACACCACTTGTTAATTTCTCAAGTAGACAGGAGCTTCCTTGATTAATAACCTTAGAAGATAGAGTTATCTTCTGACGTCATTATTCCCTATTTCTATGTGTGTTGCTTTTGGAGAGTGTGATGATCGGGTATAAATGTGGAAGATCTCCCGACCTATGAGGAGCCTGACTTTACATATATATATATATATATATATATATATATATATATATATATATATATATATATTTATATCAGTTTGTGTATACACATTTTAATATACATTCACATCTTCTATATTTCCAGAGAAATCGATGGGATTATTACATTCTTACGCTGTCTAATAATCTGTACATCTGTGAACGTATTTCATAAATCATATAAATGTGCATATTTTAGAAAAATATAATATATACATCTTTCTTTCTGTATGATTGGATGTTCGCGTTTATATCTGTGTATCCGTATAGAAAAATAAATATAACTCCAATAAGATTGTTAGAGAATCGATGACAAACCTGAAAATCTTTCAAAAAAAATATTAAAACTCAACGCAAAAAAATAATCCAATATTCAAAATAAAACGCGCGCTCTTGGTCGGCCATGACACTTCTTGCCCAGTTCAATAAAAGCAGCTTTCATGATATACTTGAATGATTTTAATCAAATATTCCGCCTTGTGGATAAAAAAAAATGACAAAGCAGAAATCCTCGTAAATATACATTTATATGTACATTTATGTACATACAAACTTTATTTTGAATAAAAGTATCTATAAGATTAGTAAGAAACTTTACAATTCTATGGATTTTGCAGTCAACTTTCAACGTCGTTATGAATTTCGTTTGTTTTCTTAAGAGAAAAGTTTTAATGGATTTATCATCTGTTAACAGAAAAAAATGAAAGAACGAAGCTCAAAATTATTTCTGTTTAGTGTCAGTTCAATTCAAAAATTCGTATCTCCAAATCTACTTTACTGTAATCTGAACGTTTGTCCTGTCTAAATTTTATACATTGTTATCATTAAAAAAGTAAAATAATATTACAAATTTGGTGAATATATATTTGCTTCCAATTCAAAATGCACATTTCCTAACATCTATTTATTCTAGCGCAGGATTTTAAAGGAAAGACCGTAAAAATTGAATTGATTGAATTAACAATGGTTTAAGATATCAAATGGTTAATTAACTCTATGAATATTGTCCTGTTTATCTAAAGATAATTGTCCTGTTTATCTAAAGATAAACCATGTTGTCATGTTTTTGTATAATGATAAAAACTGATATTTTCAAAATTTTGTGTGACACAAGGTCATAAATGTGGAGCACCAAGACGAAAGTGAACTTACTTTCTTAATAGAGATAGGTAACAATCATTTTAGGATTAATACTTCTTGAAAGTTCCATATAAGCTTTTGTTTTTAATCCCTTTGAACGATGCCGATTTTCTGACTTCTCTCTGGGATGTCATAAGCATTACTGAATATTTAAGAACTGGTTATGAGGTCGGATCGCGTTGAAAGTGACAATATCACGATGTTTTAAGGTAAAAATTTGCCTTAATCTTTCCTTCGATTAAGGTTTAGTTCATTACGACTTCTGGCTTATTCGAAAGCTAAGGTTAATGTTTAAACGCAGCAGAGGAGATTAAAAAGACTTCTAAGTGGAAGTGGATAAGGATTTCTAAAGAAAATATTGGATCGTGTGAGGTCTAAAAGGAATCTGTTGAAGTGGATTAACGTTCTATTGCTTTACTTTAGTCTTTTCGTCAATATTCAATTGCTAGATCTTTTCTGTATGTATCACGTCACTTGATATCATGGTACCCAGACAAACAATGGAACATCAATGTTTGTTAAGATGTTTATAAAGTTTCTTCCTAGGATAAGTAATCATCTGATGAGAATAAGACCAATGTTTAAGGGTATTATATTTTCTTGCTGCCAAATGTTTATTGGAGGAGGAACTAAAATGGTGAATGAATACAAGCCATTATTGAATTCTTTTTTTTATTGAATTCTTTTTTTATTTAATTGTTTTTTATTCATTAACATTAAAGAATTAACAGGTTTTGATATTCGTCATTCATTCGTTGGGGCTATTATAAATCTGTAACTTCTTTATCTATTTGTTTCTGCAATGGTAGCTTGCCCGTCTGTGTGTGTGTGTGTGTGTGTGTCAATTTGAGTTGATTACTTGTCTGTATATGAATTCCAGAACCACTTGATTATATTTCGCTCACAGACTCCCCCAATAGGACATTAAATTGCTGAGGCCAGTTATAACACACACACACACACACACACACACACACACACACACACACACACACACACACACACACGCACATGCGCACGCACAGACTCACACATATAAATATATAGTGTGTATGACATATACGTGCTCTAATACACGTGCACCTATGTATAGAGGATGCAATGAATAAATTGTCGTGTAAATTACACAAAAACGAAAATAACACTGCCATGTATAATCAGACACATTTATCAAAATTAGTTGAATATATTTAGAAAACTATAGATTGGTTTTAGTCAAAAAAATCGCCATTGGCTTCAATTATGGCATTCAGATGACTACAGAATCTACTTCAAGCCTTTCAGATGCCCCCCCCCATAAAATTTGAATATGTTGTCGTTATCTTTGCCTTCAGTTCATCTTTAGTGTTGCACGGAGTATATGGTCTCTCACTTAACAGTGCTCCACTTATCAATGGGGATTTCAATCGGGTGTGTTAGGTTGCCAGATATTGGGGTGGCGTGGTCGCAGAAATTTTCTTTGTGAAAAATGGGTTCTTCGGTTTGTCTTGGAGGATGTATAGTCCTTTTGTTTGACCTTGGGAATTCCAACAGCTACCTTCTCAATCCCCATCAGCACTATCTTTTCCAGGCTCTGTGCTGAGTCCGAGGCTATGGGAGCAGATTGATGAAGGCATAACATCACAAATGACCACTCCAGAACCCACAAATGGGATTGGGTGTTTGCTTTTCCTCAATATCAATACATCATGTAGGAAGAGACCAAGGCAGCGCTTATTCTTTGAGTTCACCAGCTGATCCCAGGAGAAGTCTTTCTCTTCTAAAAAAAAACCCAAAGCATGATCGATTGAAAAAATGCTAGAATTTGTTCAAAAGCTCTTTTACTTCATGGATTGTGATAAAAATTCTCTATTTCTCATCCTGTATAAGAAATACCGAATGTTTTCATCCACTGATAAGAAACTCAGACACACGAATATCTCTTGCTGTGGAGTTGATTGACTTTTTGGGATCGTTGTCAATTATGGCCCTGATCTCACCAACAAATTCGAGAGTTCTTTTCTTATCAGAACTATCAAAGAGAGGCTTCCGAGATCCTTTTTTTTCCGTATTCAGTATGAAACTCAATCAATTCTTTTTGATTCATCAGTACTATCCTCAAATTGAAACTGAAACGTTGTAAAATCTCTGTATCAACACTTCAGGCATATCATATCAGCTGTACAGCATGCTATTACCGAATTTCTGGAGGTGTAAATTGCGTCATGGCATTGCTTTCCTTACAGACAGTGACCAACTGACTCTACCTTACTGCACAGAAGATAAAAGCTAAAACAAACAAAGCACATACACGAAATTATTAATCTAAAATGTTGGCAAATTAACAATGACACTCTTTACGCATAGGGTTATATATATATATATATATATATATATATATGTGTGTGTGTGTGTGTGTGTGTGTGTGTGGAGATTCACTTATATATGCGTGTTATGTATGCAGACAGGTGTATCTCTGTCGTTCTCACTCTCTCTTTCTCTCTCCACAGACACAGACACACACACACACACACACACACACACACATATATATATATATATGGATTTGTGTGTGTGCTAATCAAGTTTAAGTCAAGAATTTGAGTAAGTAAATAAATGGATTAAATTAACTGTTCTGTGTTCGAATATATATCCGAGTAACACTATATTTGACTCAGTTGCTTAACGTGAGTCAACGAGTGAAATACATCTTACTCAACTTAAACACGGTCGTTTAGTTTTATCATAAAAATATTTTCACCTAAGAATTCTTTCATCTTTCATTTTATTTTTCTTAAATTAATATTCAATGTTTATAACTTGATACACTTTTCTTTACTCATGATTAAACAAATCTCACAATAATTCTAAATATTCACACACATCTCTATGACTTGTTGGTGTGCTTTGTTGCACGTTTGAAGATGTGTTTGTTTTTTCGCATGTGTTAATACCGAAACAAATAATATGTGATGGATAGAAGTTAGTTCTTTCCCAAGATCTTTGCAAAATCTCAATCTTTTTTATCTTATCAAATTGAGATCTTTCATGGAAGTACTTTAAAGTTTCGCTTTGGGAAAGCGGACTTGACAGTATCATTATTCTTGTGCGTTGAGAGGATTATCAAAGAAAATTTAAGAAGAGCTTTCTTTCATATTTATTGGAGCACTGACCACGCCTAAACTTAAATGCGGCTTATACATATATAGTCATTCCCATGGACTTTTAAAATTTAGCTTTGGTTTTTGGTAAAAAAAATATTTGATTTTCCACTTGAAATATGGGTTATTAAATATAAGAAATACGAGGATCATTGAATAAGTTTCCAGATTTTTTTCGTATGGGCACTTTTATTGATATTACACGCATGAAACTCTTGTCCCCTTCGAAGAAATCTCCTCCGGTTGCAATGCACTTGTTATACCGTTCTAACAACATCTGGAAGGCCCCATCGAAGTCCTCTTGTGTGAGCATATCAATGACATTTGTCACAGCCTCTTTCATCTCCTCAATTGTCTCATAACGAAAGCCTCTGAGCTTAGGGAATAACCAAAAGTCACAGGGAGCAAGGTCTAGACAATAGGGAGGCTGAGGAACTGTCTCGATGCCAATCTTGGTCAAATATTCTGTGACAAGGATGGAGCTGTGGACTGGTGCATTGTCCTGCTGGAAATGCCACTGATCCGATTTGAAGAGTGCTGGCCTCTTCCCCAGGAATCTCTTCCTGAACTCCCTTAAAACCTCAACATAGTAACCCTAACCCTGGTGTATTGACTTCCTTATTCCTCCCACACCTCTTATCATCCCTCACAGACTACCAGCCTTCCTTGAATCTCTTATGCCACTCAAAAACTGATGCTCGATTTATGTAAGATGGTCGAAAAGCAGTCTGAAGCATTCCATACGTTTCTGTAGCATTTTTTCCAAGTTTATAACAGTATTTTATTGCATATCGTTCTTCTAAAGTGTTCTCGCGTCCAGATTACATTTTTGATATTTCCTAGCTGTGACAATCAGGCTTTGGTAGAGTGTATTCCAATTCCTGCTATAGCTGTTCATTTACACCTGAAATTATAAAAATTGGTCAGCTATCTCATAAGATGTATAGCAATAACATACTCAATTTTTAAGAGTCTACGACAATTTTAAATGCCTGTACAAAAACGTCTGGAAAATTATTGAATGCACCTGTATTTTTGCACACCACATAACAAGCTCGTATGCTAAAAAAATTTATTATCAAAGAAAAGTTTGTGTAAATATTATTTGAGTCCATCGAACTCCACCCATTTACAAGTCAATATTTTCGTCAATTTTTGCTTTAACTTCTATTCAAATCATCTATTTTGTCTTGAGTGTGCATTAATTAGAATATTTGAGTTTCATTTACCTCCTTGGAGTAGTGAGCTATGAATTTTACAAATTCTTGCCTTTAATGCCGTGTATATTTTCTTTCTAAAATTGTAGGATATCACATATAGAACATAGCAGGAAAATGTTTCCGCCGTAACGGTGGGACTTAGAAGACACTGACAGTATACCCTGTAGAAGGGTAAGATGATCCATCACCAAAAAGGGTGACCTGGGTATGACTAAACTGTATCTGGTGATAATACTTCAGTCCCCGAACACTGAGTGCTAAGAACATCTTCATCACTTGTACTTCTAGATCATTTCTTACCAGCAGTGATAATAGCAGAGGGCCTCTCTATTAATTATATTAGTCAGTTTGATAATTAATCTGATTAAATCGGAATATTTGTTACAAATATAAATCAATTTTTGAAGAATACTTACTCGAAGCTTGTTGATTTAGGGTTGTTCTTGTCGGTTACTTGAAACTATATAACTGTGTGCAAAAAAATAAGAATTATCAAACAGAAATAATTTGTTGAAACCATCTATTTGAGAATAGTTTAGTATTAAATTGAAATTCATGAAAAAAGGGAATTTTGTTCGAATTATTTTTGAATCTTCTTAATATTTACTTTTATGGAATTAGAACACTGGTAAGCGTTTAAGAAATTTTCCGAAGGTCAAAGGTCAAAGGTAGGGATGAATAATCGCAATTTTATGCTTAATACAAAAACACTATGTTTGATCATGTCTAGTATTTAAGATGTACTTGAATACTTCACAACAAGTTGTACACAGCATAACACTTATTCAAAAACCTGTGTACTTTACTTGTCACAGCATATAATGTTGCATGTGTACCTAACTACAGAGTAACACACTACTCGCTAACAACCGCATATCTAGAAGGGGTTGTGCTTATCCTTCATCTTAAAAAGATGGTAATTTACTGTGTCAAGTGTCAACGACGAGCTGAATGCTGATTTTTTTTCTCTTTTCAGCTTGACATTTTTATTCCTGTAAGAATGGATCGCAGGTATAAGAACAATCCAGACAAGTTCTGTTATATCTGTGGTGAGGTGGTTCTATCTAACCGTCAAGCAAAAATCACTGCCTTTGTGAAGAAGGTCTATCACGATTACTTTGGAGTTGAACTAGGGGACCAGGAGAAGCTATTCGATCTCCACGTTTGATGTAAAACATGTGTGGAGATCTAAAGGGATTAGAGGAATGGCAAAACTGAAAAGTATGACATTTGCCATTCTAATGATTTGGATGGAGCGAGGAGAGATCACATTACGGACTGCTATTTCTGCATGATAAATCTAAAAGGAATAAATGTCCAATATCTCAATATTCTTTCTGCAATAAGACCAATCCCTCATGGTCCAGACCTTCCTGTTCCTGAGCCAGATGGTCACATTGAATATAGGTCTGATTCCAAACATAGTGACATGACTGTTGTAGCTGGGGATGACACAAACAAGCCAAAAGGAGATGACCAGCCAGTCTTCTTGACAGAAGTAGAAATCATTAACTTGAAAAGAGACCGGAACCTTCAAAGGAATCTGCACAGCTGCTGGATTCACGTCTCAAAGAGAAACATCTGTATGCACCAGGAAGAACGTTCTACTGCTAGCGTGACCGTGAGAGAGAATTAACACAGTTTTTCATGTTCTAGGATAAGTGACCATTAGTTTAATATAATAGCATAGCGGGATTGATCAAGTATGATGCTATGGAATGGAAACTTTATAATGACTCATCTAGCAGAAGAGTCTGAAGGAACCAATGTTTGACGAAGCACTGAGCGAAGCTGAACTGTCTGCCAGGCAGCCAGTGAAGTCAGTAATTAAAAACTGTCTGGGACACAACCGCAGAGTGGAATATGAGAAGGAAATTGAAGAGCTACTTCAGCTAACTCGGAACACGAATGTCAGTAAAACGGCTCTTTCTGTAGTCACACTTGGAGTATTTTCCCAAGAATTAGTGGATATTTGAGAGAAGTACTGGGTGAGTGCTTTCACCAAGACATTGTGGAAGAACGCTTCTGAGGCCGATGGGATATACATTTTTTCGATGACTACTGCTTGTGCTTGAAACAGATGCAGTAGCTGCCGAGCACAGGAGGAAGTCCCTGAAAAGACCTTTCAACCATGAATAGCTTCTTTTGTGAATTTTTTGTTTACTCTGACCCAATATGAGCTTTCTGCGAATATATCAGCACTAAATTTAGCATTATTTTTTAATTTAACAACAAAATAAATAGAGTATTAAGACTGTTCTATACATTTCAAGTAAGGACTTGTATCCTAAAACTACGATCTGGTTTGACAAAATAAGAATGTTTTTTTCGATTAAGCGTAAAAAAAAAAAAAACAGCCGAAAAATTTGCAATTGCATGTTCGATATTGAAAACATCGCAGGCCAGTGTGATTATTTTAAAATCGGAATTAGATCTTAAGATTTCAAAAAACTTGAATAGGAGCTATTAACGTCAGAATATTTTCACAAAAGTTTTTTTTTAAAGCAACAGTTTAATTAGGCGATTTGTATTTAAATCTAAAGTTTATTCTACTTAGAATCTGATTCATTACTAATTCTTTTGTTCAGAGAAAAGTGTAATCTGCTTACAAATATTTGTGTAGGCAATTTTAACACGTAATCCCTATTTCAAGTATAATCAAAATTTAAATTCAAACCCTTTTTCTTTTGTTTCCCTATATAGCATAAAAAAAATCCATACAGTACATTTTTTCAATCACAATCTTCATAAATGATACAAAGTTTAATTGAGGAAAAGTAATTTCTTTAATAATAATAATCATTACTGCGTGGCGAGTATCCTGCTTCCTAGTCAAATTTCAGTGGAAGTTAAATCCACACACACACACACACATATATATATATATATATATATATATATATATATATATATATATATATATATATATACAAGTATTTTCATTCTGTAAAATATCTAAAGAGAGTATATACATACATATATATATATATATATATATATATATATATATAACTTTCACCGTTGATCAATATTTTATGTAAGTTTTGAGGTATATGACAAGGGTATCAAGTTCAATCCTCAGTGGCTTCTTTGCATTTTTGATTCATGTTAAATTCAATTTGGTGAATGGATTGATATCTCGTAGAAACAATTAAATTAAAACAGTCCATTTAGGTAGTGTATGCCATTCACGTTTCATCTACGAATTCTTAAATCATTTGGAATTGGATTACAAGAGGTTGAAGAATTTCTGTGTGTAATTAATTAAAGTGTTCAATCACGAAACTAACGTTCAGGTATCTAAGATTAATATTTGCCAAGATTGAAGTGATGTTATGACATTTTGATGAGTGTTACGAATCACTAAGTGAATGAATGTTAAAATTAAATTCAAATAGAATTAATAAATTACAGTTCACAGAATGTTTATATTTACGCACTAATATAGTTGCTTGATTGCTTTCAACTCAAAATATTTATTGATACAAAATGTACCTAATTGATGAAAACATGACTATTTTAGAAAATTATTAAATAAAAAATAGGACTTTTTTAATATTACGCAGAAAATGCATTGTAACTGAATGAATTTAAAGCTATAAACAAGATACCAAATAGATAAATTAGAAAAACTCAGCTTAGGTGATTAAATTCAAACAAAAAGAATTTATGTTTAAATGTTGTTGAAAAATAAATATTCCAGTTGGAAGATGGATAACTTTCCTATCTTTATTGATGAATAACTTTTAATAATTGGCTTAACATCGACAGGTATTAGAACTAACTATTTGTATCTCCTGCAAAGAAGTAAGTGTGTCCTGAGTGTAACACTATAGTGCATCTGATGGTTCTAAAGATTTGATGAGTGTATGGTTCTCCTTCATTACCATCACTCCTAGGCCTCCTTTGACCCAAAATGGGGTTTCCCATGTATAAGTCAAACAGAAAACCTTTAAAATCATTTGGATTTGATCATGATACACTTGATGTCATCTTAATGCAAATTATATGTATTAAGAAAAGTTATCTAAAGCTATTATTAGCTATCAAGTATTTTTTTTTCAATTAATTGAATCCACATAACTGTATGCAAACAAACGACAAATATTAAATAGGAGTAATTACTTGAAATCATAGAATGATTGAGAATAGTAAAGAATACATGAAACCTTAAAACGGTGAGCAAATTATTTGTATTAAGTGAGAATTCTTGATATCATAACTGTCATACATTTTCTTACGAAAAAATACACTATGAATTTTAATATATAAGTATAAGAAACGCATTTTCCTCACCTCCAAGCATAAAACAACCCGAGACTGTGTTAGAATGTTAAAATACATTTATTGAAATAATTGGTAGAAGCTTTACTCACTGCATTGCTATAGAGTAAATAATTGAAAATGCCATTAATACACGATGATTAAATAAAGCAAACAAGGGTGGGTGAAAATACATATCGCTTTTAATGTACAAGGTTATGAGTGAGAAAATACTAATATTGTAAGAACAAGGGATTTTATTTGAACATAGTTTTATTTTATGTACAAAGGATATTGCATAACAGTATTGTATGAGTATTAACCAAGTATTTTTACTTTTAAATTATTATAAACTATTTCTATTTTCACAAGACAAAGCTTACAAAAATGTAAAATACAATTAACCTGTTAATTACTATATTTATTTCTTCTATTGAAATTAAACTGGATAATTATAAAACCATAGTAGGGTAGCAAAACCAAAATAAGATTAAAAAAAAACTTATAGAACATATGCATCAAGTAGAAGATGAAAACGAAATACACTTTCATAATGACTGCAGAATTGAATATAGTATCCATGACTCTAAAATGTCGGTCGTTATGAATCAACTCATAATGGAGCTAAAGAATTTTCTGCAATATGACTCTAAAATCTTCGCAGCCATTTATTCAATTTACTGAACATGGTTTGTAGAGTTTCAGCTCAGGAAAAGTGTAGCTCTACTGCACCGAAATCAGTGAATATTGCTCTCCAGATAGATACAGATTTTTTCCAGTTTACAAAACAAGTACTTGCCATCACAGCGAATGTATTCTACTTCGTTCATTCATTCATCTTGAATAAAGTAATCGTCAAATTCGACAGCCTTTTGTTGGGTCATATATGGCGAAAACGTAGATTTCATTTTTTGCATCAATAAGTGTTCGCCACCTCATGTTTTATTGGTGCTTGGTGAATTGTCATTTTTCGGGCCATTGGTAATGTGTTCTCATTGCAACTAAAAGTGAGTACCGCATAAGCGATACGATTTTACAACTGCTCTGACCTAGTTTTGTGCCCTTAAAAAGTGTGGCCTTTATCAAAATCAGTGAATGTTATCTTTCATCCCATACATCTATTTTAACACGCAGAATATATCAGTCAACATATCAAAATGATATCGTCAAAGGAGGTTTATGTGCTTTTATAACTCTAACCCAGACATCATCGGTTGTTACGAGAAGGTATCTGACATTATTGCTCAATATTTTGTCCCATCAGTATATATATATATATATATATATATATGTTTATATATATATATATGTTTATATATATATATATATATATATATATATATATATATATATATATATAGAGAGAGAGAGAGAGAGAGAGAGCAATAATGTCAGATACCTTGGCCTAGCGGTTAGAGTGTTTGCCAATGGCCCGGGAGACTTGGGTTCAATCCCAAAGTCATACCAAAGACTCAAAAAATGGTATTTGATGCCTCCTTGCTTAACACTCAGCATTATAAGGTACGGATCAAGGGTAAAGTAGAGCAATCCAGGGAAGGAGTAGCGCCCCCCTACACCTTGGTGTTGTAGCTATCGAAAAGGGAGCCTTCGGGTTACCCTCGACTATGGTCGCCAACTTTACTTACTATATATAGTGTGTGTGCGCGAATGCATGTTTGAGTATGTGTGCATGTGTGTATATAGATTTGAGTGTGTGTGTGAGAGAGAGAGAGAGAGAGAGGCGTGTTGATGACGTGTGAATCTTTAATTCTCTGAAGTACATTCAATTGTGATGTTGTTAATAAAGCAGTAAAAATCAATAACTGCACCAAAATAGTCAACCAAAACACAGAAGATCAAAAATCTATCTAATTAACAATAGTTTTGTTCGTAATTTGAATTAAACTACAAAGTTCACGACCAAAGCTGTTCTGAAAATGGAGACAAATTATCGATTAATAAAGAAATAATTTTATTCCTTTTTATTGATTAATTTCGTACATAATATTTCTCTCGAATAATTTGATGTCCAACTGTTTGCAAGTCACCAGTGATTTTAAAATTGTAGGTGGATGTTAAAAATGATTAATACACCAGTTGAGAAGGAATTTATTTCAAAACGGCAGAGCAAATCAATGCAGAAAAAGGAAGTCCATCGTTTCACTCGGAGAACACCAGAACAAATAAAAGAAAGAAATGTCTTTAAAAATGTTCAAAATCAACTCATGTTCATGTTGATCAAGATATGCAAAAACAAAAATTAAACGGAAAATGTTCTGTTATATGAAGTGCATTTTTATGCCAAATTTATACAAAATTATCTTTAATTGATAAGACGTCTCCATCAAATTATTTTTTTAAAAATTTCGGTATTATTTTAAGTTGAATTTCTTTTTTTGACTAGTTTGTCTATTAGAATTCTTCTGTTGACGATGCAGCTGCAGTTTGGACATTTGAATTGCTTGAATATAATAGAAATGACCTGTTTGAAATCGTTAAAACAAGTCCACTTGATCAAACTGAAAATGTATGGAGAATTTCAAAAATCGTTCTCCTTTATTTTGTATCTAGTATAAAAAAGCAGTTTTAACGTCTTAGGGTTATTTAAATGGTACTTATTGTGTAAGCATATCCTTTAGGATCAGGTCATATTCTATTCTGAAGTAATTCATTAATGTTTATAGTATTTCATTTGGAATCGCAAAAGGCTTATTTTATGTCAATTTTATCGTTCAGAAGCAAGCCAAAAGTTGAGGCGTGAAGGAAATTTTTAAATTTCATCTTAACTACTTCTAAAATAAGAACAAAGTATATATTCAGAATACACAGAAGAATAACAAGAGTAGATCATGTGGTAATAGATAAAACAGTCCCTCATTTATAAAAGTGACGGTGATAGCTACAATAGCTGGTCCCTTAGAACAATCTTTAAAGTCTGGAAGTGAGAGTGGGGGAACTGTAAGGAATCACATGCGTGTGTAATATTTGACGTACTTAATATATATTTAAAGGTCTATTATTATAAATTTTAGATGAATTATAAATCTTAGGGGAAAATAATGAAAAATGCATATTTTGTCGTTGCTTTACTGCGTCAGAATAATGAGAAAGGTACTAGAAGTTTAAAGTAATATTATGTCACTTACTTTCCATCAATAGTTCCAAGGCATTTGGTATTTGTCATTCAAAGAAATGATAGTTGTTTCTTCAGAGATAAGCACTTATGGTATAATGATGAAAAATAATAATTACCTAAATACTCTAAAATTATATATGCACTTCAAGAACCACAAGTCAATCGTAGATCGGGTTAGCAGAATATCTATATTATTTACTAAATTCTAGCTTAGTACAACACAAAAAGACAAGTTAGATAACTCAGTCAGTAAATCGCTATATCATTAATGGTATGCGAAATTAGCATGATAAAACATTATTTTACGTTAGGTAACCTATCACATTGTAATTATTCATTTACAATTAGATAGCGCTAACATCATGTTTTATGGCTGGTGCATCTGTGTAAGTTCTAGTAAAAGAATGAAAATTAGTTAATAAAAATGAACGTGGGTAATTATCGTCAGGGTCAATGAACCGTTGAGTAATCGCCTGGATAGAGAAGTGAATCAGTAGCCCATGATATTGTTTTATAAAACAGAGAATCATTTTTATTTTCTCAGAGATGCTTGCTATGGAAAATACCAGAATCCCAACTCATTTGTAAATGAATGTATAAGATAGGTTTAGCATTCAATAATTGCTCACGTTACCAATATTCTTATATCCATTATCCTGACTCCGTATTCTATTATCCTCAAGGTGTTCATTCTTCCAACATCTGTTTCCGGTTTTGAAACTACCTCCCCATTACTACCACTATCCATTCAAAACAGTCAAGCCCATATTAATCCAACAGAAACTTTTTTCTGCTTTACCATTAGGTTGATGGCTTTATTAATACAGGTTTCCATATCTATCTTCCAAATGTCTTCTTACATTTAAATATATCTGTGACACCTATTCACGTATTGATTTTGGTAGGCATTTCTTTCATATTATTTAGTCAATGTTTATATCTTTAGGTAGCCTTATTATATGAATCAATAAACGTTTGGATAAAAATAATTTTCCTCTCTAGCATAACAAAAAATATTTTGAAAAATTAGTCCAAGATTAACCTACTGAAAGAATGATACTGCAATGTTGCCATTCTTTTAGTTTCTGTTAGTTTGTTTAATCTAAAAAGCATAAGTACACACTATTGATTATTAAATGCTGAAATTCAGTTAATATGTAAATGTTTGATTATAATCCTACCAATTTCTCTTTTCAAAATTCCACTGGAATCCTTTATCAATCTTACTTTTTTGTCCATATTAATACAAATTATTTGCTTATACATGATTATATGGTATCAAGTATTCTTTTCTAATACTTATAATTTACACAAGAGCATACATCTTCAAGCAACTATTTCAATTCAATGACAACAATCTTTGCTAAAAGTTTTATGGTTCTAAGCATCCCTGTCTAATAATGATAATTTTAAATAGATATTTTTGTCCCATATATGTGACTCTAAGAAATAGAACTATTCTTGTGTCAGAGAAAACATAGGAGTAATGACAAAAAAAAAAGACTACTCCTCATGCACCAAATCTCCAGAACTGAAGCCTCAACAGCAGATTAATTTTACTGTCATACCCACGACACTCTTTTTTGGAGTCTTACACCTCAGAAACGGATTCAGTCGACGAATTCTATTGTACAACATATGCTCATAGAATAGAAATAACCAACGATAGAGCGGGACTTACTTCTGTTCCATGAGCACCTACCGTCAGGGAAGCTATTTAAATCTCGAAGCAGAAGATGATATTGATGAATATTTCTGCTCATGAAAGATGGGTAGTGTAAATTCCCCTGTAAACACAGTAAGTAGTACCAGCGTAGATATCAATTGTGGAACTCTATCACTCACTCGATCAACAACAAGTTATTTGTGCTTGGAAGACATCACCGGCTCACTGTGAAGATTAGATTATATTCCTATCCCTTCCTAACACCGGCTCCATTTTCAATAACGGCACCATCCGTATCTCCGACTCTTAACAATTTAGTCCCCACGATGCAAGCTTTACCATTATGAATGTAGGTCTCTAACTGACGAATTCTTCCACTATTTGTTGTCATGTTGGGTAAACAACCTCATTCTCATCCGATATTAAATGAAGCATTGAAAGATGTTTGAAAGTGATGATATAGGACTGCGATTTAAAAATGCCTGGTCACGACTGTTGAATTTCAAAAACACTACATAGATGGACTTCTTTCCATTCTTTATGACAGCTCCTCTCCCAGCAACTGATGTCATTAGTTACCGCTCCTAGATCGATTTCCATCCAAACCTAGGAACAAGATAGTGCGAAATATTACACCCTGACCGAAAAGCATTATTTCGTACCTTTAGTTGTTGAGATATCGGTATAATTAGCCAAGAAGATATTTTTACAGACAACTTGGTGCAGCAGCATCGAGACTTCTGGATGAATTGCAGGAAACAACCTATTTATTTCCACACCTCTCTGTCACCATAATTCAAGCGGTTACTGTGATCGAAGGAAGAGTCCTTTTATGAAGAAAAAGGATAAACGGGAAAAAGTAGAGGAAAGTTATTAAACAGACTTGATTTCTTTTAGGTTTGAATCTAAAAAAAATAAAAGTTTTAGACAAAGACACAGCGATCTCTTCATGAACAACGGTCATAGGTTTAAGAGTAAATAAACAATACTGTAGAAGTAGAAATTAAAACTTATGAGCAAATTCGATTTACCTCAAGGAAAATGGTGACGTTTGGTCTATTCACATTTTTTACCGTCTTTCCGATAAAATACGGATGATTCTGGCTGGGGAGATTTCGTATTCTAATTGATAGTATGTAATATAAACTCCAATTTTTAAGGCTTGCGATTTCACATCTTGACAGATGATCTGATAGTAACAAATAAAATCTAAACGATGAATGAAGAGATAAAACTAAATAATATTATATATACTCATTGGATGATGGTTAAAACGAAGAAGAGATTATCTTTGGAAGATTGTAACATATTGACCTTCGACCCAGCCGTTAATCAAGGAACTGGTGCATCTGGTCGAAGATATCAGGGTATAACCTTGACTGTGGACGGGTCAAATTGGGTGCAAATGCGACGCTCACAGGAAGCAGGTGGATGGCATACAATGATATAACCTGGTGCAACAGACAGATTCAGTTAGTTCGAGTCAGTTAGTTGGAGATAAGATGCTGTAGAGAGAACCAGCACCCAGCAGCGGGCTGTGGGCCCCCAGGATCCCTGATTGAGAAGCTCAGCAGAACAAGAAAGAAGTGCTGCTAAAGACAAAGGAACTGGGGGTCAATATGTTGCAGTCTGTTCAGTCTCCAACTCACCTCTCACACGCAATCCTTTCGCAACCCTTTCGAATAAAGTGTGAGAGGTATATTTTTCTAAAGAAGTGTGTTTGTTCGTCATAATTGTTGATTTTGTTTCCGCATGTATATGTGCATAGCTGTATATGTATTACGGCTATGCACCAAGATTAGTTAACGGGACACACTTCAAAATCGTAATAAACGAGTTCCAATTCCAGTCTCGCAATTATTTCCCCTTTTGGATTAGTATCTTACAAAAAGTATGAGTCACCTTATCCCCTAACTTTGGCTTAAATAGCACCACTATTGTTCTTTAACAAGGATAGATATGGTATTAAATAACCCACGAAGGTTAATATGCCATTAATCAAAGAAACCAAACCAAACCAAACCAAACCAAACCAAATTTAGAAACGAAAATCAGAAATGCAAGCTACTCCTACAAAGGACACATGATTGTATCTTTGATTACATGATTTTAGTGATTCAGATATTCAGTCGTAGTAATTAAAAGGTATCTAAGTTCTTGCTGCCTCACGTAATTTCTGTTATCTGACAAAAAATCTTTAATATCAGTGTAAATGGATATACCAATTGTATCTATAATAGTAAGTCACTTTTTCCATTTAATTGGAGAATAGATCGCTAGCACTTATTAACAATATTTTCGACTAAAAAATTCAAAAGGTCAAATATGTTTCCTTGTCCATCTTTGATATATTTGATGAACCAAGATTCAAAAGTAATATTACCTTCATGTTCAATTTTATTAAAGAAAACAAATTCAGCGAGTAATAAGAAAGGTTACATTTACGTACTAAACAGGTTTAAATTCTAGTTTTACTGTAAAATACATTCAGTTTTAAAGAATGTCCACATCTTAATGGAAAAGCAATCAATAGAATTTGAGTGATTTTTAATTAAATTATTAATTAAATGAGAAATTGTGTTTTCATGACATTTTCATTACATGGGGAAAGTTAAATGAAACAACGATGTCATTCACAGATTTGAGAATATGGAATTAAATATTTTTTACATTGTTTTTATAAAAAAGAAAATTCTCATTTCATAAAACGATCTTCTTGCGTAGGAAATGCGAGTTTGAATCTCTTCTTGATACTGGTCCCGAATTGTTGAATTTAATGAGCAAATATGCGATCCATTAATACATTAGTCATTTAAAAAACAGCTAAAATAAAGAAGTTGTTAAAACTATTTCTACATTATTTGTGGCGTAGTGGCTAAGGTACAGGTCAGCTACATTGTAGTAAACGAGTTCGAACTCCAGTGGCGCTATTGCGTTCCTTTTCGTATTGATACTCTTCCTTTATCCATTAGCTATGAGTTAAATAGTCCCATTAATTTCGATCGACAATGATGGCTTTCATTATATTTAAACCATGAAAGTTGATATGCTGTTAAACAAAGAAACAAAACAGAAACCTTTTTACGATAAAACTATTTTTTTAAAAATAATTCTACTTAATAAACATTCTGTCATGATATAAGATTAGTAAAAAGGCAAGAGAAAAGAATAAAAATCCTGCTTTCTTTTCTTGTATCTGCAGTTAAATAAATATTCACTAAAAGAAATGAAATGAACTGAACTGGTGTCTGAAGTGAGTTATTTTTGTTCAAGTCTAGTTTGAAATTATTTTTTTCTATTACTTGCTCACTAATTAAGGTAATCTACAGAACAAAGAACCTGTCTATTTGAAGGTGTCAGGTCGAACGATTAATACAAAAAAAATAAAATCTCTTTGACGGTTTGTTTTTCTTATCACACTAATAAAAATAGGAAATATTTACATCATTTCTTTTTTTTTTTTTAGTTATAAACAAAATTTCAGCGTAGGACTAAAGCTGCATGAAAAATTTTAAAAAGGCATGATTCCACTTCTCCCTCAGATGTGAGTATATTACAATGCACTTGATAGTGAAGCTTGCAACGCATTCATACAAAATTCACTAGCTCAAAAATTGCAGAAGTATCTTTTTTTCCTAAAACCTTTGGCTGTGATAAAGATTGATCGGTTTTTAATGTCATGTCAAACTGTCTATTTTTATTTCATACTTAGAGGTATTATGCTTATTGTACATTCCTATTTATATTTTTGCGTAATTATTAATTCTTTTTGAAAGGAAACAATCCTATTGAATACAAATAATCTAAATGTACATGTTTGACCTATATGTGGGACATAACAGTTAATACTACCCAAACGGGTCAGAGTAGAACTAAGAGTGATGACAAATAACAGGTATGCCACTCGGCCTCGATCACTGGATTACACAACCAGATGAAGTTTAGTGTGATACACGGGATATCGCTTTGGTGTTGGATCTTGCTCCTCTCCACTCGATACAGTTAACATTAGCTACCGAAATAAAGGGCCGCAGAAAAATCACTTTTTCTTTGATTAAATTCATTTTTATAATTTGTTTTTGACAAGATGAAGAAAAAATCTCCGATACAAGATATACTTCATCTCAAGGCAAAATCCGTGTTCCAATTCCCTGACATCGAATTTTATAGATTATATTTGATACACGATAAAACTGGCCTTCATTGTTATTGCTTCAAACATAAAATAGATTCGTTTATTTTCAAAAAGAAACCAAAAGTTAACGAAAATTATTTGTAACGACATTAAATAATTTTTTCCGCCAAGAGTCATGAAAAATATGTAAAATCGTGGAACGAAGCCATCACTCTTCATTGTATAATTCGATATTTTCCATAATTGTTTCGCCGACCTTACATAACTGTTTCTGAAACCATAAAGAATCCTATGATGCTTTTAACAGCTAGAAGGCCATTGCTCAAGCCAACAGGACAAATACACACCTGCTCGTATTAAATTAGTTCTCTGGTCATTTTCCCTAGAAAAGCCAATGCAAAGATCGAATAATCGATATGCCTTCATAAACTGTAATTTAACCATCAACCATATTCTTGCAAGGTTCATGGCATTACTCCAAGTATTGACCGCAGTTAGTTATAGCGTCGATCAATAGAATCTTTCTCAGTGAAATAGTAACAATGGTAAACATTTAAGATACCAACCAGAACACCTTGTTTTTGAAGAACACACACTTGTCTTATATACCTCGGGTAAATCATTTTGTTTTATGAAAAGTTTATTTTTGAAACATGAGAGATATCATCAGAGTACATCTACACACACACACACACACACACACATATATATACATATATATATAAAATGTTTACTTACAAATCAAAACCTCCTTACATATTCATCCAAATAAGGATTGTTTTTAAAAATATTTTTGCTTTGATAGTTGAATAGCCACAAATAATAAGAATTGAAGTATTATAACATTGAAGGTGTTTAAAGTAATATACTGATACAAGGGTTGATTTATATATAAGGTATTTCAGCCAATAAATTTTCATGTTTTTATTTTATACAGATGTTCATTTTTCTAGGATAATAAAACTTGTATCAAATTAAATTCCGTGCTCGTAATAAAGAGAGTTCTTTTTATCAACTTAATCACCATCTATTGCTATATATTTTTCCAAACGTCCTATTGTCTTTTTTATTCTGATCATGATGAAAATTTCTGGTTTAGTTTTGATTCTAATATGCACAAAACCTTCAATTTCATTCGTTGAAGAATCCTGACTTTTCTGTCTGTACGTAAAGCATGCAGCACGTATAAATTTAAGGCTGCTGACAATTCACTAAGTTTTTTTGACAATAATGTTGCTTCGTATCATTATGATGAAAGAAAAAAAAATTAGAAGTTTTCGGCCAATTGAACCATTACTATGAATTGTAGTTCTGATTATCAGACCGCACTCTCGTACTCAAATTAATATTCCTCTTTGCTGATTTATACATAAATCAGAGGTAATACCCACTACCATCTGACGGTATTAAACTGTTTAACGTTCTCAATGGGGTAAATTACTGTCTACATTTCTCCATAGGGCTAAATTTCGAGAATCCTTAGAACAATTAAACTACATTTTTTGTTCACGGGAGGTAATTCGATGGCATTCTTCAGTTATGATACTGGAAATTGAGCAGAATTGATGAAACAGCAAAAAACCATATATTACAGAAATTTATAAAACATACCGGCATAGATTCACCTTACAGTCGCTATCATTAAGCAGAAGAAGCTAAGGATGAAGAATGAAATAATGTAAAAAGGTCTCAAAATCACGTCTAAAAACTCTTTGATACCATTTTGGCTTTACTCTATGTAGAAATAGACCAGAACAAAGATTTCATTACTTACGGATGTGCTTGTTACCCCTAAAGAAGGCTGGAAAATGTTCTAGTTCAAACGCTGCTTGAATTAAAAATCAAGAAATTTAATTATCCAAATAATCAATTGGTTAAAACTCAGTGTTTTCACACTGTAAAATAACACGAAACATATTTTAATATTATATTTATATATTATCACATACTTATCAATCAACCTTCATGTGAGCGAATAAAAAATAGGAATGTGTCATATGTGGCTGACAATAAACAGACTTTTGCAACTTGGGACACAATGTCAAGCAACTGGATATATTGCAGGGAAAAGTGGATTCCTGCCTTTTTGTTTCATAGACAAAAGTTATAATGTAGAGGATTTGAAATCGCCTGAAAGATTCCTTTTGTCATGGTGATGATCACTTGGCCACCTTGCAATCCCCCAATCAGATAATATGATAATATTCTCGGCATGATGATGACACGATAATTAATAGGAAAGACTCAAGTCGGGTAAGGGGATCTTTCTTTTGCTGTTAACATATTAATAACCTCTATAGGATAAACGAAATCTGTGCAGCGCCAAGAATTCCATTTACGCTCTGAGATATGGACAACGATAGTCCAGTCTGGCATCTTAACGGCCCCAGGATTATGGGACAGATTATTCAATACAAATCAACACGCATGGAATTAGCATTTCGCTGTATGATGCTTTACTTTCTCGGGATGGGTTTACGTTGCATTCATAGTAAATACGTTAGATCTTTACATCTTCTTGTAGGAACGCTGAAATAGAAACAGAGAGAATGAATGCTATTATATGAATGACGCCTTGCTGTCTGTTAATGTAATGCTTCATACATTGGCAGAATATAACATTTCATAAAATATTCTCTACCCAAGTGTTTGTAAAGTGATCTTATCTAATTATAATGCAAATTTGATGCTGTATATGCAAATGACGTATTTGTTGGTTGCGAATATCAATTGGAAGTAACATTTTAGTTTAGCTTCGTTAGGGTCGTAGGATAATTTACTAGTTTCCGACTGACAGACATGGAGACTAGATCACTAGAATGTCACTATACAATATCATGTGAAGAATGTAACCGAGAGAGGGAAGAAATGGCCAGAAAGCTATTATAGGTGACCCCCAAGAACAGATTTGTTATCAAGTTATGTTTTATATTTCTTATAAAGACTCATACCGCGTACACATGGGAAGCAGCATGCTGTACGTGTGAGTCTTGCGGCTTAACGCTCAAGATTGCCAGTTCGATCGGGGAACTACTGCTGCTCATCTATAAGAGTGGCTTCTATAGATGAGAACAAAAACAGCCATCGAAAGATAACCATGACTAGTACTCAAACCAGATCCATAAACCGCATCGCTCTTCGCGCGGGTAAAAAAGGGGCGCGTCCTGCTGAGGTTGGAGCCCTGGCCTCGGTGTTCGAAAAATCAGCTACAGAGCTCAAACACAAACAAAAACTACTAAAATGCAAACAAACAATACAGATAGCGACATTTAACGTAAGAACCCTAAATAGAATAGGTCAACTCTCAGAGCTAACTGCATCAGCCGTAGAACATAAGATATATATAATTTGCATACAAGAGCACCGATACACGCACACCGAAGATATCAAGTATCACGAAACTGGAAATGGATGGATGCTGGTGACTGTATCGGCATGGAAAAACTCTGTCAATGCATCGGTAGGAGGGGTGGGAATACTTCTAGGACCGAGAGCGTTAAAAACACTGAACAGCATTGAGAGAATACAACCTAGGATGATGGCCGCAACGTTTAATGGCAACCCCAAAGCAACAATTATCTCCTGCTACAGCCCTACCAATGTTAGCGAAGAAAACGAAATAGCCACCTTCTACGAAGATCTATCCTCCCTAGTACGTAGCATTCCGAAACACAACCTGCTAGTCATTGGCGGAGATATGAATGCACAAATCGGGAAAAACAGACACAACAAATACAGCCTACACTACGCGTCTAACAGGAATGGACAGCATTTAATAGATTTCATGATAGAAAATAGATTAACCTGCCTCGATACAAACTTTCAAAAAAGGGAGGGGAAATTATGGACCTACACATACGCGAATAAGAGTAAAGCACAGATAGACTACGTCCTTATAAACAGGAAATGGAAGAATAGTGCGATGAATTGCGAGGCATACTCCTCCTTCGAGGGTGTGTCCTCCGATCATCGAATAGTTACGGCCAAAGTACGACTAAGCCTAAGAAAAAACGCCACACGTAAAGCGACGACCAAGCACTATGACTGGGCCCTACTCAACAACAGAGATATTAGAGATAAATATGCATTAGAATTAAGAAACAGATTCGAAGCACTACAAGAGAAGGTAGAAATAGGCACCCCAAATGACGAATATGAAAATTTTGTAGAAGCACACCTGGAGGCGGCAGAAAAGTGTATTCCAACAAAACCTAGAACTAAATATAGAGTCCCTTGGGAAACGCCAGCAGCTAGAGAAAAACGTGCACTCGTGAAGACTGCCTCCAAAAACTATCAACAGAACCCAACAAATACAAATGCACGAGAACTAGAAAAGGCGCAACATCAATTAACAGGAATATACCTAAAAGAACAGGCAGAATACGTACAAAATCAGATAGATAAGATTAGAGACTCGGTGGAAGATAGGCAATCCAGGATAGCCTGGCAAACAATAAACGAAGTAAGTGGAAGGAAGAGCACAGCCAAAGCAAAATTGAAAGCTGCAAGCCAACAAGAAAGAATAAAACTGTGGGAACAGCATTTCAAAAATCTACTAGGAAACCCACCGGAAATAACGGATGAACCGATCACCAGAATTATTAGTAAGCAATTAGACGTAAAACTAGGTCCTTTCACCAAAGAAGAACTCGACACGGTTCTCAGAAGAATTAAAAATAGGAAAGCGGCGGGGCTAGACGAGATCCCCCCAGAAGTGTGGAAGACGAGACAATTCGACGATATACTGCTCCGGCAATGCAACGCAGTCTATAGTCAAAATAGGATAGAACGATGGACGAAGGGATGCATCCTTCCATTCCCTAAAAAAGGCGACCTCGGACTAGCCAAGAATTACCGAGGGATAACACTTACATCCATAGCAGCCAAAATCTACAATGCCCTACTACGAAACCGCATAGAACCCAAAATGGAAAACATCCTTAGGAAAAACCAAAATGGCTTCCGGAGAAACAGATCCACAACCTCACAAATACTGACCATCCGTAGAATCCTGGAAGGCGTTCGGGCAAAAAACTTACAGGCGACATTACTATTTGTCGACTTTACCAAGGCCTTCGATTCCATACACAGAGGGAAGATGGAGCAAATCCTACTAGCTTACGGCCTACCAAAAGAAACCGTAGCAGCGATAATGATTCTCTACAGAAACACCAAAGTAAAAGTACGTTCACCAGATGGAGACACGGAATACTTCGACATTGTTGCAGGAGTACTACAAGGAGACACACTAGCCCCGTACCTCTTTATCATCTGTCTAGACTATGTGCTTAGGACTTCGATAGACAAAATCAGAGAAAATGGCTTTGAGCTGACTAAGAGAAGAAGCAAAAGGTACCCCGCAAAAACAATCACGGACGCCGACTACGCTGATGACTTGGCGTTACTAGCGAATACGCCTAATCAAGCAGAGACACTACTACATAGTCTGGAACGAGCTGCAGCTGGCATTGGCCTACATGTCAATGCAAACAAAACCGAATATATGTGTTACAACCAAACAGGCAACATTGCCACACTAGACGGAGCCTCTCTGAAACTAGTCGACAAATTCACCTACCTAGGAAGCAGCGTCTCATCAACCGAGAAGGACATCGACACACGACTGACGAAGGCATGGACAGCTATCGATAGGCTCTCGATCATATGGAAGTCGGACCTAACAGATAAAATGAAACGCAGTTTCTTCCAGGCAGCGGTTGTGTCGATACTGCTATATGGATGCACCACATGGACGCTTACGAAACGGCTGGAGAGGAGGCTGGACGGAAATTACACAAGAATGTTGAGAGCAGTATTAAACAAGTCCTGGCGACAACACCCCACGAGACTCCAACTATACGGACACTTGCCCCCCATCACAAAAACTATACAAGTTCGACGAACCAGACACGCAGGACACTGCTGGAGAAGCAAGGACGAGCTCATAAGCGATGTACTCCTGTGGACCCCCACTCATGGATGTGCAAGAGTGGGACGACCAGCACGAACTTACATACAGCAGCTGTGTGAGGACACGGGTTGTAATCCTGAAGACCTGCCGGAGGCGATGAATGATAGGGAGAAATGGCGAGAGACGGTCAGGGATATCCGCGCAGGCGGCGCGACATGATGATGATGATGATAAAGACCCATGCAAATGTACATACATACATACACATATGCAATATATACATATAAGTAAATTCAGCGACCTTAGTCAAGGGTGACCTGAAGGCTCCCTTTTCAATAGCAACTACACCGAGGTGTAGGCGGGCGCTACTCCATTCCCAGGATTGCTCCAATATACCCTTGATCCTCACCTTATAGTGCTGAGTGCTAAACAAGACAGCATCAAGTACCACTTTTTGAATCTTTGGAATGACTCGACCTGGGATTGAACCCTGGTCTCCCGGACCATTGGCAACGACTCTATTCATTTGGCCAATAATGAACACCAAATGTTTACTCGATATAATTTGTCTATGCCAATGTATGAGGCTATCTGATGATCATCAGGGCTGGATTTTATTGTTTTCTATTTCATCCGAAAATGGAAAAAAAACTTTGAAACCCAAAACAACACTTTTCATTATTTTTTCACGAGAAAATATTTTTAGATGAAATGGAAAACAATAAATTACTGCAGTAATGATGGTTATATTGGCCAAAATTTAGGCATATACAAAATATATCATGTGAATATTTTTATTTTATTTCCTATTTTCTATTTGTAAACCGTCGGATTTATCATCCAATCTCCTTAACACACACACACACACACACACACACACACATATATATATATATAGTGCTGATAGCATAGATTTCTCAGACTCTCTTTGTCTCTTTCTCTCTTTCTTTCTTTCTCACCATCCATCCCTGTAGACCATCGCTCCTGGCAGTTCATGATTGGATCTAGTGTCAGCACTGAACTGATGTAAGTCTTTCCTAGTTGGTCAAAGCTGACAAGTCCATATGTTGAAGTCCATAATTGAACGTTGTGAGTTTACCAGCAGTTCCCAGCATGGCTTGTGTTTCGCAATTAAAAGGTTTGTGTGATGAGAATTACTCAGCAGTACAGCTGCTTCTTTATGAAGTGCTGCTTCCTGGATCTAATAAAAACAGCACGTAGCATTCTAGTGTATTTTCCATCTGGCTTTTTCTCAATGTTTTTCATTTGATTACGGGTGGTGCAACAATACAGGTGTACTCGCACAGACATGGAAGAAATCTTGTTTTATTTTATCTGCAAGATATGATTTCTCGATTATCGATAACTTATCAATAGAGGTCTACCCCTTCTCTATGTGTGCGTTGAAATTCCATTCAGTAGATGAGATATTTTTGCCGAGGTGTGTGAACATATCTACTCATTTAATAGATTTTAAATTTATAATGAAGATTATTCTTTCTTGCTTAAAGCAATTGACTTAGTTTCATTGGCATTCAGATAGAAGCCAATGCCTTCTGACGCTTGTTCCAGGCTATGCAACCAAGATTCTAGTAGGGATATATTTGCTAGAAGTGCCAGATCATTTGTGTAGTTAGCGTTTATTATGGATTCTATGAGATATCATCTGCTTCTAGTCTTTTTTAAATATGAAGCCATTTTCCTTTATTATATATGTTGATGTTCCTTGTATATAATCCAGGCAGATTAAAACAAATATGGAGCTAACGTATCTTGTTATATTCTTGGCAGATTATAAACAAATACAGGACAAATGTATCTTGTTAAAATCTAGCCAGATTATAAACAAAAGTGGGGGTAACGTATCTTGTTATAATCTAAGCACATTATAAATACATATGGGCCTAGCGTATTTCCTCGCAAGATGATATTGAAAAAAATCAATGTCGCCTTTGCATGAGTTACAACCACTTTCGTATTTTTGTAAAGCATCATTATAGCAGTAACAGTTTCTTCTGGGTGACCACATGCTAGTTGGTAAAAAAACAAAATGCCTTGAAGAAATCTACATAAAAATGAATTGCCTCGAGATGTTTTGCCCATACTCTTTAGATGATTCGACGGAGAGTCAGTATCTGGGAAGTTATGGATTGATTTTTTTCAACATCGTTCTGATTTTTCCGTAGAACTTTCTCGAAGTCAAGTCGGATAGGATTGGCCAGCACCTTTTACTTTTTCTTCCGAATTGCTTTTTCTTTCCACTCTACACATTTACTGTCTACTCTGCTAATCCTGATTGCTAATCCCCAATCGAATTCCTGATTTTATTAATTTCGCCTTGAAATGTATTCTAATCAATTTTCGAAAGGATTTCTGAAGTTTCTTCTCATTAGCATTCGTTGGGTTTATCTTATTAAGTAAGGATGATTTTTTCATGTTATCTCATTTTGCAAGTGACTCCCAAGGGGCTTTATATTTGGCTATTGGTTTAGTGTTATGCACTCTGTTGTTGTTTCTATGTGGGCGGTAAAAATGTTCATAATTGTCATACGGTGTATGTCATTTACATGATCTTTAAAGAATATCAAACATGTTTCTTTCAGTTACAGTACATTGATTGCTTATATCCCTACTGGCAAGAGAAAATCGGTCATAATTTTTCCAGTAAAAAATTCTGTTATATGAAGTTACTCCCAAAACGGACTATGTCAAACAGTTTAAACCATACTTTATTTTCTTTTTTTGAATTTAGTGTTCATAAACGCAATTCTGTGTGAAAATTCTACTTGAAATTAATCATATTTTGACGAATTGCGTGAGTAGTGCCTGTTATTTATTGGCTTATATGAGTATTCTTGTCTCCACCGATGATTGGAACCTTGTGTTCGGAAATGAGTCGCGCAATGGAATATAGCTCGTTATACAGGATGTTGATATTCGTTTCATTTCTGGCATTAATTGGACTAACAAAAAGGTATTGCTGTGCAAGGGTTGTCATTAAATTTAGCACGCATCATTCTCAGTCTGTTAGGTGATTTTAAGGCACGAGAACTAAAAAGTAGTTTAACATTCCCAGTATAGCATTGAATAAGTTTTTCTATGTAGATGCACTCAAATATACATCCCTTTTCAGGAGTATCGTATTTAATTCTAGTTCTTTACAGTAACATTTATGTTCCTATACGCATATGATGTTTAAATTCTACTCGGCTGCGGAACCTGTCAGCTGAAGTTGTTGGTTTATTGTATTGGTTTTAGTCATAAGTTATTCAGTTTTTTAAAAGCAAGTAATAACTATGCATTTTAGATTTCCAATTTTGTAAACACAACTGTTTACCTTATTAAAGATTGTCTCCTTCAGTAAATCTTTTAATCTGTAATAAAAGAGTGTTCATCATAGTTTAATCTATGATCTCATGCCACTGAAAGGAAGGAACAGAAAATGCACATTGAACCTGGAATGTAATGGGAGTGTATGAATGAAAATACCTTACAGAAACAGCTAAGAAAACGTGTAAGGTTTATTGTATGGTTACATTACCTCATTTCCAATGTTTCGTTCCGGCGATAAATTATTGAGATATGAACCCATACAAGGGTGCTCATTAGACATCGATCAAGATGCTTTTAGAAAATTAGAAGGATATAATCTGCACAAGACCTCAACACATCGCAATCCACAATCGGCCAGCACTTGAAAAAGCTAAGAAAAGTGAGCAATCTGGGCGTTTGACTTCCTCATAGGCTTATTGAGAAGAACAAGAAAGATCACATCATGAAAGATCTTCTTTTCCGGCAGAAAAATGAACAGATTATCAAGAATATCATTACGGTTGATGAAATATGCCCCATGAAAATTTTCAACGCAAAATACAGTGGATTTACTAGGCTGAATCTCCACCGCCTTCTCCAAAGGTGGAACTTCATGAAATAAAGTTATACAGTGTGTATGTTGGTATCAGTTTCAATTTTTAAACCTTAGTCAAGAATTTATCGCAGACTTATATTTTCTACAGTTGCAATATGTGCACGAAAAACAGTCCTTAATTGGAGAAACGTTGTACTTCTCCAAATGACGCAAGGCCTCATTCAGCAAGAATCTCACTGGAAAAATATTCAATCTATATTCTTCTGCTTTACTCCATCAACCATATTCATCCATCCTTGCATCAAGTGATTTCTGTATTTTCTGTTCTTTACAAAATGACCTGAATGACATTAATTCTTTCAAGAAGATCAGGTGAAAACGTTTGTGAATTTTGTTTGTGCTCGACACCAGCTCAATTTTATTAAAGAGGAGTCAACAAGCTACCTGATGAATGGCAAAAAATGATTTAAAATAATGTTTGATATTGTTTGAAATTAATGCATTATTAAATTATTCATGGAAACTTTGTGATTTATTAAAATGGATAATTTATTAAAATGGATACTATTTATGACTCAAACCAAATACTTAATGATCAAACGTTCTAATGTTGATAGTAATTTCGCAAGAAATTTGGTTAATTCTCTTTAGATGATTTTCAAAAACTTTGTGATTTATTAAAATGGATACTATTTATGACTCAAACCAATACTTAATGATCAAACGTTCTAATGTTGATAGTAATTTCGCAAGAAATTTGGTTAATTCTCTTTAGATGATTTTCAAAAACTTTGGCTAGAACTCCTATTTTAGCTGAATGTGCTCCTTGTTTAACCATCTGAGGGGCAAAGCAATTTTGATGTATGTTTTGCATTCGAATCATAGTAATATTTCGCTTACTATTTTTTCATCAATTGATGCTGTTCTTATAGATGAGCAGCAATAGTATCCTCGCTGAATTATTTAATCCTAGCCGTTGACTTATGATTTTCCTCTGCCCAGCTTCAGGTAAAGGGCACCGTTGACAAAATTTAGATTCATCTGCCTTTCTTCGAATCTACCATGCTGTAATACGCTTGTATAGCTCGTGTAATACTCTCCTCTTTGAGAGACTGTTCTCCGATGGAACACCAGGGTAGGAAACTATTGCGAAGTTTTAACCATTTTCAAATAATTTCAAATATTTACATCAAAATTTGGTAAAATAAATATAACCGCTTTTTTCAAAGACACTAACATCTTCGAAAGTACACCTCCGTTAAATATTTACAGAAAAGAAAATTCAAAGATTGTTGTGGGCTTAGAAAGTGACTTCTGACAAACCACACGATGCTTAAAAACAATAATAGCTATGCGACCAGGAGATAATCAAATTATCTGTAAAAATATAAAGTCTTTGCTAAATTTCTAAAGCTTTTAAAAATGAAAAAGGAGAGAAAAAAATTATAAAAATATTTAAAATTGAAACCTATATTGTATTTCAACAATGCTTGCTGATTCTGAATCTAATTGCTAATTAATGGACCCTATATGGTGTTAATAAAAAAGAAAAAGGAAACGCGATAGGATTAGACGAAAATTATTACATCATCTGATGACATTAAATGTAGTGCAAAGAAGCATATATTCTTGTTCAGTGAAAGGAGAAGGTGTGCAGTTTCAAGTTTCCCCAACGATGGCCTAGTCGATAAATTGCTTAGCCTTTTTAAGTTAAGTTCGGAAATCAAATACTGTAAAAGAGACGTGATATTTCAAGGATAAATTTACCAGGAAGGATTAAATGATAAGAGACATTCTCAAGTATTACTAAATGGATAAGACCAATCGGCCTTGTCACATTATAGGACTTTACACACCTATAAATTATTTTGGGCGGTATGCCACTTGTTCCCACAAAGATGGCGGACGCTCACATATTCAGTCTCGGGAAACTATTGGCCAGGAGGACCACGTGACATGCTTAAAACTACGTCGGCGTTTTTGAGCCACCTACAAGACGCTTATTTTCTATAAATACGTCGTTTCAAACACCCTTGTTCGCTTTTACCAAATTTCTTCGCAGCAGCAACACACTCCCTTCAGCGTGAATCAACAGGAGAGAAAAGCAACACCATGGATGGGCCTCGCAGGCATTCATATACAATGACTATGAGACGCTTTCCAGTCTCTGAGAAACTGCCCGTTTCTAATCATAAAAAAATGACATTTTAAACTTGTAATTCTTTTATAGCTTAGTTGTGTTACACACACTCACACACACAAGCTCACACATATACACACACTATTATTTTGGTAGTAGAATTAGAAATATTTTTATGTACCAATGTAAGTTTTATTGTGTTAGTATATAAATTTGTTTTTGTTCGTCGCCTTGTTTTAAATGTTCATTTTGTCCGCGCCGTTTTACAACATTTATTTGTTTCATATCTTTTACTCATTTGTTGCATATTCTTCACTCATTGGCTTCCTTCATTTACAACTTTTTCCATGTGTCTATATTATATCATGCCTATTCCATCTTTAAACTAAACACTCTATATCAAACCTTATTCAAAATACAAAACTCAACGATAAATTATCGGGGTCCAAAAATACCCTAAATACAATATTTCTCCTACAACATACATGAGGGCAATTGTCCGTTGAAATGATGATATAAATATGTTAATTCTTCATCTCAAATTTAGAAAAAATTAAAAGCTGTTACAAATCATTCCATATTTACTAATGCTTTGTTATTTATCTATATGTACCAACTAAGTTTAGATTAGACTGGCACATGCCTAGATTTTCCTTGCCGGGATTCGATCTACTCCCAAACATGGAATTCAAAGCTTCCATTTCGTGTCACATCACACATGTACTTGTATTCAACGCTATTTTATATAACCAACGTAAAAGTTTCGATCTCCCTTCAAAAATTAATCTTACCCGATATTTTCATTCATTAAGGTTCCTACTGCAGTGCTATTTATAGAATGCTCACCTCTAAGATACTATAGAATATTATTCGCCCTGATTGTCGAAATAATTTATTTTTCTGCTTGAGAAATTCAAACTTAATAAATAACTAAATTTATTTAATTGTATCCTCAACACAGCAAGATAATTTTCGTCATTGTTTTAGCTATTTCAATATGCTTCCTTTAAGTTCCATTGATGATTTGGGAATCTTGATGAGTTTTCTTGTCTCAGCGTGCATATTAATTAGAACAGATATACTCTCAGTGTTTGAGATTTTTGCTTTGTAAAAATGTAAATAATAATACTAATAATAATAATAATAATAAATTGTCAACTTTGCTGTCCCGGCGGACCACAGAATAAATCTGAAGGAAAGTGAAAAGAAAGATAAGTACCTCAACCTTGCTAGAGAATTGAAAAAGCTGTGGAACATGAAAGTAACGATTGTGCCAATTGTGATTGGTGCATTAGGCACAATAACCAAAGGATTCTTAAAAGGCCTGGAAGACTTGGAAATTGGCAGACGGATAGAGACTATCGAAACGACTGCATTGCTAAGAACGGCCAGAATACTGAGACGAGTCCTGGAGACTTGAGGAGACTTGCTGTCACTCAAACTCCAGTGTAAAACCATCAGTTAACGCTAATATGAAAAACTCTAAAAGAGTATATAATGATAATATTAATAATGTCACAGAAGGAGTACAAGGCTAGACACGACTGGGTGGGCAATGTGATCCACTGGGAGTTGTGCAAGAAATTGAAATTTGACCATGCCAATAAATGGTATATGCACAACCCAGCACCTGTCCTAGAAAATGACACTCACAAACTCCTATGGGACTTTGAAATACAAACGGATCACCTAATCTCGGCCTGGAGACCAGATCTTATAATAATCGACAAAAAGAAAAAAGAAAATCTGCAAAATTATCGACTTTGCTGTCCCGGTAGAATACAGAATAAAACAAAAAGAATGTGAAAAGAGAGATAAGTACCTTAACCTTGCTAGAGAATTGAAAAAAACTATGGAACATGAAGGTGACAATTACACCAATTGTGATTGGTGCCTTTGGCACGGTAACCAAAGGATTATTAAAGGGCCTGGAAGATTTGGAAGTTGGCGACCGAGTGGAGACCATCCAAACAACAGCATTATTGAAAACGGCTAGAATACTGAGAAGAGTCCTGGAGACCTGCGGAGACTTACAACCACTTAATCTCCAGTGAAAAACTCTATTGAATTATAATAATAATAATAATAATAATAATAATAATAATAACAATAATGATAATAATTATAATTGCCAAAAATAAAAAGAACTGGTGATACTGATACAAAATAAGAATATATAGCAGGGCTATAGGAATGGAATTTTGCATTGAAAAACGTTCCGTGCTGATAATGAAAAGTATGAACAGAGAGGAAACAGAAGGAATGCTAAATTAGGAAAGGATAAGAACACTTGGGGAGAAGAAAAAATGCAACTACTTAGGATTACTTGAAGCGAACACCATAAAATAAATATAAACGAATACAAAATAAGAAAAACGTGCAACGGAATAACAAGAAAACTTGTTGAAATCAAAAGCTCTGCAGCAGAAATCTCATTCAAGCTATAAACACCGGGATAGTCTCCCTTGAAAGATACCGAGAGCCATTCTTAAAATGGATAAAGTAGAATCCCAGAAAAATAGAGCCAAATTACAAGGAAATTGATGATGATTCGCATCTGAAAGATGTCATAGACAGACTATATGCATTAATTTAAGAAGGAAGAACAGAACTTGCCAACATTGAGGATTGTGTGGATGTATCAATACAAGGTCTCGAGAAATGTATGAAAAAAGACTAATTACACCATCCAGTAATAGCAATGGAAACTTAATAAAAACCGAAAAGCGGCGAAAACTAGAAATCGGATATGGGAAGAATCATAACTGTACGGATACTTCAAGCGACAAACTGGGGAAATTGCATACGAAAACTCTTAGTAATAGCTTAGAAAAGAAAACCTGAAAAGAGAAACTGAAAAGGTTCTTATTGCAGCTCAAAACATCAGAATAAGAACCAATTATATCGAATTGTGAACGGCTTATTGGTATAGTGGGTAGAGTTTCCGCCAATGGTCTGGGAGACCGGGGCTCAATTCCAGGTCGGGTCATATCAAAGACTTTAAAAATGTTACTTGATACCTTCTTGCTCAACAATCAGCATTATAAGGTTCGTATTGAGGGTAAAGTGGAGCAATCCAGGGAAAGGAGTAGCGCCCTCCACAACACCTCGGTGTAGTAGCTATTGAAAAGAAAGCCTTCTGGTTGCCCTCGACCACGGTCGCCAACAACTTTTATATCGAAGCGAAAATTGATAATACGCAACAGAATGGGTAGGTTATGTGGAGACAGAGGTGAAACGGTTAATCAAATAAGTGAATGTAGCATACTTTGACAAAAGGGACAAAACTAGGCACGACTTGGAGAGGTAAGTGATTCACTGGGAATTGTAGAAGAGATTGAAATTTGAACATCTCACCTAATGGTATATACACAAACCAATAAGAAAATGAGACGTATAAAATTCTCTGGGATTATGATATACAAACTAATCACAGAATCTCGCCTTGAAGACCAGACCTCGTGTTAATTAACAAGAAATAAAAACTTGACGTCACGTGATTTAAAAATCAAAGAAAGCTTAAAGATGGATAAATATTTGGACCTTGCTAAAGAACTAAAAATGCGGTGGAACATTCTAACAAAAATTATGAATGCATCTGCTGAAAATCTTTCAAATTTTTTACCAATATTTGAATGAATCACACAATATTGGTATTTCTGGATATTTTAAATCTCGTCAAAACTCGATATCCTATTTCTTCGATAAATATTGATTTTTGATTCTTACCAATTACATTATTGAATTTTAATTTTGTTCGATAGGTTTTGCCTTCTATATGCCCAGATTCCAGGTGTTCCATGGCAGAATTAATTTTATGAAATTTTATCGAAATGTCCAGATTCCAGGTGTTTTATTGCAGAATTAATTTCATGAAATCTTATCGAAATCCCATTCTTCCATTCGTTTTACAATTGCTTCCAGGAATCTAACGAGTTTGGCAACAATTGCATTTAGTCATTTTTCGAGTGTTTCTTTCTTTTCTTCGACAGAATGTTGTATTTCCTTTATTCTATTTGAGGATTCCCGTTTTGTTCAAACTTTTCCATTTAAACTTCATATTCATTTTTCAATAACTAAAGCAATCTTCATTTAAGAACCCAATATATTAAAAATGTTTTAGTTATATGATCCACAGATACTTGTGGTCGTTTGGTAGCAAGTACCTAGACTTTGAAGGGTCAGATTTTTGTCCCTACTTTAACACTTTTATAAGCTCTTTCACAATACTCCTGTCTCATTTATCTTCTAATTCCTCTTTGTTTAAAGACGTCATGTAAATATTTCTTGCAACTACGAAGCTCTTGTAACAGAAGCTCTTGGAAAAAAAAACTGAAACACATAGAAATCGTAGTACTCGAAGGGTAACTAGTCCCGATAGAAATCTGGCATAACAGATTTTATTTAAGTATTTTTTTGACAAGTACGTATTTACCCAACCCATCTTCCACAAGCTGGAAGTGAATAAGAGCTTAGAATTTAGAGTTATTTTGCCTTAACCGGTTGCTTAAGTAAGACGAAAGAACATGGTTTTCTCGATTATTTATTCATAATGAAAGAGAAAATAGTTGGATGCAAACCTTTCTCAACTGTATTAGCGAAATGCAAGCAAGCGAAATGCAAACATTAAGTGTGAACTGTATTAGCGCTTTGTGAAATGCAAACAAGTGAAATGCAAATATTAAGTATGAAGTGTATTAGTGCTTTGTGAAATGCAAAGAGCTTATTGTAGAATTTGAACTCAATTCCTTGAGTCGTTTTCATTTAACTATAACCATGACAACACAGGCGTCCCGACAACTTGTAACATTTTCCTAATTAGGATGTAGTGTTGTTTTATTAAAACAGAATCAGGCAATCTAAATATCGATTGAGGATGCGCCAATTCTTCTCACACAAATTCACTTGTCATGGATCAACGATTACAATCCACCTTTGACTGTAAAGTAAACAATCATGTTAAAGATCAGAACGAAGAATCAAAGGACTGGGACTTTGGAAAATATTCTTAGTTCTTTAAATGATTTAGCATTTTAGGCTAGGAAGTTCTTTGGACTAATGATATAGAAAATGACATTGTCCAAAATTCTTTCATCTGCATGACTCTCTTGGTGATCTTCAACTTCCAGGAATTAGCAAAACAAACATTACTCTACCATATGTGACAACAAATATTTTCATTTCCCTCTTCCTAGTTATTTTTTTTTTGTCGGTTAGAATTAGGACAAGGGTAATTTTTGGAACCGGTTAGGTTTCATCCATGAAAGCCGATTTTCCCATGTGTTCAAAAATGGTGAAGGAATTGTGCTATTCTCAATTTCCGAATCCCCACTAGTTTTCGATTAAACAACTACCTATTTAGTAAAACTTTCGTTCAAATATCTCTCTGTTTTTATTCATCAACCTGTCATTCTGTATCACCGGTCTTTATGAAATGTCCAATGTCTCTGCAGATTCCAATGCTATGTTGGCTTGGGCTGTAAAGTACACAGACTGTTTCTCTGCAGATGGGTAAGACCCCGCCCCCAACGAGTGTCCTGATATGACACGAAACAATCTGATGCTGAGATTCCAGTAATGCTCGAGTTTTGGGGAATGCGGAGTGCCCCTTTATTGCCATCACTTCCAGGTCCACTCAAGCTCGGAATGGTAGCACCTGATAGGTTCCCCTATCTCTATGGGTCAAATAGAACTAAACTAAGTACTAATGCTAAACTGAATTACTTGAAATGGAACAACTTTGTATGTTTAACTGGATTGTTTAAAATTGAATGGTTTTTGACATGAAAACTTTACTTAGGATAAACTGAATTGTTTGAAATAGAACTGTTTTGATATCTAACTGTGTGTAAACAAAAACTGTACTCATCCTAAACTTAATTATTTGAAATAGAACCGTTCGACTAAACTTAATAGCTTCAAATAGAAATGTGTTTGGCAATCAAACTGTGTACTTATGCTACACTGAATTGTTTGAAATAAAACTATTTATTAATAAATGGATTTGGGATTAAATTGCCTTAAAGGTTGATAAAACCCAAACAAACAAACCAACGAATTTCTGATATAAAAATGATCTTTATAGTTCAATAAAGAAAATTCACGGAAAAAGCTGGAGTAATAACGATGCAAATCACACTTGCATACACACACACACACACACACACACACACACACACACACACACACACACACACACACACACACACACATATATATATATATATATATATATATATATGTTTCTTTCTTCGTCTCTTCTTATTTTTTATATCTTGCTCATATACCATAATACGTTGAGATGTCAAAACGTTTCGACATTCTTCTTATGATGTAGAGGTGCCGCTTTTAATTCTCATGACAATACACACCTTAAGTTTTTTTCTGCATGCTTCCCAAAGATGTGAGTGCAGAGCTCATGAAGGAGAGAAAAAAAATTCTATACTACATTCGAATCCTTAATTAAACCGTGGCCCATGGTCAGTTTAACTATAGGGCCCACGCGAATATGTATAAGCAAGCAGAAAATATCTCGAAACCTTGCAATCACACACACGTTGACATCAGGCCCAGACAGCCCTTTCCACTTTGGTCTGAAGAGGATGGACTCCTACATAGTCGGAGGACGTTGAACCCTTGAACCAATTTCTTCTTAGTTTCGTCAGTATGAAGACTTGAATATGACAGAAGAAGAAAAACATAAACTTAGCTCTATTCAAAGTCCGTAAAAAGGATGACTGAACCTTGAATGAAGTTCTCAGAAGCACTACTTTAATCAAATGCAGAATGCTTTGTTCCTAAGCAGAATTACTTCGGAAACCTAAGCAGAATTAGTACGGAATCAATTTATGGGCTTTTTATGGTTATCATGTTGATCAGTAAATGTATTATTTTCGTTTGACGCTTATTTTAAGTTTTTTTTTTTAAATTAGAAATAAAAGAAAGACAATCTTAAAATAAGTTACTCTTACAATTTTCACTATGTCTTTAATATATCATTTACTTAAAACATTCATTGTTTTCCTTATTAGTTTTATTTGGTCTCTATATTTCATACTGTTTTTTAATATTCTAGGCCAAACAAGAAAGTGATACTTATCATGATTCTATTTTTTAGAATATCGACAGTTCTGAAAATTACGAATATCTCGACATATAATCTATCCAAAATTTAGAAAATTCCTGTCATTATAATATTATGTAGAATCACTGATTCTTCTCAATGGAACTTCTATTTCTTTGAGATTTTTTATATTTCCTAGTTGGGTAAAATAAGCAAAAGTAAAGTTTTTGACATTTTCTCATGTTAAAACACTTAATTGTAACAGCCCTCATCAGTGTCAAAAACACCATTGCAGGAAGGATATAAAAGACTGCATGACAATTATTTTAAAATTAGTTCTAAAATACTTAATGAAAGAGTCCCCGGGTTGAAATGGCTAAAGTGCTGGTCAGTGTCCTTGAAGCAAACGTATTTGAACTCCATTTGCTAAATGAGATTCACATTTGAACTGTTACGCTTGGGAAAGGTATAAAACCACATATTCCACAGTTATCACGGCCATTCTTTTAAAAGGATGGCTTTGGCATTAAAGTTTGGTATGGTATAGAAACAAATAAAACGAAATATTGGATTGTGAAATATCTTGCAAAGTGACTATCATATATATATATAGAGGTGCCCGTGGTGCAATGGTTATCGTCGCTGGATATGGACACGGCGACACAAGTTCATATCCTGGACCTGACCGATTGCATTTCACATAGCACTAATACTCTTGGGAAAGGTATGAATCCAAAATATTATCCTTCCAGCTATGGGTAAATAGTAGGGCAGATTAGGTTCTTCAGCCTTGGTGCAGCAACTAATCTAGGAGAAGGAAAACTCCGCTTAAAAATTGACCTTGTGTCATATCCTGCCCGAGTGGAGGGGTTGGGTAAATATGATCATATATATATTTATCATTCTTCTTATTTTACTTAACTATCGGTTCTGATCAACAGTTTCCCTCGCCAGTTTTTTTTACTAAGATCAATAAAATCTTATCTTCGACCAGCACAATGCACACAATTATAGCAGACACAAGAGAATCAAATTAAGAACCAAAATTTCACAAAAGTAGATCGGAGTAATCCCGGTTGTCAAGGATTGGGTAATATTCCCTATAAATACACCCACGTTTTTCGGCCCTATATTAACCAAACATTGTGTCGAATATGAAGTGTAAATTCTTAGAATATGTTTTCTTATGAGAAATTTTACATTCATCTTCTGATTTTTAATTTATCTTTAGTTTCTTCTGCTTTTGGTCTTGCGTTGTAAAATATTGGCTTTTTGTCATATATTTTGGGTCTGCCCAACAAAACCTGCATAAAAGACTTTGTGAGTAACTGATTATTATAGTAATTTTTCTTGTTCTATTTTTCTTTATCATTAATGTTGTTATTGTAGTTGTTTATACTGTTTATAATATATTTGTTGTTTTTGTTGGTGTGACCAATGGCGCTGTAGGGAAAAGGGGTCGATAGTAATGACTAATTTTTGTTACTTGTTGAAAATATTTCGCTGCTCTCCTCTGGGCATTGGTTCAAAGACTTAATTGGTGTTATTGTTCGTTTTTATCTGCCTCGTTCTCATTGATAACGTGCGGTCTCTTAAGTATATAGTTTGTTTTTTTTTCTTTTTAGGGGGTTGTCTTGTCTTGAGGCAATAAGCTCGTCTTTGTTAAGGCCAACTTTAACCCGGCCTGTCGACCCTTTACGATCTATTGGCACTTATCGTGTTTCTCCATGGAAGACTTCGCAGATAAACATACCATATTTATGAGGTGGAGAAGATAACAATTGCAAATAGAGGGGCAAGAATCCAATTTTATCAGGATAAACTATAATTATGTTGCAGAAGAAGATATATGTATCAGAGTAGAATAGAAAAGAAGAAGGTTGTAAAAAAGAAAGAGAAATAGAGAAAAAAAAGAGATCATGGTGGGGAAAATCAGGAAAGAAAAGTAAAAAGACGAGGAAAGGGCAGCGGAAAGTAGAGGTTGAAGAAAGTCTAACACTGCTACTACTACTACTACTACTGCTGCTGCTGCTTCTACTAATACTACCTTCTCTACTACTACTACTACTACTACTAATAATAATAATAATAATACTAATGAAAATGATGATAAAGAAGACACTGATCATGAAAGTATTTAGGAATCGAATATATATAGGACGTAAGATAAGAACACTGATAGTTGTCGTTGAAGATTAGCCAATTTGAGAGAATACAAAGAAAACAGGATACAAAAGTACTCCAAAATAATCACGGCCGAAGGATAACATAACAACATGGAAAATGCCTATTTTCAAACAATATAAATATCTAATATCATTCATTTTCAAAACCCCTTTGAAAAGTTTAGCTAAATGATTGTAATAGAAACACAGTAAACATAACGATTGCCATTACAAATTAAAACGTGGAATTGATTTTTAAAACATTGCGTTTATAAAACTATCAATAATACTTTTAAAAAGTGTTGCAAGACAGAAGAAATTTAGTCACTTAATCATCAGTTAAGATTATCAGATTCTACTACTACTACTACTACTACTACGACTACTACTATCACGATTACTACTACTACCATCACTACTACTACTACTACTACTATTAAAAAATAATGATAACTGCTTCGCCCATTTTTGGTACCCTGGATTGTGGATGTGTTAGACATTCACAGATGTAAAACCAACAGGTACAATGTCTGACTGCTAATTCTGGGAACATAAAAATTGCGTGTGCGTTCATTAGGAGCAGTCAGGAGGCATTCGAGATAATTAGTTAGAATGAAAAAGTCGCGGATAAGAAGTTGGAACAAAGACACGAAAGAGTAAATTTGAGTTGTTTGGGATTTAAATGAAACCTTCCTCAATGGGCGAGTGGCAACGTCTTATGAATGGAAAGGTTTCTCATTTCCTTCTTCGGTTGTGTAAGGTCAAATTATGTGAAGTTTTGCGTTGCCGATTTTACACTGTATTCGTTTTGGTTCAAAGTAAAATAAGTCAAATATGGAAATAAACATAATTCTTTTTTTTTTTGCGAGTAATAAAGTGTCTGTCGTTCTTTCCTCTCACCGGGATCAAGTGACAACCTTTTCTTGGTAAACATTTCTGTAAAGAAGAAGAAGAAGAAGAAGAAGAAGAAGAAGAAGAAGAAGAAGAAGAAGAAGAAGAAGAAGAAGAAGAAGATATTTAAAAAAAAAGAGAAATTATTAAATAAAGGCAAAAGACACACATCCGAAAGAATTAGGTTAAAGCCATCACTAACAAACAACACATGAAGAGCAAACATAATTCGTGGGAATAATGCTCAGTGAATGCAGTAATCGAACGCTAAATGATTAAAAAACAAAGAAGAAGAATTCAGTAGGAAATGTTCGATCAATTTAAGATTGATCAGGCATTAAAATTCTATCAACACAAATCTAAAATATTCATGCAAAATTAAACAAAAAATCAAATCTAAAATATACTTAGACTTGATGTCAAACCAAACTGAATCATTAAAAGTTTGTAGATACATTATTTTATTAAGTAAAAGTAAATTTTATGCATCACAAAGTAAATAGGAAATTCAAATATCTTGGCTAAGCGATGAATGAGCTGTTGTGAGTAAAACAATTGAAGTGTCGTGAACCCTGGACAGAAGACGAGAGATTTGTGTGTGATAAATACTGATATTAAGATGGTATATATATATATATATAGAATTTTGGCATAAATGGCCATGAATAAATATGTATTGTCAAGTAAACAAAGATATGTATATTTGTTTGTGACGTTAGTTATTATATTTCCTGAATACACACACACACACACACACACACACATATATATATATATGTGTGTGTGTATGTGTGTATCTTTACGCATGGATGAATACAGTTTTATATATCTTTCCATTTAATTATTTCGTGTTGTAAATCCTAATAGTACTTTATCTATTGATTTTAGCTTTCTTTTACGTTGAATATAATTCTACAATTATCCATAATTCGATCATTAATTGAGTCAGATGCTAATGATTAGGATTCAAATATCTATTTTTGACTGATAGAGTAAAATTTACTTTCCGTTTCCCAATAATCTGCTTTATTTGATCGAAATGAATTGCTTATAAATCTTGTTATTGTGTTGGATGTCAGGAACTAAAATTTATTTTTGATTTTGTAGAATTTCCATTATGTTTATAATTCATCAACGCCATAAATTTTAAGGGATAAAAGACCAAATGGGAAAAAGGATTGTAAAAAGAAAACAAATAAGATGAAGTAAAAAAGTTAAAAGAAACAAAGACAAAAAAGAAAAGGAAAGAAATAATTGAAATTAATGAGTAATTTGATACAAAACACATTATTACGTTACGTAACGGTTATCGTCCCTGGATAGAGGATCGGCGAGCTGAGTTCTTACTATGGATGAGGTTGTTTGCGTTTCACTTTGAGCTAATACCCTGGACAAAGACAAGAGTCCATCTGCTCTTCTCCCATCTGTGAATAAATAGCAGGGCCGTCTGATTTCTTTTGATTTGTTTGGGAAACTGGTCACCAAGAATAAAAACTCTGACCTCAAACCAGTTTTAGTCCATTTAAAACTTGACCTTGGGTCATATGCTGCTGGAAATACAAGGGAGTGGGCTGAAAGCTTCCTTGGCTGAAAAATTAATATGATGTTATTTTCTCTGCCTCCCACCAGACAGGACTTGACATAAGGTCAATGACACGAAGGCTAATTATAGTGTGGGTTTAGGGGAGGGAAAGGTCGGGCATGAACCAAGGCTCGAACCCAGCTGGTCTGTGCTGCTCATCGACCCACTTAGTGCAATGTGGGCCTGATGAACTGGGTCCAAACACGTATGCCTACTTATAGCTTAAACCGGACACCAATGTCCAGTGCTATACAAGAGGGACCAAGCTGTCAATGTTGCAGCTCGCCCACCCGACGGTGGCCCAGCCGAAACGGGGGGCCTTTCGGTCTCGAACCTGCCATTGGTTTCGATACCTCATCTAGCACCAATGCCAGACGGCCCAGCTAAGGCCAGGTGATGTATGATAATGTAATATGGTGATGTAATATCCACTCACTTTGACAATTTAATCAATAGGATCTAAAAATTGCAGCACCGATTGAAGAAGTGTGTGAACCTCAAGGTGAACTATGTTGATAAATAAACTTCATCTTGTCATCTTCCATGAGAGTATTTTTGTCAGCCTTTGAACTTGTCAGCCGTCCCTCATACGTAAAAAACGTAATCATTACGAAAGATAGAAGAAAGAAAAAGGGAAGAAAGGAATATTTTTGTAAAAGTATTAAAAGAAAGAAAGAAAGAAAGAAAGAAAGATAGAAAGAAAGAAAATCTAATCGTTATAAATGAAAGAACGTAGAAGTAAAAAAAAGAAAGTAGGGAACTAAATATTTGAAGATGAATGTTCATGAAAGAAAAAGAAAGAAAGAAAGAAAATCTAATGGTTATAAATGAAAGAACGTAGAAATAAAGACAAAGAAAATTAGCTAAAACAAATAATGCAAAGAAACAAAAAACAAAACAAAACAAAACGAAAAATAAGAAACAAACAAATAATCAAACAAGTAAACAACTTAAAATTCCAAATGAAACAAAAGGAACGTCGGTAAAATGTAGAAGAATAGAAATGTTTGCAATGGCAGAGGGTTCATCTAGTAGGTGATGTTTAGTGTCAGAGATATTTGGAACTGTGAGAAGTATTTTCATCAGGTCAGTGCTAAAAATCAGTAATCCTATTGTCTCCAGAGACGGAGGAGTGTTGGTTTGGCGGGACAGAATCTGTTTTTGTTGAACATGGGCGTGGTACTGACAAGCATAACAACATACTCTATACCTACCTGTGTTTATTCAACCTACCCTCCTAACCTCTGATTATCTTCAGTTGCTATTTGAAGCAGAGCGTCGATAAGTGTGTGTAAATAGTGATGGCCTGTCGAGTGATGTTTGCAAGGGATCATGCTGGGGAAGATTATTTACCGGAAATCGTCGATTTTGTTAGAGAAATTGCAAGTAACTGTAGAGAATAATACAGACAAAAAGAAAATTGAAGAATGAAGATCGAAAGGGGCGATGAATCTAATAATTTCGGTGGTTCGTATTTTCTTGTTAATAAGTGTTTATATTAAAGGGTTTAATAAATACACGATAGGACATAGCAAACAACGTAGAATAAGTTCGAGTCTTACCCGAGGTAATTATTTGTTAATTTGAAAAATTGACGATGTATCAGACAAGAATTAAATGATTTACTTTCTGACTTAAATACCTCTCGAAATGATTTACATAATACGTTGCCAAATGTAAAAAAACACCACCAACAACAAAAAAAAAAATCTGTCTTTATACATATTGTGCTTAAAGGGTGAACTATCTAAGGAGATTCTAGATAAAATCATCATCATCATCATCATCATCATCATGTCGTGCCACTAGAACGGATATCCCGGACTCTCTCTCGCCACTTCTCCCTATCGTACATCGCCTCTGGCAGGTCTTATGGGCTACATCCCGTATCCTCACAGAGCTGCTGTATGTATGTTCGTGCTGGTCGTCCTACTTTTGCTCGGCCATATGTGGGGGTCCATAGGAGAACATCACTTATGAGCTCGTTCCCGCTTCTCCAGCAGTGTCCTGCATGTCTGGTTCGTCTAACTTGGATAGTTTTCGTAATGGGAGGTAGGTGGCCGTATAGTTGATGCTTTTTTCGGTGGTGTCTCCTGGACTTGTTCAATATTGCTCGCAGTATTCTTGAGTAATTGCCGTCTAGCCTTTTCTCCAGCCGTTTTGTTAGCGTCCAAATTGTGCATCCATATAGCAGTATCGATACGACCGCTGCTTGGAAGAAACGCAAGATAAAATATTAGAACCAATTTCCCGTACAAATACAAAAATAAGTTTCGGATACGCAATTCCCCATTCCGTTATGACTCGAATGTTAAGAAGAAACTTCACAAACATTAAATTGATATACTTATAAATGTTAAGCGATGATATTTTTTTATTCTAAAATTTACTTTTAGTTATCTTTCATTGATAAAAACACCATCAAATAAAATAGAACGTGTTTTTGCGAAGTGTATGAATATGAAACTAATAAAACAAAACATGAAAAAAATTCTTTTACGCTTCTTACTACAAATAATGACTATATATATATATATATATATATATATATATATGTGTGTATATATATATATATATATACATATATATATATCATCATCATTCATCATCATATCGTGCTGGCAGCACGGATATCCCTGACCCTCTCTCGCCACTCCTCCCTATCGTTCATCGCCCTAGGTAGGTCTTCAGGACAACAACCTGTATCCTCACATAGCTGCTGAATGTACGTTCGTGCTGGTCGTCCTGCTTTTGCGCGGCCGTGTGTGGGGATCCATAAGAGTACATCTCTTATGAGTTCATCTCTGCTTCTCCAGCAATGTCATGCATGTCTGGTTCGCCTAACTTGAATAGATTTCGTGATAGGGGGCAGGTGGCCGTACAGTTGGTGTCTTGTGGGGTACCCTGACATTTTAAGGGATTCCAAACAAGTAATATATTGTAATCCGCATTGAAATCAATTTACCTATAGACATATCAACTTTTGATAAATGTCGGTCCTTTTAAAAACTATTCTAAAAAAAAATTTCTTTGCCAAAACTTTTTTCCTGGCAGAAAACTAAAAATGAAACTAATTGATAGCCGCACAATTTTCTTTTTAAGTCGAGGAATTAAATGATGAATTGAATTACCACGACCAGAAAATCAGGCAAACACTTGCACGCAACTTACGGAAAAACTGGACAGTTGTTTCGAGCTTATTAGGTCTCATCAGAAATTTATACCATGCTCTTCACCACTGGAGATCAAACCAGTGACCACAAAATGCACAGCCCAAAATCTACCACTGAGCCAAGCAGTCCACATCGCACACAAGTGACGCCAAACCAACTAGTCATGGTTATCGTTGGTTTAGCGTCGTTTGTGTGCGATGTGGGTTGCTGGCTCAGTGGTAGAGTTTTGACTCTGCATTCTGTGGTCGCTGGTTCGATCTCCAGTGGGGAAGAGCATAGTATAAATTGCTGATGAGACCTAATAAGGTCGAAACAACAATCCAGTTTTTCCGTATGTTGCATGCAAGTGTTTGCCTGATTTTCTGGTCGTGGTAATTCAATTCACAATAATAGAAAAAAAATTCTATTGTCCTTTTCCTTTTGTTCATCACTCTCTTTCTCTTTGTCTCAGTCTGTCTTTTTGTCTGCCGCTTCTCTTTACTTTCTGATCTGAGCAATTCATTAACTTGTCTTAACTTGGATATCAATTCACTTTTGTTCATCAATTTATCACCATTATGCTCTAAAATTCATGATATTTCTTCTATACATTTTCCAGTTCAAAGTGGGAATAGTTCAGTTGAAAATGGGAATAGTTCAGTTCAAAGTGGGAATAGTTCAGTTCAAAGTGGGAATAGTTCAGTTTAAAGTGGGAATAGTTCAGTTCAAAATGGGAATTGTTCAGTTCAAAATGGGAATAGTTCAGTTCAAAGTGGAAATAGTTCAGTTCAAAATGGGAATAGTTCAGATCAAAGTGGGAATAGTTTAGTTCAAAATGGGAATAGTTCAGTTCAAAGTGGGAATAGTTCAGTTCAAAATGGGAATAGTTCAGTTCAAAGTGGGAATAGTTCAGTTCAAAATGGGAATAGTTCAGTTCAAAGTGGAAAAATTATCATAAGTATAAATATAAAAAAGCTGCAAAAAGACAATATGGGGGTCCAGTTGTGATGGTTGTTGACAATGCCCCATGTCACTCAAAGATTGAAGAAGTTTTTAGTGAAGAAGAATTTCTAGGATGTGAAGTGCTTAGGTTGGGACCATACAGTCCAATGTTTAATTCGATTGAACAAGTATGGTCTTTAATCAAAGCTTACGTCAAGCAGGAATTGGCTGCTAAATTTTGAGTATTCTTGCAATGAAGAGAAAAGATGGCTTGTCAATTACTGAACAAAGGGAAAGAGCTTTGACTTCATTAATTGAGGAAGAATTGGGAAGGGTTACACCAGAAGTATGCAATCGTTTCATAGCTGGAATTCAATCTGAAATTCCTGCTGCTGCAATCCTGAACAAGTCCTGGCAGCAACACCCCACAAGACACCAACTGTACGGCCACCTACCCCCTATCACGAAAACTATCCAAGTTAGACGAACCAGACATGCAGGACACTGCTGGAGAAGCAGAGACGAACTCATAAGAGATGTACTCTTATGGATCCCCACACATGGCCGCGCAAAAGCTGGACGACCAGCTCGAACGTACATTCAGCAGCTATGTGAGGATACAGGATGTTGTCCTGAAGACCTACCTAGGGCGATGAACGATAGGGAGGAGTGGCGAGAGATGGTCAGGAATATCCGTGCTACCAGCGCGATATGATGATGATGATAAAATGTTAACAATTTTATTGCTAAAATAATTTATAAAATATTTTTTATATTTATACTTATAATAATTTTTCCATTTTGAAAAGAACTATTCCCTTTTGAACTGGAAAAGGTATAGACACAATCCGAAACTACTAATTCTTCTTTGTAAGTTCATGCTTCTTTGGAATATCCTACTTGAATTTGAGAGATAATTCAATAATTTATACAATATTTAGACTGTCCTAAATTCTCACTCTCTCTATTTTATCTCGTGCGTATGCTTTGCGCGCTAACGTTGAAACAACGTGACTAATAACTCATATCAAAATACGCTTGTTTAGCCCTTTTTCCGCAATGATTGTAAACTTCTCAAGAAATTCCAATCAACAGACTTCATAATTTTAATATTTTGTACGTTTTATACCTATTCTACCATAATAGCATCGAATAATTTTATGTAAGCAATTCTAATTTGCTTTACACTATCTATCTATCTATCTCTCTAGGCACGCACTTGTGTGTGTGTGTGTGTGTGTGTGTGTGTGTGTGTGTGTGTGTGTGTGTGTGTGTGTGTGTGTGTTTGCATGCGTAAAGTAAATGCCACCGAGCGAATTCATACATGCATTCAAGGAGCGTCAAAGTGTTAAACTAGACAAGGAATAGTTGACTCTGCCATATTTAATTCTAAAACTATTTTCCAGCTTTCTTTTATCATAGTTTTCTCAACATATCTATTACATCTATAGTAAACCTTTCAAAGTCAAGAATGTAACAATATGTCTGCCTTTTTATTTTTTCCTGCAGAGACACACAATCATTCATACACAACACTAAGACACAGAAATACGCATTCACAAATATATATGAATATATTTGTGAAGTTATAAATGTTTAGAATCTCTTCCATTTTCGACAATATTTTCTGTTTCTATTGTTATTTCTTCTAAGTTTTATTTCTATTATCGATATTATTTTCTTTTCTTTGTTTTATCTCTCTTAATAGCATGGTTTCTCTACTGTGTTTACTCTTTTCTTCTAAAAGCTGCCAGGCTCATCCAATATATAAATCTAACCTCTTCTGTCGACATAAACGAAAAAAAAATCTTCTAATATTCTATTAAACAAATACATATATATACAATCATGTACGCATATCTATCTATCTATCTATTTATCTATCTATGAAATGACACACACACACACACACACATATATATATATGTAAATATATTTATTGACACACACACATATATATATATATATATATATATATATATACATGTGTGTATGTATATATTTGTGTGTTGGTGGTGATTTTTCTATGTGTGTGTGTGCGCGCGCACGAGTGTGTGTGTGTGTGTGTGTGTGTGTGTGTGTGTGTGTGTGTGTGTGTGTGTGTGTGTGTGTGTGTGTGTGTGCATTTCAGCATCTATGCCTATGGTTGTGTATGTTTTAGGAATAAAAGCAAACATTGTGAAGAAAAGATGAAATTGTCATGTCGAAAATGACAAGGACGAAAGATCAACAATTGACGTCGTGGAAAGCAAAGAAAAATAAATAAATAGAATGAATAAATAAACAAATAACTAAATATATAGAAAGCAAAAGATATCTTGATGAATTACTGTTATATGCCATAAATATATATTCTATCATTGACCAAAGTAAACTAGAATACTGATTTTAGTTTTAATGTATTATCAAGAATCATATAAATTCTCTGAAGATAAAAATCAAAACCTAGCCTCACGAAGATTGTGTTGCGACGAGTTTTTTTCTAAAAACTATCATTCAAATACTTTGCGCAGTTGCTCAAACTCTAACCACAGTAGCCTGCGAATCTAATGACTTTCTGTGTGCATGTGTTAGTGGATGTCTCTCAAATTTTCTGCGTCAATTTCTTTCTCTCTCTGTCTATTTGTCTCAGTATCTAGGTCTGTCTCTCTGTTTCTGTCTGTCTGTCCTTCCGTCCACTTGTCTGTCTCTCGATGTGCCCGTCTCTCTCTCTCTCTCTCTATATATATATATATATATATATATATATATCATTGTAGTCAAATGTAAGAATTTACATTTTGATACAGATGCAAAACTCATATTGCAAACAGACACATTCATACTTATCTATCTATCTATCTGCAAGATATTGGCAATGATTATGCGATGAATCATTACGATCCCGATATTTCTTCACGATCTGATAAAAATCAGCGTAAATGTTCAACTATATGTTTTAAAAAGTTGTCTATTTTGACAAGTTGCCAAGTGAACTTGAAGTATTTACCATTAATACAAACAGTTAACCGTCTCGTTAGTGTTGTAAACGATATGCTAACGCAAAGAAATGATTTAAAAATGACAATAATATTTAAGAATGATACTTTAACTATTAAACCATTCTTGCCAAATACTTCGATTTATAATTTTAATTGATTTCATTTGTCAAATATCACGACACTTAAAAAGATAAAAGTGGAATAACTACTTAGAGTATCTTTAAGACGTGAATACTAACAATTCATTTGTCAGGAATTTCCTTGTCTGCTGTAAAGATCAATAATCTTCACTGGGCTATTCCACTGTAATCCGCTGTTAGATTTAAATAAGCTAAAATATATCTGATAAGAGTATACGAAAATAAAAATATAAAAAGTAGATAAAATCCAAAATAAAAAGAATTGATTTTACAGTAGATATCCATTAAGGATCGAATTTTTATAGGAACAGATTCCACAAGATGTATGATAACCATTGTGGAAGGTTGAACTGCATAATTATATACTAATTCAAACTTTACAAGTATCAGTTTCAATGCTTTTCTCTTTTTTCTTTCTAGATATGAAATTGTATTGAAGACTTTCTTAGCTGATCATTGCTATATGAATAAGTGCTAATAGTCTTCCAGAAATTGATGCAAGATGCTCTCATAGCTTTAGATATTTCGAGAAAGATTAATCGTATATCACAAAAGAGAAAAATAATTCCAAATTTATTATATATACATATATATATATATATATATATATATATATATATATATATATATATATATATGCAACATATACATATATATATATATATATATATATATATATATATATATGTATGTATATATATATATATGAAATATGAAGGAAACTATTATGTAGGGTTGTTTTGTTCTATTATCAAAGTGACATTATTAGTTTAGTAACTTTTCTGAAAATGCATTCAAGTATTCAAATTCAGTGAACGTTAATCAAATTTATGTTAGCTCGAGTTCACAGAAAATAAATAAAACATAACATGATGCTTAAGGGTAATTTTACTTTATTCGTGCTTCACACATATACGCAAATTTACACACGTCTTAAATCTATAAAGTGACTATTTGTTAGAGGAACATTTTTCTACCTTTTATATTTCTCACGAACAAGTTTTTTAGGCGTCGGGTTAAAAATGTTGGCTTATACAGAATAAGAAATGACAGATTGAATGAAAAAAGCGAACTTAAATAAAATAAAGAACAAGTCGGACGTGCATTTTTAACCCGATAGTTTTTGGGTTCATTGAGTTCAATTTACTTAACTGGGGACAGCTGTAATGAATTTTAGCTTATTCCACCTCACATTATGGCTTGATGAGGAATGAGCAATTTTACTTTTTGCTACATTAAAATTGTACCAACTGTTTTTTTTATAATTTACTAATCGTGGAAAACAAATAAAGATGCTATCATATATGTATTAAAACATAGAATTCGTAGTCAAACATTAAAAAGATTAATGAACAATTTGATGTCATAGTCAATAGTAATGCAAAATTGTTAAATACACTATATTTGCTATAGGCAAATGCACTTAAGAGTTTTAAGAAACGAAAAATGCAAACATGGGAATCTTAAGAATGAACATCGACTGAACGCAAAAGGATTTTCATTCGATACCATCTCTGAAAACAGATTCGTGTCAGATATTTTCCTAGATGATTTGGGCTCAAATATAATGCCTATTGGCAAAGTAAAAGGGAATTAAAGATTCTCATCTTGGAAAGATATATTAGATCAGTGATATGGCCAATATTTTGTCTGGATTTAAAACCAGTTAAATCGTTTTGATCGGATTTTTTTAAATGGTTTACTGAAGGATCCATACACCAAATAGTTAGAAAATGCAAATTGGAAAAGTTGGAACTACTGTGGTAAGAATTATTGCTTTGAATTTCTTAAATCCATTAATGAACGCTCATGGAGGGGCAACTACGAAGGAAATACTTTTCAATGGATATAGTAACAAAAATTAACATTCATTTTTCATAATTAAAAGAAGTTTGTGTGTATGTGTGTATCTGTGTATGTATGTATGTACAGTATATATATATATATATATATATATATATATATATATATATATATATATATATGGTAAAATTTAGGTAAATCCTCCGGTATGTAAATGCACAAATATATAAAATGTATACTGAGAATGATATTTTTCACAATTCCTTCGCGAACATTAAATATTTTTGTCTTTTACATTAAATTTTCATCTGGGCGTTTTAATATGTGACGAATTTTCTGAATAATATGTTATGTGAATTAAACATAAGCCAGAAGATACAACAATCAAAATTTAAATACCCTATTGAAGACTTATGGAAAAACCGAAACGTTTAACGTTGGCAGATATTTCAACTATAAATAAATGAAGTCAATGACTATATTGTTTATTTTTTCTTATTTGTACAAATATACGTCCAACTATTCGTAGATTTTCTTAGGTTTTCTCTCCATACGCAGAGAAAAAATGGAGTACATACGACTAGGATATGGTCTCACTAAAGAAATTTGCTATTTTGATACTTAACAAAACGTGAAATTAATGTTACGATCACCTAATCATGTCACTGACTTCTGCCTCATTGCAAGGAGATACAAACACTTATAGGATACAATGAATGTTAATAGATTATGCAAAAGAAAATGGTTTCACATTTAAAAAAAGACTAGAAGCTGACGATATTCTCCTGAAACTATGACAGATGCAGACTACGCAAAGGATCTAGTGTTCCTTGTAAATCCACCAGACTAAGCTGAATTCCTGTTACATCGCCTGGATAAAGCAGCTCCAGTTATTAGCTTAATTGTAAATTAAACAGAGTTTATGTGTTTAATACAAAGAGTCATCTCCACTCCAAGCAGCAAGCCAGTGAAATTTGAAGATCATTTTACCTACCTCGGAAGCAGTTTCTCCTCCAATGAAAGTGATATGAACATACGTTTGGCAAAAGTGTGAAATGTTATTTAGAAGTTACCGATCGGATGGAATACTGACTGATCTTTCTGATTGAATAAAAAGGTATTTCTGTTTCCGTAACACTATATAGATGCACCACATGTTAAAAAATCCCCAGAGAAAATCAAGATGCCAGCTACTCAGGAATGGAAGGTTCTGATTTGAAGAAATTCTCGCAACAGCAAACCTCAAAACAGCATTTGTACCGCCCCCTAACATGTCATCCAAGTAAGAGGAACGAGATATATGGAGCACTGCCGGAGAAATAAGAATAAACTCGTAAGTGATATTCTTTAATAGGCCAATACACATGGCAGCACCAGTGTTAGCCCAGCAGCATATATTTACATATATCAGCTTTGTGCAGAGACTAGATGGAGACTTGAGGACTCACGAGGAGTGATAGTATGTAGGAGCGGATGGTGAGATAGAACCAGAGAAATCCGGTTAGCGTGAATTGATCATGATTATATATATATATTTATATATATGCGCGCGTGCGTGCGTGTGTGTGTGTGTGTGTGTGTGTGTGTGCATATGAGAAGGAGGAATTGAACAAACCTCAGATACTAAGATACGGTTAATGGATGAACAATTGTGTCGGTGTCTGCATGGTAAAATTTTGACAGTGTTTGAATTGAAGGTACTGAAATGCCTCTCAGTCATTTTTGGCTTAGAAATGCTGAATAGTACTGAGAGAATCCGACCGAAAATGATGTGCGCTGAATTCAATGATAACCTATATGCAACAGTCGTCTCTTGCTACCAATGTCACTGATGTAGCGAACACAACTAACTTCTAAAACGAGATATCTTCTCTTGTCTGACTAATTCCCAATAACAATGTTTTACTCATATGTGTTTATTCTTGAATAAGAAAAGATGACAATAATAAATTCTTCTTGTGTAACTCAGCAACAAGAAATGGGCAAGTAAAGCAGATTTTTCACTCGAAAACAGCCTTGAATTCACAAACGAAAGAAGGAAAGGTATAAATCTACATCCACCCAAATAACTCTTATACGTTGCTAGATTTTATATTCATAAACAAGAAGTGGATAAATAGTGGTTTGAACTGTAAAGCACATTCCACTTTTGAAGGCGTACCTGTCGCTCATAAAATTATCACTGCAAAAACACATAAAAGCCAAAAATTATATGGTAACTTTCAGAAGCAAGTTTAATACTATTCAGGAAACATCAGAAATACGTTTACTAAATGACGAATAGAAAAACTTTGTTATCGATCAGAAACAAAATGTTGAGTTCCATGTTATTCAATGACAGCTACTGAAAACTGGAATAACATGAAAAAAAAACATCCTTACTTAATTAAAAAAAAACAACAAATGCCAATAAGAAAGTCCACAGAGAACTAACTGATACATACCAAACCGAACAACGAGAATATATGCAAAGCCAAATCAATAAAATCATAAATTCAGTCCAAGATATGCTATCACTAGTAGCACTTCTGACAGTAATTGATGTAAGCAAAAGTAAAAGCTTTCAGCCTAGAAGAAAGACTTCAGGTTTGGAAGGAACTTTTCAAAAGCAGCTAAGAAACCTTCCTTATATCATTGATAAACTTACCTAAAACATCATTAATAGCCATCTTGACAACAAACGTATATATATATATATATATATATATATATATATATATATATATATATATATATATATATATATATATGTGTGTATATATACATTAGAGTATACATATTTATATGTATGTAAATATATATGTATGTTATACATATATATATATGTATGTATTTGAATATATGTTTATTCACATACATATGTACACGTTTATACTTTTATATTAGTATATTTGTACACACACACACACACACACATATATATATATATATATAGAGAGAGAGAGAGAGAAAGAGAGAGATTTGAATGTCGTTGACTGCTTTAATCGATCATACGGAAATCTTATATCGCTAATAAAATAAGACAGGATATCTTCTAGGGTGAAGATGTGTCAGTACTTCTGCATGGTGTCACCACATGTACTCTAACGAAACTAGAAGGGGACTACACAAGAATCTTATGCGCTATTTTGAACAAATACTGGAAGGAGCTCTTTAAAAATCAACATCTGTACGTGACTTACCTCTAATCTCACAGCTATGCATGTAAGACGAACGAGACAGAAGAAGTAAGGGCAAACTCACAAGTGACGCTTACTTGTGGACTCCTATATGTAGACGTGTGAGTGATAGCCAAACACTAAACACTTACATAGAAAAGTTCTTGTGGACACTGAATGCACTCTACACATCCTACCAGGAGTGAAGTATGATAGGGGCGGATGACGAGAAAGAGTCAGGATGCACAACTTTATCAGCATGACGAGGTGATGATACTTGTATATATATATATATATGCATACATATGTGAGTATATATATATATATATATATATATATATATATATATATATATATATATATGACACAAGTTAGTAAAAATACAAGGACGGGAATGTATACAGCATATATTACAAATATTTCTTATAAAGAATGAATTCGAAATTGAAATACTTTCTCTCCAGACTGACGATTTCAATATCAAGGAAGTGGCAGTTGCGTTTTAAAGTGTGCTTCGATTCTCTGAGAAGTAATTAGTATGGCTAGACAGTTTGAAAGGAATGACCGGTTAAGATGTTAGAAGCTTTGAACGGTGACAAATTGAATATATTTGCATTATTTTGTCCTCATGTAATGTCAGCATGAAAGTGGATGTATCGAAGACTTTGGGTAAAAGTTGTTGAAATATAAAGATTACACATGAAAATATCCCTATTTTGAAGGCATGCGTACGTTATTACACTTTAAAGTGAACCTATAGCTTCGCTCAGCTCAACAGTTAAAAAGTGACAAATGATCTGTGTAGAATACTGATAATATAATCAACTCACACGTTTACAAAAACTTTTTGCTCAAATAAAATATGTCAGTCACTGAGCTGATAAATATAACTTTTTCTTTCACATATTCATCTCACAAGTGTAAACTAGATTATGTAAAAGTGAGAAAAATTTGGGTATTATACCCTTGCGTTCAATGTAGAGGTTGTGTAAGTGTAATTGTATCCTAAATTGTCTGGAATTAATTATATATATATATATATATATATATATATATATATATATACATGTACGCGATCTGATGGTACAGTTGTCAAAATTTTGTATTATTAATTTCGCTCATGCTCTTTGTTTGTTAAAGATTATATTTACTGCGCAAAAACTTGTGTACGTTGGGTACTGTCTGTGAAGAAACAGCACCACGGGCAAGCAATTAATCTTTAACTTTGGAAACGTTATACAATACCGTAGAGCATTGACGGCGGAATATCTAATACAAAGATTTAAGAGTTTTTCGGTGTCAATCTGCAGACAGTGCAATTTTTGGATTCGAAAAGAGTTGGTTGAGTCCAATGGTGATGATGTAGATACGGCAGCAAGGAAGCTTCTCATTGATCGTTATAATGGGAAAAGAACTCCTTAATTTATTGCTGAGATCCAGGCAACGATTGACAGCGAGACCAGGTCCATTGCTAAGGAAATACAAGTGTCTGGCTTTTTTATCAGAGAGATACTGCATGAAAAAAATCTGTATTTTTCATACATAATGATGCCAGTTTTTATCACATGTTATGAAAAGTAAAGACCGCGCTGCAAAGATTTTCAACTGACATAATCATATCTTTGAACTAAACATATTTTTTCTCAGACGAGAATCAGGATCAGATGAAAAACAATTTTAGCGTCCATATGACGCTTAATATTTGGTTGCCAAACTCTCCAGATTGCAATTCCCATGATTAATGTGCTAGAAGCGCGGTTGAGTGAGTGACTATCAAAATTTGAACAGAAAACAAGGATATCGGCAAACGAGGTGAATACGATAAGTTTCCAGACATTTTTCGTATGGGCATTTAAAATTGTCGTAGACTCTTGAAAATTCAGTATGTTATTGCGATATATATTATAAGATGACTGAACATTTTTTATGATTTCAGGTTCAAAGGAACAGATACAGCAGCAATTGGAATACACCCTACTTAAACATGATTGTCACGGCTGGTGAATTTATAACATGCAATCTGACACGTTAGAAGAACGATATGCAATAAAATTCTGTTTTAAACTTGGAAAAAATGCCACAGAAACGTATGGAATGCTTCAGACTGCTATTCGACCATCTTGCCTGACTCGAACATCAGTTGCATAAGAGATTCAAGGAAGGCAGGCAGTCTGTGAGGGATGATGAGACGTGTTGGAGGATTAAGGAAGTCAATACACCAGAGTTGATTGGTTAAAGGATTAGGGTTACTATGTTGAGGTTTTAAGGGAGTTCAGGAAGAGATTCGGTCGTAAAAGGCCAGCACTCTTCAAATCGGGTCAGTGGCATTTCCACCAGGACAATACACCAGTCCACAACTCCATCCTTGTCAAAGACTATTTGAGCAAGATGGGCATCAAGACAGTTCCTCAGCCACTCTATAGTCCAGACCTTGCGCCCCGTGATTTTAGGTTGTTATCTAAGCTCAGAGGCTGTCGTTATGAGACAATTGAGGAGATGAAAGAGGCTGTGACGAAGGTCATTGACACCCTCACAGAAGAAGACCTCCATGGGGCCTTCCAGAAGTTGTTAGAACGGTACAACAAGTTCATTGCAGCCGGTGGAGATTACTTCAAAGGGGACTAGGGTTTGATGTGTGTACTATCAATAAAAGTGCCCAAACGAAAAAAGTCTGTAAACTTATCGTATGCACCTCGTATTTAATAATTTAAACAAGATTCCGAATTCGTCTGGAGGCCGTGGTTGAAGCCAACGGCTACTTATTTGAATGAACTTAACCAAATTTATTTCAAAATTTCTTTATTTAATTCAGACAAATATATCTGATAAAGTGAGATGCCAGTATTATTTTAATGTTTGTTTAATTTAGATAACAACTGATTTATTGATAGACATATCATTAGGATTACTTGTTGCTTACTGCAAAGATTTTCCCTGAAACTCTGTCTCTGTCTCTGTCTCTGTCTCTTTCTCACCATCCTTCTATATCATATGTTGCTCCCGGTAGGTCCTTTAAACGACATCCAGTGTCCGCATAGTGTTGATATAAGTATTTGCTGGTCGGCGAACACTGGCCTGTCCATGAGTAGGTATCCATGGAAGAATGTCACTTATTAGTACGTCCTTACTTCTCCAGAAGTGCTCAGCATGTCTTGTTCGTTTTACTTAGATTTTTTGTGAGATTTGATGTAAGTGGTAATACAGCAGTTGATCTTTTAGAGTGTTACTCGCTGAATTTGTTAAAAAATCACTTTGCATTCTTGCGTAGTTCTCAGCAAGATTTTTCTTCATGCAATCGTATTGACAGAACCACAGCACAGAATAAATCACATTTTATTTTTTCAGATTGATCAGATTTCTATGTGATAGATAACCTGTCAATTGCATACCACACAACAGCTAGGCGTATTTTGACATTAATTTCATTAGATAAGATGTTGCTGAGAAGTAGGTGAATTTGTAAACTAATTTTAAAGGCTCGACACTCAAAGTGAAGATGGCTTCTTGTATATAAACACACGAACTCTTTTTTATTTGTGTATATGAGGAGATCGATTTTCCTGTAACTTGTGCCAGACTTTGTTGTTGATATTTAACTTGGACTGGTGCATCTGCGTAATCAGTGACCATGATAATTTCTGCAGGATATCGTCTGCTGCTTGCCTTTTTTAATGTAAAATCATTTTTATTGTATCTATCGAAGTTTGTTGTGTCGGCAGATTATTAACATATATGGTGCTAATGTAACCCCTTGTAAAACTCCAGCGACAATATCGAAGAATTCAGCGTTGTCATCATTTGAGCAAACCATTGATTTCGTGTTTTGTAGAACATCATCATAGCTGTAACAGTTTCTATGGGGAAACCTTCTTGTGACAGTATTTATTTCATCGTTACCCAGTGTGTAGAATCAAATTCTTTAGAGAAATCTACAAACAATTGTGTTGCCAAGAGAGTTTTTCCACTTGCACCTTATATGATTTGGATGTGAATCTGTGAAGTTGTGAATCATTTATTCCAAAAACTTTTCTGATTTTTCCTAAGTTTTTTTTTTCTCGATTTCAGGTTGTATAGGGTTTATAAGAAGTGCATTATAAACCTTAGCAGATTTAACAAGAAGAAATATGCATTTGTAGTTCGAAGCGATTCCAAGGCTTCCTTTCTTGGAAAAGAGAAGGAAGGAACCTTTTGTCTATATTTCTGTTGCTTTTTATTTGTAGATAGGGCTCCATAATCGAAGAAACAAATCGTCAAATTTTCTTGTCAACTTTACTTTATCGACGTTTACAAATTTTCCTGCTTTTATTTTTTCTGTAATGCGTTAGTTTGTTCTTGGCGAACTAACCTAGTTCGATATTTAGTTTGCCATTAATATTTTTGAATAGTTTTAACACTGACTTAAAGAGGGTTACCAGGCAGATTCTTGAAATACTCTTGCCAATTTAGAAGTATTTCTTCTTCGCTGGGAGTTTTTTGTTTCGCACAAGAGTTGCGTTTCTTTCCCCTTACTTGGTCACTGGAGTCATGCAAGGAGATACGTACATTCATATGATACATTTGTGTCTTAACAGCGTATAATTAGGCGAATTTTTGCTGAGATCATTCTGTAATCGGACGACATTCCTTTAAAAGAAAAGTGTACCCTACAGTTCTCAGCGTAATTTATCCAGATTTTTATAAATATATAATATCTATGTGCTTTAGAGCTATTTGGGTAAGTATAGGTCCATAGCTTCCCTTCTTTAACTGAAATCTAGTATTTTGACATGCTTGCCTGTTCTCTATTGAAAAGTCGACAACATATTCATAATTTCTGTTCTGTTGTTTAAGCAGAATTTATTATTTCCGTCTTTATCCATATAAGCATTGCTGACACCACTGAGAAGTAGAACACCGTCTTTAAGAATATATCTTGACAAGGCAAGATGAACCATTGGTGATGTCCGTTTGACTGAAGGAACAGATGATTGTTGTACAGGGGTTGCTATAAGACGAAACACACTTAAGTTTCGCTAGTATTCTCTAGATGCTATTTAGTGATTTAAAGGCACCAAGACTGACATTCAACTCCGATGGTGGCATTGACTGAGAGTTTTTATGCAGATACCATTAGAAATGTTTATCCATGACCAGTATCATGTTATTTTATTTCGAGTTCGCAATGGTAGTATCTATGTTCTTGAATACTTATGATGTCATATTATGCTCTGCTGCAGACGCAGTTAGATCAGGTGAATGATTAGTAGTGTCTGATTTCCTAACTTTAAAGGGTGCTATGTTGTCAATGATTTTGAATCTAAGAAATGTTGGTTTGTGTTTAGTCTCTGGAGCAGTGTATTTGAACATTGGAGCCAAAACTCAAGCCTCCAAAAAACGCTTCCTTTGTTTACCTTCTTGAATGGCAATGCGATTTATACGAACTGTTTGAAGTAAACTCATGGTAATCTTTCAGTTTATTTTTCCAAATCAATAACGCTACATTTATAGTTTTCTGACTGAACTATTTGATCCTGGCTGTTGACATATGAGATTCTTCCAGTCAACATCTAGCGAAGCCCACCGTTTACCTCTCATAGGATTCAACCACCCTACTTCTCGTCCCTGGTGCAGCTTCTCATTGCTTCCGTCGATGTATTTTTGAGTGGCTCGAATAATATTCGCCGTCTTAGGAGTCTATCATCATATTCAGTTTTACGTTTAGAGAATTCCAATAATTTGATTTTTCCTTCTTTGGAAAAACGACGAATTTTCTAAAGTTTTAACTTAATTAGGCTAGTACCGTTTTAAATAAATAAAAATGTTTTCATATTTTGGAGAAAAAAGAATCGGTTCATTCGTAATTGTTGCTGTTCCATAAAACACACTCCAACACACACACACACACACACACACACACACACACACACACACACACACACACACACACACACACATATATATATATAAGTGTGAGTGTGTAAACATATATATATATATATATATCTTTCTCTCTCTCTTGACACACACACACACATATATATACGTATATATATATATATATATATATATATGCGTGCGTGTGTGTATTAACTAAAATCTTCTATTACGAGCAGGATGTGACAAAAGGTCAATTTTTAAATGATGTTTAGCAGGTTTGTATTAAAAGTTTTCTTCTAGACCGGTTGCCAAAAAAGATTATAGAACCCAGTCTTGATTTCTATTTTGAAACAGCTGGATGTAAAATATTTGCATTCATATCTTTCAGAGCGATGTGAAACGCAAAAACCCTCATTATGTATTAGAACTCGTGTCGCCGAGTACCGTGTACGACGATAACCGTCACAAGAGTAAGCCACACAGCCACACACACACACACACACACACACATACATACATATTTATATTCATATATTATTTAAGTATCTAATATTTCTAGCCAGAATTCTTATATGTTCTTATACACGTAAAAAATATTTTATTCTCTCCTCCCAGATATGTGATAGTAATGTCAACACAGACAAACATACGCACACACAGACATACTTATATATATATATATATATATATATATATATATATGTCTGTGTGTGTGTGTGTGTGTGTGTGTGTGTGTGTGTGTGTGTGTGCCTGTGAGAGAGAGAGATAGAGTGTGTGTGTGTATGTTTATCTATGTCTACGCACATCTGCGCGCGCGTGTGTGTGTATGTGTGTGTACACCGAAGGGTATGTATGTTCGTGCGAGCTGGTGAGTATATGTTCATCAGTTATGATAGATGGTTGATTTTCGCTTGGGTCTATGTACAGTCACAAAGAAGGTTGTATGGAAAAAACAAGATTTTAGAATGCTTCGATTCTTTTTTTCTTTCACTGCACCATTGCATCCAAGGGATTGGATAAGAGCAATACAATTTGTCATTAGTGTTACCACAGAAGCTGGTAAAAGGTTGGACCGTCCTAAGAACAACCGTTAACAGTTTTAAATTTAATGTTTTTCTCGAAGATTTTTCACCCATTGAGGTTCGAGAGTTGAATTTTAGATTAAATTACACTAGTTGAAATAGGAAGACGTAGATAAACATTTTTCACAAATGAACCAGTGAAAAATAAATGAAAACAAATTTGGATGGAAATTGAAATGTTTCTTCAATTTAATAACTTCCGCCATATATCCTCTGTACATCCCTCACATTAAATCGATCTCTGTCTTTGTCTGTCTATCCCTGTAACTGTCTCTGAAATATTTGAAAATATTTTCATCTTTTTTCTATCCAATCTGGGCTTTCCATTCGATTTCTATGTTTGGCAATTGTGTGTCATTGCATAACGTTTTAATCCCTAGTAAACTCTATCATTTCAATACCTGGTAATCTCTATCGTTTCAATCCCTGGTAATCTCTATCATTTCAATCCCTGGTAATCTCTTCCTCACGAGGCCCACTGTGTATTACATCGCAAATTGAATTTAGAATAATATTTCAGTTTGCAGGATATAATGAACACTTGAGGAAAGCTGGAAGGACCCCGACCTAAACTTCGTAATTATAATGAGGTGAATATGGATTCAAATATATTTTCTAATAATCAACCAGGTGAATATTGATCTCTCTAGGTGTAGCAGAAGAGTATATCTAACAATGTCAAGTGAAATACCTGCGGTTATTTTTATATGCATATGAAATTAAATCGCCTCGGTATCTAGAGTCAGGAAAATGAAAACTTACATTCCTTTGCAGCTGGAGAGTAGTCTGCATATCCTACCCTGCTTGTCGCATTAAAAAAAAATCTATTTTAAAATTGAAAAGTGCCGTAACATCATGAATTCCTGAGAAAATAAAAACTTTATTTTTTAATAGGTACAACATTCATGGAATCATTACTGCTCCAAGAAGATTGACACGATAAAAAATACCCATCCAGCAAATATAATAAGTACGCACGCTATATATATATATATATATATATATATATATATAAGGTTTTAAAAGTGTTACTCTGTGTGTGGATAGATAGACAAGTGTGCGTTAGAGAGGGGAAGGGGTTATGAATGAAATATGGGGTGGGTGTGTATGTGTGTGTATAAGATAGATAGATATATATATATAGAAATGTTTTTGTATTATGTGAGTGACTTCTTCATATGATACTCTTCTATGTGGTAAATTCTGTCCACGCTAACAAGTATGTCTTCCTTTAGATAAAAAAAAATTAGATTGGGACAAAACGAAAGCGTAACTCATAAGAAAAAAAAATTAATATTCATTATGCTCCAGTTTTAAAGGTGAAATACAGTTGTTTACTTTAAAATTATGACATAAATCTGTATAGTATTTATAGTCATAACGTCAATAAAATTGTTATTGATGTCTTAAAATCATAGAATCTCAAACGGAAGGCATTTGGGATGTAAAAGAACAATCTTCAGATCTAAAGGGAGTAATTTCTGTTAATAGTAAAATAAGGAGAAATCTAAGTCATAATTACAATGGGGGTTTAATCAATAGACGACCATTCAAAATGAGGGAGCTGTGAGAAAGAATGTGATAGCAAAAGTATTGATGAAGTTAAGATCTCTGAAGTTACTGATTTAGATCATTTCAAATCTCTTATTACTAAAATACACAAATTACTTTTGTTATAAATGAAGCACACAATTTTTCTCAGCTGCGAATTATTGTTCTTCCTTTCATTGTATATATATCTTTTTTGAAATTACGAAACGATAACTTCAAGATTCTAATTAAAGTTATGGGAAATCAACTATTATCTGGTAGTAGGAGTAATTTTGAAGCTAAGCAACTTTTGCTGTGAGAACAGAGTTATAAGACAATTCCTGAGAATCGACTTGAGTAACAATGGTTTTTAGTCTAGATTTTACCCAGGAGGACGCTCTGAACTTGTATATGAAGTATATTTAAAATGAGAGTGGAATTATTGACAATATTTTCTGAAGAATTTTGCCTCTAGAAGAGCACTCGAGAGAAAGGTATCCTAATTTATTTGGTAGGCTATTATTTGAAAGACTCAAACTGAAGGTACATTCCGGTGATTCTCCAAGATGGAAAGACTTACTCAACTCTTTAAGAATGGTGATATTTTTTACAGAGACTCAAGAAGCATCTTTAGTACATATTAGAAGAAAAAGCGCAATTATTTCACTCTCTAGACAAGCCACACATTTTTAGAATGAATAAAATCTCTGCGTGGTTAACTTTTTGCATTAAGCGTAATGACGTCTTCAACGGCTCCAAAGCCGATGAAGAAAAATAAATCTCCTTTATTGAACTGGAAATATTTTTTACTGACTCAATTTTTTTCTTCCGATTTATGCAGACTTAGTCTCAAGTTCGGATAAAGGTATTGTAAGATTAAATACTGACTAAATAAATTTCATTCTTCTTAAACCTCCACTAAATCTGTTCAGAAAGTTTGGAATTGAAATCAGCAAACTTTGAGATAAGCAGCAGCAGCAGCAGCAGCATAGTTATATGGTTTTAATAAGCAATGGATTTATGTTACTGAAATTTAAAAAAAATGAATTTAAATCCATTTTGTCCAAAACACAGACATGCATATATAGTAATACCAGCCTTTTTCAAACCACTGAAAGACTCATGATTTTTAAGCTCAGTCTATGATTATATATATATATATATATACAACTTTACACAAAAAAAAAAAGATTGGAAATACTTTGCTCTGAGTAGTTTATTAAATCAAGCTTTTTTTTATCATAAAATAAGAGTTTTAAAATTCTCTATTAAAGATATTCTCTTCTGACTTGTATAAAAGGCAAGATCTTGTTTGGTTTATAAAAAAAAAAAGAAAAAGAAAAGAAAGAAAATTATAATTTGAATTTCTTTGTCCGTAATAGCAAAACTATATTTCTTTTCTTCCTTTTCAATATTACTCAGAGAAGATTTTCAAAAGAAGTATTTGTTTTATGCTAAGCGAATATAGACAATGTAAAATTATAATGTTGGCAGTAACGCTAAAATATATATATCAAATGAATATACATGTAGCCACACCAATGCTCTCTCTCTCTCTCTCTTTCTCTCTCTCTCTCTCTCTCACACACACACACACACATACACCCTCACGCATATATATATATATATATATATATATATATGTATATATATATATATATATATATATATATTTAAGAAAAAAAAAGACCGGTTAATTCATGATTATAAATTTATTTCGATCCCGTATTTTCAGTTTCTGGTGTGAACCAAAAACATGAAGAAAAAATTAATACAGGAGTTCTTCAGACCCAATGGATAATTAATTAAATTTAAATTTAAATTTAAATTTAATTAATTATCCATTATCCTGTATAAATTTTTTTCTTCATGTTTTTGGTTCACACCAGAAACTGAAAATACGGGATGGAAATAAATCTATAATCATGAATTAACCGGTCTTTGGTTTTTTTCTTAAAGAAATATTGCTCTGTAATAAATTACATTGAGCTCTCTACCAGGAAAATTTAAATGTTCAGCTCTTGAATGATTTTCTTGTCCTGAGGGAATTACTCCAAACTCTGTTTTAACCTGGCCGAATATTACCCATATATATATATATATATATATATATATATATATATATATTGGAACTACTTGAAATAAATCCGACTGTATGAGAATGTACAGTGATAATAAAACAATATATATATATATATATATATATATATATATATATATATATATATATATATATATATAACCATAACTATAATTAAGTAAAAACGCCAATCATAGTGAAACTTTTGGAGACCAATAAACTTTGGCTGTTCTTATTTTTACTGTATGATTATTTATCTGCGTCGTGCACCATTTTTTTTTAATCATCTGGATATTTTTATCACCTTATTCTAAAATGCTTATTTTAAATAAATGTTTTTTTTTTCCTAGACAGAAATATGAGTAAGGTGATAGGTCACAGTTAGACTGGGAATAATCCAGAGTTGTTCGTAGTTTAATAACTCAACTGCTGAAGGAAACTTGCTGCCCACGGGATCATTAAGGAATTTATTCAAAAGAAATTAGTTACTTCATGAGACAGGCTGTACTCATTTGCATATTACAGTCAGCAATTGAACGACTACGGTGCCTAAAAACCGCTGTGATTAAAAGCTGCTCGAAAACTGTTTTGTTAAATATATTTTTCAAAAGATACAGACTACGCTAATCACGTTAAAATGATGTCTGAAATTTATTTGCTAGATATGCATGATAATGTCAGTCTATGGAACAACTTTGAAGAAACAAGTTGGGACATAGTTGAGAGATAATGTGGCGACCATAGTCGAGGGCGACCCGAAGGCTCCCTTTTCAATAGTGACTACCCCGAGGCGTAGTGACGGGCACTACTCCATTCCTTAGATTTCCCCTACTTTACACTTGATCGGTACCTTATAAGGCTGAGAAGCATCAAGTACCATTTTTTGAGTCTTTTGTATGACTCAACCAGGAATTGACCCACGGTCTCCAGGACCATTGACAAACACTTTAACCATTATGCCAGTAAGAACAAATAATTATTCAACACTTGACAGCCTAAAAAATTATTGTTGGATAAATTGGAATAAACAGCCAGAAATCAATTCAAGAAAAAAGTCTTTATTCATCAAAACACAAAGACCAAAACGTTTCTACTTCACTGTTTTCAAAAAGTCATGCATGGTCCCTAATAAAGATACTGACCCAACCGTAGACTTTATTTATGGAGAATAAACGAATAGCACCCTATCTTTCTTAGATATTTTACAAATAGATAATGTGAAACTAGAATTTAATGTTCATCACAAATTCACTAATAGAAATAATTTAAAGTTACAATCCAACTTCTAGAACTCGTCGGTCTCATAAGTGATATTATCCTATCACAGCCAAGTTTTCCCGCTGATTAAGGGGCTGTCACTTGCCAAGTATACTTGAGGGATACTAATGGTTTAAATCTTTTAATATTATCAACTTTACCTCACAAATTATAGATACATTTATTCTATTATATAACAAAACAAGTCCATATAAATTATACTTTTTTGGGCAAAGGAGAAATTTCTCTTGGTGTCCCGTGGAAGAGGGAGCTAATTCCTATGTGAAGTTATGTATATTTGAAAAATAACGCCGATAGACTCAATGTAGAGAAAAGAATTGAGAAAACAGACCCATCAACATCCGTAAGAGAGATTTGAAAAATTCGCCAACAATTTTGAGATCTACAAAGAAACATGCTCAAAACAAGTAGTAAAATGAAAATACATGGAAATAGTCAAGAACGCAAAAAAGAAAGAAAACTGGATAAAGAAACCTCTTCATGGAGATTTATAAACGCATATAGGATCTATCAGACAAGATTTTGTTCATGGTTATGAAAAGGTCAAATAAAATGAGAAGCAGAATCCCATATTATTGAATCTCAGAACAGATCTATTGTAACCAATTATATCAAAGAGAAATTTAAGAAAACCTAGAAATATGAAACGCCGCTGCTGCTGAGAAAAAAAGAGAATTCTCAAAATTACATTGTTAGTAGATTGAGCTATCTGGCCTTAAATCAACACATAGATGCTAACAACTGAGTAAGTGAGGCAATACACTGTGGAATCTGCAAAAGAGTTGGAAATGACCCAGGAAACCAATTTTAGTCGCACATATCAGTAAATATAATAGAAAATAAAAGTAATTAGATCGAGCATTACTTTGGCATTAGCTAGGACCACCTTATCGAAGCAACAACATTGCTTCACTGTTGGATACAATTGACATTATCATGAAAAAGATGTCATGGCAGGTCAAACGGAAAGATAGAATTTATTTGTTGCAGTTCTTTTTTTTCTAAATGCATTAAAAACAAAAAAAGAAATAAACTTGACGTCTGAATTAGAATCGTTGTAAGTAAAAATTTATATATGTATAAGGCATATATAATTTTCAAAAAGTTAAGTAAACATGGTATTAATTTGAATCTCAGAACAAATGTGTTGTAAACAATTATATAAAATAGAAAACTTGTAAAACCTAGAGATATCAAACGCCACATCTGTTTGGAAAGAATGCTCTATACAAGTGTTTCTCGATATTTTTTCCTGATTGCCCATTTCTATTGTCAAAAATATTTCAGATCCACATAATCCCCCCCCAAAAATTCCATGTTACAGGAAACGCATTTTATTTACAAAAACATTTAGTATCAGAAAATATAAATTCTGCCTGATGACTACACTGCTTCTAGTATCTGTCAATCACCTTGTCAAGTTGAAATTTGAAATGTTGATTCAGCTTCAGGCATGAGTCACTTCTTTTTTCAATCAGCAATAAATTAGGTTTTTTCGTTGTTGTTGTTGTTGTTATGATTGCTTTCTTTGCTACAGAAAATCTGCAATAGTCCAGTCCGCGTTAAGAATCTCAGCTATAAACCATTTATTTCTCTACATTCATTTTAGAGTACTCAAATTCACTTGAATAGATCAGGAGGAAAGAATAAAACGGATGAAAATAGCATTTGAAAGGTGTACCCGCAGAAAAGAAAACAATCTAGAAAAGCTAAGTGAACAAAATAAAAAAAATTATTTTGAAAATAGATAAATATCAAGTTACCATCAGCATATTGCTACGTCACTATCTGATTCTATTGCTGTTCTCGGCTGTTATTCTGTTGTCTTCTCTCGCCACCATCTTTGATTGCTCAACGCTGTCCGAAGTACCTACGCGCATTGGGATGAATAACGAATTCGTTTTCATTGTGCATATTATTTACTCCTTTTTGATAGCATCTTCTCGTAAATATCTTTACAAGAAATTACATATTACCCACTGTAGGTGCCGGGAATTAGCCAAACCATAATTAGTTTTAAATTGACATCTGCTTGCATATGCGGATCACGAATAAATAAAAGAATATTTGAAAAATTACAATACTTCTCCCGAGAAGTTAGAAAACCAACTAGTACACTATCAGTTCAAATAACAATAAAAAATATTTATTGTCGCCACCAGAAATGATTTTATCAAAATGAAATTCAAAATAAACCAAACTAAAATCATAAAAATCTCTTTTTTGGAAATAAATATTCATCAATCATAAAATTCGAAAATATATCAAATAAATTGAGACACACGAAAAAAGTAAAAAATAATAAATGTCTTCATAAGGACAATAATTCATTGCAAATTGTATAAAATACTTTTTTATAATTTGGAGACTACAGTATTATGTGGAAGATTGTGTAGCCACCAAGAATAGAAAATATAAAAATATATATATTACTCTGAAATGAGTACGTGTCCCCCAATAAAAATCAATGGACACGATGCCTCATCTTTAAGTAAGGAAATGTGTTCAATAATTAATGTAGATGTTTCGGTAGATTAGATTCTTACAGTGAAAAGCTCAAAAAATGTCTGTACAATATTTAAAATAGTTCAGTAACTTTTCATTTTGTCTTCAGAAAGTTGATCGCACCCATCATTATCTGAGAGCTTGAAACTGTTCTGAAGAGCTTGGATAAAAGTCTAAAATGTTTGGGGAAAATAACTAAATTAGGTAAGGATACTTAGAGTAATTTTTAAGCATTGCGATTTGCAATCACTTAACACCCAATGAGAGCCGCCAAAAATTACAAAGGGAAGATGCGGCATTTTAGACAGACCTCAGAAGCGTCTTTGATCTGGTTTTCTTGTAGACAGTCAGACAGACAGACTGATTGAAACCTCGTTTCAGTGGTGATCTAGTCCTTCTTACTGGTGAATTGAAGAACAGGAAGATGTTCTTAAGATTTTACAAAATTTTCTAGCAATAATAAAGTTAAAAACATAGACAAGAGATTAAGCAGAAACGTATTTTTCACTCATGCTACATGGTGCTTTCAATAAGTTTCCAGACTTTTTTTGTACAGGAATTTAAAATTGTCGTAGACCCTTGAGAATTCAGTATGTTATTGCTATACATCTTATGAGATGACTGACCGATTCTTATGATTTCAAGTTCAAATGAACAGCTACAATAGGAATTGGAATACACCCTACTAAAGACTGATTGTCACAGCTGGTGAATTTCAAAAATGCAATCTGACACTTTAGAAGAATGATATGCAATAAAATTCTGTTTTAAACTTGGAAAAAATGCCACAGAAATGGATGGATTGTTTCAGACTGCTTTTAGAGCATCTTGGATAAATAGAGCATCAGTTTCTGAGTGGCATAAGAGATTCAAGGAAGGCAGGAAGTGTGTAAGGGATGATGAGACGTGTGGGAGGAGTAAGGAAGTCAATACACCAGAGTTGATTGGCCAAAGGATTAGGGTTAGGGTTACTATGTTGAGGTTTTAAGGGAGTTCAGCAAGAGATTCGGTCGGAAGAGGCCAGCACTCTTCAAATGGGGTCAGTGGCATTTCCATCAGGACAATGCACTAGTCCACAACTTCATCCTTGACACAGACTATTTGAGCAAGATGAGCATCAAGACAGTTCCTCTCCCTCCCTATAGTCCATGGGGCCTTCCAGAACTTGTTGGAAGGGTACAGCAAGTGCATTGCAGCTGGAGGAGATTACTTCGAAGGGGACTTGAGTTTAATGTGTGTACTATCAATAAAAGTGCCCATACGAAAAAAGTCTGGAAACTAATTTAACGATACTCGTAAATGATATGCTGATATATGGTGAAATATTCATGAGAAACTTTTAATTCTCTATGTCACAGCGTTAATTTTGCATATTCATCGCAACGAATCTTATCTATATCCAATTAAAATTTCTATTTATTTTCTTGTTATAACAAATATCATGTTTTACGTCATAAATGTACTTATTTTGCTTACTGCTGATTATACTTTAACATTTATACGACAACAGAATTCCATTCTTAAATTGGATGTCTATTAAAACAATATCAACAGATACAAAGAATTTTCGTTAATCATTTTTTTTCTAGAATACTACTTGTTCACTTAGCCTGGCAAAGCAATTATCAAAATTTGCTGAATAATCTCCATTTTATATTCCAACTTCGAATATCTATCAATATATCTATCTATCCTTATTCGTTTTTATCCCTTCAATAGTCGTACAGATTAAAAAAATATGTTTAAAATCAAGAATAACAACAAAATAATCATGGAAACGCAGAATATAGCCTTGTTCACAAGCTGTGAAAATTTTGGAATTTAAATTATGCTCTACTGGAAATTTAGCATTGTTTAAAAAGCCATGCAGATATTCAATGAATTACATTTTTTTAGGGGAAATGCTGATGATTTAGAAAACTGCACAAGTGGAAGTGAGAAATATAGAGGAAATAACGATTGTGAGGAAACTTTAGGCCATTTGAATTTTCGTGATGGACACCGTAAGTTCTTGAACCAAAAAAAAAAAAAAAAAGAAATGAAAAGATACAACAGATGACTGACCATAACATGTAGAGTCATTTAAATCCTTTGCATAACACAAAAAATGAAAAGCAAATCTCAGTTTCGCAAAAGTTATTAAAAAATGTATGTTCTTTTGCCTTTCTTACACGTAAACAACATGGAATACTTTGTAACAGTTTATCTAGTGGGTATGTTGGTAGCATTTTCTTTTTAAAAATATATCATTAAAATTTATAATTAAATTTCGTGTCCACCTATTCTGTCTTTATTGCGTTCAGATTTTTGTATCAGTTATTGTACTTATGGATGGAATTAATTAGTGATGGTTCTGTATATTTCCCCAGTATTTTCATCCCGAACGAGTGCCATCTTCGAGGTGTGCAAAAAGGAATTGATAAACACAGGGAAGAGTCATGAGCATTTATATAAAAGAATATTATTCGTCATTGCGTTTGTCCAGTTGTAGGCCGATAGTACTTGAAGAACATAAGGCGCCTTCCTACATTCATTCCATCCAAACGGCTCATACGGACACTTAAACGGATCAAAGACTGAGTTTTTTGGCTGGTTTCTTTTTTAATTACAAATAGATCTTTCTTGGTTATTTAATTCCTCAGGCCCCCATGTACCAAAACAATAGAGGTCATTTTAATCCATAGACAGTAAGAGGGGGTTCATATCTTCCCCATTTATGTTTGCCGAGAGCGACTGAAGTTCGAACTCGAATACTGTTATAGTATAATGGCTCGTACCACGTGACTTCCGGTATCACGGAGGTATAAAAGACGTTGTGCTTCTTTAGCACGAGGGTTCTGCAAGATCTCGGTCAGTAGTAAGACCAACTTCGGACGTAACACTCAAAGCGCGAGACTTCTAATATTTTTTGGACAGTACCCGTTCAGTTAATAAATATAAACTCTTTATTTCACTGTGTATCTCTTCCTTTCCACGATACAACACATGCTATGATCCCGTACCCAGAACTTTTGTCATTACTGCACCAGGATATGAATATTCGAATCTATTTAATAAAACTTCCCCACAGACACACCCACACACAGATACACCCCCACGCCCCCCCACATATATATGTATATTGATTGAACTTATTATATATATATATATTAACTTGTAATATATATATATATATATATATATATATATATATATAGAGAGAGAGAGAGAGAGAGATAGAGAGAGTGCGGAAGCAAAACCAGAAATATTATAATATACTTATAAACGACTCTATTTTAAGATCGATTTTGATTTTTAATAATGAACAACAAAATAATAAGATAGACACAAAACAGTAAATTTACCTAATATGGTCGCAATTTTTTCCATTATTGTATCAACACGCTTTCAAAACGACTTGTATGCCTTCAAAAATAAATTCTTCAAACTTTTTTCCCGTTCTTCGATAATTGGATGGGAAGTTGCATTTGTTTTGTTTTCTAAAATATATAGCGTATTTAAGGGGTTTAAGGTCTGGGCTTCATGGAGTCCATAAAAAAAACCCAATTTTTCTGGGAATTCATTTTGCCTTTGTTCCGGCATTAAGCAAACCATGGATTCTTTGTTGTTTCTTTTCTTGCTCACTTATATTGGGCTGAATTGGAATGAAAAAGAATCTTTAAAAATAGAGCTTATCATAAAAATCTAGATTTATCTGATTTTTTCAAAAAATCTAACTACTCAGACAAATTATACGATTTTTTTTTAGTTATTCTATATTTTGCTTCAGCAACCTATATATATATATATATATATATATATATATATATATATATATATATATATATATATATATTAGCTTAAATGTATATATGAAATTTTCGATATTTTCGGCATACATTCAATCGTTTTCTCTGGTCTTTTTTAATTGTTAAATAGTCATCGTCTATATCAATTGTAATACGAATAAAAAGATAGAATAAAAAAATATTTCTAAGGAATACGTGTCAGGTTGCAAACTTTTTGATTTGCCCTTGTGTACAATGTTTGGGAATAAAAGAATAATTTTGAAACCATAAACAGAAAAAAAATAAAATAAATACATAAAATTCGTTGTTATACATCAAGAATGCCTACCAATTGCCATGAAACCACGTGTGATTTTATCCATTCCATTTACAACAAGGTTCAATAGAAGAAATTATTTCAATCCACCCAGAAATAGTGATTACTGTCAAGTTAATCTTCAATGAAAGGCCTTTTCCCCAGGCGTCAGTGGTGGAGGAATTTGTTTTGATCTTAGCCAAAGAGAATCTTATAGACGCAGCATGAAAGGGTGAAGCCGGCTTTTCATAGAAGTCCAGAGTATTGAAGGCGGATTTCGATTTGAATAGTCGTTTTTAATAACCCACAACACAAAGGGACGTTTCACATCCGCTACTTAACCGGCTTACGCAATCCGAACGAGTGCAATACCAAGGTTAGATCATAGAAATATAGAGTTATCTTTGATTTCACGCTTTTCCGGCTTGGCTTACTAAATTACTGCAGCCTTGATGTATTTATTGTAAGAACATTTAATCAGAACCTACGCTCAAATATTTATAAACACTGACAGTCATTTGCTTAAATGACCACTATTATAATGCAAAATTCTTTGAGGTTTTACAAATTAAAGAAATTTGAAATTGATTTCCATATGCCTCTTTCTAAAATACACCAAAACACACTCAAACACATGCACACATACAATCATTTATGCTCGCCCCCATCAATTTGTATATATATATATATATATATATATATATATATATATATATATATAGAGAGAGAGAGAGAGAGAGAGAGAGAGAGAGAGGTGGATATATGGTTTAATGTTTTAAAAAAATTCATTAGTTGAAAAAGCATCTGATTTTGGGCATTGTCAATGGAGTTTCTTCTAGTCCAACTTCCTCTTAATCCCACCAGCATTTCATGAAAATATCTGAATAGCATATACTATTTATTTATCTCTATATTAATCCATTCTTCATTTAATTTGCAACCCAATCGACTGGGGAGGGTAGAATACGCCGATTGCATTTCTGCAGGGGCAAGCGCCCTCTCCACCCAATGAATGTTCTAAATATGATAATAAACCGTCTGAAATTGAGGTATCAGTTATAAAACATTGGAGAATATGGAGAACCATTTCATTATCATTTCTCTCTGGTCCACTTTGACTCATTGTGGGAGAAGCTACTTGGGTCTCATCTATGTGTGAAATAGAACAGTTTAACAATACTAGATGTGAAACCATTTAACTGAGTAAAAACAAATCATTGTTAAATTGAACTATTATTATTACCTAGCAATACTTGAAAATATTTAACGGGATACAAGCGAAGGAATAATGTTGAAAAAAAATTAATGTTGGATAGCAATACTTGAAACCATTTAGTATCCCGAGAATTATATTAAATTATATTTGATGGTGAGACTCCAGTTTTGGATTTTTTTTGAGGGGGGAACCTGTTCATGGCCATTCCCCTCAGGGTTACTCTGAAGCGGAGTCAGGGTTCAATTTATGGATTAAATAGAAATATTTCATAATTTAGTCCACTTGAAACATCAAATGTGTGCAAACAAATGACTTGTGTTGAATTGAATTATAAGTGTTAAATAACAAAATTTGAAATCATTGAACTGTGTGCAAACAAATACCTTTGGCTCTTTAAAGATGATGTTACCTAAAAACTATTCATTTAAAAGTTATATATGTATAAATAGGATTTGACACTAAATAATCTACAAGGGTTAATATACAATAAAACCCAGCCACCCAACAAATTCCTGTTGACATGGCATTGTATTATTAGAACAATTTTTACTTAAAGTATTTATTCATAATTATTTTTCTTTGTTTTCTCTATTCATTTGACATGGACAAGTCCTGAAATTTATTCTTCTTTATAATGTGGATAACATAACAAAGGTACCAATTTGATATTCAATAATTCGTTATTGCGTATGATTCTCTCAATCTATTCGTCAAGTTAAAGTCCAGTAAACTTTTATTTGAATAATGAGATCAATCTTTACTCTTCAGTGGTCTTAAGCTAAACTAAAGAATACTAGATACAAATTAAATTATGAGTAAAACTAATATTGTGAGTTTTGGCAAAGGGAGTTTATAACTTTCACAAATGATATTATTGAATTCTTAATAGAAATTTTGCAAGAGATACTTTTCTAATTCGACTTTTACACGGATTGAAACACTAAATAAAAATTGAATAGTAAACGAATGCAGCACTGCAGTTGATGTTTAATTTTTGTATTTACGCTGTACATGGAATTAAGTTCATCAAGAAAGCGAATATTTTAAGGACATAAATTACAAAATAAGGCCGAATATAGAGATTTTGAAAATGTAATTCCTCCATTGTAAGAGGTTTTTGAAACAACATTTTTGAAAACACACGAAGAAAGAGGTAAGTGGTATATGCCAAATAATTATCAACAGGGATCACGTATTTTTTTGGACGGAAATTCAGCAGACACAACACAAAATAATAGATACTTGAATGAGACTAATGCGTGAAGGAACTATTTCATTAAGGAACATTAAATTCTTTGGTCTCTGTGAATAGTGTGGTCATATGAAAAATAATGAAGTACAACATTTAAATGCTTGTTAAAACAATTCATTTATTCTTAGATTTACTTCATTTTAAACTACCCTTTATATTTTACCTCTTCGATTATTTTAATTCGGCTATTTTATATTAGAAGCCAATGGGTTCTGTCTTATATATTGATTTTACTATAAATTATAAATTAGTCTTAAAAACTGTCTTCCATGTAACATATCAAATTTGGTTTTATTATAAACCAACAACCTTGGAGGCGTTTCGATTATCTTCATATCTGAAACCATTATTTAAAAATGAGTCAAAAGCTCTCTTTCTCTCTCTCTCTCTCTCTCATATATATATATATATATATATATATATATATATATATATATATATATATGTGTGTGTGTGTGTGTGTGTGTGTGTGTGTGTGTGTGTGTGTGTGTGTGTGTGTGATTTTGCACTTTTTATATCCTTCATAAATCTTTAATACTGCAGCATGAAACTATACTGATCTTACAAACAATGCGAGGTATTATGGCATGATCTCCAGTATGGACAAGAGTTGATTTTTCCTTCCACTTATTGCATTTTCATTCTCTAACATTATCAGTCCAAAAAATTGTAAATTGGATAATGTTATTTTTGTATATGTGTGTGTGTGTGTGTGTGTGTTAATACATTACCTTAGAATCCTTCTGTTTTACCACGTATTTTTACTGTACTCTATTATATATTCTTTCAAGGTAGTGAATACACCCCCGCAGATTTATTGTTTAAAGTGGCTAAACGAATGAATATCAAAAATACCTTTCATTACTTTTGCTGTTTGCTGATAGAAAACATGACCAATACGGGACAGGGATTTTTTGGAACAGCAACATGTTTATTAAGTAAAAATATTTTATGCGGAATATCATAAATTATTCAAAATTCTGTTATTGATGCCCATTCACAAATTTGGAAAGAAATTGTGCTTCATTGCACATAGGTTTTCTCATGCAAAGACACACATTCAGATAACTTTTAGCATTCATCGATCTTAAAGATACACTGATTTTGCAGGAAAAAAGTTTCATTTTCAAACATTCTATTAATATTCAATGAGAAGAACTTAAAACCGCTCAGATAAGTCATCAATGCTTCTTGAAAAAATTTCATTTATTTTATTACGAACTTCTTTTATATGAAAATCATTCAATTAATACGGATGATTTGAAAAAAAAAATAATAATTTACATTTTCACAGATTTTTGTTCATAAGTGTAAACTGTGGATTGTTTGAAATCAGTTTGTAGCAAAACTATATCAATCTCAGAAAAAAATATTTGTTTTGAGGCTATTCAAAAAGGCGGAAAATCAGAGTGACGTAGACATGAACAGAGGTCTATCATCAAATTTCTGGTGTAAAACACATAAATTCTAATGAAGAATGTGATGAGGAGGAGAGTGTTTTATTCAAAAGATATCCTCAAATGTGTTAAACATTAGTTTGCAACAACGAGTTTGAGTCGAAAAAACAATTCATGGACTGAAAACATACTGGTTAACCGGTCAAGGAAAAGTACCGAGTGCAAAAGCCTGCAAAGAAGGTCATGTTGTCATTCTGTTGAGACATGAAAAGACTCACCACTCTTGATTTCCTATAAAACCGTAGTTCTTAATACCAACTCCGACAGCAAAATTCACTTTATTTATTGAATGATACTAGTATATTCATTTTTGAATGTTTTTGAATTTGAATGTCGATTACATCGTGTTAAGTGTTTAAATTCATAAATCATTTGAATAATTTTAGCATCATTTTACACTTAACGAAAATACAACCTTAACCACACCCTCTGTTATTTTCATCAGACATTGTGAAAGTGGCAAAATATGTTTTCCTTCGGCAGAAATCAAAGCCTCAGCCCATCCAGAAACATATCACGTGCTATATTGACTCAGAACAAATTATTAGAAGGTAACATAATTATCTGGTGTCGGTTTTCATCCATTGACGATCTATTCCTATGAGTAGTATGCGCTAAACTCTTTACTTTCTGTTTTTGGTCGCCTCCATGAAGATATGACTTTTAAATTATTTCCGAGTTAACTTATGGCTGAACTGACTAAAATAATAATCATACTGACCAGATTTATATCTCTGTTGTTGACTTACTTTTTTTCTCCAAACATATTTATTTTGTTTCTAAAAATGATGCAATTCAGTTCCTATGCTGCATCATATTAAGCATTAAGAAAAAGTTAAAAGTCAGAATACAAAAAATAAATAAATAAATAGATAAATAGATAAATAAACAAATAAGAATAAAAAATAAAATGAACTAAAACCAAGATAAAAAAAAAGAAAAAAGCAGCACATGCATACACATGTAGATAGTAGGCTAATATATATATATATATATATATATATATATATATATATATATATATATATATATATATATATATATATATAAATTGATAACAAGGTAATTCAAGTAGAAGGAAAGATTTATTGAGAAGCAAAGTCGACACTAAAGTGTTTCGGTTCTAATGAACCATCATCAGGAGGGGTGATATTAGGGATGTTAAATCAACGATGGATATTTAAAAATGCAAAATACAAAAACCTAGGGACATTTTTGTTTAACAAGAAAAAGTTGCCCGTTTAATTAGTGAATAGGCGTTTGTTGTTTTAAATTACGTCATTTAACTTATTAGGAATATTGTATAGAATTTATATTTCGTTTGTTTATCGAGAAAGATTTCGAATCAAAAGGAAGAAATAGAAAGACAAAAACAAGAAGAAAACTTAAAATTATGATATATGCGGAATATATTAACTAAATATGGAATATATTGCAGCAATTTAAAATGGATTTGCTCAAGTAAAGAGAAATATAATAAAAGCCAAGTCGACTATTTAGGGAATTAAACAGTGAAATAGCAGGAACTTCAAAAATCCGTCTTAGACTTTTATTATGAATGTAAATGAGCATCTTTGCAGAATTAAAATCGAAGTTGTGATTAGACAGAGAAGAGATGTATATATCAAGGAAAAGGCTGGAAGTAAATCCGACTGTACGAAAATTTACATAGAGGAAAAAACAAAATTAAATATTTTTTGAACACTCAGCTCACCAGATTTGAAACAGAAACCTTTCAATTTTATCTTAAGTTCGCTTTAGGAGTAAACAATCGCAACATTGCAAATTTAATAAACTTAAACAACTCTAGACACAAATATTTAGATGTCAACAAAGGATTTATTCAATGACTGTTCACTATAATTAGTAATGTTGACACAGATAATTTTGCTTTACTTAGGAAAAACATAGCTAGATAGATAGATTTGTCCTGTAATATCAAAATTATCAACTTATTTTCTGATAAAGGTGGCTGTGTTTTCATTTTGAATTCTACACATTTTTCAACCCCATAATGGAATTATTAAATGACAAAAGCACATAGGAAAAAAGTTCTATTCAAATCATATATAAAATATACATGTTTTTAATAAGTCCTATAAAAAAGAATCATAAAATAAGACAAAATCTGGTCTTTATTAATTGATGATCAACAAATAATCCCTAAAGTTTATGATGTTCCAAAATCCATAAACCTGGAATTCCTTTACAAACAATTATTCTGGGATTGGATCTCGACCCACAATGTCACATCGTAAAATCTTTAGCTAAAATGTTATCCACTCTCTTAGGTACGAATTGCCATTAACATACGAAGAATTACGATGATATACTCAACAAAATAAATAATTAAATCATGGATAGTCAATATTCATATTAAAAATGTATCAAATATTTTGAAATCCACTTTAAGAATATAAAAAAAAATTGAATTTGACTTACAATTCACAAAATAATTAAAATTGCTCGTTATGCTCGAAACTACTTTTTTCAATACAACGATATTTTTTCAAACAAGTCACTGGTATAACCATGGGTTAGCCTCTTATTGGAGTATGTATTTTCTTTGAATTTCGAGAATATCTGTTCATTTTCAATTTATGATACCCAAAGATTCTGACTACAGCTGTTATACAGGGATATATATTATTCAGATATTTACGAAATATGGATTTAACAAGAATTACAGATAGATTAAACAATGCTGAACCTACCATAGATTTTACTTATGAAAATAACAACATCTTTCTTGGACATTTTACTGATAAATACTACTAATAAATTAGAATATAAATTTCATTTCAATTTCACAAATAAAAATGATCATATACATTTTTAAGCAAATATATGAAAATAAAGTAAGGAATAACTAAAGGTTTGTATCTTATAGCTTTTTAGATTTCCAAATTTTTAAATGATGAATTTGACCTCGGAATTAAGACAGTCGCTAAATCTTTTAAGACAATTAGAAAATTAAATAAATATAAAAATAACAAAAGTCACATCGAATCATGACAAAGGTGTATATGAAATTCCATGCCTGGATTGGGATAAAAATATGTGGGTGAATCTTCTTGTAGTCACAATAAATGAATGTACGAGCAGACGAAAGGATTAAAAAAATGTATAACAGTTCGGTTAAACATAATTCAGAAACTAATCCCAACTCTAATTTTAAAGAATCCATGGTTAATCTTATTATTTGGTTAGAAAGGTGCTGAAACGTTACAAAATCCTTTATTTGAAATGATTTGGCATAAATCGTTTATATATATATATATATATATATATATATATATATATATATATATATAGATAGATAGATAGATAGATAGGATACGCTTTTAAAAATAAATCTTGGAACGCTAATTACATCACAAATTTAAAATAAAACGCTACCCACAGAAATAGGATGTTTTAAAACATTCTCATCTTTATCGGTTAATTTAATAACTGACACGCCCTGATGAAAATCTAAAATCTGAAACATTTAATGTTAACAAACAATTTTATAAATGAATTAGCTTTTTTTTTCTCGTGAGATTGCGAGGGGGATAGTGAGACAGGCAAGTAGACCAAATTGTTATTAATTTTATCTTCTGCGAAATTCTAAAATTTCATTTTCGTTAATTTCATGTAATAGTTTGTAGTGGTTACTTAATGTTTTCCTGGCGTCTAGGTTTCTTTTTGACGGCTCATTAACTTTGTTGAAAACTGTTAACCTATTCTACCGTAGATTTCTTAATTTTACCCAGTTTTGATAAACCTTCAATTGAAATTTGAAACAAATACAGATAGCTAATCTCTCCTTGTGCACCCAGTAGACAATATTAGATATGGTTGTAAAGAAACGTACGTGTTTTATTCACTCTCGTTGGCTAGTCTGTCTCCAATGAGATAAAATTTTCACTTTTTAAAACTCGGTGTATCTGTGATGCTTTAATCTTTCGATATTTCGTGTCTCCAAAAATCATACAATGAGTTACGTTATAAACAGCTGCAAGATGAACTACAAAATAAAGTGCCCATTATTTTATAAGAGAAGGAAGGGGCTTATATTAAATGGGGCATGTCTACCTCAAACCTCAAAGGTGCTGATCTCTTTGATGACTCTTAGTCTTCCAGAATAGCTGATTCATTAAACGTGTTCAGAAAAAGTCGAAGGAGAAGAGGGAGTACAACATTGTTATTTTCTCTTGATTTTCACAAGTTTACGTTTGTGCTTTTGAGTGGATCATTTGCTGTAATTTGGAAGAATTAGACTTTGGAGATTAAAAAAGGGTACAAAAAAAGTTGATCTTTAAAAAGTGGGGAATGTTCTATGAAAGGCCTGATAATTTGCAAAGAGCGGAACGTGGTTCTTTCTTGTTCTTTAAAGTCCATAATAGACATGTCAAAGGTCGTGATATGTCTTGGATCTGATCAACTAGAAATTATCATTGCAAATGATGCACTAACTGACGTGAATCATAGTCATATTGTTTAAAAAGTTCTTCTTTGAGATCATGGATCCGGTTCTGACTGGTACTGGATGGCACTGTGTGTCTTTGTTAGGGATTAAACCATGTAATACTATGAATTGTAAGGATTATTATACGTGAGTGAATCAAGAAACCTGAGGCAAAAAAATAAATAGCCGGACATTTTTAAAGTTCCATTTTTTTAATGTTCGATACGTGTGATTTATCTTAAAAATAACTATTCATTGTTAGAAATTAAAAGTTTTTCTATTTCTAAGATACAAACCGACTGATTTATTCAAGTATCATTTCCATCAAAACATGTTCGAGACAGACTCTCCATAGCTCTTGACAGGTTATCTATATGACATCCAGTATTCACACAGAGTTGACGAAAGCAAGTCTTTGCTGGTCGGCCAATACTGGTTTGATTGCTATGTACTTAGCTGTTATTTCTAAGTGGGCAGTAACAAAGATTTCATATTCATTATTTGGGGACTATCTTTCATCTGACTCCTGAGGAATATCAAACTCATTTCTTACAGTTACAGAATTGTAATTAGCAAATATCCCATTTGGCAAAAGGGGACCAGTCATAAGAAGATTTACCATTTGTTTTTTCTTAATTTTGCTTAGAATCAGTCAAATCTTCGCTGAGACAATTTTGTCATTGGAAGTTGGTCCTTCAATGGCGGGGTATGATTCAGTGTTCAAAATTCTCTCTACCCACTATGGTATGTGTAAGTCCATAGATTCCCTTGCATTTTTTGAATATAGTGTTTAATGCAATTTGTTCTTGAAAGAAAACTCTGCTAGATATTTATCTCTTTTCTTTGGCGAGTCTTTTAAAAAGAATTAATTATTTCGCCTTTGTCTCTTTGAGAATTTATGTCTCCACCTATAATGAGAATTTAGACAAGTTTGCAACTAGAGAAGGTAGCTCATTATAGAAGGTGATGTTCGTTTCATCCCTGGCATTAGAGAGACCAAATGATGACCGTTGAGCACAGTTTGCTGTCCAATGTAGCACATATAATTCCCGGTTGGATTTTCTATGCTGTTTTGTGATTTTAAAGCATGAGCACTGAGAAGAAGCTTTCTTATATTTTTAGTAGTATTATTGGCAGACTTTTTTTTCTCTCCCGATGCCGCGACAAATACTCATTTCTTAACGGATTCATGGATTTTTACTTATAGTTCGCTATGGTAATACCTATATTCCTATATGCATATTATGTCTTTATTCTTATCGACAATAAACTCTGTAAAGTCAGGTATCTGGTTTATTATATTTAATGTTCCATCGCTGAAAGTCACTATGTTGAAAGTAATATTGCCACAAAGTAAGTTTTATGCGTGGTTTTGCTGATTTTTTTGTTGATCCGCGTGAAGGAAGATGTGGTTTGAAGATTTGGTTTAATTTTAACTCATGGTAATCTTACGGTGACAATTATTCACATCAATTGGCGTCCCCCTTATAGATGAGCTGGAGCAGTTTCCTAATTGAACTATTTTATGTAGGCTATGGACTCGTAAGTCTCCTTAATCCAGCATCAGAAAAAGGCTGCTTTTAAATTCTTCCATCTTACTTAATATCCACCATGCTGCATCCCATTGTTTCTTCTGATAAACTCATGTATGAAGAATATGATAGCCAGTAACACATCGCGACAAGACGTCGATGATTTGACAAAGATTGTCGTGGAGTTTTACCTGTCAGTTCTTATTGTCTCAATATCATTCTTCCTAGTAATTCACATTAAGAATGACGGCTTTCCTTCTCAGAAGAAAAAAAAGTTTTTTTTGTAATTTTTAAAAGTTTTAACTTTGTTAACGTTCAACTATCCCATTTATTTAAATAGAATATTGAGGCTTCTGCGTTTTATCTAATTTCTCTTATAGTCAACATAATTCGATTCGTTTTTCTCTGATCTTAACGCTTAAATTTTCAAGTAAATCTAACTCGTATCTTTTATATATAATAAGATCGTTTATCGAAATTTAAGCAGTCTGACTACATTTACAGACAACATTTTTGCAGTTATAAAATCGATTTAGAAGTCGAAAAAGATTCTATAAAAATAAAACAATGAATAAATATTCTAAATTTGCTTGAGCATTGTCTAACTCATGCAATTTATTTTGTGAACTTATGCAGTTTTTGGTTGTGTGAACTTGGGGAATTTTTGTAGTGTGGGTTTGGGGATTTTTAAAAAAAGTTTACACCAATTTTAAGATCTTCACACATTTTTTATTCAGTTAAGTCATGTTTCATGGAAATAGATTTTGTTCTTTGTCCTAAATATTTGCATTTGAATACATCTTAATTACTAATCATTTTGAACATTCAATAAAAACGTTCTTTATGCGAATATATCGTAACCCTTTGTAATTCCAGATATTTTCCTTGAAAAGAAGATGGGTAGAGCCTATCGAATCATATAACGTCTAGAAATTATCCGGATCCAATGTTTAATGTATTATTTATTTAACTATACTGAATCTATTCAATAGAACTTGCCAAGTGCGATGGAGGATAGGGATGGATGGCAAGAGAGATTCAGAGGCGTCTATGCTACCGGTATGAAATGATGATGATAATAATGATCATGATGATGAGGATTATTGCAGCAGAGTGAATGCTTCAAGTTATTGTTCACCGAGAAATTTTACTGTGTACCTCTATTTACTATCTCAAGTCATTATCTGACAAATACAATAATTATTTAAAATGACGAACGAAAAGTTGTCCTTCTATAAAAAAACAAACATTATTAATAAAACAAGTAAAAATGTATGTAATGCACAGCGTCTGTTGTGCGTGGGAACAAAGTGTCTTTTTAGGTGCTTTCTTTGAAAATTTCTATTGTTTATTATATAGGATTCAACAACACTTGTCTATCATACTTTTAAGCTAGGAAGAAGTAAAATATTCTAATTTTGACGCGCTTCTTCGTTAATAGCTAAGGAACAAGATACTGCCTAATAGCATTGCTACTATTACTGCTGTTAATATATATGTTTAACTCATGATAGTTTTTATATTCATTGATCATCTTTTCTATCTATTTTTAGCCGAGCCTCAAAAATTATATATTTGCTGCACTTGTATTTAACTATATCTAATGAGAAGACATATTTTTTGTTGATATCAAAATTTCTGAGACGAAGTTTGTTGATTTTTATCATTAAGGGTTTTCGGACAATTTCCTTCATCTTTATTGTTATTTCCACAATGTTTCGGAAGATATGTCCTCCGGCCTTTTTCAGGTGTTTGTCGTACTCTGGAACCTTCATGGAACTTTGAATTACGTCCTTTATTGAATCCACGGGGGTCGCCTTTTCTGATTCCGTTAGCCATAACCGGGTACAAGTGTTAAGTATTCCTGTATTGTTACTCACCTGCAGTCAGGATTGAACCGGCAACCTCCAGATGATTGTATCCTTAGAATCCTTGGGAACCAACGCCTATAACCGTTACGCCATGAATATTTTTTGTAATATTTATCTTCACCAAACTGAAGCAAACAGTTTATTCATGATAAAATCATCTGTAACAGAGCAAAATTAACAATCTTGCGCTACAAATAAAAGTGGGGACGAGAGTACACGTAGCATAGTAGCTCACATGATGGAATGTGGCATTTTTAATAAACAATTCCAAAGTATCACGATTACTTTCGGATTAATAACCTTGTGAAAAGTATTAACTATCTTATGTCTCAGCTAATGTGTTTTATTGTATTCGTACTGTTCTTCTTCAATTATACGATTGGTATTAAATAACCTACAAAGATTGGGATGTTATAAAAAAAAAGAAACCAAATCAATCCAAACTTGTTTTTAGATTTCAGTTTATACATTATTTTACAGACCTTTTTCTGGTATTATCCTAACCATTAGAAATTATATTTGCCACGTTATATTAAATTGCCATGTATGCTTATAAGGTATTTCTAAAAGTATTTAATGTTTTCCAACTGTAGGGATACAACAAATGATTATCTATCTTAGATAATATGCTTATCCATTACTGGCTTTGTAGGGAGTCACAATGACAGTCCCAGTTCTTTGTAAAACATTATAAAAACGTTTCATGGTAAATGAAATGCAAGTTGATAAAATTACAGATTTCTTTAGTTAAGTCTGACAAAAAAACCCCTGAGGATTGAGTACAATTAAGAATAGAACACGTTACATTAGTAATGACGAACAAAAGTATGTATTTAACCAACTCCTTCACCATTACACTAGGTCAAATTTTTAATTAATATATCGCAGGTTTGAATAAAAGCTTTCCCTCTCCTAGAATGGCTATATGACCAGAATTAAAGAACCCCGTCAATCCCACTGTTTACCCATAGCTTAAGAGAGAACGGAAACACAAACATGTTCGTCCTATATTAAACACGTGATCAAATTCTATTTCCAATGAAGATAATATTTTCGCAAAGTCAAAGAGGTAACTTTCTAACGACTACAATAAAAGGTAGCACAGAAGCAGGTTGTGTTAAAAGCTCCATTTCATCTAGAAAAAAAAAATATGTACACACTTATGTCCAGTTGAAAGTTGAGAGAATATCATATTTTCAGGCACGGCAGGTTCTCTATCAGATCGGCTGAAATAAACACGCCACACACAAGCGTATATATATATATATATATATATATATATATATATATATATATATATATATATATATATATACATATATATATATATATATATAGTTCTAAGGTAAAGGAGTCTCAAAAAGAAGTCAAGCATTTCTGCCATTTTATCTTCTTATCTCTGGTAATATATCTTACCACCATTCAAATGATATCTTCCTTTTGCACTTCGCATCAGCCTTTACACCTATTCATATTCCAAAAGCGAATCTTTTATTAAAGATATTTCCGTAGAGATTCTATTTTTGAAATCATTTTAACATGAAAATGAACCGGGAATGATTTTTGCACTGCGCTATTACAAAAAAAGGTTGTTTAGTTTATACTTACACTGAGTAAGTTCACCTTTACCAACAAATAATCTATTTGTACATGTGGAGCTTAATTTCAAGCTCGGTACATAGTGTTGAAATATTAACGAAAACAGTATAACCATACTCACTCGGTCACCAGGATCACAAGTTAATAGAATTTACACTATTTTAAAATGGCCATGATGCCTCTTGTTCCCGAAACAAAGGTGGTAGACATCGGTAAACTAATTAGTCACAATAACCTATTGGTCAGGAAAGTCGCATGTTTAGTGCTCACAACTACGTTTGCAACTTTGATTTTTGTCCCGCGCTTTTGGAGCCGACCGCATGACAAGGATTGCCTATATATACTCTCGTCTTCCGGGCACTCACTCTCTCCATTGTGACTTCCAGAGACAGTACATTCTCTCCAATTTTCCATTTTGACTTACAGAGACAGCGCGCGCACACACACACACACACACACACACACTCTCTCTCTCTCTCTCTCTCTCTCTCTCTCTCTCTCTCTATCTATCTATCTCTCTTACATTTTGACTTCCAGCAGTCAACCCCACGAAATTTTATATATTCTACAACCTTTTTCTTTCCTGTTCTGCCTTTTCGGTTAGACTTCCTCCAGCCTCGAACACAGCCTCAGAAATGTCGACAAACCCAGAAAGAAATAAGCAACTAACATGGGAGAAGACACGTTCCTCCAAGGACACGTTGCTATATTTCTATGTATTGATACCTTATATGAAATACTAAGTCCGCATACATTTTTTAGTCAACAAGACACTTTCAATATTTAGTCTTTTTCCATAATATCCTTGTTAGTACACACGCACTCACACAGAGGAATATTAAACAGACTATATTAGAATATTTGTAATGTTTTTATTTCCTGTATTTTTATATATAAATTTAATTTTGTTTGTATTGCTTTCTTTTGAATTCTCTTTTCTCCGCGTCTTTCACATCTTTACTTTATTTGCTTTTCAATAATGAGTCACCATAATTTGTGGGGAACTATCAACCAAACATACCACTACAAAATGAAGAGTAACATATCCACCAAACAAACAACAGAACTCCTACAAGTTACCTCTCGAAAAAGCGGTTTTTACGGATGGTATGAACTTGATACTATTGATTTTAAATAATGTAAAAATACAGAAAATAAGAATCAAAAGGAGATGACAACTGAAAGAACCAATAAATGCATTGTTTTGCAGTTCCATATTCTTGATACTTACTCACACATTTGGTTTAGTTAACAGTTTACAGTAATCTACAAGCATCGAACAGACGCATCGGTTAATACACCAGACGTATTCAGAAGTCATTAACTTTTTTCTTCATTATTTCTTATAAATCCTTACTCGTATTTAAGATAATTTAAATAAATAAATGTATGCCTCTCACCCAGTCTATTAATATGCTTTCTGTCAATATTTTTCTCTGACATATTCTTTCAGCAAAATAAGTTCCATACATTTAGAATAAAGTTTAGTAGATTCATATTCGTTTGCTTCTACAATCGGAGAGGAGAGAATGTTTTTAAATGAATACGCGTTTGCAGACGTGAGTAAAATATGTCGAACCCTTTTTTTTCATGAAAATATAGAGAATTCTAAACAGGTATAATTTCTTATGAAAGTAGAATACTTTATTTGAAAACATAGCTTTTATGTGGAGTTGTCATTTTAAGTAGGAGAAAAGGGAAACAAAACTATCTCACGTACTAGATATATAGTGACAAAATGAGATAGATAGATAGATAAAAAGGGTATTAAACTAAACAAGTGTATGTAATGGATATACATATATATATATATATATATATATATATATATATTACAAAACCCTCCGCAACAGCAGAATGTGAAACAAGCTCAAATTATTAATGTGGAATTTATCAGGTTTGAAGTCAGAGTTTTCCTTTTTCTACTCCGGTTTTTTTTCTAAAGTCGAAGACCGCTGTATGCCCCTCCATTTACTCACAGTAAGAGGGAGAATAGTTTGATTCATAGCTTTCCCAAGGGTATTAGCATAATATTAACTTCAAAAAGCCTCAGCCAGCACTTGAACTCGTATCTCCATGTCCATTTCCTTCGACGATAACAATTTCACAACAATCACCTCAGATATAAACGAAAAAAAAAATAATGCAAAGTTCTCAAATTCACAGTATTTCTCGATGTTAGCGAAATCTTACAAGAGTCTTGAAACTGACTCGCTTGATTGATGTATGAGAAAAAAATGATTTTAAAGAACAATGGTATCCCGTGAATTTTCCGCTTGAAAGGACCTGCCATTTTTGTTACAAAAAAGATCCACCAAATGTTGACATGACAACGATAGAAATTTCTTCCACGCTCTCTCTAGGTTTGTCATTTTCAGATAACGACAGATATTTCCTTGGGAAATACTCTATTTGTAATAAGCTTTCTAATACTCTATTTGTAATAAGCTTTCTAATACTCAATTTGTAATAAGCTTTCTAATATTTTGAGATACTGAAGAACCTAAAAGATTGCCCTGTTTGACTTTGACAATCTTTTGCAGAGAAGAAAAAAAAAAACTCCGTTGACTAAATAATAATCGTGTGAACTTCTATGAAGAGCAAATTTTGTCAACAAAATTGCTGTCTACTTATGCATCAATCTCATACGTAAATCTATAAAAGACGGAGATAGATTGAAAAATGCAGAAAAAGTTAGACACAACAAAAGATTGTACCATGAATAACGGTTTCGATAAAATCTTTAATCTGTAGTTTTATAAAATATTTGTTGGTTTAGATTTTTATGTTGGAAGGGAGGCTTCTTTTCTTGAATGACTTTCTTTGTTCGCATTTTCCTGCAATTGATAGAAAACAGAAATGCACCCTAAAATCGAATATATATATATATATATATATATATATATATATATATATATATATATATATATCTTACGAACACCTGAGTACATTAAACAAGATATGGATATACGCACCTACACACAATCGAGCATGCACCCACACACTGAAGAAAAAATACATAAAATAAAGCAAATGTGTGTGTACGTGTGTGTGTGTGCGCGCTCACGCACGTAACTATTTCTGTGGAAATTAGCATATTCATCTCAAGAAAAATATAAAAACGTACTGATTAATTTTAGGATAAATACATACATGAGGATGTATTTTTCAGAAATTGTATGGCAACGAAACGTATGTGGACAAATAGCAATGCTAGCTATATATATATATATATATATATATATATATATATATATATATATATATAGAGAGAGAGAGAGAGAGAGAGAGAGAGAGAGAGAAAGAGAGAGAGACAGACAGACCGACAGACAGACAGACCGACAAAAAGAGTGATTGAGAGATTGAATGAGAGAGATAGAGAAAAAATAATGGTATATAAGTAACAAAAAGAAAGAATATGGCATATCTCGTCCTTTTGAGAATGAATAACTTGATGGAAAAAATGAAGATACAATTATGTACATGTAAGTATACCCATATATATGTGTGTGTCGAGTGGGACTGTGTGTGTTAGTGGGTGTATGGATGTATCAAATATTTGACAAACATTTATTCAATGAAATCAGTACCGTGTATATTTGCTTGGTCGGTGTTTTATGACATATAAACCATTATGGGTTATTTGATGCAAAATTCTGTTATTTATTTAGAAGGAAGTAGATTAAAGGTAACTTTATTTCTAAAGGGGCTGATTTGTTTGTACTCTGTTAAATAGTGTCAAGTATTGTTAATACAAATAATTCTTTTTAATATTAAGCATCTACTTTAGCAGACAATTAAATGGTTTCAAATGCTTCCATCAAACACTAATAATTCTACTCAATATCAACCATGGGTTTTCAAACTGATCAATTGTTTCAAGAATAGTAAATGATTGGATGGTTCTTTTTAACATCGATTCGAACCAATAAAATATTAACACTCCCAGCTCAGTCGGATGAAGCTGTAGAATACACCGACTGCATCTCTGCAGGGAGTAATACTCGCCCAACGAGTGTTACCGATATGACAATAAACAATAACAACAACAACAACAACAACAGAAAAAACTTTCCAGGCTAGAGTGAATGTAAGATAATGAAAATGAAGGATTAGTTTACATTCCTCAGATTTCGGGAGCTGGTGCCTCACGTTGAGATGGTTGTGTCATAACCAGGAAACTCGACTTTTCCTCTGCAGAGATGTAGCAGGTATATTCCACGCCCTCGTCCTTTGGACTCCGTAAGTAAATATACATATATATATATATATATATATATATATATATATATATATATATATATATATACGCTTGATTATCAAAGGGAGTGTCATTGATTGATTGATTGATTGCTTGAAATGAAGCATCATATCCTTCTACTGGGTAGTTGGGCTTAACTCTCCCGAGGGGATAAATTAAGTGGTCGAAATATATCAAGATAAAGTACCTACCCTATTGCCAACCGTGTTTTTGCTGCTCGGGTCGAATTTGAAAAGGTAATCAGTCAATCCACCTGACGTTTTCAAAAATGTTTGTCCCGCACTAAAGACTTTAAAAATTTTCCTGTGGAATTCATTATTTATTATGATAATTCTTCAGACGTTATGACATCAACATCAATAACTTTTTAATACAAATATAATTTATCCTAATCCCGTGTTACAAAAAAGTTTTAAAAATCAATTGGTTCCCTTGCGTGATAATAATGAGCAGAAACGCAAACATTAAAAATTCCTGGTGACATATCAGACGTAAAAGGATACATTTATTTCAGTTTCTAATGACTGTAAATCAGGTTTAATTGCATCTGCAAGATGTTAACATCTTTATTGGTTTATCTAAGAATATTTTCACAACACGCTGCAGATCACTGCATCTACACATAAAAGAGCAAATCGGTACATATGCGTAAATCCATGCGGATATATATGCCGGAGTGTCCATTATATATATATATATATATGATCGTCTGTTTTTTTTTCATTATTTTTATTTACAGACACACAAATAAGTATTTGGACAACCTCCAAAAATCTGTTGTCATAGTGGTAACAAAAGTAATTTCAATCTTGGCTCGAGAGCACAATTCATGGAAAATATGAGGAAATGGCCCAAAATTATTTTTAAAATCCAAGATTTAAACGCCAATGTCTGACATAAAAAAAACACAATTTGATTGTGATTCGATGCATAATTCAGCAACAAGAGGATTTTTATATTTTGCAAAATCCACTTTCATGATATTTAAAAAAATATGGTAGCAGTAACAGAATCGAAAGTATGGGAAAAGAGACTACGAAAAATTCACATATTCTAATTTCTGCTTCAAGAAATACTTCAGAAATATACACAAGCGCACAGTCAAGTGTGTGTGTGTGTGTGTGTGTGTGTGTGTGTGTGTGTGTGTGTGTGTTTCTAAGTCTTTATTGGTGCTGCTTATTTCGAAAAACACTAAATTCTGAGTTATATATGTGTGTATGTGAATCTATGTATGAGTGTGTGTTCCTTGTTTATGAGGCAGAAATTATATATATATATATATATATATATATATATATATATATATATATTGTGTAGCAAGCATGAAGATCAGAATGATGTTAATAAAAAGTCTAAATATGAAATAACCTTTTATTTATTTTAAAGCTTTATAGAACATTTTATCAAGGAAAAATAAGGATATAAAAGTAAATATATAATTCCAAAATATAAAACCTAATAAACTCATTTTGATAATAATAATAATAATAATAATATATATATATATATATATATATATATATATATATATATATAATACTGTTTTCCACATTAGAAACTGTTTACGAGCTCTTTAAAATGTCAATAATACCCAGCTTTCAAAATTAATTGGTTCAACATATTCTCCCAATATTCGAATGTTTGCTACGTTCCAGTCCTTCGTCTTATCCCGACTATTAATAGGAAGGATTTGTTATTTTTATGACCATCCTCTCGATTGATTATCGCGTGTTGACCCCGAGTAGGTGGGATGGCACAAAGAATATGCCAAATATTGATCTTTTCAATTGTTAATACAAATTTGGCCTTCATCCCAAATCGACTATCCAAATCAGATACACATTTATTTGAGATATCCAGTTCGGGTTTAAGATAGTTGCATATTTCATAACAGCGACCAGATGTCGACGTTCAAGCCCAAACAAATGGAAAAGGTCGCTTTCAAAGAAGAAAAGCATTTCTGCAATTGAAAATGAGCAGAAGATTAAGTCTCTGGAGGCGATTTTCTTCGTTTGGCTTTTTACCAAACTAATCTAAGATGAGTTAACATAGGGATCAGAAGCAGGATTAGTAATATGATAGGCGCAGTGAAATTCAGAAATAATCCTTTAGTTGCGTCATACAAAATAAGACGTCGACATTTAATCTAAAGGAAGATGAAGGCACACAGGCAAGTATAGCCAACCGCACACTCACAATATATATATATATATATATATATATATATATATATGTATGTGTGTGTGTGTGTGTGTGTGTGTGTATTGTTAAAGTATAAAAATCATTTAAAAGAAAACAGTATAAAATTACGACTATGTGTTTCACATTGAAGGTCTGCAGGGGAAATAGAATTCAAGACATGTTGAATACCAGCTCTCGTAGGGATCGGAAGTCTGAAAATCTGTTCCGTAATTTTTATCCAATTTTTTATCATCCAAAATTTTTACTTCAAATACTGGACACAGGCACACATACGCGCACGTACACACACACACACGCACGCGCGCGCATATATATATATATATATATATATATATATATACTGGGTGTGTTGGATAAATTGTCGTCCGAATTAGGCTAAAATAAAATTAACACTATCATTCTTTTTATTAGATATACTTACGAGAATTACATGAAATCATCTTGAAACTTTTTGAATGAATTAAGGAAAATAAATCATCATTGTCTTTAGCCACGGCCTCCAGACCACGTCAGAATCAGCAAACCTTTCCCATGGTCTTATTTAAATTTGTAAATGTTGCTGTTGTCCATGCCTTTAGTTCATCTTTGGTATTAAATGGAGTTTTGTTGGTCTCTCGCTCAACTAGCCAACACACTTAATAAACAAGAGGATTGCAATCTGGTGTAGAAGAATATTTAGACTGAATTAAATACCGCCCCAATCGGCTAAATAAGTAACGTCGTACACTGCTCATCTTGTATAGGAAATACCAAATATCTTCATGTACGACTTGCCAGATAACTTACACACTTCAGTGTTCCTGGCTATGGAGTTCATTGACCGGATGGGATCCTTGTAAATCATACCGTGTATCTTACGAAGATGTTCTTTTTTGTTCTCACCAAAACGATCAGAGTGAGGCTTCCGAGCTCAGATAGGTTCTTTTTCAGTTATGGACTCATCAAACTCATCCAATCAGTTGCTCCCTTCGATTGATACTGAAACAATTTGAAATCATCGTATAAAAGCTTAGGTGTGAATGCACATATTTGGAGGATTGAAATGGGTTATGGTGTTGGTTTCTTCATAGAGTGTGTCCTACTGTTTCTAGATTAGTGCATAGTGGCAAACCAAAAATAACCAAAGCGCGTGAATGAAATTACAATTTGAAATGATGGCACGTTACTCATCCGAGCACTTATTATATATATATATATATATATATATATATATATATATATATATATATATATATATATATATAATTGAATCTTCAGTCGTATTTGATCATTTTGACATGTTTTCTTTATAATAAGGAAACTTGGACAGTATCATCTACACGTTATATATAAACAGAGAACAGAAGATGAGTTCAGCAGTGTGCTACAGATAATCCCAAACAGTACTCCACAGTTTTTCAATTGAAAGTTATTACTCTTCCTGAACCAAATCTAATCATCCTTGTTTGCAATTCTATCTACCTATGGAGGGCAAGATAATGATTCATTTCTTCCTTAAAAGATTAAAGAGAAGTGAAATGTAAACTGTCAAGTTAAGGATTTAAACTTTGGTAAATTTTGGATCATCAATTTGAAATGGAAAGAACATTTCAAAAATATGTTCCGAAACCCCCCTGAAATCACTAATAAACCCACAGAAAAGCTATTTATGGCCAAGGAGTCATCAAATTCGGACAGTTTACGAAAGAAAAATCGACACAATGCTGGAAAAGATTAAAGAGAGAAAATCTGCCGACTTCGAAGAAATACTTCCTGAAGTTTGGAAGACAAGGAAAGTTGACAATATACTTCTACAATTGTTCAACGCTATGTATGAACAAACGCTCTTGTAAAGTGAACCGAAGACCGCATATCCCTCTTTTTCAAGAAAGGCGATCTCGGAATTAATTAGAACGGCAAAGGAATAGAGAAGTTGAGAAAATTCTTAGGAAAAATTTAAACGTCTTTCGGAGAAATCGATCCATAACTTCACAGATTTTTACTATTCGTCGAACCATCGAAAGCGTACGTGCGAAAAGTCTTAAAGCAACATTATTGTTTGGAGATTTTGGGAAGCATTTCAATTCATACGCAGAGGAAAGAGAGATTGTTTCTCCAAATAAACTGTTGTTCTTTAATAATGTTTTACTAAAGCACAAAAAGACTTTCTCACATGATGGTTACCCTCAATGTATTCGTCATGAAGTCTTGCGAGGAGATAAAATAGCGCTATATATGTTTATAATCTGTCTAGATTATGTGCAACAAATCACTAAATATATAATGAAGATATAATGAAATCAAATGGTTTCGTCTTAAAAAGAAAAGATGCAGTCTATATCCTAATTTATGACAAATGCAGACTTCGTATATGATCTAGCACATCACATAAATACACCTGCATAAGCTAAATTCTTGCTGCTTACATGGGAGCAAGAAATACTAGCCTCTACGTTAATTCAAATAAAATAGAGTTAATCTGTTTTAAACAATAAGGAACTATCTAACTAAATGGCAAGCACGTGGAATAGGTAGACAAGTTCAAGTACTTTGGTAGTATAATCTCTTTAACTGAAATCAAAGTCAACCTATGTATACGGAGGACATGGACTTCTGTTGATCGGTTGGTGATCAGATTTCCATCTAATCTGCCTGATTAAATAAAACGGGATTCTTACAAGATGTGGACGTGCATTACTACGCTATGCACCACATGGCTTCCAACCAAACGTTAGAGAAAAAGCTACCTTTCAACCACACAAAAATGATAACTGCCATTTTGAAAAAGTCCTGGAAGCAGCAGCCTCCAAAACAGCAGCTGTACTGCTATTTAATTTTTATCTCTTAAACAATCCAAGTAAGACGAACAAAACTAGTTGGACACAGCTGGAGAAGAAAGGACGACCTCATAACTGACGTTCTTTAATGGTCTCTTACACACTGACATACCAGTGTTGGCTGTAAAATAAAGAAATAAATCAGTCCTGTGCAAACAGTCAAAATGAGCAGCTAAGAATGATGCCCAATATGTGCCTATGGAGAGAAAGATTCAAGGTACTACGGGCTATTTCCAGCAATTGATAATAGTAAAGTTGGCCATCATGGTCGAGGGTGACCCGAAGGTTCCCTTTTCAATAGCTACTACAGCGAGATGTAGGGGAAGGTGCAGCTCCATTCCCTGGATTGTTCCACTTCACCCTTGAGCCATACCTTATTATGCTGAGTGTTAAGCAAGGCAGCATCAAGCACCATTTTTTGAGTTTTTTGTATGACTCGACCTAGGATTGAACCCCAGTTTCCCGGACCATTGGCGAACATTGGTATATATATATATATATATATATATATATATATATATATATGTGTGTGTGTGTGTGTGTGTGTGTGTTTGTGTGTGTGTGTGTGTGTGTGTGAGGGTAGATTATTAATCTGTTATGAGACATTTTTTCTTATAACGAAATAAAGTTTAAGCAAGAGAAATGTGAATATGTTGAAAAGTAAATATTCTTTTAAATATGTATTTGTGTTATTATGAATACACACACATGCACACTCTCACGTATATGTATGTGTATGTAAGTGCGTATGTAAGTGTGTGTTTGCATCAATGTGAGATAGAGATAGAGACAATGTGGGTAAGCCTGTATATAACGAAAAATAATGAATCGTGCGACTCTCTGGCCGCGCACAGTTGAACATGAAACGAATCAATTGCTGAGCGCAATACAAAATAATAAAATACTTTTATATATCAATAAAATTGTAACGCTACAAGCCTTCCTTCCAGGCGAACTGCTTCGAGATCATCCAGTCTTTTTAGTAGAGAGCAAACTTCAAATGCCAACAAACTTGTTTGGTCACAAAGCACGATTTTCATTTGATTTTACTCACCTAAAAAGAGAAAGAAAATTGTTATGAAAAACATGTTTGTTATAAATGCACAAAATATTTACTAAAATTACTTCAGACATAGAAATTTGGTTACAAGAAATCGTACATATTAGATGAGTTTTAAGACTGAAAATATTTATTTTTGACGTTGAACACCCAGCAAGAATTGATATTTTTTTTATCTAAACTTTCTATGTGCATTATTTAAAACCAATAACATTGTTTAATTATATCAAATAAATTCTACCAAGAAAATTACTTACCTAAGAAGTATTTATTAATTATAACAGTGAAGAAAATCCTTTAAAATAATAACGGAGATATTTGCATATAAATCAGCACTTCAGCAAAAGAAGAAATATTATTGTGTACTTAGTGAAATATAAAGAGTTGCTTCCCGGTAAGTTCATCTTGAATCAGTATATTTTACTGTTTCCATGATTCATTTCCCACAGAAAAATTAATTTTTATTCTAATTTATTATAAATATGTCCCATTTGAATAACTAGTGAAATGAAAGTCACAAATGAGTTTATTGAATCAAGGATGATTTTAATTGTTCTTTGCAAAAGAAAATATTTCTATTTATCACCAAATTTGAGATTGACTTTTTCAACCACTGAATGAAAAATGTTTGTTGACTGGGTGGAGTGGTACACTGTTTAACATGAACTGAACAAAAACAATAAAATTTCCTTTTTAGAGGTTCTCATTGATATTAACAATAACAATAACTTCACTACCTCTACTTACAAAAAACCCTCTAATAATAACTCGTGTACCCTCAACTTTTAAAGTTAATGCCCCATTCCGATATAAAAAGCAATTATTATTAACTTGATATCCTGTGCCAAACTGATCTCCTCCTCCAAAAAATATTTTATAAAGAGGTAGACAACATAAAACAGGCTCTCATCAATAATGGGTTCCCTAAATGTAATGTTGATGAACAAATTAAACGTATGATTAAAAATGTTAGCCAACAAAATAAAGACTGTACTACTCCACCTAGTCAACAAACGTTTATCAATTTTTTTTTACCGCAACTAAATGCACTACAATTATAAATTAGATGAAAATATATTAAAAACATTGATTCAAAGAAACATACTCCACAGTGATCCTAAGATAAAAAAAAATAAAACTTATCATATACTATCATCATTATCATCATGTCGTGCCGCCAGCACGGATATCCCTGACCCTCTCTCGCCACTTCTCCATATCATTCATCGCCTCCGGCAGGTCTTCAAGATTACATCCTGTGTCTTCACATAGCTGCTGTATGTAAGTTCGAGCTGGTCGTCCTGCTTTTGCTTGGCCATATGTGGGAGTCCAAAGGAGTACATCACTTACGTCCTTGCTTCTCCAGCAGTGTCCTGCGTGTCTGGTTCGTCTAACTTGTATAGTTTTCGTGATGGGAGGCAAGTGGCCATATAGTTGGTGTCTCGTGGGGTGTTGTCGCCAAGACGTGTTCAATATTGCTCTCAACATTCTTGTGTAGTTGCCGTCTTGCTTCTTCTCCAGCCGTTTAGTTAGCGTCCATGTAGTGCATCCATATAGCAGTATCGATACAACCGCTGCCTGGAAGAAACTGCGCTTCATTTTATCAGTCAGGTCTGATTTCCATATGATCGAGAGCCTATCGATAGCCGCCCATGCTTTCGTCAGTCGTGTGTCGATGTCGTTTTCGGTTAATGAGACGCTACTTCCTAGGTAGGTGAATTTGTCTACTAGTTTCAGAGAGTGTGGTGATGTTGCTCGTTTGGTTGTAACACATATATTCAGTTTTGTGTGCATTGACATCGAGGCCAATGCCTGCTGCGGCTCGTTCCAAACTATGCAGTAGTGTCTCTGCATGATTAGGCGTATTCGGCAGTAACGCCAAGTCATCAGCGTAGTCGGCGTCTGTGATTGTTTTTGCGGGGTACCTTTTGCTTCTTTTCTTAGTCATCTCGAAGCCATTTTCTTTGATTTTGTCGATCGACGTTCTAAGCACGTAGTCTAGACAAATGATAAAGAGGTATGGGGCTAGCGTGTCTCCTTGTAGTACACCTGCACTCCAATTAAAAATAATTCCCTTCCCTCGATTAGAGTTTTGCAAAAAAACCAACGTTATATATCAATTTAAATGTCCTTTAAGAGATTGTATCTCTGAAAACAACAATATAGATGTCGGTTTAACCTCAACTACCCTATCAGGAAGACTTACAATACACCTTTTTGATACCAATTCCATAGCACAACATTTAAAAGTTTTTGCTTGTTATTTTGTAGTTCTAATATCATTGCGTTTTCGGTAAGAATTTCCCGTAATTCTTACCGAAAACACAATGATATTAGAACTACAAAATAACAAGCAAAAACTATAGATTCTCGAGGCACTACATATTACAAATTATAACCCAAACTTAATAGAATTAATTTTGAAACCAGTGCTAATGTACTTAAATGTCTGTAGCTACTGACGCTATTTATAGAAACAAATTTGAAAAGTAAACAGTACACAATACAACAGTACAAACGCTCATTCTTACTAAGTTGTAATGTACAAACAAAAGTTGTATTGCTTTTGTAATACATCCTCCCCTGATGATGGCCCAAGATTAAGCAGAAAGTACTGGGGAAATTATTAATTATGGAAGGTTTATTAACCAATTCCTGCCAAATATCATGAGATCAATAAGGCAATTCGAAAGCATTAACAAAAAAATATGTAGACAAAAATGTCTAGTATGTTCACTCAAATATATATATATATATATATATGTGTGTGTGTGTGTGTGTATATATAGGTGTGTGGGTGTGGGTGTGTGTATGTATTTAGGGAAAGGGTCTATTCATAATAGTTTCTAAATACAACAGTGTCTACTACAAGGCCGCCTATTGTAGATACCCGAATATTTTCTGTCCCACTTGTTATGCTGTTGGGCAAACTAATTGCATCAGTCTATTTTCTTGGGCATCTGAAGGCGTTTAGTTTGTTTTTTTTTTTTTAATATGGATCATAGGGGCTTCATAAATCATTAAATTTAGTGGAAGGAATCATCATTTGCGATATATGTAAAATCTTTTTTACGACTGATATTTGACATTAGCAACCGAAACTTGACTTTCACTTCACTTGTGACTTAATCTCATCTTGATATACTTTTTAATCTATAGTTAAATTAAGTTCAAAGAAAATTAAGAGTGAAGATTGATTGAAAAAAAATTGGAGAATTTTCAATTTGAAGGAACGATAGAAATGATTGACGAAAATTGCAAATCATCTACCAACTCAATTGCACTGCTTGACTAACTGTCGTAATCTAATAAGATTTACTAAGTTTAGCAACAGACCAAAAGTAAGGGGGACTAATGATAATCGAACCCACTAAGCATTATCCTACGCTGGGCACACCTATCAGTAATGGAAAACCAGAATCCGCGAAGCAAGTTCGAGGCTGTTCTCTTCATGTTTACAAACGTCGGTGGATTGACGGTATAAAGTGTTTACAACAAAGCGTTTCTAAGGATCGTAAGATAGAAGAATTTTTAGAAAAAAATAAGAATAGTCAACAAGGGTCATTCATTGAGAAATTCAAGATAATATTGCTATTCTTTTTGATAATAATAAGAGACAAGCAAGTAAAAATAATACAGTTGATTCTTTTCGAAGAGATTTTATTTTAAAAGAATAGAGTAAAAAAGCAAATTTGATAAAAAAAAAATCTAGCTTTTTCTTATTTGATGATGGTTTTAAAGGTCAAAAATGTCCAAAATTGATAAACAGCATTGTTTATTTTTCATTCAGAAAAAAATACCAAATGATAAAAGAAATAAGAGTTTTAAAATGTTGAAGTGAATACTTTCATAAAATCACTAAATTAGTATGTTATGGTAAGAAAAATATTCATTTCTAAAATATATATATATATATATATATATATATATATATATATATGCATGTGCGTGATTATGTTTGTATATAGTATAATGTATTATGAAAAGCTTTCTTTAATTTGCATGAGGTCACATCTACATTGAGCGTATCAACATTAATTTCAGATTTATTCGGCATTTGCTGATAAATAGTTGAATACATTAAGTTACAGGTCATTGCATGTGTCATTGCATGTGTCATTGCATGTGTCATTGCATGTTTTACATTATTGGAATGTGAGCGTGTATGTGTGTGTGTGTGTGGTCGAGCGTGTATGCATCCATTCATGAGGGGGTGTACACACGTGTCTTTCCAAAAAAGAGCATATGTTTAGGAATTTGTACTCACACACACACACACACACACACACACACACACACACACACACACACGCACACACACACACACAGTATTATCTATTATGTATGTAAAGAGCCAACTTTGAACTTTTAGCCTGAGGAGCCTTAAGACATTTAATTTATTATAAGCGCAGTTGCCCACCAAGAAATAAAATCATGGCAAACAAAAATAAAAGGAGCAAATTTGAAAGAAAAGAAACTGATGAACAGTGAATAAAAGAAAGAAGTATAAGATGAATTAAAAATCAAAGAAGACGAAAAGAAATCGGATAAAACAAATAGTAAAATTCAGTAGAAAAAGAAAGTAAAGTAAAACGAAGGCAAATATCTAGATTAATAAAGGAGAAGATTTAGAAAAAAAAAAGAGGAATAAAACTCTGAATTAACAAAAAGATACAAGAATAACAGAAAAGATGCTAAGCTCATATAGAAACAGTGAATAAAAAAAAAAAAACTGAGATAAATAATATAAAACGAAATAAATATATTAATAAGGTAAAACGCAAAGTCTGTAAAATGCTTCACCGCCAAAAGGAAATAGAAATCAAAAGAGAATTATATGTGACTTAAAGGAAGAATTGATTATTTTACTATCATTTTGCCAAAAATCAGTAGAAGGTCTCAAAAAATGTCCTGCATCTCAGATCCGAGATATTGAAGAAATAAGATCTGTGTTTTTAACAAACTGATGGTTGGTTTTAATATTCATCAATGTGTTTTTCACGAGCGACAATCCAATTTGAGAGACGTTCATGATAGTTTTGTCACTGACGATAAACGGTGTTTTCCGGGATTTATTTTTCGTAGATTAGTTATCACGTGCATTTATTGTTTTTTCTAGAGAAATTATTTGGAATTAAAGATTAGATATTTCATTCATATTTTAAGGATTATTTAAAAGTTTAACATACTCAAACGAGAAAATATGCTTAAAGTGCAGTTTTAATTTCTTACATCTGTTCTGAGTTACTGCAATACAGTTAATATGATTTTCATTTAACGTGCAGTAATAACTTCCCTATCTTGTTAAATGGGACTAAGGATAGGCTGATTGCATCTTCTTCAGAGATGGTCTCTTGTGTATCACACAAAACTGGATTCGGTTGGCACGCTTAATATCTGGATCTCTGTGGGGGTAAAAAATATTTCACCTTGCCGTGACTCTTTGTTCGACGCAATTGTTATGGTTCAGTTAATGGGTCAAATATATCTATTTACAGACAAATATTGCTGTGGTGTAGTTTCTTTGTTTAATGAAATGATAATGATCGAACTTCGTAGGTTATTTAATGCCAATTCATCATGGTAGAAGGACAGTGAGGTTGATATTTGTTGTGTGAGCCTTAGCCATCTTACCATGATGGACTCTTCTCACCGTTATTGGTACTAGAGATTTCTTTGCCAGAGGTGCAGATCAATATCAGTGTTATCCGAACAGTACGAGACTTCTTACCGTTTCTATGTAACTCAATATTTCTTGTGTAATATAATCTGTTATATAATATCCGTGTTTGTATTTTTATTAGTGACCCATTCTGGGGCCACAACAATATTCAATTTAGGGCTGGGGCGATAAGGGAGTTCATATCTTTCCCTAAGATATTTGTCAAAAAAGGAACAACACGAGAAGAATTCGAACTCACTACCTTGTCGCAGTTGGTCAACCCATCCCAATTTGAGCACATGTCAGAAATTCCCCTGCTCCTATTTCTTAATGTTTCTAACACCTATTGTTTTGGCCCCCTCTGCCCTCGCCAGAGAATTCAACTTTTTTTTTTTCATCATACAAAGATGAATTGTAATTCCACTTGTAATTCTGCAATCTCAAGTCTAACATGTTAAAAGTCATTTGATGAGACGGAGTGTATAATAATATTCTCCGCCGAAATAAATTTATAATGACGACTTAACCAGGTTTGAGTTTCCTTCTAATTGCACTATATACGCTCTGAATGTGAATTTTGTTATATACCTAACAAGGAATAAGTGATGTAACAATAGTCATAGATCGAGCACTGACATAGATTTAAATGATATTTCTCATATATTCTTTACAAGAATAATCCACACCCACAGTCTTCAGACGATGACTAGATATTACACTCACACACACACACACACACACACACACACACACACATATATATATATATATATATATATATATATAAGAACCGAAAGTACTTGGTATCAGACAAATAGCTCCTTTGCAGAAACCATCAACGAATTTCAAGTTTGAAACATAAAAAAACACATGGACTCTAGAAAGAAAAGAGAAAAGACGCTACCACAACAAGGATTCGATTTTATTTAATCAAACCTATTTAAATGAAAAGATACAGCCTAAATACACCTTTTATATATATATATATATATATATATATATATATATATATATATATATATATATATATATATATATATATATATACGCTCCCCCATGGGGGTTGAGCACTCTGGCGAAGGAATTGTCGGCCGCCCCTAGCGTAATGCAAAGCTCTTCGTAAGAATTGAGCACTCTGGTAGCCGATAGGGTATTAAAAAAAAGTAAACAAAGGCTGCTGCTGCTGTTGCTAAAAATAAAATACCTTATAATTCCCTTAGCCAACGTAGTCCGCTTGTTGCTGTGTGGTCTGAAACCTTAATCTATCGTAAAGTTAGACGGGTTTCGATCCCGGCTTCGAGCGTCCTGCGGGTCTAGCCACTCTGAAGAGTTCTGATAGAACGAAACAGTCTGTCTGTGGATGACGATATATATATATATATATATATATATATTAAGCCGACTATAAATCTTAAAAGAAAAAAATCACTGTTGGACCGTGAAATTCTATTTTAGTAAAGAAATGTAGAAGTCTCGCACGTGTTAATGCAAACCTTTGAAGAAGAAGAAGAAGAAGAAGAAGAAGAACAACAACAACAACAACAAGAAGGCGAACCAAAGTAGGAACTAACAATCCCTCCCATCCCACCCCGTCTGTCAAATAGTTGAGGCCTACATATATATAAATGGTCGGAAAGTGAGAAAAAAAAATAATACTAGTGACCATTTATTAAAATAATCAAGAATGAAAAGCACGTCCATTTCGAAAAGTCTGTCGAAAAGGTTAGTAACATTTTTCTCTGCTAAATTATCATTTAAAAAATGCACATTTGATTTTTATTCAATTTTGTCATTGTAAGAATTCAATGGTGTGTACTGTTATGTGTCTTAAATGAAATAACAATTTACTAAACATCCGACTGTTAGATCGTGAAATTCTATTTTAGTTAAATGTAGAACTATAACACGTGTTTGTGCCATTTTTCAGCAAACAAACAAAACAAACAAACACACAAAAGTAAGGTAATATTTAGAACAGAACGAGAAGGGAAGGGAAAAAAAGAAGACAAAAAATTATTCTATCAATATATTAGTCTTGGACTTTAAAGTAATTTAAAACTTAACGGAAACGAAGGGGACATTTTTTTTGCGTACTAATGGGAAGCAGCGTGGTGGACGTAAAGGTAAGCGGATAAAACCTTTGATGGCCTAACGCTTTGCCTAACCTTGTCCTGGGCGTATGAATCTCATGGTTCAATAGTCAGGATAATTAGTTCAATCGAGGAACTACTGCTTATCTATAAGTTTGGCTTCTACGGATGAGAATAAAAACAGCCATCGAAAGATAAGCCTGGCCCACACTCAAAACACATGTAAAAAGCCGAATCGCTCTTCACGCAGGTAAAAAAGGGAAGCGTCCTGCTGAGATTTGAGCCCTGGCCTCAGTGTTCGAAAAATCAGCTATAGAGCTCAAACAACAAAAAATACTAAAATGCAAACAAACAATACAAATAGCGATATTCAACGTTACAACCTTAAATAGAATAGGACAACTCGCAGAGCTTACTGCATCGGCTGAAGAACATAACATAGACACAATATGCATTCAAGAGCACAGATACACACATAGCGAGGATATTAAATACCACGATACTGGCAATGGACGCTAGCTACTGTATCAGCATGGAAAAATTCAGTCGATGCCATGATAGGAGGTGTAGGAATACTTATAGGACCAAAAGCTTTAAAACCACTCAATAGCATAGAGAGAATACAACCTAGGATGATGGTAGCTACTTTTAATGGCAACCCCAGAGCAACAATCATTTCCTGCTACAGCCCTACCAATGTAAGTGAAGAAACTAAACTCATCGCCTTCTATGATGAGCTATCCTCTCTCGTTCGTAACATCCCGAAAAATAACGTGTTCGTCATCGGCGGCGACTTGAATGTCCAAATCAGAAAAAACGGAAACCACTGATACAGCCTACACAACTCGTCAAACAGGAATGGACAACATCTAATAGGTTTCACAACAGAAAATAAATTAACATGTCTCAATAAAAACTTTCAAAAAAGGAAGGGAAAATTATGGACCTACACGTATGCAAACAACACAAAAGCACAGATAGACTACGTCTTTATAAATACAAAATGGAAAAATAGCGCAAAGAATTGCTAGGCATACTCCTCTTTCGAGGGTGTGTCCCCCGACCACAGATTGTCACGGCAAAAATACGTCTGAGCCGACGAAGAAACGCCGCACGAACAGCGACCACTAAAAAATATGACTGGACCCTTCCTAACAACAGGGATATTAAATATAAATGTGTTAGAATTGAGAAACAAATTCGATGCACTACAGGAGAAGACAGAAATACGTACCCCAAATGACGAATATGAGAATTTCGTCAATGAACCCCTCGAGGCAGCAGCGAAATGCATACCAACAAAACTTAGAACTAAATCTAGGGTCCCATGGGAGAGATTGGCGGTTAGAGAAATACGTGCAGACGTGAAAACAGCCTCCAAATGCAACAGGAAGAACCCAACAAACGCAAATGCCCTGAACCTAAAAAAAGGACAAAATGAATTAGCAAGCATATATCTAAAAGAACAGACAGAATACATACAAAATCAGATAGATAAGATTAGAGACTCAGTGGAAGATAGACGATCTAGGATAACATGGCAAACGATAAACGAAGTCAGCAGAATGAAGAGCACAGCCAAAGATAAATTGAAAGCTACAAACCAACAAGAGCGAATAAAACTGTGGAAACAGCATTTCGAGAATCTACTAGGAAACCCACCGAAAGTTACAAATAAACCAATCACCAGAATTGTTAGTTAGCAATTAGACATTAAACTAGGACCGTTTACTCTAGAAGAACTCGACTCAGTGCTCAGAAAAATTAAAAATAGGAAAGCCGCAGGGCTGGATGAAATTACCCCAGAAGTATGGAAGACCAGACAATTCGATGACATACTGCTCCGACACTGCTATTCAGTCTATAATCAAAATCTGATAGACAGATGGATTAAGGGATGGATCCTACCTTTCCCTAAAAAGGGGGACCTCGAATTAGCCAAGAACTACCGAGGTATAACACTTACATCTATAGCAGCCAAAATATACAATGCCCTTCTACGAAACTGCATTGAACCCAAAATTGACAACATTCTTAGGAAGAACCAAAATGGTTTCCGAAGAAATAAATCCACAACCTCACAAATATTGACTATCCGTAGAATCCTTGAGGGTGTACGGGCAAAAAACCTACAGGTGACAATACTATTTTTCGACTTTAACAAGGCCTTTGATTCCATTCACAGAGGTAAGGTGGAGCAAATTCTTCTAGCATACGGCATACCAAAAGAGACCCTCGCAGCAATAATGATTCTCTATAGAAACAACAAAGTGAAAGTACGTTCTCCGGATGGAGACACAGACTACTTCGACATCGTAGCAGGAATAGTGCAATGAGACACACTAGCCTCATACCTCTTCATCATATGTCTAGACTACGTGATTAGAACATCGATTTGAAAAAATCAAAGAAAACGCCTTCGAGATGACAAAGAAAAGAGCTGAAGGTACCCCGCGATAACAATTACCGACGCCGACTACGTCGATGACATAGCGATTCTGGCAAATACACCCGCCCAAGCCGTAACACTACTGCATAGTCTTGAACCAGCTGCCGCAGGCATTGGCCTCCATGACAATGCACACAAAACGAAATACATGTGCTTTAATCAGACAACATTTACACGCTTGGCGGTAGCTCTCTGAAACTTGTAGACAAGTTCACCTACCTAGGAAGCAGTGTCCCATCAACCGAGGCAGACATCGACACGCTGCTAACGAAGGCATGGACAGCTATCGATAAACTCTCAGTCATATGGATACCAGACATGACCGATAGAATGAACCAGTGGTCGTGTCGATACTACTACATGGATGCACTACATCGACGCTAACTAAACGGATGGAGAAAAAGCTTGACGGCAACTACACAAGAATGCTGCGAGCAATTTTGAATATGTCCTGGACACAACACATCACAAAGCCCCAACTGTACAGTCACCTACCCCCCCCCATTACGAAAACTTTCAAAGTTAGACGAACCAGAAATGCAGGACATTGCTGGAGAATCAGAGACGAGCTCATAAATGCTGTTATCATATGCACCCTGTCATATGGCCGAACAAAAGCAGGAAAACCAGCTCGAACCTACTCACTGTAGCTCGGTGACAATACCGGATGTAGCCCTGAGGACCTGCCAGAAGCGATGAACGATAGGGAGGAGTGGCGGGAGAGGGTCACGACATAATGATGAATATGATACATATTAAAAATGTGTATTTAGGCAGCACACACACACACACATACACAAACACACACACATATAGATATCTATATATACCATGATTTGCTAATTCATTTACGCTTATACGTAGCATGAACTAGTGGCCCAGTGGTAGAGTTTCAGCTTCTGCATACTGTGGCTGTTGGTTCGATCTCCAGTAGTGGAGATCACAATGTGCACTGCTGATGTGACCTAATAAGGTCGAAACAGCTGTTCAGTGTTCCGTATGTCACGTGTAGGTGTGTGCCCGATCTTCTTGTCATGGTAATTTCTTACTTAATATATCAATTCCTCCATTCATGTATATATTAGAGCCTTAAATTGGTTTCCAGAAATTTTCTGTACAGGCATTTAAAATTGTCGTAGACTCTTGAAAATTCATTATGTTATTGCTGTACATCTTAAGAGATGATTGACGAATTTTTATGATTTCAGCTTTAAATGAACAGCTACAGCAGCAATTGGAATACACCCTACCAAACCCTGATTGTCACAGCAGG